>CM056511.1:191917-1391917 GCA_029783415.1 Anisodus acutangulus
TTGGATTTGGTTACTCTTCTCTTCCTTCCATCATTGATTCCTCTTATGTTTGATAGAAGGTGTTCCACTATTTCTGCCTCTCCTTGTACATCGCTGCAAAAGTTCTTCAATTAGGCCTAGCCAGTTTTTTAAGTTTTAAGCTATGTTGCTCGGACTTTTCAAAAATGTTTGGGTGCGTGTCGGATCCTTAAAACATAGTGCACTTTTAAGGATTCGATATGGGTGCGGCAACAAATTTGGAGAGTCCGAGCAACATAGGGTTTAAATATGTTGTAGTTGTCAGCATGTTACAGTTCACGTGCGATCCTACAACTCATATACTCCCAATTCATGTGATTATGAATTTTGTTGAACCATATCAAATTCGAGTGTGGGTTGACATGGTGACACCGAATTGGGAATCGGTAATAACTTCAATTGAGGATTTTGGAGTTCATTACAGTATTCTTTTTAAGGCCGAATTACTAAAATATACTATTCGATTTGATGATTTTTCATGAATGCTGTAATTTTAATGAACATGTTAAGTATGTTGTTTTATCTAATCATATGATACAGGATAAATCCAATGTGCATTTTTGATGCATAATAGGGTTCCCTATTATTCAAGTTAATACTTTTGGCTTGAAGCATTCAGGGATTCTAATAGTACAGGTTAGGTTCTATTCCATAAACAGTTTTCCGTTGTGGTGATCAATAGGATGACGTTATACTTCCCTCAAAAACTAGAGTGCTGGACAACATGATGGACATAAAGCTATTATTTCTATGAACAATCTGTAAAGCAAACTCTGTCTAAACAGGAGAACCACGTGTCCATATTTAGCTCAGCACTTGTAGTAATATAGTTGTAGTAATATAGTAGTAGTACTTGAATGCTTGCTGAGGGCTACTGTTATAATCCATTAATGAGCCTAGTAGTAGTTAGAACAAATATGTTGGTCTTCTTATCGGGGAGCTTACATGATCTGTCATAGATCCCCGTTTTGCACTCTTAAGCTTTAAATGGTACATAGTGAAAGGAGGTGTTGAATTGCTTAATTTGTCATTCGTCTATCCTATTTGATTTCACTTCTCTTAACTTCTCTTCCCCTAAACTCACAATCTTGGGAACACACTGGTTAACAATTATCAGCTGTTCTGTTGTCTATACATGGTCTAATCTGCAATTTTACTTTCGAGAGTTGTGCTTGTTATTTCCAGAGGGACACTGTGTGCGTGTAATTACGTATAATTTACTTGCAAAATGTTAATGCTGACATATATCACCTCTCCTTGCATATCATTCCTCTTTTCTTTCTCAGGCAGTGGGGCTGATAGGAACACAACAAAAGCAAGCTTGTGAGATGAAGATCTACTTGTGTGATGGCGCGCAGTGTTGCTGTTTAGCTAATATTATTCAAGATAGTTTTAGATGAATTTGATTCCCTAGGTAGTTTTGACGAGTTATATACATTGTACTATGATAACCAGATATGGGTGCTAGTTTGTTCTGTCATATAGGTTTGGACGGTTCATGACTAATGTATACACTGTAACGTTGATAATTAAACCAGGAATATATACTAGTTTTATGTATCATTTAGGTCAGGATGGTTCTTGGAGAATGCATTATGTTGCAGCTAAATGTAGTTATCCAAATCCGTTGTAAGCCTCAACCATGCTCCTGCACCCATCTTTATCACTTCCATAACTTGGTATTTAATCTGGCAACGAGAAGCCGAATTTGTCTTTCTGCTGAGTTATATATTTTGTAACGTTATCACCAAGAACGTATACTATTTTTATAGTCATTAATTTAGTCGTGAAGATGCATATGTAAATATGGTATGGTTTGTTCATTGTAATTTAAGCCGTCATAGCTTTCGCTACCATTTGTTCAGCTCAAATGAGAATAAAGTTACGTAGGTGGTATAATATGGGATGGTAAGACGTCTTGTTAGAAGCTAAGAGTTGAATAATTCATGTATTACGAAAAACCAGCCAACCCTTATCCGTATTATTGGACACCAAATCTTATTAATAAGAGAAACGTGCATTAACTTTCTCACGACGTTGAGGCATGTAGGGTACTGCTTTCTCTGATTAAGTTAAAAAGTCATCATCTTAAGTTATTTTTACATGTAGTAACGAATAACCTATAATATTTTTAAGATAGTATTAGATTTCATATTTTAAGAAGGTTTACGTGTACATATCTTTTGAATAGTGCAAAGAATAATTTGAACGAGCTGTTTATAAACTAAGGGATCGTTTGGTAGCTGGTTTGATGTGTGTTATGCAGGTATTAAATTCTGCGTAAGTAATATCACGTTTGGTAGCTTGTCAGGAGGTAAAGTTATTCATGTATAAAATTAACAGTGTTTGGTTTGTAATTTAAAAATTTGCATAACTAATACATGTATAAGTTATGAGAAAATATATGTATTATTTTATGTATGATAGAAAGTGGAATAACTAATACCTAAATAATTGATTTATTAATAAATAAACTTTGCATAACTGATCTCATAAATAATTCATATATTATTATTAATATATGTATAATTTTAACCAACTACGGAACAATCCCTAAAATCTTTGTTAAAACACAGGTAGAGTAGGTCATGTATGGTTATGAAATAAATGTTGGTGAACTATCTCTGTTTCGTCAGTTGTTCGAATCAATGCAAATTTGTGGTGTTGAGGCATTTGATGTCTTGTTGATGTGATCTCCGCCTTTCATTTTATGTAATTCCACGAAAGGGCTAGCCATGGTATAGTTTGTTAATAAATTAGGAGGACAGAGGGAAGGGTCCATCCATGTGTGCACATAATAGCTGGCTGTGTGATGTGCGCAAGCATACATATGATGACTCATTTTCCTTAATTGTTTGTAGCAGCGATAGGTGAAATTAACCACTTGGAGCTAAACACGGAGGTTGATGGAATGGTCCCACAGATTAGACTATACAAACATTTAACTACACATGTTTTGGAGCATCCACTCCCTTGAACGTGGTTATTGTTTTCATTGTCAAAAACAAATACTAATACATGGGATTGTTTTCATTGTCAAAAAAAGTCTTAACCCTCATGGCACGGCAATATGTGTATTCATGATTTCAGTTTATGCAACACTATTTTCTAATAATGTCTAGAACTACGCCTTCGAGTATCACTATCCTTGTATATATTATTCTGGGTTTCTGGTCGAGTATTATACACAGATGAATAGTATCATAATTCATAAGGTCTGAAAAGTGGACAACTAGTTAGAGCAGTTCGGAGCGAAGATCAACAAGAGACGGAACTAATGGATTAAACAAAGGAGCTCAAGTTTAGTACACTGGCAATGTGTGAGTTTTTTTATAATATCATATTAAACTGACATAGGACAAATCTACCAAGCAAATTTGATATGATAACCGATAGAATAGTGTAATACTTATAATAAGCTATCTATATTAATAGTATGTTTATATAACAGATATCATAAAAATTATTCGTGGTTTGATTTGATGCCCGAATCAATCAAGTTGCACGCCAATACTTAAAGAAGACGAAGCCAATTGAGTGGGAATATATAGGCGCAAATTTCGGGGTGTAGACACTTATGGGGTACCTAGTAGTTTGGTTGGACCCCAAATGACAATGTCTTTAGAGCTGCATGTGGGTTGAGATTGCGCATTTCTTTTCTTTTTTTGATATCCAGCTTCTCGGCTTACGCCAGATTATTTCTGAAGATAGTAGTCCCGGTCCCTCGCGGGATGTATCTGAATGACCAGGATTTGAGAACAGAGCAACTGATATCACCTACAAGGTCCTACTCCATAAGAGAGCAAATTGCTCCCACCAGGGTTCGAACCCACCAGCTGGATTTTAAGATCTCCTCCTTTGTCATCCAGCTATGCCCGGGGGACTAGAGATTGCGCATTTCTTCATGTTGAAACCTTCGCTTGACCATGAAAAAAACATCCACAAATAAATAACTACTCCCTCCCAAAAAGATTGTTCTAATTTGATTTGACACTGAATTTAAAAAATAAATGAAGACTTTTGAAATGTGTGATCCAAAACAAGTTTTAGATATTTGTTTGGCTGTAAATCATTTCATAAAGTTAAATTATTTCTAAGTACAGAAAAGTGTATCTTTTTAAGACAAACTAATAAGGAAAGTATGACAATCGTTTTGAGACAGTAATAATTAAATTAAGATTAAGGGATTTCAATTATCTCACCCACATTCGTCTGTGTGTAAAATATTACTACTTCCTTAGCAAAATTTTCAATGACCTAAAATATGCTTTAAATTAACCTTGGTCCAAATCTTGCTAAAGTATATTTGGAAGGATTTTGTACTTTGGACGAAAGCCTTCACATTCTCATAAATTAGAAATCCCCCGGTCCCCCCGGACATAGCTGGATGGCAAAGGAGGGAAACTTAAAATCCAGCTGGAGGTCTGCATTGTGAGTTTAAACTCTGATGGGAGCAATTTGCTCTCTTCTGGGGTAGGGCCTAGTAGGTGATATCAGTTGCTCTGTTCTCAAACCCTGGTCATTTAAGCACATTCCGCAATTTACTGGTAATAATGTTGAGGAATCGGGACTAATATCTCCAGAAATAGTCTGGCGTAATCCAGAAAGCTAAATATAAAAAAAATCCATGTGGAGACCATGTGAGTCATTTTTCCTTTCTTGTCATAGCCAAAACCTATGCCTTGAGAATTTTCCTTGTTCAAGGACCCACTATCCACCCAACCATGTTTTCAGGATCCTGCCTTTTTTTCCTTTTCTTTGGTAATATTTTCTCAGTCCTAATTTAAATGTGTTATTTTTTTTTGTCTGTCTCAAAAAAGGTATCTCTTTCTAGATACATTAAATTGATAATTCAAACATCCTACATGGCAAGCTTATAACCACAAGATTCAAATAACTTTGGTTACTTTACACATTTTTAATTTAAAACCACAAAATTCTAAAGTCTCACTTTATTTTTTAAATTTCGTGTCAAATCAAACTAAGACACTTAAATTTACACCGGCTGAACTAGTAACCTTTGTATAATGTTTACCCAAATTAAAATACCATAAATTTATTTTCACTCTTACGAGTACCATAAATTCCAAAGCCCCATTTACGGTTCTTTGACTTGGTCCAGATTTAACCACCTATCCCCGTCCCAATCAATGATCTGTGTCTAAACGTCTAGGAGTAACTAATTTTCATATGTTTCATCTGCAACCAAGTTTTACAAATACTAACATTCCTCAAGTCAGTGTCTTAAAGCCAAAGAAAACTATCTTTATTATAGTAATGACCAAAGAAAAGAAAAGATCGAAGTGTTACATTCCTAAGCATTGTTTTGCTTGAACCAACAAGTAGGTGGATATGTGTTAATCCCATTTTGTAGAGTTGAAGCATGAAAAACTTAGTGATGGAGCAAAATAACTAGGTGGGTTTTGTGTTAATGTCATTTTGCCGTCATAATAATGTTAGACAACACAACACGTGAAAAACGTAATTACTTTATTATTGTAAAAGTAATTACATCAAGACTTGAACATTATAACTTGACCATAATATACACTAAGTTCTTACTCTTTTATTTTTACCAACACTTGACACTCACACTTAAGCTTACTTAAGTATATACACACACTTTTCTTGATTCCACTTGTTAGACACTTTTTGGATGCATATTTGGGACTTGCTCTCACTTCTTAAGAACTTATTACTCACTTAATTACAACTCAAATAGACAACCTCTATTTATAGGTGGTGATAGAAGAATCTAGTTATGATACTTAATTACTACTCTATTCTAGAATATTCCTCTCTACCTTTTTCTAGAATCACTCTTCTATTTATTTCTAAAGTTATTCTTTTTAGACTCCACTCTAGAATTTTCATCCTAAAGTTCTTCTTTCAACTCTCAAGAACTACTTGAATATTCTAGATTGATTATTTATTGTGTTGGATATTAAGTTGATGATATTGAATTTGCATGACATTAAGGGAACCTTTTCAAATATTATTCCTCTCATTTAGGGTGGGCCAAATGATTCCATGTGCCTGCATGTGCTGTGTCCTTCAATCATTGGCCCACAACATCCCTCACCATCCCACTTCCTTTTGAGCAAATAAATTAATGGCTACTTTTCACATTTCTTCTCCTTCTCATTTCCCTTCTCTTTAAGCTACATATCTGCTTCTTGGATCTTAGAAAACTATATATTACTGTCTGCTATTTAAGATTGCAACCTTCCAAGGAATTATTTTCAGTTGCATTTAATAGAAAAAATTAAGTTCACTAAGGTATGTTAACTCTTACTGCTAATAATTTTCTCACTTAATATTATAATTAAGATGTTCTTCACGTTTAACCTTTTCCATGTACTTAACATGTATGTGTATTAATTCTTAAGATATTCTCAACTATATATGTCTGTCTAGTCCTAACACATTCATGAACATTTTTGTTACATTAAACTTGAGATGTTAATTTTTTATTAATGTTTTGTGGTCAATCTGTCGATAACCTGCCATGTGCATGCAATTGATTATTATTTTTGTTGGGATTAATTCTAAGCTTAACCTGCATGATTTTCAGTCTTACATTTTTTTTTTTTAGTTTTGTTTTTTTAGAGAATGCGGAATACTAGTTCACTCAAGCAAGAATTTCTCAAGAAATGGATACAAGCACTTAAAGCATGCAGTGCTAAAAAGAAAGAAATGAGCATAATGGAGAGAAAGAAAGCTATAAAGCTATCAGCAGATTTGGCCATGGCTTCCACAAGAAACTCTACAACATATTGGAGTCATGCCCTTATGGCCAATGCTTCACAAGATAACAAAAACAAATTCATTGTTCCCCACATTCTCGGAAATAATGATTCTGATCAAAGAATTAAAAGATTGGCCATGTCGCATAAGAACATGAGAAGCAAGAAAATTCTCAAGAAAAGTTGTAGCATTTCAAGAAGAAGTAAAAAGATGGTTTTAGGTCGTTGTATAGCACGAAGAGTACTAGTGAAGAAGAGAACACAAGTTCTAAAAAGACTTGTCCCTGGAGGAGAATATATGGATGATACATGCTTGATCAAAGAAACCCTAGATTATATCCTTTCACTAAGAGTTCAAGTTGATGTTATGAGGTATCTGACTAACAATGCTACTCATGAGCTCTCTCATACTACAACAACATCATAGTTGTTCCTTTTCTTCTTTTACATTTTTTTAACCATCAAGTCAAATTGCTTCTTCTCCTTTATGATTTTCTTTTTTACAACTCTCATGGAATTTTTTAGGCAATAGTTTGATTATTAAGAAGAAGATGATGTTGGAATATTAATGTATAATCAATCATAGAATAGAGGTAAGATCTTACAAGATTACTGTGTCGTGGACAGACCACTGTCCTAAAAGACGATTTAGCCTAGCCTCGGTGCAAGCTGTCTTCGGCGGCCATCCTCCAGGATTAACACAACGCCGATCGAAGTGTGCAGTCACAAAGATCGGATGGAGTAACCGAAATCCTTTTACTCAAAACAAATAAAAACAAAATTTTTCTCCCTTTCAATCAGTTTGCTAAAGCCTCCTTTTATAGATGAAAGCAAGGTGTGAACACCTTAATTCAATCCTGAAAATTCAAACCAATCAGTTTTGAAACTCAAAGTCTTTCGTAAATACCAAAGTTTGTTTTTATAGAAACTGAGCACAATCAGTTTTGAAAACTGAAAAGTGTTTCGTAAATACCAAAACGAAACAAATAGTGAAAAACTTTCTTGAACAAATAAAATTTTGTTTCTTCCACAAACTTTCAAAACTTTGAAGCTAGTTTCCAACAATCCCCACAAGATTCAAAGTTTAAAAACCATTTTAGAAGTTTGAGCAAAAATTAGAGTTCCGTGCACAAGTGCTAATGTCTTGCGACTTGAATTAACACATAGTGTCACCAAACTAAGACCCACATCCCATCGAGTGATTTGCATCTTGAACTCAATGGGAAGTTTGTGAGCCCGATGTATGGGACACGCATTTCACTCAACAAATTTGGTTACTCCACGAATAATAGTTGGTGCCTTATACTGGCCATACACCTCATGCCCGGATGCTCAGAGGTGCTCTAAGGAGATGACCCTGTCTCTCCCATAGAAAGCGGCCAAACTTCCACACGTAAGTAGGTGGATCCCATCAAGTGTGTGCTACCTCACACCACCACACCTGTGGATATGGGTCCATTAAGAGCCAAATTGCCCATCCTTCACACATTGGTAGCAAGCACTACATACACAATTATAGGGATGGAAACACAATAGTGCTCCTGAATTGTTACTCATGTTACTCTTTGAACTTTACAAAGTAAAGTAGGGATCCATGAGCACAATTCACTCAATGGGTCTCAATCACATCCCCTTAGATGATTCTAAAACCATCTTTTTACAAAGGCCTTTTGTTAACGGATCCGCAAAATTCTTTTCAGACTTTACATAGTCCAGTGAAATCACTCCACTAGCCAGCAGCTCTTTGACAACCATGTGTCTCATGTGTCTCAACCGAATGTGTCTCTTCTTTTCATTGTATGCACTATTCTTTGCAACTCCAATGGCAGCTTGAGAATCACAATGCATCGCAATCGATGGAGTTGGCTTCCCACACAATGGGATATCTGATAGTAGGTTTCTCAACCATGCTGCCTCACATCCTGTCAATTCAAGGGCAATAAATTCAGATTCCATAGTAGACATAGTAGTGCAAGATTGCTTACAAGATTTCCAGGATATAGCACCTCCACCTAGTGTAAAAACATATCCACTAGTGGAATTAATATCATCATTATCGGACACCCAGTTGGCATCACTATATCCTTCCAACACAGCAGGAAACTTACCAAAGTGTAATCCCCAATCCATAGTGCATTTCAGATATTTAAGCAATCTTTTCAATGCATTTCAATGCTTATTATTAGGACTATGGGTGTATCTACTCAGTCTACTCACAGCATATGCAATGTCAAACCTTGAATAATTCATGAGAAATATCAAACTACCCATGATGTTTGCAGACTCAGATTGACACATAGGAACACCTTTATTTTTCATCAAATGCACACTAGCATCATATGGCGTTCTCACAAGTACAACATCAAACGAATCAAATTTTCTAAGTATTTTCTCTATGTAGTGAGATTGATTTAGAGACATGCCAGATAGAGTTCTTTTAATTTTAACTCCCAAAATAACATCAGCCTCACCCATATCTTTCCTATCAAATTTTGAATTTAGAAAACTTTTCGTTTGATTCACAACCTGCATATCAGTGCCAAATATCAACATGTCATCAACATACAAACAAATAATGATATATCCATCACCATCATGTTTTGAATATACACAAGAGTCACCTTCATTAACAACAAATCCAAATTCTTTCACAGTTTTATCAAATTTTTCATTCCACTGTTTTGGAGCTTGTTTAAGTCCATACAATGACTTAACTAATTTGCAAACCTTGTGCTCTTGATCAGGAATGTGAAATCCTTCAGGTTGTTCCATATATATTTTCTAATCTAGATCTCCATTCAAGAAAGCAGTTTTCACATCCATTTGATGCACAATTAATCCACGTATAGAAGCAAGTGCAATCAAGGTTCTAATAGTAGATATTTTAGTAACATGAGAATACGTATCAAAGAAATTAATTTCCTTCCTTTGGGTGTTACCCATCACTACCATTCTAGCCTTAAACTTATCAATAGAACCATCAGGTTTCAACTTCTTTTTAAATATCCACTTGTTTTTCAAAGGTCTACACCCTCTAGGAAGATCTGTTAATTCTCAAGTGTGATTACTTTGTATTGATTGTTGTTCACTATCAATGGTCTCTTTCCAGAAAATAGCATCAGTAGATTTCATAGCATCATCAAAAGTTCTGGGATCTTCTTCCAAAATAAATACAGAAATAAATTTTTCATCCAACATATATTCCTCAGTCAAGAAAGCAGTTACAAAATCTAGACCAAAATCAATTTCTTTTCTTGCCCTTTTACTCCTTCTAGGTTCGACGCATGAATCAACTGAGGGAGTAAGAGTCACTAGCACGTAATGCAATATCCTTCACATTGAAAGGATTTGATGGATTTTTTCAAATTGTGTTTTGATAAAAATATGAAATTCAAGAAACTTGGCAAAAACTTCCGATTTGAATTTTAGTGGGTAAATTCAAATAAAGTGAGAAAAATCATCCAATAATACTAGATAATACTTGTGACCCAGTGAGTTATTAATGGGAGATGTCCATAAATCAGCATGAATAATATCAAATGGAGAAAACGTAACACTCGAAGATGAATTAAACGGAAGGCGAACATGTTTTCCTAACGGGCAAGAAAAATAATGTTGGGCAAGTTTTCCATTAGTACATTTAATAAAATTATTGCCTCTAAGAAAATTGAAAACAGAAACTCCTGGGTGTCCGAGTCTATTATGCCAAGTTGACAGAGAGATAGCAGCAAGGAAGGTGTGTGAGTGGGATCTGGCATCGGGGGTGGAAGAGAATGGATAGAGGTCCCCCACACTATTGCATCACGTAAGAGGTGTCCCCTTATGTAGTTCCTTCACAGAAAACCCAAAGGGATCAAACTCAACAGACACGAAATTGTTTCGAGTAAATTTTCGAACAGAAATTAAAATTTTAATGATATTTGGGGAATAAAGGACGTTGTTTAGGGAGAAGGGTGAGTGAGGTGGTTGGGTGTAGGCGGTGCCATAACCTTGAATCGGAATGCGGTGACCATTACCAACGTAATAAATTGAGGATACTTTAAACAAAACAACTCGGTAAGATTACCTGAGGAGCGGGTGAAATGAGATGTGGCTCCCGTATCCATATACCAATTTTTATCGGGTTGTTTCAAGTTCAGACTGCTGAAGGCCTGGCCCAAATCGGTGGGGGTCAGGCTGTTGTTGGGCCTGGACGATATGGGCATGATGGGGCTGACCTTGCACTAGACGGCTGGTAAGCATTGGGCCGAGAATGCCATGTTGCTGGAAAGGGTATTGGGCCACCTGCTGGAAAGGAAAATTGGCCCAGCCGAGATGGTTGGGCCACTGGTTGTATGCGGACCAATTGATAAAATTATTGGGCTGCGGTGGTTGGCCTCCACGACCTCCACGTCCACTGCCCTTGCCACATTTGCCATTACCGCGGCCTCTGCCGCCCCTTCCACCACCACGACTGCTCTACGGTTATTGGTTGTCCAGCGGTGGTTGTGGTGTGTGGGGGCGGTGGTGGCCGCCATATTTTCAATAATTAATGACTTTTGATTGTGTTCGTCCTGTTTGGCACGTCGGGTTTCGTCCAACAATAATTGAGAGCGGGCCTTATTGAAGCTGGGTAGAGGATCAACTTGTTGTATCATGGTTGCAAGAGTATCGTATTCACATTTTGGTAAATCGGTAACAAGTTGGAAAACCATTTTTGTTTCAGAAAGTGGTGTCCCCATATTGGATAATTGGTCAGCAACAAGCTTCAATTGTTTGCAATATTCTGACATATTGGAGAAATTTTCAAGTCGTATATTATTGAATTGTTCTTCCAAGTACACCGCACGGGAGTGCTTATTGTCCTGAAAAATCTCCTCCAACCTGGTCTATAACTCACGTGATGAGGCATTGGTTTTGATAATCATGTGAAGCAAATCCGTAGAGATGGTGGCATAAATCCACTGTTTTACAATAGCGTCAAGACGGCGCCATGTCGTGCCATCAACCTCATGAGGACGAGGGAAGGAGTCATCAATATGATCAAGCACGTGATAGGCACATGCATGAATGCGAAAAGGTTCCACCCATGAAGAATATTGGTCATCTTCTTGATCAAGAACCAAAGGGATGAAGTTCTTGACGTTTGTGACAGCGAAAGCTAGATGGAATGAAGGAGCGGAAGCGGTGGTGGGTGGGGTTTGTATGATGACTTGGGAGGATGATGAGGCGTCGGGAGAGGTGGGAGTAGCCATGAGATAAATTATAGTGGTTGACTTTTGGTGATAGGATAGCAAGAAACCGGGGGGAAAAAACAGGGTTGGGTGCAACCGTCGGCCGAAGGGAGGGGGGCGGTTGTTGCACGAGAAAGAGGAAAATTTAGGTATTTTTAGGGTTTGATTCTTGATACCATGTAAGATTGTATTAATCTCTCTTGGGGAGTCTTTCTCATTAATACAAATATATATATATAGTGTGTACAATGTGGAGTCCTAATACAATAAGGATCCTATAACTATCATAATTATACCACACTAATAATTACACAATATATGGTGAATATTCTACTAATATTCACTAATAGTATTAATTCATAAATTTTCAGAATGAGAAAAAACACTCTTCTTGATCAAGTCTCAAGCAATGGAAAATGGAGAAAACTTAATAAGTTACGAGTAGTTATATATGTAAAATTTGGCAGTGCTAATATATCACTTTGTAAATTGAATCAATCTTATTCTACATATAGATTATAGAATTGTGCTGATCAGTGATCATGATTGTCTCAAATTACTTCAATGGTGTATGTTGGTTTGCTTCAATGGTGTTGAAGAAAAATGATATGGTACAACTATGATAAAAGCGGTAACATCCTTCCTATTTTTGGTAAGACAAGTCATAAATAAATTGAGAGTCCAAGTTCCTTATAATACTATTTTCCTTAAGAATAAGTAAAAGTTTACCTGTTGTAAACCTTAGAATTACCTGAACGTGTAAATATTTCATCCACTGTCAGTGGATATTAGTTAATCTCTAAGTTTATAATCCCAATTTTCAAAAACTAGCAAACCATCCAACTTAATTAATTTACCTGAAATATACAATTCAATCTGCCGTAAAAGAGTAATATCTCATAATAGATAATCACATAATGTCATAAATTAGATCCCTCATATTATCTTTAAGTACAAAAAAGTTGCTTCATTAATTCAAATGTCATGATTAATATATTTTTACTCTTTTTTTAATCTATTTAATAAAAAAACTCAGTTAAAAAGGTCTGATCCGACCAAACCCAACACCCAAACCGGCGGCACACTTGATCAAATTGGAATGAGCCGTTTTTATATATAAAAAAAAAATCGGGGCCAAATTTGAAAATAGAAAAATCTAAAAGTGAAAATATGTTTTGAGGTGTTTTTCAAATTTTAAATATAAATTCGAATTATATTTGAAATTTTTATGGCTAAACACTAATTCAAATAAAATAAAAAAATAAATAATTTTTATGATCAAATAACTCATTAAGACAAAAGTTAAGCATCATATCTTCCCACAATATGATCCTATTTGTGCAAATATTTGCAATGAATGGGTGCATGAACCATATGAAAAAGGCCCATAAGTCTCTAAACATATGTGGGCTATACAGGTGCCGACAAACAAAATAGAATTGTGTCGCACTGAATTTTACCTTATCTAAGGGTTTAGATAGACGTGTTGGCTAAACGGAATGTTAAGCAAAAGTAAGGTACAGTATGCTCTAACCACTCCAAGTTTATTGGAATCAATATAAATTTTGTCAAATATATGTGTTGTTCATATGGCGGATGAGATCACTTCTTAAACATTTCTTGTTGCTTCCATACACACAAATAATTTCATTCTCAATTTAATTATTTTATAGCTAGATAATTATTCCCAAATAACAACAGAGTCATGCAAAAGTGAAACATAGGGAGCGCCAAATAAGCTTATAAAATAAATATTTCTTACCTTTTCCTTAATCTTCTAAATATAGTAATACCGCTCAGGATGCATGCTAATATCCCTTAGCTTGCTGTTGTTTTAAAATTTGCAACTCTGATCTCTGAAATCACTAACTTTTAAAAAAGTGGTTAAAATTTCAAATTTAGAACCTACACACTCTTTTTTGAATGACCACCTTTAATAGCTTTTAATTTCCAGCAAAATTCTTCTCATTAATACACAAGCCAAATGCACTAAAATAACGGAAAAGGGCCAAAAATGTTCCTAAACTATAGGAAAAGCTAATCTGACAACGACGTAGCCTTGTATATCGATTTCACCAGTCACTCCGTCTGAAACAGTCTCGTTGAGCCTGATTTGAAAAGTTCCACACAATAATTTAGAAATTTGGCATGACTCATGGTGAAGCTGATATAATGATTTATGGGCTTTCTATTTTAATTTTGTGTATTTATTTGGTGGTATGTTGATAATATTGTTATCACCGACTATGATCAGGATGGTATTACTAATTTAAAGCAATATCTCTTCAACATTTTCAAGCTAGAGACCTCGGCAGACTGAAATATGTTTCAAGTATATATTTGGTCGGTTTAGATCAAACATTGTTATTTTATAGCGAAAGTATAGTTACACATGCTTGAGGAGACACGAATGATGGGATATAAATTCATTGACACTTATATGGTACTTCTAGCACTCCGGCGCTAGCTGGCACTCCTAACTGTCTTTGTGTTGCCGCTATCTGAGCTAACAAGTGCACCGCACTCCTAATATCCAGGTCAGATGGTGCAGGAGGAGGGACTAGAGGCTTAACTGGAGGTGTCGTGTCTCTGGGAAGCTCCTCTGGTGGTAGAAGAGGTGGGGTGGGGGTGGTTGAGGGGGTGTCTCTTCCTGGGACTCATGTCGGTTCACAGTGTCAGGTGGTGTCTGACTCGTGCCCTCTCCTACCTCTGCACCAACTTCTGGGTAGCTAAAACTCGGCCAGTATTGGTCATCTCTAAATGATCTGTATCGGAAACATGGGTTAGACTTGGATTGATCATACTCAGCTCTATATCACGATTTGAGATTAGAAAGAAGGGTAACCAACTCATAAATGCCCTGTAGCTTTCTGTCTATAAATGTGGTGCACAACACATACATAGACAAGACTCTACTAGACACAGCTTGTAGACTCCCTAAGATTGAACTGCTCTGATACTAATTTGTCACACCCCAACCTAAGTGAGGTGTGGCTGGCACTCGACACATTGTCAGGTCCGAGTGTACCAACTGAACTCATATTTTGAGCCATAAAGGCGTATTAGGCCTATGAGGCCCTACAAAATAAACACAATCTTAACTTAGGTCGTGGACTGAAATATCGGTAATTAGAAATTAACTTGACTAAAGCGGGACTATCCCTACACATACATATACATGACTGGGCGGTCGACAAGGCCTAACCTCGTCTCTGCACGCAGCAAAATCCAAAATAGACTATATACAATGGCGGACGAGGCCACCATACCGACATTACTAAGTACAAACACGTCTACAAGATTCTAACAAGTCATAACTGTATCATTACCGGGATAGGGCCCCGGCCTACACGCGATCTATAAAGATACTAAAAACTAGACCTGGTAACTTCGGATAACATCGAACTTACCACAAAAACTGATACTCGGTGGGTCCTACTGGTGTGATCTCTCCTCCAACCTGTCTGAACATGTAGGCATGAAACACAGTATCCCCAGGCAAAGGGACATTAGTACGAGATAATGTACTGAGTATGTAAGGTAAGTGAAACTAAACTGAACTGAAATATAAGCAATCTGAATATAACCTGAAGAGTTACTAAAAGTAGAATTGGCTACACTTACCTACTTTTGTTGTCTATTAGCTATGTAACCTAATATATGTTACTTAGCCTCATACAAGGCACTTAGATATGAATGCATAGCCCCGAAGGCAAGTTTTACTTATATAGCCCCGTAGGCGAGCGCGTGTTTGTTTAGCCTCGAAGGCAATTTGTATGGCCAATAGCCCCAATAGCAATCTATATAGCCTTAAGGGCAATACACATATCTGTATAGCCCCGAAAGCAATTTATATGACCAATAGCCCCGAAGACAATCTGTATAGCCCCGAGGGCAATGCGTATATCTGTATAGTCCCGAAGGCCGTCTATATCATAGCCCCAAAAGTAATGTCAATAGCTCCAAAGGCAACATCATAGCCCTAACGACAACTCTGCTTCTCTATAGTTTCTAGTCATGCTTTCTATCATTTTTAATTACTTAGCTAAACATGGCTACTATGACTCGTTCTCAACATAGAAATATTACTGGAATAGGGTCATGATAACCCAATTACGATTCTTGTGGCTAGCACATCTTATGCGCTAGAATCGGAACTAGCTCGTAAGGAATCATGCCAAAAACAAAGAAAATGATAACATTCACATACCTTATTCACGAAGCTATACGTCGTGCTATAAGCTCTCATACTCTTCACGATCGATTATCTATAACAAACAAAGGGTCAATATCAACATATAATCCATATTCAATAAGGAACTTCACTTAGGTATCTTTAGCGATCACCTTAACATAAAAAGTTTTTAGTCTTGTTAACAAAAGAGGTATTTATGAAATCTTGATATCACGGTCCTCCGGGATATACTTTCTTAGGTTTACAACACAACAACCAATATACTACTTAATTTCAACTTAATTCTTGATCAAAACAACCCAGAAGTTCATAGACAATGATTTCATAGATTTACGGGTTTCGATTACGAAAATCCTTTCACAACCTATCTGAATTTCTAGGGTTTTCAAACCCGGCTTAATACCAAGAAGATAATTCTTATGATTACCACGGGATTAGTAGCGTTAATCTTGCGTAATTTGCTTAGGAATTGACCTTGAATGTTGTAGAATCCCTCAAATAAAAAATTAATCACATATATAGATAAAGGAGAATAATTTTTACCTCAACGCAACCAAACCTTCTCCAAACAATAGCTTGCCCCAATTTCTAGGGTTTTCAAACCCGGCTTAATACGAAGAAGATAATTCTTATGATTACCACGGGATTAGTAGCGTTAATCTTGCGTAATTTGCTTAGGAATTGACCTTGAATGTTGTAGAATCCCTAGAGAGGATTTGGGAGGTGTTAAGGTTTGATCATGGAGGAAAAATGAAGTAAAAATTATGAAACATGTATTTAAATCTGATTAAAAATCTCCACCGCCGTACTTCAACGGTAGGATCGAAAGTCTATCAATCCCGACCGTCAATTTGCCACATGAGATCATTAATTCTCAGGTAGTTTGATGGCTTCTCTTGGCAGTTTGACGGTCCGCCAACTGTCCCGTCAAATTACCCCAGTTCCCGTTTTTATCAAAACATATTTCCTTGAGATTTTATATACCCCGGAACTTTCGTAAACAAGTTATAAATCTTGGTTATCCTTTTGTAAGGTCGTACCTCTTCCCGTGACTTAAGTATCAATCGACGATGCGATGGAACGCAAAACTACGTGATGTAACACAAGGCGTAGAGAAGAACAACAATTCTTATATTGGGAAAGAAAGTGAATAGAGAGTGACAGACAATTTTAGCTTAATTTCATTTTCAAGTAGTAAGATCGAAGAGTTCAAATTCAAACCCAACAGACGATAGAAAAGATATATGAAAATACAAAAATTTGATGACTTTTATCAAGAACAAAACATGAAAATCTTGACGACTATAATTTACGTATCAATAACCAACTTTATTTTCTAAAAATTAAATTGTATTTTGAAAATTACAAACTAATTTGACATTCACATATACTATCATTAGGCTTATTAAATGTTGATTCACATGACTACGGATGAATATATACGTACTTCCTTGAGCAGCATGCACATATACATGACTTTCTTTTCTGCTTCAACTTTTGAAAACACCGTGGCTTGAAAACACAATAAGTTAACCTCATCAACAAAGAAAAAAATAAAATAATAAAATAAACTAAGCAGATGAACATTTTAGAGAATACTAAATAACATAATCAAATTCCTAACAAATAAAAATAGAAGCTAAGAAAAAATTAAAATTATTCTCAAAAGAATTCATCCATTCACATCAAACACCCAAGCAAATGCCCTCTATGGTGGTGACTATTGCACTACAAAAATAGAGGATAACCAAGATAGCTCAAAACAAATTTATATAAATAAAATTTATTGTGACTTTAAGTTGTCATAAATTTGTATACTAAATAATTTGGGGTTATGATCATGAAAGATTTGGGGTTATGAATGTTATTAATATTAACTAAGAGTTGAATTTATGAAAAATAAAGAGGTATGAGTTATGAAGATGGCTTTTTAAAATTAAAATATTGAGAAAAATGGAAGAAAATTTAAAAAATTTTGAGAAAAACATAAATACTTTTCTTGGCCAAGTAGATGTGCCTAGCTTTATTATATAGATTTAATACAAGAGGGGAAGTGATGGAAAATATAATGCTATTAAATGGTGAGTGAGTCTTTATTATGGGTGGATGGACGAAATCTTTAATATTTTATTTTATTTAGTAAAATAGAGAAATGAAGAGGAGAAGGTCAAAAAATTGAAAAATAAAATAAAATAAATGTCAATGGAGGCCATAGAGAGGTGCCACATAAAATTACTTATTCATAGTTTTATTACATATATGGATACTTAGTATATTTTCCTTTTTAAAGTTTGTGCGAGGGTTGGAGGAATACAATACGTGGTTTTAAATAATATAGGGTAGTAAATGTGGAACTTATGATGTTGGTTAATTACTTCATTCGTTTCAATTTATGTGAATGTGTTTAATTGAATATGAAATTAAAAAAAAATGAAAACTGCTCATTAAAGGCAACATAGAAAATTTAAAGACCGACAAAATCCAACTGCTCTAACGATCGATGCTTTCTAAATTAGCATATATTACTCTACATCCATATTAACAGGAGTCTGTAGCTCCGCATATATACAGCTCATCCAACTACTGACCTTAGTAAGTATCCAAGATATATATACTATTTAATTTGAAACGCAAATTTTATTATTCTTCGTTAAGATTTAAATGACGGGGTCGGGTTCCTTTTAGAGGACAGTATGAAGTGGCATCCATGTTACCTCTTTAATTGCATGTTATGCTTGTTTCATGTCTTTTATGGCAGTGGCATGCATGGTGACATCCATTCACCAATTCTGTGATTGTAAACAGACCACATGAGAGGAGATCTCTCTCTCTCTCTATATATATAAATTTCCAACCAAGTACATATATACATATTATTATCAGAGCTGTTGGTGGTTCAATTATTCAATGCCATGCATGTAATGACTAGCTAGGGCTTTGTGGAAAAGCATTTTTCAGGCAACCAATTATCTCCTTGTTGAGAGGGACTTGGCTACCTAAATAAAAGTTGAGTAAAAACTTTATATAGTATCTGTACGTTATATAGCTTAAAACTTCACAAAATGTGAGATTCTTTTTGTTAGCTCAAGTATATATAATACTTAGCATATTGCCGTATTCTTTCAAAAGTACTCAAGCAAAAGTGAATGACAGATAAAGGCATGCAATAAAGGTATAATTATCGAACTAACATGAGTTTTGTGGTTTAACATGGTCATACCCCCCATTCCTTCCTCTTTATATGGCAAGGTTCGAAATTAAAAGGTCAAAACACTCTATTTTAGGTGTGAGTTTGGATATAATTCTTCAAGGTGTTTTTGAATAAAAATTACATATTTTGAAACTAGATATATACTAAACGTCCTATAAATCATAATAGCTAATAATTTAAAATATATAATTAAGAAAAGTGTGGTCTAGTTGTTTTAGTTTTCTTGATATGTATTTAAATTAATGAATAGATTAATTAATAAATAAGTAGGGTTGAAGCATTACAATGGCAATGTGGCAGAGACCACGCGAAGCCACCTTCAAATGATTCGAGAAGTTACTGGAATTAACATAGTTTGATTTGCAGATTAAGTTATTCTATAGTCTTGAAATAATTTATCCATCTCCAAGTTGATTCCCACCTCTCCAGTGAAATAAAATAACACAAATTTAATGAAATAATTTTTATTTTTTTGCACGACCACTAGTTAGAAAGCTCCAATAAGGTATCGATCAAAGTCATATATAATGCATTTATTTTGAAGAATTGGTAAGCATTCTCCAGATTGTGCTTTAGAGTCGGAAGGTCAGGATGGGATAAAAAAAGGCATAAATTTATTCTAGAAATGACAATCTAAAACACTTGAACAATCGGAAGACGCTTCTCAGTGGCTCAGCAGTCCAACGATGACCATGACTACATGGCCCGTTTTTTCAGTTGTACCGATGCGAATGGACTTGTTCATCGCCGCGTGGGCCCATTAATTTATTAGTCCGCTGCCCCGTCTAAATTCTGAACTTTACAATATTGCCATTGTCTTTGCAACTATCTACTTCACCACCCCTGCATACCATCGGCTATAATAGTATACATCACTTCTAGCAAATAGTGTTATAACAAGTGTAATTTATGTTAGAACAATGACAAATAACAAAAAACAAAACACCAAGTGATGTTTTTGGGTGTAAAGAGAGAACTTGAATTTGCACTCTCTTTTTAAAATGATAAAAAACTGCACATTTTACTCATATTAATTAGTATACAGATTTAATGAATTTGAGAAATGAATAATTAACATGAAAAAATGTATTATTATTTTGATATGATAAAGTGTGAAAGTATAAGTGAAAGTACTTTAGAAGGTACTCCACGTGAATGAACGTATTTTATTAAATTGATAAACAGAAAGCAGTCTTTTTTCGGTTAACTGCACCCATTGGTATATCTGCTATTTCCTCCCTCCAAAGAAAAGACGAAAGGACGAAAACTCCTGTCAATTTTCCAACTACCTAGAGACATCCTATTAATTTTCAGCTACAACTAGAATTGGTGCTTTTAATTACTCCCTCCGGTTCAAAATAAGTATTTATTTAGCTTGTTTTATTCTCCTTGAGAGAGTATTAATTTCTAAAAAAATTAGATATTGTAATTAAACTATCCTTAATTAATAAGGCTTTTACTTATTTATTTCCTTGAGTATATAGGGAAAATTTAAAAAAATAAATTTAATTTTTTCTTGATTTTGTAGGTAAATACTTATTTTGAACCGGAGGAAATATTACTCGGGTTTGAGCACTAGGCATTATAGGTTGCTATGTGGCCACAAAACTTGAAGAGTTATAAAAGGTATTTATTGTTACACTTAATATAAGTCACAAGTGACAAAGTTAGAAATTTCGCTAAAGATATATATATATATATATATATATATATATATATATATATATATATAAAGTAATTTCTGACTTATATACTTGATATATTTTCTTTGAACGTAGTATAATTTTCAACAAAAAGTGTTCAACGAACTGTTTTTATTGCAGGTGGCTACGCAATATATATGACACTTTTTAAAAAATTCTTTTGGCCCAAGCCTTTTCCCTCCCCCCTCCCTCCATAAGACCCTCTTTCTCTTAGTTATTTATTTAAAAAGGAAGGGTCACTTTTTAATATTTAAAAAATAACTTTAAATTTATTATGTTACTTTTAATGACATTTTTGTAAATAGTTAAAGACCACTAATTCTAAGAATACTTTTGGTATGCATCACAAGTTTTTTTTACTTAAATTTTGCATTAAGTCAAACACTCCTATATAAAATAAAGGTAGCAGCTCTGTTCCAGTAATTATCATGGGATAACTTGTTTCCAACCAAACGACCATTACAGTTTACTTTAATGCTTTTTTTTGCCAAACCTATCACCAGCCACATGTGGTTGTCCAAATTTATCACTTGAACACCTCAAGTAACGCTTATTCCATCCACACTTCAGGTGGGCCTCCGCTATGCCATTTAAATCATTTTTGCACAATCAACAAAATATGTAAAATATGTGTAACACACTCGCCGATGACGTGACAAAATGACAAACTAAATTAGGACATGTGGCGTTTGATCAAATAATAATATAAAAAGTATCTTCTGAGAAAAAATTAATATTTTAAAAAAGAAAAGAAAGCATGTTCTTGATGTTCTTCACCATCTTCATATGTGTTCTTGTTTTAACCACGATTTTAATCTAAAATTTCAAGAAAAACTCATCCAAATTTGGTATAACTTCAACTAAATATTCTCCATATAGACCCGAAGACAACCCCAATATTAATTTCTCAAAAAAATCATCAAATCAAGTAATCCATTTTAAACCTTCAAGCTTTTTTAAAGACCCCATTTATAGTGTTTAGACCCAATTAATTTGAAATAATCCAAAGAGAAAAAATGAAGTTGCTAGATCTGAAACTCAGATCGGAAAATAAATTTATAATGGGAAAAGGTCAAGGTGGGACGAGAGGTTTATTGAGACATGTACAAAACTTTCACATAGTTAGGTGTGATGAATTCGAGGCTACAAAGTCGGGTGCGCCAATGCGCTCTCAGTCGGGACAAGGTTCACATACTGTCCCGAACCAAGTACAGGGTCAAATTAACCAAATAACGGGGGGAATTGTAGGCCCTAAATACGATAAACATAGAGATAGGGAAGAAATATCAAAATTAGTTGCGGTGGAGGGTTTGCCTTTTTCATTTCCTTCCCCCTTCTGGTTTTATTTATTACATTAGAGATATGTATAATACTGCTTTTAACGGTTTTTCTAGATCAATTGTTAGGAGAGATGTTTTTAAATTTGCACATGAATATTAACAATATTTACGTTATTCATTATATCATTTTCCTGACAAAGTATCTATCACGTCTGATATGGGCCGTAGTACTAACAACCATGATTATTTAACTGTAACATGTCCTTGGATAGATTATAAATGGTCTATTCAAAAACGTATTTTAGCATATAGATATATTGATGATAGGCACACTGGAACTTTTATTTCAGAAAATATTCATCAAGTTTGCGATTATTATGGAATAACTGATAAAATTATGACTATTACATTAGATAATGCTTCTTCTAATAATTATGCTATTAGATTTTTAAAAGATCTTTTAACTCCATCTTTTCATAATCATTTTCATATAAAATGTGCGTGCCATATTTATAACTTAGTTGTAAATGATGGTCTATCACTTTTTGAAGACATTTTTAATAAAATACAATTTGCTATAAAACTTTATTTTTAGAAGCAATAGAATACAACGAAAAAAAATATAAAAAAATATGTCACGATTGTGGACTACCTTATGGAAAAATTTCCGAAAAATTCCCGATAAGATCGGTCCCCTTTTCCGACGGGACCGGGAATGGGCCGGGACATCGGCGGATCCCGCCAGTCCAGCCGAAGGACCGGTCCCACCCTACCGCCGAAACCCGCCCCGCCCCTCCCCCTACCCACTCCGTTGGTCACCCCTAGTCTAAGCTACTATTGGTATCAACCGGAGTTATACTATAGGAATAAAATAACACTATAATTACGAAATAACTAATCTCTGGATTAGTTATACCATGATTTTATTCTAATTAAATATGAGATAAATATATTTGAAATTTAATCTCAAAACTAATTATCTCTTATCTCTCGTACCAAACGATCCCGAGTACTTTTTTACTTTTCTAAATATAGTACTCTTTGGTTTAAGAAAAAGGATGGTTATTCGAAGACAGTGGGAAGGTGTCAACTTAAGTGCATCTTAGGGGTAAATGTGGAAGAGTAGAAACCACTTTTTTTGAAAGTCAACAAATTCCCTCGGCTCTCATGTGTGGCATTTTCGTTTAGCGCCTTCTTATATATACTTTTCAACTTGTTCTCACAATTGTAAAGGGAGATGGATTCGAGGAGAAGGTCTTCCGGGAGGTCGTCAGTTGTGGAGTCGATAAAAGGAGGTTTTACTTTGGCTGGAGTTAGGATATCAAAAGAGGAGCTCCAGAGGAGGATCACTATGCCAGAGTATTTAAGGCTGGCCGTGAGGGAGGCTATACAGACTAAGGACGACACTGACACTGACACTGTAAAACGATATTTCGACATGGCTTATGCCCCCGGCGCCGACATTCCTCAGCCACCAGAGGCACCCATCGTCGTCTTCATTAATTCTAAAAGTGGTGGAAGACATGGCCCACAGCTTAAAGCTAGGCTACAGGAACTCATGGGTGAAGAACAGGTCATCTTTTATTCCAACAATTTACTTTTGTTTCAAAATATTTTTCTTAACTTTCTTTTTAGTCTATTTTAAAATGAATTTATTCCAACGTTTCACCTAATATTGTCCTGCTTCCCTTATTAATTTGTACAAAAAAAATTGACAAAAATTTATATTTAAAAATAATTTAAAACGACATGATTTACGGTTACACAAATATATATGATTTATTTTAAATCACAAACCGGACAATCATTTTAAAATGGAGGGAGTAAATGTTTACATATTTCTGCATATATGGAACTGGACTTCTTAGTACAGCTAAATACTTACGTAAATACGTACAATTTTTTTATTATTTCACTAGGAAGTGATGCAATTTTTTTAATCTTTTACTAACTATTTTTGTATCCATTTTTTGCTTTTAACAATTTTTGGGAAATTGATTGTGGCTGTATTTGGGTGGGACATGGGGTGTACGTGTACTATGCTTGTTATACTATATTTTTTTTTCTTATAACAGGTGCCTATGCTATGACTACTTACTACCTGTTTTAATTTTCTTATTGAAGATATGCTTTCTACTTAACTTATCGAGACATATTTTAAGTTTTTGAAGAGCACCTTTTGGGTAGTATCTGTATGTAAAGTATGAGCTAAATTGAGCAATTAAGAAAGCGATTCTTTTTGTAAAATTTGCTTCTCATTTTATAAATTCAGTTACTAGTAAGTGCATCAAAGTTTATACCTACAATGTTGAAAATCAGGAAATTAACTAGTGACATTTGATTGTTTCACAACCTTGTTGACAATACAAGAATTAGTTCGGTTGTAGTTTGTGTGATACTGCTTCTCAGAGCATATATTTCAATCATTTATTAAGTTCATTATAATACAACAACAACATACCCAGTGTAATCCTACAAAGTGAGGTCTGAGGAGGGTAGGATGTACGCAGATATTATCTCTACTTTGTGAGGCAGAAAAACTGTTTCTGATACCCTCAGCTCATAAAGAATGTAGTTATTAAGTTCAGTATGAGGAGCAGAAAAAATACAACAAGGTGGCATAAGCTGTTCATCATATGGCTGAACAAGTTTAGAGTAAAAGTTGATTATGCACTAAAGTTGGTCCTTTTCAGGCCAGCTACTCTAGTTTGGTGGACCTCCTATAAGCCCCAAAAAAGGAAAAAAAGAACAACATTGCAAGTATTTGAAGGGTTGGAATATACTTGAAGCGTAATGATAAGACTAATTAAAAAGAGCTACTTAAGGATAGTAAAAACATCCTTTTAATCTTTCTTTCTCCTGCAAACTTCTTTTCCTTACATGAGCTTGGCTACCTGAATGCTGTCACGGGTTTGTCCGGCTTTTACTAGGTTAGGATATTTTTAAGGGTTAATACAAACTACTAATATCCTACCTATCAAATAAGAAAAAGCAAACTACTACTAATATCCATACCAGACACATTCTACACGGTTATGTCTTGGAGAAGTGAGCAGTCCACAAGATAGTGAAACGGCAAAGTGGCAAATTAAGACAAAAGGAAACAGGGAATCGATAGATGGATCTACATTGGATCTCACCCGAATCGCCCGTATAGGATGTACTCAATGAGTCTGAGCCTGCTCCACCGATGTATTTGAAATGACACCTTGGGATGGTTGTAAGGCTAAACAAATTGCTTCTCCTCCACGAACAGAGGACTGCGTTGGTTGTAAGAGATGTGAATCCGAGATTGACTGTCTTCTCGATCTGCTGTTTATCACTCACCAGTTAGATGACATGCAAAATGAATCTTATGTGTCACTCGAAGTTAGTGGAGTTGCATATAGTTTAGATGTTGATATAGTGAATAATACTGATCTTTATTTCTGAATATAGATTGTCAAGGCTTTGATTGCTTATTGGATTAAATTTTAAGCTTTGTGGTTTCTCTGATGGCACTTTTCTGTTCTGACATTGCTTGGCAGGAGGGAAAATAACTGGTTGGTATAATTTGGTTGTTTATATGAGAATATCCAGTTTGATAACCATCGTGTAAAATTTATGTTGAATTTTTAATACTCTATCAAATGATATTGATTTTCTTCTCTTTTTTTCTGTGTCTTTACTTTAAACCGTGCCAGGTTTTTGACCTTTCAGTTGTGAAGCCTCATGAGTTTGTTCAGTATGGATTGAGTTGCCTGGAGAAGTTTGCTGCTCTTGGTGACAGCTGCGCAAAAGTGACTCGTGAAAGGATAAGAGTCGTGGTATGGATATGTTGATGTAATTTGGAGTTTGGACCCTTTTTAAGTAGTAGATTTTCAACTGCACTTTTGTGGCATTTTAGATTTGTTATAGGAAAACTATTCCAAAAAGGAAATAGGAATCGAGGAGCTATTTATTCAATCTGGTTTGGCAGGCAGCAGGAGGTGATGGCACCGTTGGGTGGATTCTTGGATGCCTTGGAGAGCTTAAGAAGCAGGGTCGAGAGCCAGTTCCACCAACAGGAATAATCCCACTTGGCACAGGAAATGACTTATCCAGGAGTTTTGGATGGGTAAACTTCTACATGCATCCATTTTCCAGCTCTTGTTCTGTCTAGCCTTTCTGAACTTCCCTAATATCTTCTTTTCAGGGGGGGTCATTTCCTTTTAACTGGAAGTCAGCCACAAAAAGTATTCTTGACAGAGTTGCAACAGGTCCAATTAACCGTCTGGATAGGTGATGTCTTCTGCCTAGTTCTTGATAGCATATTTTCAAGTTTCATGGTAATGATATTGATTTAACTTACAAGATGTTCAATGCAATTGCTGAAGATTGTTTTGGGTTGAAGTACATCATTATGATTTTCTTTTTGAAATCTCTATTAAAAAAAGATTGTTCATCTACAATTTGAAATTTGCGACCAAGTTTATTGAAGCTCTACTATTTGCCTTGTATTTGCTCCTTGGTGCACAAGAATGGATTCCTTTTCTTTGTTTTATTACTTGACAATGTTTCCTTTTCCTTGTGGAACTAAAATTTCTACATCAAAATGTCAGTATGATGTCCAATATGCTCCTGATGAACTCATGCTTTTAGCAAACTTAATGATGGATTTCTGGCACTGGCAGGAAATATTAACCTTAGGAGGGATATATTTCATTTCTCTTTCTTTTTCAATTTATATCTCAATAATTTGTGGCTTGTTAATACTCCGAGCTACTTCATGAAACTACAGCTTTCATTTGCAGTTGGAATCTTCTATTATCAATGCCGGCTGGGGAAAAACTGGAAACACCTCATTCTCTGAAACCTACCGAGGATGCATCTCTTGATCAGGTCATTCTACATTCATTTTTACAAATTCGTAAACTGATATATGGACATGCCTAATTACTGCCGCTTTCTAATTACCTTGGTGTTAGATGCTCAACTGGAATAAGTACTGTTCCACTATTTTGTGGGTGATTACATATGTTTCCTCCATTGAGCTTATCTAGGGTCTTATTTGTTTGCTGCTACTCCGATGTCTTTCTTTATTATTTCATCTTTATCTTCAATTAAATGCACTTGCCAAATGGTCATTCAGTCAACAAACTGCTGTAATGAATTTCTTTTTAAAAATTATGCTTTTACTTTTTCCTTGGGCTTAATACATATACAACCCCCTTAAACTTGCCAGCAAATTCAATTTAGGCACTAGAACTAAGGCTTGTTCCAATTGAGTACCTTGAGGCTGATGTGTATACGTAAAGGAGATTATATATTTTATGTGGTTAACTTAACTACCTAATAGACGCTTGAGAACACGCGCAAAAGTTTTTCAAAATTTGAACCGAAAGTGTCTAATAGGAACACTTTATTATGTGCTCAGGTGCTCAATTGGAACAAGCCTTAGTTCGAGTGTCTAAATGGAATTTGCTGGCAAGTTTAAGGGGTTGTCTATGTATTAAGCCTTTTCCTTAATCTGACACATGATAAGCATATGTAACGTTTGTTTTCTGTTTTACCAATTTGTTCTGTGATTTTGTTGTGCAGGAACTGGATATTGATGGTGAGTTGCCCAAGAAGTTGTCCAACTATCAAGGAGTATACTACAATTACTTTAGCATAGGTATGATGATAAATAGATCATAGAAGTAATTAACTGTCAAGACTCATCTCACATTAATGTTAACTTAGATTGTGAGAGTGTCAGATCTGACCAATTGTGTACTTCTATCATGGAAAAACCATGTAAATAGTCTATATCACTAGCATTAATGTGAGCTTTTGAGATCTTAATCTGTAAAGTTAGTCCATAATGTTTTATAGCAACCTGCTTACTCATGTCTTATTTCCATCTTTATCAATTAGTAGTGTTTTCACTGCCATTACTGCTCTTACTTGATGATGCATCTACAAATATCTGCCTGAAATGATTTCTCTGTTATAGGCCCCATAATATAGTCTCCTTTTGTAGGGTGATTAATGTAATCAGAATTTTCATTGTAATTTCCTTACTCTCAGTAGTTCAACCTCTTATGAGATTTTTTTTGGACTTTTCTACTGTACTTACTTTACATGCAGGTGAGCAATTATTTATGTGTGGATAGTGGTTTTGTTTGCTAAAGAGTAAAAGCTTGCCCGAATAAATGCTATGTCAGCACTTCTCTTATATCTGCAATTTGCTTAGATTTTTAATTCGAGGATCTTTAAGGTCAACTGAGGCT
Organism: Anisodus acutangulus; assembly: GCA_029783415.1. Classification (NCBI taxonomy): domain Eukaryota; kingdom Viridiplantae; phylum Streptophyta; class Magnoliopsida; order Solanales; family Solanaceae; genus Anisodus; species Anisodus acutangulus. Next base: position 220,517 of record CM056511.1, read on the forward strand.
TCTCTTATGGTCAAGTAATGCAATTTGCTTAAATTTTGTACTAATGAAACATGACTGCAAGGGATTTCTTTTGCTTTTTTTAATCTATGTACAGCTTGTCTGAACTCCTTTACTTCTTTCAATCTGCAAAACTGATTTTTTTTTTGTGACAAGGCAAGATTCTGACCTTTACCTTATCAAAAAAAGAAAAAGATTTAGGTAACATTCTGTTGACCTCAAACTAGCACTAATCTTTGCTGGAGAAGATGTTACAGATAGTTCGGATCAGCAATTTGATGTAGAGTAGCATTTACATCATGTACAACTACCAGGCTGCACCAAAAAGAGACATATGTTTAAGGCTAATTACATTTTCCTGTTTGCCTTCAAATTCTGTCTTCCTTTTATCCAAGTTTTCCACCAAATTGCAGGTGGAATTGAGTTCCATGTTCCTTTCCCTTCTGAATAGTCCCCTGTAAAATGTTCGTATAATTTTAATCTGTAAAGGAAAGAAACAGCTCTTCGTGTGTACTCATCAAACCTGAATCTGCCTTGAGAGAAAGATATCAAAATAATAAATCAGAATTGTTCAGTTGATTGTTACAATCATCCCCCCCAATTTGGTCTGCAATATTTTAAAATAAGTCTGCAATAACTTGTGTTTATAACTTTCTATGCAGGAATGGATGCACAGGTAGCCTATGGATTCCATCATTTACGGAATGAAAAGCCATACCTTGCACAAGGTCCCATATCAAACAAGGTTGGTGCTTTTTGTTCCTTGATCATTAAATTTTTTGAAGTACTTTTAGTGCCTTATTAAGGAATCTCTTGATTCTTTTTTCTCTCTTCCTATTACTCGAATAATTTGAAAAAATGTCTATGCTTGTCAATGAAGAAATGTGGGCAAGCAACACCTATCATAAGGAAAGCATTGAAGACAATCTAATAAAAGATTTGTTAGAACTATTATTGTCGAATCTATGTCAGGAAACTCTATTTTATCTTCACTAATCCCTGTTGAATAGATAAAAGTGGTTGCGCTATTGCATATAAATCCTTCAGGATACACTTAAAACCTAATAAAAACTGAAAGTATCTGTTTTAGATCTCTAAGACCACTACTGGGTTTACTGTGCTTGGGTTACTTTTAATGGGAAATTCAAACTTCTCGGCCTCTCTTGAAATAAGGAACTGGGATATTAAGTAACTTCTAAAACTTCCATAATAGTCATGTTGTATGGTCCTGTTTTTGTTCAAGCAATTATGTGTCATGAACTTATTTGAGATGTCTCATTGCACGGATATGATTGTTAGCTGTTTTATTGTCTTTATTAGTTGATGGGTGTTTTACTGCTCCTTCACTGAAAGTGTATTGCCATCCTAGGATGTATTGTAGCCACTTGTCTCTTGTTTTTGTTACTTTGAACCTACATAAATAGTTTTTTTGCACTTCATATTTCTAACTGGTGTTTTAACTTTATCAAAGTGCTACTTTAATTTCTTGGAACAGAAGTTCTAGGTATTGACAAATCATTTATCCCAGTTGATTTACTCAGGATATAGTTGCACGCAAGGCTGGTTCTTTACACCATGTAGCAGCGACCCTTGTTTGAGGTTAGAATGACTCACCCAACACCCATTGATCCCTGATGCCTTTTTATTCGTGACACTCTGGTAGTTGCCACGTGCTTTATCAAAAGATATTTCTTATGTTAATTATGGCAATTTCTCATTCCTCTCTTTTCCAGTATATCATAGACTGCTTTCAAAATCTAGTAGGCACAGTATATATACCCTTGCATGCAGATATTCCTAGGCATGAAAATAAAAAAGTGTGACTGATACTTTTTGATTGTAGTGTTAGATTAATTAACAAGGACTCTAAAAGTCCACCTTCAAAAGTCTCTGTTGATTACTTTAAACACTTCAATTAAATTTTCCCTTTCCTTAGTAATACCTGATTCTTGTACAAGAGAACCACTTTATTTCATGTTCCAACAATAAAATCACAAACACAGTTTTGGTATGAAGATTGGCAAGTCTTGAAATATCCAAATTTACTTCTGCACATATTTGTATACTGAAGTTTAGCTGTGAGCTTCTTCATCTGACTCTACAGTGTGGCAGTTTTGTTTCAGCATAATCATGTGTTTCACTATATATGAAGTAAAAGATTATTAAATGTGGCTCCAAAGTTGTCTTAGCCTGTTTGACCAAGCTTCTAAAATCAGTTTATTTTGAAAAGTACTTTCTTCAAAAGACTTTTGGTGAGTAGCAGTTTGTGTTTGGCTAATCAAATAAAAAGATTTTTGAGCGGCAATTAATGTTTGACCAAACTTTTAAAAGTGCTTCTAACTTGTAAGTGTATTTTCTCAAAAGTGTTTTTCAAGAAAGTACTTTGGGAAAAGCTATTTTTTAAGCTTTTGAAAACCTATTCTCCAAAAACACTTATTTTCTCCCAAAAGCTTGGCCAAACACCTCACTTTTTAAAAATAATCACTTTTGGAAAAAAAAGTAAGCACTTTTAGCCTCCCAAAAGTTTGGCTAAACAGACTATAAATTTTACCAACCACAAAAAGTTACCACTACTATATTATATCCGTCTCAAATTATCTATCACATTTCTCTTTTACACGCCCCTTAAGAAAATATCAATTAGGAGGAATTTTAAACTATTTTACCTTATTTATATTTTAAGATATAATTCATATTCATTGAATATTTACTCTATGTGTTATATCCCCATAATTGAGGTGTTTTGTAGTCTTTAAGAAACAATTACCATTAAAGGTGAAATTGGAGAAAAATAATTGATTTTGTCTTAAACTTCTAGAAACCACGATAAATAATTTGAGATGAAGGGAGTACCAATTACAAAGACCAAAAATATTTTGAAGGGATTAAAATCTACGTCATTTTGTTAAATCCGATTTTTTCAATGTCTTTCTCTCTCCATTCCCTAAAGTGTTGACTATTCTATCTAATTAAAGGTACAATAATCAATGAGATTTAACTATTGGCCAGATGGAATTCCCTTAAGAAAATGAATGAGGACGTATGGCAGCTAACAATATCAAAAAAACAAAACGTACCGAGCCACATATGGTCTCCTACATATAAACCGAGCCACTGTGGGGTCTCATAAGCATAATAACGTACTCATCTGATCAGAGGTATAATACATATATAATGCACAGTAAGTGCCATACCCAATCGATTATAGCTCGGTGGTAAACAGAGATACATACATATATAGTGCACAATGGGTGGCGTATCCAACCGATTATAGCTCGGTGGTAAATAGTAATATTTTATACATACACATGATACTTAGGTTTATTACCTCGTTATATGATGAATTATTCAGAATGCCATGAGGTCGTTAATAATCTGAATAAAGTTATGGATCTTATTTATGACACATACTCTTCCAAATGAAATCAAGGACCCATGACATGATAAGAAGCTTGACCCGACAAGATAATATCAAGTGATGAACATATGAAATTATCAGGTTCCACGAGTGGAGTATCTATGAGAAGACGTTTCTTTGAAGGACAATATACGGGACAGATTCATGTTGAAAGGAGCAAGGACAACCCTTACATATTTTCTACTCTTATGATTCTTAACCTCAGACCCTAGAGAACATATGAACTCCATAATAGTGAGAGTTGAATCATTTATAAGAACTTGATAACTGACAAGGTACACTAGCTATTGAAGGCTCTTTAATAATAATATGAACATGATGCTTATAAGGGAACTCGACTATCGGGACACCATACATTAGAACCTTAATGACGATAAGAGTAGAACCATCCTTATTACGAATAAAAGATCTATTACATCTCACAATATTACTCGCATGATCTTATTCTTATAGAAGACTAGGAACAACTATATCGAAGAAATTCACCTTAAGTGACAACCTCTAAACCATTAACGACCACCTGAAAGCTATCATACGATTCATCTTAAGTAGTAGTCTATCATCCATTAGCGATACTCTGGAAATCATTACTTAATTCATCTTAAGTAAAACATTACCACCCAATAATGGTAATCTGGACACTATTGATATGATTCATCTTAAATAACGATCTATAACCCATCAATGATAATTTAGACACCATCCATAATAACATCTTCACTAGGACCTATAACCCGTCGACAAACATCTGAAAGCCAACTATATATTTTATCTTAAGTAACTCCTATATCCCAATAATGATCTCACAAATCAGTCAATACCATCCATCTTACGTACGATCTATAACCCTTAGACAATACCTGCTGGAAACCATCCTATTCACTCGAACGATCTTATTCCCATGGAAGCTTAACATGACCAGTTGGATACCATTCACCTCAAGTTACATACCAAGCCCAAATAATGGTAATCCCTAATACAATTCATCTTACGTACCATAATCCCTTAATAATCACTTGAATACTAGTCATATGCTTTGTCCTAGACTCCTAGGTACCCTTCTATTATTCCTTAACGCTTTTTAGGAGCTATCAACATAGTTTATCCCAAGCGGCTGCTATACCCCGATTCTGATCACATACTATTATCAACATGTTCATCTTAGACAACGACCTATAATTCCTTTAGTCATTCTTCGAAAACCATCGATCTCATTCATCCTAAGTGACGATCTGTCTCCATCAACTAAAGAGTTATCAATACAATTCACCTCAATCAGATATACTAACCTCCCAATGCCAAATTGTGAACTTAACCCTAATAGATTAGACATCGTATAGGAATACCTATTCGTACGTATACAACATGACTCTAATCTGACTCATGAAACCGATGACCCAGATTGGCGTACTTTCATAATATTTAGACTTTGATGGTAAGATAAGAACAACCCATATAGGAGTAGGAAGTCTATGACATATCACAACATTTTCTCACCCGAATAAACGTATCCCTATAAAGGATTTGGGACAACTATTGTGTAGAATTCAGCATAACGACATAATAACCCACTGATAACGACTCTCCAACACTATTATCTTAAGTAGGATACTCTAGTCCCATAACGGTAAGTCATAAGCTATCAATATGATTCTTCTTAAATAGGAACTATAATCCATCAATGAACACTTAAAGCTATTGATATAATTCATCTTAAGTGACGTTGTACAATCCACTAACGGAAATCTGGATACTACCGGCACGAGTCACCTTAAGTAGAAACTACATCCCATTAAGAATACCGTGGCAGCCACTTGTATCATTCATCTTAACTAAGAACTATAACTCATCAATAATCCTCTAAGGCTACTGATATGGTGTACCTTACAAAAAGCACTATAACACCACCACCATACTCTGGGAGTTCAAATCTACAAGCAGAACAACTGAACGGAGTACCTACACTTAAACACATGACATAACTCTTATTTGACTTACAAAACACTTAGCATGGAGTCGATATGCTATTATACATTCCAGATTTCATCACTCATGTCAAGAAACAATGAATGCACGGCGTGGCGAAGAAATAGCCTTACGTACCTCAACTCCGCCCTTGAAAGTCTTACAACAAGTCAATCCTTCCGACCAGGGTCTAACCTGTTTAAGACGGACTAATATCACATCACCAACAACCCAATAACACATAACAACAGTCCTATGGCATTCTATAGCTATACCAACAATATTATCAAGCAATGAAGGAGCGACGAGCTTCCGAGGCTATAATTCGATGGTGTACTTCACACCTAACCTCCTTTTAACAACACACAAGCTTATCACGAGCTATCAGACCCCTCCCGATCTCTGTACCATCAAAATTGTTAGGATTTGAGTCTCAAATCCTACCTAATCAGAAAACAGTAAATAAGCGAAGAACAAATAACAAATAGCACACACATATTTATAGTGGTTCACCCTCAATGCGAGAGCTACGTCCACTTTGCCGCTGCAGATTTTACTATAATCAAATAGGGAGTTTGAGTTTACAATTCTCTGTTTCTCTCTTGCTCGACCTCAAAGAAAGAAAACGGCGCCCTATATATAGCGAAAACTAGGGTCTTCATAGTGTCGGCGATGAATTAGGCTTCACAACTCAACAAAAACAACCCACAATTAACTAAATATAGCAAATAAAACTTGAACACCATGGCTTCAAATCATCGTCCCGTGAGGTCTAATCAAAACCACATCTAAAAATACTCAAAACCAGCTCATAAAAATTGGGATAAAGGTGACACCTACCTTGGCTATCCCAACCTTGAAACTCCTTTAATTACTATCTTTGAAGCTCCTTCCCACCAACTAAAATCAAGGAAGATCAGTACAACACCATGTGACAATGGAGAAAGGGAATTCAAGTTCAATCTTGAAATTGCTTACCTTAACATGGGTTGTTTGTAGAGAGAAAACCCCCTGAAAACTCTAAGGAGAGGAGTTCATTTCAAATACTTGAGCTATGGAGAGTAGAAGAGGGATTTTACTTTACTTGAACTATGAGCTATAGAAAAAGGGAGAAGTAAGGAGCATCCATGGCTTGTCTGGTTGTCGATACAACGTAGAGAGAGGGAGAGAGTAGAGAAGATTGTGGAATGTTTTCTAAGTGAAAATGAGATATACTATATGTATATATGTCCCCATTAATGGGCTTGGGCTGCCCCAAGACTGTCCATCTCTTTTCTTTTTCTCTTCTTTTATTTGGGCTACTCATTTTAAGTAGGTAATGCACCTACTTGTCACCTACTTGAACAAGTAGGTTACTAATTCACTCTAAGCACGTGTGTTGTCCTTGTTAATCAGAAACAAGCAGAACGCGAAATAAGTAGGTCAAGCAAGTAGGACATGTAAGCACGTAGGTAAAGCTAGTAGGTCGTCTATCTTTGTCCGAGTTCTCATTCGTTTATGAATCACATTAACTTTAAATAGACTTAACATTTACATACACTTGGACCCTTAGGCAACAACTACAACCTTATTCTTCCACATTCAAGTAAATTCGCCGATTTCAACTTAGTCGTACACACGATGAGAAGTACGGGATATTACATCATCCCCTTTTGGATTATTCGTCCTCGAATGAGAAGCATAACTCAAGGAGACGTTAACTCTGGAATTCTAACATATTACTTGGCACACCTGATCCAATAGAGAATTTGCAATTACTTATCGCTCTGGTCGAAATCACACGAAATAGAATGATCTCTTAAGGCATAGCTCTATTGCACGATCTAGAGTACGAAAGAAGGGTAACATTTCCTTAATGCCCTGTAGCCTCCCAATTATAAGTGTGGCGCGCAACACACCCATAAGTGAGACTCTACTGGACACGACTTCATAGACATCCTAGGACTGAACTGCTCTGATAATTACGGGACTACCCCTGCGAGGACGACCAAATCTTTCCGTTCCCGCTTATATATAGGTGTAATTACAATCATTCCCACACCAAATGCATAGGACAATCTTCAAAAAATATGTGAAGCCAGCAGAAAGTACTAGTGTCAATACTTTGTATGAGTCAAAGTGCTTTCATATATATTTCAAGGAAAGTGGAGTGCAACACTTACGGGAGTTCTCTTGAAATTGTTTGCCATGTATTTCCCTCTGTGTATTGATAACTCAGCAGTAGTCTGGAAGTATTTTATTATCATGTATGGTCATGCATAATCTATTGGAAAAAGAATGTATAATTTGTGTCGCCTCCTATTCCCTCCAACACATAAGTTTGGGGATGTTGACTTTTTACCTTCAAAACTCTTCTGGAACAATTTACTTGATTTTGGTGTAATTTCAAGTTTTGTCTTTTGATTTCAGGAAATATATTTTTCTCCTAATTGTTATTGTAATTGTCACTTCAGAGAATTCATTGTTTTTAAAGTTGTACTCGATCGTGCTTTTCATCTCTGATAGGCTTTTTCACGATTACGTGCATATTTTTATTGATGTCAGGGGATTGAATAATATTTTGCGACTATATGTCAAGAAGGTCAGCAGCTCAAAGTGGGAGCAAGTCCCTGTTCCTTCAAGGTTGATTTTGACCTGCAGTTTTTATTACAATGTTGTATTTTATGTCTGTCATGTAATGCAGAATCGCTTGGATAACTTACTATTATATGTGTCTTGTTTTTCTGGTTTTTTGACAAATAGCCAATTATCATGTTCTGTAATATGAAATACAATGCTAATACACTGGCTTTTACATGCTTTGTTTTTTTTTTTTGCTTGTGCGTTCATTTTCTTTATGTCTTGTTGTAGTGTTCGGTCTATAGTCACTCTGAATCTCCCTAGCTATGGCGGTGGAAGGAATCCATGGGGACATTTGAAGCCAGATTACTTGGAGAAGGTATTCTTTCTGTGTAGGACTAAGTGGCTTTGGTGTATACTTAATTTAGTTGATTTTCGTATTGAATACCTCCTGAACAATTCTTCTTTCCTCAAAAATAAATTAGTCATTTCTGAAATTTGGTTGGAAATTAATGAACAGTTCAAATAGAATGTATTAGATGTTCTGTTTATGTTGTCAGAAAAATTTCAGTCTGCAAAAGTTCTGAATATATATTCATAACAACTGTTTTCAGCTTCTAGTCAGCTTTTTGTTTTAGGTGCCGCTTATTGTATAGTTCTGTAATATGAGAAAATGATTGAGCGTCTAGTCACTTCAAGTTTTAGGTTCTGCATATCGTGTAGTTTCCTTACTTGCAAGAAATCATCTGAGCAACAAGCCCAAGACCCCTAGTGGTATTTTTCCCAAGGTTTTGCAACTTGTAATATTGAAACCTAACAAAATTTAATGGCCAAATACATAGACACAGCCCCTTAAAGTTGTCATGATTTTCCATTTAGACACTTCAACCGAGAGTATGACCTATTAAGCACTCAAACTACTATCAAAGTATGCCCATTGAACACAATAGTTAAATCAGAAACAAAAGATAGTGTGTGAAGCTCAAACGCAGCTAACGTGGTGAAGTAATGCTTGAAAAAATGCCACATCAATTAGAAAAATACACTTGGATTTACTAATCTACCTCAACAAGACTACCACCTCCCCTTCTGCCTCTCTCGGTCTCTCCTCACCTCCATAATCATCTCGAAGCCACCACCTTCTCTCTCGCCTCCTGGCTCTTCAACCACCACCACACCATCTTACCAACAACCACCATAACACTGCTTCAACGAACTTGAGTTTAAGCCATGTGCGAACTCCAGAGTTTAACCCGCTATGTCGCTGCCTACGAATACACTGGAAATGGCTACTACATGTTTCTTCCATTTATGAACAACAATCTTTTTCCCACTATGAATATGCCAATAAAGGTTAACCAGACCCAGTTTTTATATTTTCTATTTTTTGTGAAGTATGCACAATATTTGATTAATTAGAAAAAAATCCAACAATTTACCCAATTGACACTATCTGGTAGCAAATTAAGAAAGGGAAATGGAAGGATCCATTTCTAAAACCAAGAATATGTAAAGATTCAAAAAAATTTGGGGAAAAGAAATTGGACTATTTGCGGAACCATATTGCTATGGAACCAAGAGTAAGTTAAAAATGTCAAACCCAGTTTTTAACTATGAATTCGAATCTCATATCTCTCAGCTTGCTCAATAACACTAAGATCCATTGCGAAATGTGAAATCAGCTTGCCTTTAATCTTTTAATCCATGGAGAGAAAGGGTTTGGCAATTGTGTGGTTAAGAAATTGAGGACCAGAGACGAAATAAGACAAAAATAATGAATTTGCAATATGAGCTTTGGACTGGAGGAAAAAAAAGCCAGGTCAACAAATACATACTAGCTTTACGCGGTCAAATGCGTGTGAGTAACAAAATAGATGCCATGTCAGCGATTCATGTTCAATTGACACAGTTTGATAATAGTTTGAGTGCTTAATAGGTCAGTCTTAGTTTAGGTGTCTAAATGGAAAATTATGACAACTTAAGGGTCTGTTTATGTATTTGGCCAAATTTAATTGATGTGTTGGTGCAATATATCACATATTCTCAATTTTCGAACTTTATCAGTACCCAAAATACGGTCGTAATAAACTTCAGGATAAAGATAGGAAGTAGTAGCCACTTCACATCTGATTTGAAGATGAAAAGCCAACATAGAACATACTATCAACTGTTAATACATCATCAAAAGTAACAATGAATTCTTTTTGTTTTCCTATGAAATCGCAGAGGGGTTTTGTGGAAGCCCATGCAGATGATGGTTACCTGGAAATTTTTGGCCTGAAACAAGGATGGCATGCTTCTATGGTTATGGTTGAGCTCATCTCTGCGAAACACATTGCCCAGGTATTTATCAAGATTTGGTAAAAACGAAGTAGTGCAGCTTAGAGGCAACAAATTTAGATGTTTACGTGTTAATCACTGATATGTGTCCTCTCTATTTCATCGATCATGGTAATAATTACCTTATCCAAAAAAAAAAAAAATTGATCATGGTCATCATTACATGCATTGCTTCATAGAGTTCCCAACGAAAAACAAAGCGGGGAGGGGTTATCTACTAAATCACAGGAAATTCCTCTTGTTGTACCGACTCCAGCTAAGTTTCTCCATCATCTGTCTAAGATTAGACCCTTGCATCTGGCAATTGAGTTAAAAAGATATCTACAGACGCTTGATAATGGTCTTTCAGGCATCTGAATGATGCTCTAGTTTTTTATTATTAGGGTTGAGAAATCTGTTGTCCTCATTTTGGACAATAAATTCTGAATACATCTTTAATGTGAGGCCCCCCCCAAAAGAGGTACTAGAAATGAAAGTGATAGCTGCCTTGCAGGGAGCATATCTTGTTTTATGTTAGATGGACTCTGGGAAAGTACCGTCACTGGAACATATCCAACACATATGCTTCCAGTTTTTAATAGGTAGTATCTTGAAGGATTTATATGCAATTGTGCAACTGCATTTTATCTATTCAACAGGGACTCTTTGAGGATAAAATAGAGCTTTGTGACATAAATTTGGTTTGCATAGATACTCAGCTTTTTTTTGAGGAAATCTCAAAGAAAATGGAGGAGAATCATGCACCAACATGAGGTCGTAAGAGGGAATGTGGTCATGCATTATAAAGAGATACACCAAAACTAATTGGCACATTAAGTAGTGCTTCTCAATATTGACCTTGATGAAATTTTGGAAGCCGTGTTGATTTGAAATATATTCTCTATAAAGAAGAAAGTATCTTGTTTAATTGCGTATGGTTGAAAAGACGATCGGCCATTCTTTAATTTTTTAAGTTTCCTATTTATTTTTTTGAATACTTATGCCGCTAATTGTGAACTGATGCTTTGATGTCTGTTCTAGTAATTACAACATGGTAACTTACATCTCATAGTCATAAAATAAAGCAAATTATTTTAGAATCAAAACCTCTTTGGGGCCAGATATACTTTTACATGGCCATCTCATGCATCTGAATTTCAATGTTGTTTAAACAAGATTTGTTCTCTCTCGCAGAATGTCATATGCTTGTATGCATGTTTCTCATCTTTTTGGTGGGATCACATTTGCTCTTAATGAGATTGCTCTAACTATTCCCAGGTGGATTTGATGGACATTGTTGAATGAGGTTTAATTGAATACTTCTTTTGCTACTTTGTAGGTTTCAGCAATTAGATTTGAGTTGCGTGCGGGAGAGTGGGATGAAGCTTATATGCAGATGGACGGTGAGCCATGGAAACAACCAATTAACAAGGAATATTCAACTTTCGTCGAAATTACGAGAGTACCTTTTCAGTCTCTCATGGTCAACGGGAAGTAGAATTTGCTAGTCCTGTTCTTGCTCCAGACCTTCTTAGAATTGTAGTTTTTTTTTTTTTTTTTTGGTTTCAGAATTGTAGTTTCTTATGTTCGTGTAAAGCATTTCCATCTTCCATAGCTTTTATCAAACATTATACTCAGAACCAAGGTCACGCAATTGTTACTTGTTGGCATGTACGTACAATATGTATATCATAATTTATACGCATCGACATATCATCTGATATATGTGTGGATTGTGCAACAAAAATGAATTACATAAACATTATAGTGTTTGAGTTTTTCATGACCCCAACAATACTCGCACTCATTAGGACAGCGGCAGTAACATGTGGTTTAGCCACATCTATAAAGAGGGGACATAGGCCCGGTGACGCACGTCTCAAAAAACAAGCATATGCATTTATCTATTTCTCCTATTTCTGGTTTACTGCAGACTCCCAAGAGTCGCTTAATAAATTCCTAGTAACTGATGAAAAAAAGAGCGTCCCTAGCTCCGAAAACCTACGACTTCTTGTCCTCTTTTTTTCTTTTCCCTAATTTGGGAGTTCTATCTAAACTCGTAAGTTCCATGTATATCTAATCTTGAATCTATCTTAATATCAAACTAAATAACATAGTACACATGTTAAACAAAGTAACAAGCAAGATTAATGTTAAACCAATTAACATATATTTCATGCTAAATTAACATAAAATGTGTTAAACTAATTAACATATTATACATGCTAAAAATATTAACATGACTTTACCGTAATGAGGTTAAACTAATTAACATTTAGCACACACTAAAAAATTAACATAAAAAACTAATGTTAAACTAATTAACATTTTTTAAGCATGAGAAAAATAACAAATAAATCTATTGTTAAGCTAATCTTTATTTCATGCATGTTGAACACATAAACAACAACAAATGTTAAACAAATTAACATTTTAAGCATGCTAAACAAAAATAATCAAATAAATCTAATGTTAAACTAATTAACATTTTAAACTTGCTAAATAAATTAGTAATAAATCTCATGTTAAACTAATTAACATAGTGAACATGTTAAACAAATTAACAAATACATCTAATTTTAAATTAATTAATATTTTTTAAGCAATTGTGATAATAAATTAATTTTACTGAAAATATAAATACTAAATTTATATTCTGAAAACTAGGTCCATATGATCAAATTTCTTAATCTGGATATCAATTAAAGAAATCAGAACTTTTATAATGAAGCCATTAGCCCAAAATAAACACACAACAACATACCCAGTGAAATCCCACAACGTGGGGTCTGGGGAGGGTAGAGTGTACGCAGACCTTACCTCTACCTTGGTAGGTAGAACGGCTGTTTACGAGAGACCCTCGGCTCAAGACAAAGCACAAGCACAAGCAAAGTAAGAAAAACAAAGCGATTAAGCCATGATAGCAACTTCTGAAAAAGAAGCAATAACTAATGCAGGTAAATAAGACAAACAAAATACACATAGCAACATAAATCAAATGACAGAGGACTATAAAGCAATAATGTACCTACTAGTATGATAGGCTAAGCGGACCTACAATAATAACACTACAACTATCAGTTTGTAAGTCTATGTAGGACTACACTGGACTACCTACTACCCTTCTACCCTAATCTGTGTCCGCCATACCCCCTATCTAAGGTCATGTCCTCAGTGAGTTGCACCTGCGTAATATCCCGTCTAATCACATCTCCCCAATACTTCGTCAAAACCATCGGAGTACTCAATGGATGTGCTTGATCCATGTAAAATCTCTTTAGAATATTTTCAGTATATGTTGACTGATGGACAAATATTTCATTTGTAAAATGCTCAATTTGTAGATCAAGACTGAATTTTATCTTTTCAAGCTCTTTCATTTCAAATTCCTTTTTCAAACATTCTACTGCCTTTGGAAGCTCTTCAGGAGTTCTAATGATATTCAAGTCATCAAATATACTGCTATTATGACAAATTCTAATACATATCTTTTCATAAAGACACAAGAACAAATTGGATCATTTTTGTACCTTTCTTTCAACAAGTATTCACTAAGATGATTATACCACATGCGCCCTGACTGTTTCAATCCGTATAAAGATTTCTGAAGCTTTATTGAATAAGTTACCCTAGAATCTTCATATGCTTTAGGTACTCTGAATCCTTCAGGGATTCTCATAAAATATTGTTGTCCAGTGAGCCATACAAATAGACTGTGACAACATCCATTAGATGCATATCAAATTTTTCGTGAACTGCCAGATTTATAAGATACATGAAGATAATTGCATCCATCACAAGAGAGTATATCTCCATATAATCAATGCCAAGTCTTTGTGAAAACCCTTATGTCACAAGTCGTGGTTTATATCTTACCACTTCACCTTTTTCATTTTGTTTTCGCACAAACACCCATTTGTACCCCCACCAGCTTGATATCTTCAAGTGTTCGGATTATTGATCTAAAAACTTCATGTTTTTCAAGTGAAGCTAATTCCACTTAAATTGCATCCTTCTATTTTGGCCAATCTTTTCTCTGTCTATATTCATCGACAGATTTTGGCTCAAGATCCTCATCTTGTTGCATTATTTCAACAACAACATTATAAGAAAAAATATTGTCGATCACAATATCATTTCGATTCCACATTTTCCCCGTCAAGGCATAACTTATTGAGATTTCTTCGTTCTCAATATTTTTAGGTAACTGGACATCATCTGTGCTCTTATCATTTGTTATGACTCGGAGATCTTCTTGAGCAATTTCCTCCATATTATGACCATCTTGATCATTTACACCTTTTTTGAGGATTTTTATCTTTGGAATCGATTGGTCTACCACGTTTCAGACGTGGCCTAGACTCATTTGCGTTGATTGTTTGCCTACAGGGACATCAACTCAAACCGGAACATTTGCAGTTGGAGTATGAGATTTAGTAACCCTTGAAAGATTAGTAAATGCATCTGGGAGTTGATTTGCAATATTTTACAAATAAATCATCTTTTGGACGTCTTGTTCGCATTGATTGGTTCGAAGATCTAAATGAGATAGTGATAATGCATTCCAATCTATCTCATTTTCCAACAATTTATGTTCTCCTCCTAATGTTGGGTATATTGATTCATCAAAATGACAATCAACAAATCTTGCCGTAAATGAATCCCCAGTCATAGATTTCAAATATTTAATAATGGAAGGAGATTCATACCCAACATATACCCCCAACCTTCTTTGAGGGCCCATCTTTGTGCGTTGTGAAGGAGCAATTGGAACATACATCGCACATCCAAAAATTCTAAGATGGGAAATATTTGGCTCCTGGCCAAAAACTAACTGTAATGGGGAGAACTCATGATAACTGATTGGCCTTATGCGCTGCATGCAAAATAACATGCTGCCATACCGAAATAGAAAATTTTGTCCTCATTAGCAATGATCTAGCTATCAATTGGAGGCGTTTAATCAATGATTCTGCTAGACCATTTTGAGTATGAACATGTACAACTAGATGTTCAATCGTTATTTCAGTGGCCATACAATAATCATTAGGCCTGAGATGTAAACTAACCAGCATTATCAAGATGAATTATTTTTCTTGCATAATCTGAAAATTGTGCTCTTAACCTTATTATTTGAGCCAACAATCTCGCAAAACCATTTTGCGGGTTGATAATAAGCACACGTATGCCTATCTTGTAGATGCATCTATCAAGACCATCTAATAGTTGAATAGTCCACAAGGAGGGTGAATTGGCCCACATATATCACCTTGTATACATTCCAGAAATACAGGGGATTCAATCCCAACCTTAGTTGTTGATGGCTTAATAACCAATTTTCCTTGAGAACAAGCAGGAAAAGAGGATTCCTTAAATTGAAGAATCTTTTGATTCTTCAAACTATGCCCATGTGAATTCTCAATTATTTTGCGCATCAGATTAGAATCGGGATGTCCCAATCAGTCATGCCAAATGATAAAATCATTAGCATCATTAAACCTTTTGTTTACTACAACATGTGTTTCAACCGCACCAATACTTATATGGTACAACCCAGAAGAAAGTGCGGGTATTTTTCATACACAAACCTTTTTCCGCTTTTATTGTAGTAATATAAAAGTACTCAACCTTTCCTTCATTGGAAGTCTCAACATGATAGCCATTTTGGCGAATAACCTTGAAACTCAATAAGTTTCTTCGAGACTTGCTACGATACAATGCATTATTAATGACCAAAATTATTTCTCCAGGTTGTAATAAGGTCGCTCTTCCGGAGCCCTCAATTAATTTTGTACTACCAGATATTGTATTAACATGGGTCTTTTTCATAACCAAATGAGAGAAATATTTCTTTTTTCTTAGTATAGTGTGAGTTATAGCACTATCCAAAAGACATGTATCTCCATTACTCATCTTGAATCCAATTGAAGATTGAAATTTTTTATTTATCTTCATAAAAATAAATATACATCGTAAAAGATACGGAAACTAACAACAGAAAACTTAAGTACTTATATTTTTTTAAAATAAAAACAACAGAGAGAACTTAAGTACTTCTTGAAAATAAAAACAACACAATGAAGAACTTTGACAATTTAAAACATTTAAATAAAAATAACATAATTTATTCCCCAATCAAACGATCAAATTTTAATTTTGATCTCCAAAGAAGTCTTCAACTTTCAAATGAGTAATATCATCAAGGTCATCAAAATCATCATCTTTCAAAATCAAATTTACTTCAGGATTATCATCATATTTTTGTGAAGGCCCTATCTTAATATCATTTTTTAAAGTCAAATGTGATTTCACCCGGACATTAGAAGAAGAGGAACCACCTCTATTTCCCTTTCCTTTGAAGGAATTTTCATAAAGTCTAACAAAGTGCTCAGGCGCCGGACATTCATTTTTTCAATGACCTTTCATACCACAACGATGACAGTTATCTCTTGAAGGATTGCCTTGAGAATTCATATTGTTCTCCCTTTTATGATGACAACCACCACGACGATTATTATATCGTCCTTTCCTTTGCCTTTGCTACGCCCACACACATTATTATGACCTTGATTATTTTATCCTCTTTTAGACTAGCCATGTGCTGCTACCACACTCACTTCCGGGAATGGAGCGATTCCAGTGAGATGAGCTTCATGATTTTTTAATAAAAGGGTTTTATGATGTTCAACCACAAGAAGGCATGAGATTAAATCAGAATGCTTTTTAAATCCACTTTCACGGTATTGTTGCTGTAATACCAAATCTGAGGCATGAAAAGTCGCAAGTCTTTTCCAACATATTCTCATCTTTTACATTTTTCCCACATAATTTTAATTGAAAATAATTCTATATACTATAGAATTATAATTACATACAATTTTAAAATCATGTAATCGTAGGTGAATCCACTCATAACGAGCCCTTGGCAATACCGTTATCTTAAGGTGGTCATACCTTTCCTTCAAACCTGTCCACAACTCAAGTGAATCTTTCACTGTCAAATACTCAACCTTCAATCCTTCATCCAGATGATGACGAAGGAAAATCACAGCCTTCGCTTTGTCCTGACTCGACGTTGTATTATCCTGAGTAATAGTGGCACCAAGACCTTTAACGTCTAGGTGAATTTCAGCATCGGGAACCCATGACAGATAATTTTTTCCGGAGATATCAAGTGGCACAAACTCAAGCTTCGACAAATTCGACATGATTAAAACTATCATAAAAATATTTGAGTTAGAAATAATAAAATAACACAACTTCAAAAGGTAGCTTTATTTCCACAAACAGTACCATTTTTCACAAAAATAATACTTTTTTTGTCTTTCACAGAACAGTACATTTTTCTGCTAATTAATTAGTATCTACTGCCTATAGCTAGGCTACAGTTATATCTCCAAATAAAATGCATGTTTAATAGAGATGTATCACGTTTTTCTATTTAATTTATGATAGATAAAGTAAAGTATTGAGGAATATACATCCATATACAAAAGCATATCGTAAGCTTAGTGCACCGGACTGCCCTTTTTTTTACATCCATATGCAAAAGCATGAATAACAGTAGTAACAGTAATACACCTTATTACGAAGAGTAAGTAAACAAACTTAAAAAAAATATCTAAGCTAGCTATTCTGAAAGAAAGTAATACTAGTAAACATACCTCACGGTAAGAGATCAAAATATAACTTGGAATTTGAAGATTTTAGAGCTTCGTGCTGATAACGTGTTTAGCGCGCTCACATGCACTCTTCCTCTCAAGAATAGACCTCGGTGAAAGCCTCTTAGTTAGTCGAACTTTCGGGAATCTCCTAAAAACTTAGTAAGAAATGTCAATTGCTTCTTCCTTCAGATTCGATCTTATAGAGTTCAATTTCCGTTTTCAACCCATGAACAATATGAGCTTGAAGCTTCCTTCGTAACTCCCAGAACTTCTTTGTAGTGGCTCCCTTACATCTCTTTTGAATAGAAGAAAGTGGGAGAGCAGAGGTTATTTCGGTAAACCGATGCATGAGCTGAGGCTCCCATGTCCCGCCGACCCTCCGCAAAAGTAAGGGTTCACAGGGAGTCAGAAGCAAGCAGAGTAAAAGGCGGCATGCTTAACACATGCAAGTCGGACAGGAAACACGGGAACCAGTGGCGGAGACTTTATAACAAAGTGATTTTAATTATTCTTTTTAGTTCTTCTAGAGAAGGTACCCCCCCTATCCCCACCTCTACCCCCATCCTTTTCCCCTTTTTTCGAAAGAGCTTCAATTAGAAAAAGAAAACCTTGTAATTCAAATTCTTTTTTCAAGAAAGTAACTAAATGGATTAGATATTGGTTAACTTTTGTAACTAGATTAAACTTATTTACAGTTGCATCTCATTTGAAGAGAAAATGTCACACTAGGAGCCAAATTAGGAAATTTCCTTTGCTATGGGAATTTATTCAACCCATTAATAAATGATCAAGAATCTCTTTTTGTTGCATGAATGGTGGAAAATGCGGTTGATGGAACTTGACGTGGCCTAATTTTTGTCCAATTATTTGGGTATCTATAACAAAATATATAAAGCCAGAATATCAAACCAAAAAAAAAAGTTCACTATATAATTTATTTCTTTTGTGGCCTTTAGGCTTTTAGGTATTCTTTCACAGATTCTATGGTGTCTTTCATTATTTTACTATCAATTTGGTGAATATTGATATAAATCCTACATTTTTTTAATACTAAATTAGGTATGAAACTTAATTGCCTGCGCTAGGTAAGATTGTTGGACTTGCAATACATGAACTTACAAGAATTACAAAGTGACCGCACAAACTTGTGAGTAATACGATAACACCCAAAATATCCAAATGCATAAAAGTTACACTATCTGATGATTACTCAATTAATCATCGATCAATAAAATATTATAAGAGTATAGTACATCATATTTTTTATGTAAAAAATCTTCATAATCCCAAAAGAAAGGCAGCATATGTGTATACCGTCTCAACTCATCCAATTCTTTTTGTGTTTTTGTATCTAAAGACTCTTTCATTAACTCAAAATGTGACTATATATTCCAATCACATATCTCTAACCCCCTCCCCCCCCCCTCCAAAAAAAAAGAAGAAGAAAGACGTACCATCTTTTGACATTTATTTTTTGTTTTTCTTATTTTATAACTAGTATTCTTTTTCTTTTAACCAAAAATTCAGGATGCTATTTTTATTCAATTTGAAATTAGACGAAATAACGGATCCAACTTTCTTATACTTTTTAACTTAAAAACCCGATTGTTTCTATTGCAAGATTCAAACTCGTTACCTACACTTAATATGCACATCACGCCCTACGCTCTTACCGCGGGACATATTAGTTTAACATTTTCTTTAGTGGAAACCTACCTTTGTTGGGGGTCATGGTGGAAAGTATATATAGGTAGTTTTTGTCATATTTTTCCTATTTCTTCCTGCAAACAGTAGATCAAGAATAACCACTCAAAAAAACAAACATAATTAAAATTCATTGGATCTAAAGAAACAATTTGAATAAGTTAAGAATTAATGTTAGGAGGAAGCTACAAAATTGCTTTTTTTAGAATACACTGACATGGATTTCAGTATCTTCTTGAAATCCTCCTAATTAAATCCCTAAGAAGAATTGTCAAGTCTCTCAAGAAAACAAAAATGACGAGGAAATTTGCTAGCTAAAAGAAAAAGGTCTATTTTTGTAAACTAATGGTGTCTAGGTCTATGTCCTCTTGGCCCATAATAGTCTTCATGAATACTTGGTAACCAATGGTGTGATTTCTTGCCTACCTTTGAAAGTCTTCTTTTTGTCGTACCTATTGATGAACGATGGCCATCTTTGCAAAGAATCCTTCCTGTCAAAGTCTTTTCCTGCATAGTAAAAAAGATAATGCTATTAAGACATAATATAATTAAGTTAAACGTACATTTTTGTTTAGTATTTTAGATAAGATAGTCACACGGCCTATCGCTATCTGGATCAATCAGCCTATTCTAGTTCGTCTTGTGCCGAGTCAGAATTTTTTAGTTAATAAGTTCTAAATCACTTCTTTTGCTTATTGGTTCTTGATAGATTATTTACTCATATTAAATAATTTTTTCAACACAAATACAGGATTTGAGCCTAAGCTATTGGGTTCTGCCGAACCCATAACTACTATATTGGCTCTGCTCTGTCCCCTAGTCACACGACTCAACGAGGTATATATTAGGATAGATAAGATTGATGTTGAGTTTAAATTTCACGTCATTTAAAAATAAAAACTTTTTCTCCTCGAGTCGGGATGAGTCGAGGGTTGTTTCTTGACTTTTTATTAGAATTTGACTCTATAGTTACGTATCGACAGGGCTTGCTTAATGTAATTATAAACGCTGAAGTAGCGCTTTTTACAGACTGTCTATTCCTTTATAGCTAAGTAGTATAAAGCTAGAAAGAAAACATCTTTATTTTACATGTTTGATTCATTAAAAAGAATCGAGCCCAACACATGAAGGACAATACTTAAGTTTTAGACGAAATAGCCACAGATTTGGACAAATATTAGCACTAAAATTCTAAAATAAAATGTTGTATATATTCTCACCTCTAATTTATGAGTGGTTGCTGAGAAGTGTCCTTTCTTCAAGTGTCTACCTTGTGCTTCATGGATTAGAGTGGATAAATAAAGTAGAAATAGAAGTAGCAGAACTAGCTTCATATCAAGAATGTTTAGAGATTTTTAGACACTATGAAAATGAATAGTAAAAGCTGAAAGAATATTTGGAAGTCTCCTAATATATGTTAAAGGAATATATAGAAAAGCAGTGAGTTTTTGTTTGTTTCTAACTTCAAATATCTTCAAGATATATATTAGAGTTGAATTGTATGTGATAACAAATGGACACACACTAAGAGAAAAGGTCAAAGTCTAGAGGACCACGAAAAAGTTTCTTGAACATGGTGGTAATACCATTTTATTGAGACTATGAGTTTTTTTATGGTTTAATTGTTATGCATTAATAGTATAAACTATAAACTATGCAAACACTAATTACTGATAATATGCCCAAAAAAATGATAATTAACCTATTATAGGTTAAAATTTCTTGATAGTTTTTACCCTATTCAAATTCATTTTATGGAATTATACTGGGTATGTTATTGTTGTTTGTTTCACCGGGTCCGAACTATATGTATTCATTCGAATTTCCTTTGTCAGACAACAACATACATGATACAACATACTCAGTGTGAAATGTGGGTACATTTTAACCAAAAAAAAAACTTAAATTTTTTTTCTTGGTGGGGGTGCCAGCGGAGGGGGAGAAGAGGGGGAGGGGGGGGGGGAGAAGAAACTTCCAAACGAACAATACCCCAACATGACAACTCATTGAAATTGGAAGAAAGTGTAAAAAGTGTTCACTTTCTTTGTTCTATTTCAACAATATCCAGCATTTGCTACTTGCTAAGATATGGTGTGCTTCCCCTGTTAGTTTGTCTACTCCGAATTAAACCAAGAAAACTAAAAAAATTAATTAGCTTTTCAATAAGTGGATATAGCTACTAATAATTAGCAAAAAATGCTACTCCCTCAGTCCTAAGCACCACGTTTAAGAAACAAAAAAAACTTTTGAATCCCGTGGTCTTTAATTAAAGATGTGTGGGTTTTTAAAATTTTATGGCCTTAAACTTTCTAAAATTTACTACATAGAAAGAAACACTCTTTTTTGACAAATCAAAAAGGAAAGTAAGACACTTAGATTGAGATGGAGGAAGTAGATAAGTATTTTATGCATACAAAGTTGTATTTGTTTTTTCTCAAAGTTTTATTCTACTACAGGGAAGAAGGAGATACTAAAGCTAATGAGAATCAAACTCACACATGTATTGTTTGAAAATTTTGTACCAAATAAAAAAGGAAATAACGAATAATCTCTATCACTAATTATTAAAAGCTCATTGCTAATTTTATTTAATGACGGACTAGTAACAAAGATAACTATTTAGGACAGATAAGCGATGAATTTGGTAGATAATTTTCTAGCCCTTTTTCTTGTAATAGTGATGGTATTTGTGACTCTTTATAGTGATCTGATCAATCTAACCTATCTATTAAAGGAATCTTTGAATTACAAATTACAGGAAAAATGTGAATATTATCTAGTTTCCAAGAAAGAGCTCCACCTTTAGTCATTTTTCAAAGATGTAATCATAGCACTACTTGTGTCAATCTTTCAATTGTCTGCTTGATGTGCCAAGACTAGATAGCCAGGCTTTGATGGATCAACTTAAACACATGCAAATTTGACATATATAGCTCACATCATAACAATGGATATATCCTTATTCTTTGGCAGATAGATGATTATATTTCTCAATTCCCATGATTAATCAGATCACAGTTCACATCATGGATGTATACAAAGATCTTTTTGTATCTAACCTGCAATGAAAGAAATATATCAATTGGACATTTACTAAAGGATTCGGACAACACATCTATATAAGTGGTGATGAACTTTTCCTTAGGTAATTGTTAGCGTAATGAAGTTATCATATACCTCCAATTATGGCTATAGAAGTCTAGGTACGAATTTGACCTAATAAATAGTATACCCGTGATATATTTACCATAAGTATATAATGGTTTGGTGCATTGAATTTAGGACAATTTTATATATAATTAGAATTGTACACTTTTCATAATTGTATAATTATTGTACAAGTAAAATAAGGTTTTGAAAGTAGACTAGGAATAAGATTTTTCTGTTATGGAAATTGTAAATTGTATATATACTCTTTCATTAATAGAAATAACTGAGGGATTATTTCTTTCATGATATCAGAAGTCTAGGTTGAGAATTTATATCCTCAAAATTGCCGTCGGTTCTGAGCTTTCTTCCTCGGTTTCCGTGCAAAATTTTCGATCCCCAAAATCCTTTCTTCCCAATTCCTCAATCACCTATTATTCTTTCGTTATGTCTACCTCCAAGAACACGTTTCACCCTGCCCTTGTTGTTTCTAATATCAAGAATCACCTCCCTCTTATTCTTGAAATAGAAAACGCTCAATATGCGACGTGGGCCGAAGTATTCAAAATTCACGCATGGTCGCATCAAGTCATCCATCACATAATTCGCGCGGCTCCTGAGGACACGGAGGTGCCTAAATGCGAGGATGATACTAAGTTGTGGACGACTCTTGATGCCACTGTCCTTCAATGGATTTACTCCACTATCTCTACCGACCTGTTGCAGACGATTATTGAGTCGGACGCTACGGCGATGGCTGCTTGGGATAGGTTGTGTGATATATTCCAAGATAATAGCAATTCCGGAGCTATTACACTTGAGCAGGAATTTTCCCACGTTTATATGGAAAATTTCCCAAACGTTTCAGCGTATTACAAAAGGTTGAAAGAATTGGCGGACAAACTCCGCAACGTTGGTGCGCCTGTTAGCGACGATCGTCTTGTTCTCCAGATGGTTGATGGCCTCTCCGAGGCCTATAGTGGCATTGGTACTCTCCTTCGTCAAAGTAATCCTCTCCCAAAGTTCTATCAAGCCCGTTTCATGCTTACTTTGGAAGAAGACGGCTTGGCTAAAAAGGCGGCTACTAGTGTTGGTCCCGTGGTCAATGATGACGTCCTCCTCTCCTTCTCAAAGTTTTGGTGACGATTCGTCCCCAAACCGGTCTCAAGGGGGCGGCAAAAATAGTCGGAAAAATAATGGCAAAAATCGCGGGGGCAAACGTGGTAGTTCCGACAGTGGTAATGGTGGTCGAAACAGTGGCGGTGAGCCCCATCCTGGCTATAGTGGACCACCGACCCACTGGTCCCAGCCTTGGGATCCTTGGTTGTAGGCTTGGGCCAGCAAGCAGTGGCCCAACGACCCACATTCCTCCAGTGTTCCAGCCACTGGCCAGTGGGCTTCACAACAGCCCTATCGGCCCAATACCAACTGGGCCAGTGGCTCCCGACACGGTACTGGACCAGGGCAACATGCAGGTATTCTTGGACCCCAGCCTCCGCAGGCCCATCACGCAACGGGCCCCACCTCGACCGACATTGAAGCAGATATGCACACACTTGGTTTAACTCCGTCGGACCCGAATTGGTACATGGACACCGGAGCCACTACCCACATAACATATGATCAAGGTACTCTCTCGTCCTATTCTAATTTGAGCAATCCTCGTGGCATAATTGTTGGTAATGGTAATTCAATTCCAATTCGTGGTTATGGTCATAAAACTTTATCTCCCCCCATCCACCTCTTATCTTGAAAAATACCCTTTATGCCCCTAAATTAATTAAAAATTTGGTGTCTATCCGTAAATTCACCACTGATAATTCCATTTCTGTTGAATTTGATCCATTTGGATTTTCTATGAAGGATTTAAAGACGGGGAGTACTCTAATGAGGTGTGATAGTAGGGGAGATATTTATCCTATCACGTCAAGTTTCGGTTTCTTGAGTCAAGCCTTGCCATCAACTTTTGCAGCCCTTGCTCCTTCCTTGTGGCATGCTCGTCTAGGTCATCCGGGGCGTCTATTTTATCTTCCTTAGATAAAAATAATTTTATTTCGTGTAAGGGTACGCGTAGTACTCCGAATTGTCAATCTTGTTCTTTAGGAAAAAATGTTAGATTGCCGTTTGTAGACTCCAATTCTCATACTTTAATGCCATTTGATGTTATTCATAGCGATTTATGGACATCTCGTGTTCTCAGTTCTTTGGGTCATCGTTATTATGTTCTATTTTTGAATGATTTTTCTAATTTTTTATGGACTTTTCCGATAGCGAAAAAATCTCAAGTTTTTTCACTTTTTTTTTAATTTAGAGCATTCATTAGAACTCAATTCGAACGGGAGATTAAAAATATTCAATGTGATAATGGAAAAGAATACGATAATGTGGTATTTCAGGAGTTTTGTGCTAATAATAGGATCAATTTTGTTTTTCTTGTCCTCATACGTCTTCACAAAATGGGAAAGCCGAATGCAAAATTCGTACCATTAATAACATTGTCCGAACTTTATTGATTCATGCTTCCGTACCCCCTCTTTTTGGCATAATGTTCTACAAATGGCTACATATATTCTTAACATTCTTCCTACCAAAGGTTTGGCATATTCGTCCCTCTTCAAATTTTATATAATAAGACTCATTCGTATTCCCATCTTAGGGTCTTTGGGTGCTTATGTTATCCGTTGTTTCCGTCCACCACAATTAACAAACTTCAGGCTCGTTCTGCCCATTGTGTGTTTTTGGGTTATTCGTCTAATCATTGTGGTTACAAATATTTTAATTTATCATCTAATAAAATCGTAGTTAGTCGTCATGTATGAATCACAATTTCCGTTTGCTAAGGTGAGTAGTCTTGTGCCTAATTCGTATAATTTTTTAGATAGCGATATCTCCCCGTATATTATCCACCATTTATCGGACATGTCTCTTGACGAATCCGCCAATGGCCCATCGCCCACTGGACATGCCATACCGTCATCGCTTCATCGTTCCAGCCAGTCCGATGTGCACAACCTGATTACCTGATTGGGCTGGCCGTAATTGGGCAAGTGACCCACCAATTTCAAAGCGGTCGATCTCGGTTTCTACTTCGGCTGCTACTTTACCGTGTTGGGCCAAGAGCCCACCGCCATCGCCACCCGTCACGTGTCCCAATATTTTCCAAAATCGGCCCAATTCTTCCCCGAGATAGACCGGTCACTCGTAGTCAACAAGGTATTTTTAAACTAAAAAGACATTTTAATTTAAATTATAATGTTCTTAAATCCCCTCTACCCAGTAACCTAGTGTCTGCTTTAAATGACCCGAATTGGAAAATTGATATGACCGACGAATATAATGCTCTTATTGATAATAAGATGTGGGAGTTGGTTCCCCATCCATCTAGTGTTAATATTATTCGCTCTATGTGGATTTTTGCTCATAAGGACAATGTTGACGGTTCTTTTGCGAGGCATAAGACTCGTCTTATAGGTGATGGTAAGACTCAGCAGTTGGGTGTCGATTATGGTAAAACATTTAGTTCGGTGGTCAAGTCGGCTACTATTCGCACTGTGCTCAGCTTGGTTCTTTCGAAAGCATGGCCCATTCATCAGTTAGATGTGAAGAATGTTTTCTTACATGGTGATCTCAAGGAGACATTCTATATGCATCAGCCCTTGGGGTTTAGGGATCCCAAATATCCTCATCATGTATGTTTGTTGAAGAAGTTCTTGTATGAGCTTAAGCAGTTCCCACGGACTTGGTATAAGAGGTTTGTAGACTATGTTTCGACTATTGGGTTCACTCACAGTAGGTCTGATAATTCATTATTCATATATCGTCGTGGTTCTTCCTTGGCTTATATACTGTTATATGTGGATGATATTATCTTGACTTCCTCTTCTGATGCATTACGCCAGTCTATCATGACAATGCTCAGTTCTGAGTTTGCTATGAAAGACTTGGGGCATTTGAGTTACTTTTTGGGGATTGTTGTCACACGTCATGCATGTGAGTTGTTCTTGTCCCAACGGAAGTATGCAACTGAGATCATTGAGCGAGTTGTTATGTCATCATGTAAGTCCACTTCCACTCCAGTTGATACTAAACCTAAGCTAGGGGCTGCGGCTGGCTCCCCGTATGAGGACCCGACCCGATATCGCAGTCTTGTAGGGGCCCTTCAGTAACTTACTTTCACGAGATCAGATATTACGTATGTCGTATAGCAGGTGTGCTTATTTATGCATGATCCCAGGGTTTAACATATGAATGTGCTCAAACGCATTATTCGATACATCAACGGGACACTTGACTATGACTTACATTTATATCCTTCGTCGACGTCTACACTTGTCTCATATACAGATGCTGATTGGGGTGGCTGTCCAGATACCAGACGGTCTACGTCTGGTTATTGTATGTTTCTTGGTAACAACTTGGTCTCCTGGTCTGCATAACGTCAGTCGACTTTGTCTCGCTCCAGTGTAGAGGCCGAGTATCGAGGGGTTGCCAATGTGGTCTCTGAATCATGTTGGTTACGTAATCTGCTTTTAGAGCTTCATTGTCCTATTCAGAAAGCTACCTTGGTTTATTGTGATAATGTTAGTGTCATCTACCTTTCTGGTAATCCGGTTCAGCAGCAGCACACTAAACATATCGAAATGAACATTCACTTTGTTCGCGAAAAGGTAGCTCGTGGACAAGTACGCGTCTGCCATGTCCCTTTCAGGTATCAAATTGCAGACATCTTTACAAATGGTCTTCCCTCGGTCCTTTTTAAAGATTTTAGGGACAATCTCAGTGTACGAAGACCGCCCGCTATGACTGCGGGGGTGTGATAAATAGTATACCCATGATATACTTACCATAAGTATATCACGGTTTGGTGCATTGATTTTAGGATAATTTTGTATATAATTAGAATTGAACACTTACCATAATTGTATAATTATTGTACAAGTAAAATAAGGTTTTGGAAGTAGACCAGGAATAGAATTTTTCTATTATGGAAATTGTGAATTGTATATATACTCTTTCATTAATGAAAATAATTGAGAGATTAAATCTTTTATGCTTAAACAATATATTTGTGTTACAAAATTCATTAAATATATATACATATTAAATTTAGAACCTGACTATCAACACTTCAAGTCATCGTTGTTAAATCCAAAAATTGATAAAGTTGAAATCCTAGCTCGTGTTTGCCTTTAATTTGCGAGATTTATTTTCCAAGATATTCAATGTTTTTATTCATAATTGTAGTTCTTGTCTTAATAAGATCCATATTTTGTATAATTCAAGTGTTACAACTATCAGCAGACAAAGAAATATTTGATGTTTTATTTCTATGAATTGATAGAAAATACTGGACCACTTAACGATATATCCTTTTTATTAAATTTCAGACGTGTTTTAGAAATGTCTCGACAATAACAAACAGCAACTGTGGGAATTAGCTGGTTTCCACTTGAAATAGCTAGTTGAAATTGAAATTTGGCCATATGAATCTCACCAATTGTTTGAACTAATTAATTAAAATTAAGATCAGGTTTATCGTAAAAAATCAGTCAAATTAACTCTCGAAAAGTGAAAAGTGACATGAAACGGACGGAGTACTATAAATCCGTCTATCCGTTTGAAGAGTAGAAACACCAAGGAAATGTTGCACGGACTAATCAAAATTCTATGTCGATCATCTTTAATAGCTAAATCACAAACATATTGAATCCCTCAAAGCTCTCCAAAATCATCATAATTTAATTTGCCTAAATTAAGTTTTTATCTTCTACACATGCATTACCATATAAACCTTTTCCAAGATGACACAATTTCAGCCAAGAGTCATATTAGATTAAATTAATTTAACATATTAAAAATTAAAATTCAGCTATTCAAAAACTATACGAGAAGTATTACTAGTCACAATTCTTCTGATATCAATATGGTAAAAAAATACATCTTAAAATATTGATCAAAATTCATGTAATTTAAATCTCAAGAAACGAAAAGTGACTATTTTGATATAGAGGGAATATATGTTACGTATTCTATAGGATCCATAATTTCAGCTCAGACCTTGTGTAGTTGTATTTATGTTAAGAAAAACTTAATATATAAAAATAATGTATCCCGAACTTAATGAGAAAAAAGGCTATAAACTCAGAACTCATAAACTTAAAATCCACGTTAGTTTCCGGTAGAAATGTCACATGGGGATGAGCTTTTGCGTTGGATAATTAGCAAGGGTGGGCCTTAATACATGACAGTTGAGACATATTTACACGGCTCATTTACTCAAGGTCAAAAAGTGGCTGGTCCATTTCATTTTGAAATCAGCTTTGAGTAATTAAGCATTAAGGTGGGATTCGCATCACATAGTCAATTTTACATGTGATATATAAGCTATATTTAATTTTCTCAAATTAGTTAAACTTGTAGTCAGTGTTAGCAAATTTCATACAAAAGCTAATTTACCATGTTGTTCTTGTAATCTTTCTGGTTCTTCTTCACTAGGCTACTCTATGATGTTCTCTGGCAAACCCAATTTCAGATTCGTTTGTCTGAGATTTTTGAAACTTCAAACTGTCGATATTTAAGCTGATAAACTTACTAAAAATTTATGAATTTTATTATTTCTTAATTTGGAACGGACAATAAATAAATAGTGTCGCATTTGAGAATATACAACTTCCCATTTGTTTGTCCCTTTTATTAGCATATTTTCTTTCAAGTTGCACCGGCATGAAAATTCTATATTAAGAAAAAAGTAGGAGTAGTAAAAAATTAGAGGACAAGTCGTGTAGAAATTAGAGCCTCATCATGTGGAGAAACCAATTTTAATACTAAGTTTTTTTCG
Source organism: Anisodus acutangulus (assembly GCA_029783415.1). Classification (NCBI taxonomy): domain Eukaryota; kingdom Viridiplantae; phylum Streptophyta; class Magnoliopsida; order Solanales; family Solanaceae; genus Anisodus; species Anisodus acutangulus. The sequence continues at coordinate 250,128 of CM056511.1, forward strand.
AACAAAACATGTATAGTTTGCAGAGATCTACCCTCGTGTGGCTCAAATGCTGATTCATCCTTTTTGTTCCTCTCGTGCACTACTACTATTACTTCTGAATTTTTTACCTTTGACCAACTAAAAATATTGTAGTATATATTTTATAATACTCCCTACGTTTCCATGGTAAAAAACTTATTCCCTACGTTTCAATGGTAAAATACTTATTCCCGTGTATTTACATCAAATCATATTAATTTATTATAATTAAATGATAAGTCAAAGTGAGAATGTTGACTATAAGTTGAGGCCTTGTAAGGTCGCACGACATAGAGTCTATTTGGATTAACTGATTATAATATAGCTAATGATAAACTTTAAGGGTTGAAAGAGTGTTCAAATTGATTTTAAAAATAAGCAGTTTAGATAAAAATACTGAAACTGCTAATAAACAGGTTAAGTGTTTGATAAAAAAGTGTTAATAAACTGTTTATTTGTTAGAATGACTAAATTTTTTTATTTTTTTTTTTGCAAAAAATTGTAAATATAAAAGTACCCTTGTAAAAGAAAGGAGAAACGATGTATCTGAAATGGAAGTTAGAAATTTTATTTTTTGAAAAGATATTTTGAGAATTTGAAAAACTATCAAGGTTAAAATAGAATAATATTTGGTGAAATAAAAAATGCTTAATTATTACCTGAAAAGTCATAAGTTGGGGATCAATGATTATGTTATTGTTTTTGACTGATTTTAGCTTATAAGCACTTCGATATTTACCAAACACGTAAATTAGTGTAACGCCACAAATCATGGCGTGGGCGAAATACGGCACTCAGTGCCTGACTATATGTGACCGACGAACCACATGACTTGTTGAATCAACAGGGGCATCAAAATCATGCAATAATAATGATAATGAAATGTGTAAAACTGTAAGCTGGAATAGTCTGAAATGTCATTGCGGAAATATCTGAAAACATGATAAGTCTGAAAATAATACTACTATGCCATGATACTAGACTAGTCTACGAAACCACTGAAACATGAGTCTGCAAAACTGCTTACCAGGACAAGGCCCTGTCATACCTCTACTATAAAACATAATCATGAAAATAATAGACTGACACCCCGAATGAGATGAGGCTCACCAAATAGCTAATACCGAAGTAATTCTAACGAGCAGATCCGTGTCCTGAAATTCAGTACCTGCACCGTGAACTGCAGGCCCCGGGCAAAAGGACGTTAGTACATTTAAATTGTATTGTATGTAAAGCAACTGAAAGAATAAGTTGGCACATGAAATAATAGGAACATGAAACTGAATTGAAACATGAGCATGGACATGAATACAATAACATGTGTAAAATCTGTAAACTGTATACCTGTGGGGAGAATAGTAGTATAACCGACAACATGAAATCACTACGTAGGTATGTGGAGCCTGGTACCTGGCCCGACCAGCAGAGCGCTCCCATACTTTGCTGGCTTATGAGACATGACCATGACATAAAAGGATCCGATCAATAATCTGAAGGTATCGTCCTCTGGGCGGGGCGACCCTCATGAAATCACCACGTAGGTATGTGGAGTCTGGTACCTGGCCCGACCAACAAAGCGCTCTCATACCTTGCTGGCTTATGAGACATGAACATGACATGAAAGGATCCGATCAATAATCTGAAGGTATCGTCCTCTGGGCGGGGCGACCCTTATCCTACATTGGCATACGTAGTTTTAAGTTATTTGAGCCTTCTCGGTAATCTATGCAACTCCCAAAACATGTATTTGAAAATAGTTGGCTTGTAAGCCCATGAATTTCATAAATATAACTTGTAAACATATTATGTGATAATTTAACATGAACAGAGATACATAATATAACTTGTGAGAAAACATATATAATTTCATCGGTTAGGTAGTAATGATTCATAACTTGATAATTAAGAACTCATAGAATTCAAACATGGAAAGGACTTACCTTGAGTTATGAGGATGATGGGAGAAGAGAGCTTCATTCTAGGGCTTGGAGAAATAAGAAAACTGATTTTGGAACTAAATTGGTGTATTTATATTGTTCCCAATCGAACATACTTTATGACCAAATTCGACGGACCGTCGAATTTTCTACGGTCTGGGTCTGGGCCATAAAACTTTATACGGTCTGTATAATCAGACCGTCTCATATTTTCAACTTTTCAGTGACCTTTAAAACTTGAGGGGCTGGGACGGTTAAAAACGACGGGCTGTATAATTTTATATGGTCCGTAAAATCAGTTGAGTTCTCGTCAATTTTCAAAACAAGATCTATGGTTCATTTTGACGAACCGTAATAAATTCTACGGTCCGTATAATCCATCGTAAAATTGGATCTGCAGAACTGAAACTGAATTTCAACTTTAAACTCCCGTCTTGGTTTCTACACTCCTTAATCATGAACAAGACCTAGTTTGAAGGTACGAGATGTTACAATTAACCAAAAATAATGCGTATAAATCAATTTGACCAGTTTATAAGTTATAGTCATACTCTGTTTTGTACCTGGTAGCTAGCCTTTCGCTTCCTCCTTGCACTAGATTTTGACTTGAATTCCCCCTGAAAGCGAGAACGCACTATATGCCTTTAAAATAAAAAGAAGTCAGCAACGTCGGGAGGCGGAGGTGAACAACAAGGACTCTTGCTCGTAGCCGATATCCCACCCTTCTTCCGAAAGGATGGATTCAGCTTAAGCCAACTCGATCAAGGGGGGAAGGATTTTGAATAAAAGGACCTTTTGATTTTTGATTTTTTTCGTTTTCATATTGAAAAAGTAATAAGAATGAGAGGTGTTAAGCTTTTTATCATCCTGGCATCGATTTATTTTTCAGGAAGAAGTTCACACCAGGATTAAAGAAGCTGGTTTGATAGAGGGAAGGCAAAGGTCTGTAGGAGGACAACTATCAGTATTAGGTGACTGGTGACCCGTGTGAATCATCAATACAACAAATATTTGATTCATACGATCCGCATGCTGGTTCATACAATGCGTCGCCTGCTTTTGTATTTGTAATAACTTGTCTTGAATTGAATTGAAAATGCTTCTTCGATTGTTGAGTAAGGAAGCGTAGCAGAAGAAGGGGACAACAACGGTCTTCCTTTATCCAGAAGATGAGCCATTTGTTTTTCCGATATAAATAGAGGTAGTCCTAAATCAAAATATTAGGAATCAAAGCAAGGAAAGTAGCCAAAACAGTACTCTCATATCTACTCCTTTTTCAGAGTGCAATGAAATATTTCTTCTTTTTGTCTGTGTGTTTGTTGGTGATTACACTAATTACTAACTCTGTCAACCTAGAGCAAGAATGAGGACCATAAGCCTCTAACACCACATTGTTTTGGACAACAGAAACAGTAGAGAGGCTTTAAAAATATTTGAAGAGTCCGGGGCAATTAGGCAAATGGAACAATTTGGATATCATATGTGAGATTCAGTGCATTGGATCCTTTGCATGTGAGATTCAGTGCATTGGATCCTTTGCATGTGAGATTCAGTGCATTGGATCCTTTGCATGTGAGATTCATGACTTCCAATGATTAAAAATAAACTCCCTTATCATAAACCTTTTGCCAAGTGTGAGGACCATTCCTTATTTCTTTTATAGTAGTTTCATGGATAAACCCCAACTACCTTCTATCAAGATTATATACTAGCTAGTATTGAGTGGCACATTCAGAATTTCAAGGTTTAAGAATTTAAAGAGGTAAAAGGATTCAACATTTGTGATAAATACATAAACAATTATTTTAACAGTAATTTTCCAACGAAAGGAATCGTTGCCCTGCTTGTTTCAAGGCAACCATACATTCTTCATTCTTAACTAGAGGTCTCGGGTTGGAGCCTCTGGAAATGCAGAAAATTTTGTTGGGAGCGCCGCCCCCAAAAATGAGACATGCAGTGCTCGATTCATATTTAGACGGCCCTTAATGTGAACAGATGGAAAATAAAATAAAAAAAAGGTAGCCACACATTCTTTTAGTAGTTGAGCTAACCATTATTAGTTGCAAATTTTGAAACATGGTTCGACACCACATGAATATTTGGTTTGTTGAGTTGAATAATAGGGTATATGTAATACAATTCACTAACTGCAAGGTTATTTGAAAACAAATTATTAACTAAGGATATGCATGACTATTTTATAAAATTAACGGTATTATTTAGACTCTTTCCCTTTTTTATATCAGTAATAGTCCATCCTAATATAAGGGATGGAGGGCGGTCGGACGGGATCATAGTAACTTGAGTAGTGGTAGCAAATGAACGATTTGGACTAAATTGAAATAAATTAAAAAGAGCTAAGTTGCTAAATGAGTTGGTCAATAGAAATTCGCCCAAACTTGAAAATGTTGGAGGGGTCATATTTTTATGAGCTAGCTAATTTTGTCACCCCTAATCCTTACGTGTATGCCTTTATAACTTATATTTTGAGAGTGTTACATGTGACAAGGATTCATATTGCTCCCAAACGTACATTACCCAGGCCATGATTCGGGGTGTGACACAAAGAACTGGGGAGGTGCACACAACCCTCGGAAATATTATCATAGTGTGGTCACAAGTGGGGTCCTCCACATATTAGACGAGGATCACCAAAATAAGAACAACCAACATTCGATCAATTTTCGTTCCAGGATGTCATGTCAAGAAGAATACTCAAAATATTAAATTAAAAAAAATAAGATAAAAAACTTGAATAGACAAAAAGAAAAGTTTAATCTAAACAAATAGTTAATTTCTAAGTTTCCGGTAACGTCGCCAAAAACTTGTTGCTCCCAAACGCACATGCAAGTATACGTGGTCATACAAGTAATAGTGATTTTAGAAATCGGATGTCGAACCCACAAGGACTTATGATTAACCGTTAGCTAAATTAAATGATCCGAATTATCTATACAAAAGAGAAAATCTGTAGGTTGTAATTCTAAACTAATTAAAATAAAAAAACAAATAATGAACTTCGCCAAAGAAAGAGTGAGTTTTTATATTATCAATGAGATGAAATCAATCTAGGGCTATGGGATATCTAATAATCATGTTGTATTCTTCAATTGATTCAATTTTTATTTTATCTAGTTAACTGTTTGACAGGATTGATATTACGACTACGAATCTATGGAGTCCTCTAGCCGCCTATTTGTATTACTTTCACACTATATCTCTATGGTCATGAACTTTAACACAAATGCATTTATATTTCCTGTATATCAACCAAAGAGGGAGAACTAGGTATATCTCTATCCTAGACGCAAATTTGCTCCCCGATGTCCATGGTTGAGATCCTGCTCTATTTAACTCTAATGTTATCCTAGAATTCCTCTCTCGAGTTCAAGCTAAGATTCGTAGATAGTATTCGATTGGTGATCAAGCAACCAAATAATTAAGCTCAGGATTAAATAAATAAACCAATATGATAAACTAATTAATTGAAATCAATATTCAAATAACAACGTTCATGAAAGAACCATAACCCTAGAACGAGAAGTTTAGCTCCACATAGACATGGAGGATATACAACAAATCATCCAAAGAAAATATAACAACTAGTAGTATGGAGAAGAAAAGGTAAAATCAAATTCCTTCGGCCTCTCCCTTGGTCCAAAGCTCTGTAAAAATCGTGCAAATGGTCTTTTCATAGTGTTGGGAAATAACCCTAAAAACTAGTCCAAAATGGAGTTGGACTTTAAAACCCGCTGCCATTTGAACAATGGGGCTCGCTGGGCGAGCTCTGGAGCGAGGTAGGACCTCGCCCTGAGCTTCGCTTAGCGAGCTTTGGTGTCCAATTTACACTTAGACAAAAAATCCTCAACTTTGCATTTTGGAGCACCTTCCTTGCGGAGTGAGGTGCAGTGCATGGAGAGGTATCTCCTCGCCCCAGACTTCGCTCAACAAGGTTGGTTGTCCTTTTTGCACTCTTGCCATTTTTTTCTACAACTTCTTTTGGTCCTCGTAGCTCGCTTGGCAAGGTGTATGGCGAGTTTGTGGCTCGCTCCAGCCTTTGCTTGGCGAGGTTCATGGACCACTCACACTCGGACGAATGCTTCATCTCATTTTAGCTCCAAATCATCGTATTTTTCACGTTAAGTACCTAGATGCGACAAGAACACACATATCAGTTCATAATACAAAAATAAACATAAGTTAGGTGTATTTAGTACGATTAGTCCTCTAAATAAGGTGGGAATATGGGTAAAATACGGCGGTTAGGCATATAAATACGCCTAACATCAATTCACTAGTCATTGTTTTAATTAATTGGATATATGCATTGAATTGCTCAAAGAAAAATTAAAAAGAAAATAAATACGGTGGACTAATGTACAAAAGACACTATTATAAGGGGTATTTCTTGTTTTACTTTGCTGTAAAGTTTCAATCTCCAAGATAACATCTTGATTAAAGCATAAGGGTGCAAGAAACAATGCTGTTTCTCAAAATTAGCAAATAAGAGTACACATTATTAATTAATCATGTCATTACCTTGTCTAACTAGTGCTACAAGAGTTGTTTTCCTCTGTCAAATTAAGGCTAATACTACTAGTAGCAAATCAAGCCCATACCATTATATGTTTAAACAAATTAATTACTTGTTGATTAACTTAATTATTTTATTTTTTCATTCGTGGAGTAGTTGATGATTGTTGCGATGTTGTTTTTCAAGAATCCGAGTTTCCTCGTACATGTCTGGTCTTTGGTTTATTATTTGTTCTTAAGTGATCAAAGTCAAGAACTCAAGATTTATCTGCCGCAGATACAATTAAGCAAGTTTAATTAGTAATTTTCAGCTATTTTAAGGTAGAGTTTGTGAAGGGGTCGAAGTCAATTATATTGTTATATTGAAAATCATTACTCCTATAACAAAAAAAAGAAGGCAATTCTTGATTGGGAGATGATGATGTCAAAGCTACAAATAAAGATATTTGTGGTATGCATGTCGTGCATGAAAATCAAGAATAATTTCATATTGTGTATTCAATCTAACTGTCATGTTAGATTATATGTTAACTAGGACAGTAGCTTGTTTGAAAAGGTCAAAATGTCGGCTTCTATTACAAGAACAAATATATTATTTGCATTGCGCGTAAACTCGAACAAAGTATCTATTAGCAATATATGCAAAATCATAAACAAAAATATGAATATACTCCGACAAATTTCTTCATTTACCAGAGATACGAGAATCAAAGGACAAAGTAAATTTCTTAAAAAGAAAAAAAAAACAAGAAAAACTTATAATGCATTCAAAATTCAAGAAAGAGCTCCTTTATTTTAGGGTTTAAGCTCTCAACGCAAGGAGATAGAGAAAATTTGTTTTCATATAAGGGGGAACAGCTCCCACGTTCTCTTCATATCTTACTCCTTTTTTCCTACGTCTTTGTTTCTCTACATGTTAATTAAAATAAATTTAACTTTTGTTCACTAACAAATCTAATATTGTTTTTGCAATATCAATACAATTTAATTTGTTGTAATATGTACTGTCTTATTTTTCAGGTTATAACTAATTTCAAGTATTATAGATAGTCGTAAGCTAGTTATCTTTTCAACAACACTTATAATAGTCTAAAGATTCTGCACCGTCGGTATATAAAGTTAAATCCTATATAAACTACAATTGAGCTCAGAGACAAAATGTTGTGTATGTACCCAAGGAATAATATATTTCCATTTCCTCTCTTGTGATTCTCCATATATACACTATCATCCATACTATAGTTTCTCTTTCTCCGATCAAAGCTATATTGTCCATTGCTGGAGTGGTCAGTCTTGAACTGAGACGAATTACATTTGAAGTTTGATTTCTACGTCGACCTGAAGAGAATTACTGTTATTCACCCTCTATATTATGGTAATCTTTGACTCCATTTCTTCAATATGTGATTGAATAATTACTTCATAAAACACTGTTTTCTCCTCAATTTAGTTTCTTTGTTAGTATAGTATCAACTAAGATCTACTAATTAATTTTGGTATATAATTAATTCTTTTAGGGAATTCAGAAGCCATCATGGTTGAAAGCTCTCTACGTGGAGAAATTCTTTGTGCCATGCTCAATTCATGAAAGTGCAAAGAAGAATGAGAAGAATGTTTGTTGTTTGGATTGTAACATAAGTATATGTCCTCATTGTGTGACTTCTCATCGTGTCCATAGATTGCTTCAAATTAGACGTTATGTATATCATGAAGTTGTTCGACTTGAAGATTTAGAGAACCTTATAGATTGCTCCAATATTCAGGTAAGGCATTCATCAAGAAATTAAATACTATAAAAAAATCGCTCTCATCCATAACGTTAATTTCCGACGATTTTTCCACCGGAAACTGACAAGCCAAATTAAGAGGGAGCGTTCATCAGAAATTAGTGATTTTCTGATGGAAAATTGATTTATTTCTTCTACTAACTTTTGTTAACAATATAATGTTCTTGATTGTTGGTCTTTCTTGTAATATTGTTTATGATTTTACTAGGCATATACAATAAACAATGCTAAGGTGTTTTTTATAAAGAAGAGGCCTCAAAACAGGCAATTCAAAGGAGGAAACTATTGCACTTCTTGTGATAGGAGTCTTCAAGAACCATATATCCATTGCTCTCTTGGGTGCAAGGTAATTTTTTTAAAATTTTAAGAATTTCGTGTTTTCAGTCTCAACCATAAGTACTTGAAAGTATGTATGTCCTAGAGACAATCTATATTAGGGACAAAATGTACTTGAACATATTCGTATTATTAATGAGATTAATATTTATGGCATTTGCAATTATTGAATTATTATTTGATTGTTTGCAATTATTTATATATGTGCATCCCTTGAGCTTACGATGTCATTAATAGAGTGAGATATTAATGATAGAACGTAACTCTCAAAATAGCCTCGACTAATGATCATCGAGAATGGGATATCGATGATATGCTATAAGTCGACATGTGGTCTGCATCATATTCTTGGAGAATGTAGTATGTCTCACAGCTACGAGTAATGATTACTCGTGATAGACACATGGATACTTTGGAGAAGTATTGGTATACCATGCCGATAAACTATTTGTTATACATGTCTATATTGTTATCGGCGTGTGGAATATAAAGATCCTTTGACTTGAGGTCAATACGCACCTTGTTTTACAGAATGATGTACTTTGACCAAGTTCTAAGCATAAACTCCTTCTGGATAAGATACGGCTTGTGTTGGGTGCATCAGGATGTAAATCAAGGTGGTAGTTGAGCTAAGAATAAGATCCATTCCTCAATTGGAAATTCGAGAGAGCACTTAACTTCTCAATGTTATTAGGATGACTAAAGTCATTGGTCAGTGCAAGAGACATATTTAGAATATGGTCTAGTTGTCAACTAATAAATGTGAGATAAAGTGATTAAGCCATTTGGATAGACACTTGGCAAATCCTAAGCTTAATTGAGTGTGTCGCGAATGAAAGGAATTTATGGTTCCGCATAAAGGTTAAGTTTGCTGGATTCATGTAAACGTACTTCACATATTGAGTTCGCCATACGACACAGTCTAGGAGTTTCGTATGGACCTTAATTAGATTAATGTTGATATGTGAAGGCCTATAGGGTCACACTAAATGCGATTATTTTTTCGATCTAAGAGTGTATTGAGAAAGTACTAAATATTCGATTGAGAATCGAGATATTTAATTTATAATAATTATGGAATATTTTTATTTGATAGAAATTATTTAATTAAGTCGAATTGGATTTCGGATTTAATTAAATGTGTTGGATATATTATATGTGTACTCGGACAAATACATGAAAGCAATTGGGCCATAAATTACTGGCCCAAAATTGGGGCATGACCGTCCACCTTGGACGTATGGGGTGGACCAGCTGGGCTGGTCCACTGAACATTAACATGGGCCGGGTTTTTTCTGTTTTAAATCTGCTTAGGTTTTGTCCTGAACTCCTATATAAACAACACATACCCCATAATTATAAGGTTACAGAAAATAACTTCTCAGTTCCTAAAGCAAGATTTCCTAGCTTTCTTGCAAAGGAAATACACTGGAGTTGGAACTTGCAGTCGAGGATTCAAATCGCGTTGATACCTTAGTATTGAATCCTGCGCTCGAAAACCGATTAGTTTTCTTTTGTTATGTTTTGAACATAAACATGATTATCGTATAAGCCATGTCAGAATCATTGTTGGGTAAAAAAAAATTAAACTTCCGTTGTGTTTACGAACCCAACAAATCCCTAAAGTACTCATATATCTACTTAATCATATTCTTATCATAATTGATTTCCTAACAAATATGCTTAAATGTTATATATGCAATCCTTAACTATATGCGTAATTACACTTAACTTGACATCCTCCAAGTTACATAATGTAAAATTGAGTATATTTGCTAATGGAAGTCAATTTATTTGAAAAATATTTTCGGTGCTTAGATTGATGAATGAAAAAGAATTCTGAAAAAAAATACGCTAAATAATGACGACAAGTTCAATTTGATGAAAATTTTGGGTATTAAAAATTAATAATAATGTAAAGTATTAGTGGGAGCAAGTAAATATATGAAGTTAAAAAGTTAAAGATAGTCTTGAAAATGAGAGAAAATAGTCAAATAAGGCTTTAGCGTTTGACCGAAATTCCAACTACACATTATATCATTGCAGAGTTCTATTACCTCCTAGAGCTTTTTTAAAACTAAATTATTACCCCTCTAAAATGCCACAATGTGAGGAGTGGTGAAACACACGCTCATAACACGTGTATTTCCCACTAATACAACCACTAAGATATATTTTTGTAAGCAAATAGGTACACGGCCAACTGTGAGAGATGATTTGATTGAAAAATAAAGTTTTTATTCACCGGTACAAATAGAGGTAAAGCCATGCTGGTGGATGAATGGAGATGGGCAGCAACATCATTGATTCATCGAGGTTAGTTGTGTAGTGATGAAGGGTTTCTGAGAAGACAAAAGACTTGGTGAAGCTGTAAACGCAGCGGTCGGAGATTGTTGCTCCGGTGACTTTGGAGGGGAAGGGTTAGAGTTAATGCAAATTTAATTAATTATAAAATGTGCAATTAACATGAACTTTTGAAAAAGGAAAAGTAAAAAAAGAAAAAAAAAATCTTTAAGTTATATTGATAATTAATAGGTGTAATAGTGATAAAATTTTAATTTTGAATAAAAGAAAATGAAAAAGAAAGGGAAAGACTTTAAAAATTTTAAAAGTTAACATTAAATAAAATATATTTATAAAATAAAATTTTAATAATTTATTTTTGTCTCTCACTCTCTAGATAGTCTCATGCCACATTAGCATTTAGGGAGTAATCTATTCTATTTTAAATGAGTCCAGATGGTAATAGAACTTTCGCAAAAATATAATGTATAGTTGGGATTTCAGTCAAATGTTGAGGGCTCATTTGACTATTTTCTCTGAAAATGATATATGCATAATATTAAGAGAAATTATTTTTCCTATTTTGATAGAAAGTGTTTTAATGATACCAAACACCAGAAAATGGCTTTCTCGTAAAAACTTTTTCCTAAAACATGACTTATGTCGTACCAAATACACTCTTATGTGAAATTACTTAAAGAACATGACCTTAGAATTGAACTTAATATAGGAACAACTAGAGTCAGATCCAAAATTTTAACTATTATATATCAACAACATACACAGTGAAATTTCATAATGTGGGGTCTGGCGAGGGTGAAGTGTACGCAGACCTTAGCTTTACCTTGATAGGTAGAGCGACTGTTTACGAGAGACACTCAGCTCAAGACATCAAATTCGGATCCAGGTTCGGATCCTTTAGAATCCGCAGTGACCCATTTCAAATTGAGGCTCAGATATGTGTAAATGGGGCAGAAAGAGAAGACGACAACGCCATGGCTGCAAAACGAATCCGGGTTTTGCCCTGCCAAGATACGGGTGGGGTTTTCTCCATGCTCCGAATTTCAGCCCGGAATTAGCAAAGACATCACTGCCTCTTTAGAAAGATGAAATCATTTTGCATTTGTGGACAAGGATATTGGAACGGAGGGAGTATTAGTATTACTACTACTGCTGCTATCAACATTACATCAATGTCAGCAGATTTATTATTATTATTATTATTATTATTAGTATTATTATTATTTGTGGGAAATTTCAGAAATATACCAATGGAGGGTTGTTGGTTTGTTGTAATTTTAGTAAATTGTTGCACATAAATTCATGTTCCACGTCGATAATATTGAATTCAGATGAAGCTCATGCCACAACATTGGATCCACCTTTGATAACAACAACATAACCATTGTTGCTTGACAACAACTTTGTTTGTCATGATCAGGTAGATTTTGTGCTAAAGCACCACAAGGACCTTTCCCCATTTCTAAGGCGGTGCACAACTTTACAACTTAGTTCTGACTTCTTTATCCCTCAAGACATGGGTGACGATGACACAGCCATCGAGACAACCCATTCAACGCTCGTGGACAACGACGAGCCATGGAGCTCGTCGTCCTCCACGGGCTCGGGATCGGAGAACATGAGCTTTGCTTGCACTGAGTTTGTAAGGAAGAAGAGAAGTGGAATGCATGTGTGTGGAAGAACAGCTAATAATTATAAGGACATTACAGAGGAAGACATGGCTAGTAGTATGAGTAGAAGAAAAGGCATTCCTCAAAGATCTCCATTGTGTTAGAATTTTAGTACTTAGAATATTTGTGTCTCGCTTTCAAATATTAGTGGTTTTGTCAACTTTAATTTGATTTAACAATTCGACGTTTTAGAAGAAAGAAAAAAACCATTTATTACTTCTTTTTTTCAAATCTATCGTTACTATTTCAATTAGTGGAGTATTAATTAAATATTTACAACAACAACAACATTATACTCTGTGTAATTTTATAAGTGGAATTTGAAAAGATAGGATGCACGCGGACCTTAACCTATCTCTGTGAGAGAGAGAGGTTGTTCCGATAGACTCTCATCTCCAAAGAGATGTATCGAACACATGATAACCTATTCATTCCTTCTCAGACTCGCTTAGCGGTCTTTTTCATCTCGTAAAGCGGTATTTCTCTCTTTTATCATCTCTTCAAGAACATAGAGCTTCAGTTCCCCTTCTTCCTAATGGACTACGAGGACCCTAGGACTGAGGACTCTTATGATTATAAGCAAAATAAAACAACAAGCAAGATACATGACAAGTGAAGCAAAAGATAAAGGATAATTCAGATAAATACTCTTATTATTAGAAGTACTAAATTTTATTGTTAAAGTGTCAGAATATTAGCCTCCCTCCTCTTTTTCTCAGATACACATGCACACACAGTCACTTAAATTTTGGTGTTAATTAATTACTTGGTTGGGGTGTTTTTTCTTAATTGCACCACGTGATATTCCCTCTTCCTATTTCTTCCTGTTCTATTTTGTGATTTCAAAATTTCAACATCATATAATAATAGTTAGAATTGTGAATTGGGAATCTTGTTTTACCTAACGATTTCTATGCGTACAAATTTCTAAAATTACTCGAACTATTGTGTAAGAAGCTAAGAAGTAAATCCATTTTATAATCCATTACAAAATGTTCTTTAAGTTGTATGATTCCTTTCATTGGAGATAGTAAATAAAATACAAAAGTTTATGATCATTTTAGTGCAACCATTCAAATTGTAACAAAATATACAAGATAATATCCGCTTAATAATTGAAGGTCTGAAGTATACATCCAACATTTCTCCATAATGATATCACTTTCTGTGTGATGTCAAGGAATATTCAAATACTGAAGTAGAGTTCATGATTTGGACTTTTGGGATGCCATTGAACCCATTGACCACTTGATTTATGGGTTCTATATTTAATATTTATATATGTTTACACATGTAATTTGCGCGTAGGTAATACGACTATAGATCTGCCTGCTAAAAGGGTAATGCACAATAATATACTATAGTTGTTAGGATTTGGTGTATGGTACAGATAACTTGATGTATTTGTATTTATCTTTACCATCTTTGCAAGTGAACATCTGTGGCATTTCAGTAACTCATGAACTTAATCTTCCGAACTTTGCATATGCCTTTTTGCTACCAGAGTCTTTTCAAGCTAGCAATTTTTTACCCATGTATTTTGGGTGGTCATTACAACAACTATTATTATATCTCAATCTCAAGGTAGTTAGAGTCGATTATATTGAATCTTTAATATCTCGCTATTCCCCTTCATTTATACTGTTACATTCGAATAGTCAATAATTTGATGTTCTTTAGCACTCGAGTTAGTTTGGATAGTCATTACAACAACTTCGTGCGAGTCTCAAGGTAATTGGAATCAACTATACGAATCTTCAATATCTAGCTACATTTCCCTTCATTTATAGTACCTGTTTTCAATAATTCGAGGTATCAAAATATCACGTATATATGGGCTCATAAGAATCCATGTAACAACGGACATATATGTTTCAGTATGATACGAAGACAACAGTATGAGATTGAGAACTATCAATGTTATTGATCGATGCACGCAAAAAATTAACTTTATATGTATTTTGCCATATAAATACATGCTTTTTATCCAAAATCAACCTTATGTGTATTTTATAAACCATACCTTACAAATGCACGCTTTCATTAAAAAAATCAATTTTACATATATTTTTATAAAGCAATGTCATGCATACTCTTCCGGATTTCATATCGGGAATTTATTTTCGCAATCACTTTTGCAAAACTTCTCAAAAGATAAAATTCATTACTTTGTCAAAAATGCATCTTTTTTATTAACTACTTGCAACATTATTTTAACTTTATACTTGTAAACATGCATTTTTCTTAGCATAATAATTAACCTGAGTTTGACCAGATAACCGCAAATTAGCGGATCTTAAAGGGTGTCTAACCCCTTCCCTTAAGGATAATAAAGAACCCTTACCTAGAATCTCATAATTTCGCAAACCATAAATCGGAGTTCACTTTGTAGCATTTAGTTAATATTTAGGTGTTTTAATTCACCGTAGAATAATTAGGTGGCGACTCCTCAACATCATTTAATCAACTTCGGGAAAACACCCGTGCGTCACGACCGTTGGTGAAAAACGGGCGCGCACACTACAATAAGTGCATTATTGAGGTCCCGTCTTAAAAAAGTGCTGCTAACTCAAATCTTCTAATTGAAAACTACCACCACTTCTACCATTTTTAGTGAGGAAGATCAACTACTTATGTCACTTTTTTCTATTGTTTTTGTGGAAAAACTGTTCCATCGAGGAACACAAAATACTACTGCATTCAATGGCTTCGTATCAGCCACAATCCCGGTGTTATTGTTGTTTAAATGCTTAGTAAATTATGTGTAGAATGTGTTTGAATGTGTGAGGAATAAGACGAGTTTGAGAACAGAGAAACTGTGAGAAGATGGATTGGATTTGCAGAAATGAAAAGAAGAAGGAGAGGAAGAGAGAGAGTGTGGAAAGGAGAAATTATGAGTTGTTATTCATCATGCATACTACACATTCTTACCACTTGTCTAGAGTCTTCTATGAGCTATTTAATTACTTTCAACTAATCATAACTAACTTCTAACAAACATAACTACACAATTAACTTCTCCAACAAACTTTAACAAACACCTAACAAACTTTAATCCTATAGGGTGTTCCTTATGCTTCTTATGATACTCCTGGTACTCCAACACATTTTACCAATTCTTTTACCCTCCCTCTCAAGCTAGGGGACATGAAGATGTTCTTCATCCCTAGCATGGACATCAAATGAATGTGTTGGGGTTGACGAAGAGCCTTGGTTAGCATATCTGCTGGATGTTCTTCAGAGGACAAGAATATAGTGGTTATCAGTCCTTTCTGAATCTGCTCCCTTATAAAGTGACAATCTATATCAATATGTTTAGTTCTCTCATGGAACACTGGATTGGCTGCAATTTGAATTGCAGACCTGCTATCAGTGTACAAAGGGACTAGTGTCTGAATCTTAACTCCAATCTCCTGATAAAGACCAGCAATCGAGATCATATCTGCTACTGATGTTGCCATTGCTCTATACTCAGATTCTGCTGAACTTCTGGACACAGTATCATGCTTCTTAGATTTCCATGAAACTAGTGAGGAGCAAAAAATACCAGATATCCAGTCACTGATTTTCTATTGTTAACACAAGATACCCAGTCTGCATCACAGAATACTCTCAAATCTTGTGTGTTAGAATTGGCCATGAGAATACCCAAGCCTGATTCTTGTTTAATGTATCTCACAAGTCTAAGTCCAGCCTCCATATGAGATATCTTGAGAGCCTGCATGAATTAACTTAAACATTGGACTGAGAATGCAATATCTGGTCTGGTATTTGTCAAGTACAACAATCTCCCAATTAATCTCATGTAAGTAGTAGGATTAGATAAAAGTTGATTTGACTGTAACTTGGAATCCCTATATACTGATGTAGCTATGTCATTCTGATCAAATTCAACTGTGGTAAACTTCATATTCATATCTATGGGTGAAGATGCAGGTTTAGCCCCTAATAATCCCAAGTTTGAAATAAGTTCTAAAGCATATCTTCTCTGATGCATAAGTATGCCTTGAGCACTTCTTGCAAATTCTATACCAAGAAAATATCTGAGTTCTCCCAAATCTTTTATCTTAAAAACAGATCTTAAAGTCTCTTTTGTGGACTGAATAAGTGATATTATCTCCAGTAATCAACAAATCATCCACATACACCAATATAACCACAATGTTATCATCATCATGTTTGGTAAACAGGGAATAGTCCTTGTGACTTTGCTGGAAGCCAGAAGCAATCAGGGCTATGGTGAGTTTGATGTTCCACTGCCTTGATGCTTGCTTTAAACCATACAGGGATTTCAGCAATCTGCACACTTGCTTTTTCCCATTGTTAACATTAAAACCTTCTGGTACTGTCATATAAACTTCCTCATACACGTCTCCCTGTAAAAAGGCATTATAGACATCCATCTGATGAATTGTCCACTGTTTAGTTGCTGCAATGGAGATCATTGATCTCACAGTAGACATTTTGACTACTGGTGAGAAAGTCTCCTGATAATCCAATCCTTCTTTCTGATTGTATCCATTTGTAACAAGTCTTGCTTTATATCTCTCAACTTCGCATGTTGCTTTGTATTTTACTTTGTACACCCATCTACAACCTATAGTCTTCTTCCCTTCTGGAAGTGATACTAACTTCTATGTACCATTGTCTTCCAAATCCTTAATCTCAGCCTCCATTGCTTTAACCCACCTTTTGTCCTTTGCAGCTTCTAAGTAGGAACATGGCTCAATATTGTCTGAGAGATGAGCTACAAAACTTTGATACTTAGATGACAACCCAGTGTAATCCACTCCATCAGAGATGGAGTACAAACAATTGGATGATCCATGCTTTGTGACATAATCTTTATGCCAGATGGGAGGCTTATTGGTTCTTACAGACCTTCTAGTATTGGAATCTGATACATTTGTTGTTGGATGACTATTCCCAGTATCCCTTTGTTGAATATCACCCCTCATGCATACATCTTGAGCCACATGTGTATCTGGTAGTGTATCTCCTTGTTGAGTACCTGATGGCATAGTAGTTGGCTCTTGTGAGACTGCCTGTGAAATTCTGGCCATCTGAGGATGAACTAATTCATCAAAGCTGAAATGTTCATGTGATCTAATATGATTGATAATATCATCAGCTCCTCCTTTGAGGGGAAAAACTATCTCTACGAACACTAGATCTCTGCTCATAAAAAATGTCATATTCTCCATGTCATATAGTTTGTATCCCTTTTGTGCAGCACCATAGCCAAGAAATACAACCATCACTGCTCTGGGACTAAACTTGTCTTGTCTTACTAGAACAGTTGCAAAACATAAACATCTTATCACTCTTAGATGTGAAAGTGATGGTGTCCTGTTGTACAACATTTCATATGGTGATCTGTTACCTATAAATGTAGAAGGAATTTTGTTCAAAATATAAAAAGCTCCTTCCACACAAAAGCCCTAAAACATGTCTGGTAAACCTGCCTGAAACTTTATAACTCTAGCTGTCTCTAGTATATGTCTGTATTTCCTTTCCACCACACTATTTTATTGTGGTGAATATGGGCATGAACTTTCATGTATCACACCATGCTGTGTAAACAATTCTGTACAACTATGATTGAAAAATTCAGTTTCATTATCTTACCTTATTCTCTGTATTTTGGCTTCAAACTGAGTATTAATCTCAATAAAAAAAATTCAGTACTGTGACCACATCAGTTTTTAACCTCATTAAGAATACCCATGTCCATCTGGAGAAATCATCCACAATTGTCAAGAAATATTTCATTCCGTTATATGTTTCAACTTTGTAAGGACCTCATACATCAATATGCAACAATTGAAAAGCCTTTATTTTCTTACTAGTACTGATAGAAAAAGGGACTCTGGTTTGTCTAGCCAAAGGACATATCTCACACTTACTCAAAACAAGAGAATTATTGTTTTTGAAACATGAAATTTCCTTAAGACACTCATAGGTACATGACATAACCTTTGGTGCCAAGTCACTGCATCAACAGATTGAGTTACTACCATGCACTTCATCAGGTCCTCCTTTTTATTCTGTGTGTCCAGACACACTATGTATAGCCCTTCCTATTCATTACCAATCCCCCACCTTCCAAATGAGAGATCCTGAAAAATACAATATTTTGGAAAGAAAGTAACACTATAATTTAACTCCTTGGTTACTTTTGAACTAACATGAGGTTAAATTTGAATGTTGGTACATATAAGACATTTCTAAGAACATCACCTTTTCCAAAATGACAATCACCAATGTGTGACACCTTAGCAGAATCACCAGTTGGCAGATGCACCTTCTCTGTGTTTTCTGCCAAACATTACTCTGTAAGTGTCTTTGATCACCAACCATATGATTAGTTGCCCCTGAGTCTACAATCCATTTTACAAATGCATCAGTATCAAAAATACTTTTCCCTGCCATATTAGCAACTACTTTAGTTTCTGCTTTTTCATTCAATATATTAAGAAGTTGTTGATGTTGGCTAGGTGTTAGCTGCATAAGTGGTTATGTATGTTGTGGAACTCCCTGGTTGTGATTGTAATTTTCTACAAAAAAACTTTTATGTTGTTTCTGCAAGTGCCTCAGATTGTTCTGGTATGCTTCATTTTCCTTTCCAGTAGCTTAAAAGGACACATCACTTCCTGTCACAACATATGCTTTCTTGCCCTTGCTTTTAAAACTCTTAGGGTATCCATTGAGTGTATAGCAATCATCCTGTACATGTCCTGTATTGTGACAGAAATCACACTTCATCAATTTGTAGCAATCCTGTCTAAAATGGCATCTTCCATGATAGAAATCACAATATGCATTTGAATTGTATGTCTTTTTCTGTCTTGGAACTATATTTCCACCTCTTCCTATCCCATTTTTAGCTGTGAACATTGCAGATGATTCAGTTGTTTCCTGCAACATTCTACTATTTCCTGCAACTATTCTCTGACTTTCTTCTTGATTGACCATTGCATATACCTGATTCAAGTTTGGTATTTGCTGCATCATGAGTATTTGACTCCTAGCCTGGTTGTAACCTTCATTCAGTCCCATTAAAAATTGTAGCATTCTCTGATAATGTAAGTGGTTGATGAATTCTTTGTACTTGGAACAAGAAGAAGGTGGTGGTACAATTGAATCATATTCATCCCAAAGATCCTTAAGCTTGGTATAGTATACTGAAACTTGCATAGTTCCCTGCTTCAAGGTGAAAATTTCTTTATGTAACTGAAATGCTCTAGCACTGTTTACTTTATCAAATCTTTCCTTTAACTCTTCCCAGATGGTGTGTGAATCAGAATTAAACAACATGCCACTTAATAGGCTTTTATTCACATTTCCCATCAACCATGAGACAACAATGGCATTGCATCTATCCCATAGTCTTGCCATATCACCATGAAAGGATTCCCTCTTTATTGTTCCATCTACAAAACCTATCTTGTTCTTTCCCAACAAGGCTAGTTTCATTGCCCTACTCCACAATGTATAGTTGTCTATTCCATTCAGTATGACTCCCACTGATAATGACTCTGGTGCATCAGATGGAAACAAGTATAATGGATGATTGTGGTCTATGTTCACTGTCATTGTTGTGGTTTCACTTGACAGTTCTTCTCCAGTATTTTCCATTACTAATTGTCACAAATCTAAGACTTCAATCTCTACTACCAACAACCAGAAAATCAGATCAATGTAACGGTGCAATAAAACCAATGTAACAGTGCATGTTCCAATTTCAAAAATTATGTCTCCACCTGAGAATGCAACATGAATGACACAACAACAACCACATTATGTGCTTTTGTATTTAATCCAAAATAATCTCAGATCTATATGTTTCTGATCTAATTTCAACTGTTACTCACCAATTTCAGTTATCTAACTTCAAATTTCTCTTGCTGGATGTATAGACTCTTGGAATTTCTTCTTGCATGTAACAGAAATCCCCTCAATCTACATCATCACATCAGCGACTTTGATACCATGTGGAAAAAGTGTTCCATTGAGGAACACAAAATACTACTGCATTCAGTGGCTTCGTATCAGCCACAATCCCAATGTTATTGTTGTTTAAATGCTTAGTAAATTATGTGTTTGAATGTGTGAGGAATAAGACGAGATTGAGAATAGAGAAATTGTGAGAAGATGGATTGGATTTGCATAAATGGAAAGAAGAAGGAGAGGAAGAGAGAGAGAGTGTGGAAAGGAGAAATTATGAGCTGTTATTACCACTTGTCTAGAGTCTTCTATGAGCTATTTAATTACTTTCAACTAATCATAACTAACTTCTAACAAACATAATTACACAATTAACTTCTCCAACAAACTTTAATCCTATAGGGTGCTTCTTATGGTACTCCAACACATTTTACCAATTCTTTTACAGTTTTCATTGAACATCAGCCACTACACCATTCTTAGCCAAAAAGATTGCTAAACACTTTTTTCTTTTTCAATAAGAACTGTTACTAATCACTTTTGACTGCAGACATTTCGCCATCAGGAAAGGTTACTCACTTAAAATTATTAGATTATCATCTTGTTCAAGACTACACAAATAAGTATAATTAACAGTGACTACCTAAGTTTCTTTTCAAACTTATTAACTAGAACAAGAAAATCTTATGTATCAATCTGACTTCTTTATTTCTCAATCAGGTTACTCACTTAGAATTACTAGATTATCACCTTGTTCAAGACTAACGCAAAAAAAAGTGATTACCAAGATTTTTCTCTCGACATGCAGCAGATTAAAACAAATTTTAAGCTCCAAATAGTACTACCAACAAGGTTTAGCCTTAACCTTCGAAGAAACTATAAACCCAACAGACTAAAATCAAGCAGAGATCGAATTTTCCAATACTTAACCTTCAAAGAAATTATAAACCCAACTTCGATTTTAGCAATAATAAGAAGAAAAAGACAGATTTATGCACAAACAAAACATACCCAAATTTCTTAACTCCTATTTCAGATTTAACTTCAGAGACTACAAGCAAAGAGACAAAGGAGAAAGAAACAAAAATATACCCTACATGCAGTAGGAGAAGAGGAAAACGCAGTAGAAGAAGACAAAAACGAGGATTCGCGTTATTTTGATATCTCTCACGATTTCACCTTAGATGCACTAGTAGAAGATTTTTTCTCTCTTCAAGTTGTGAATGTTGTGGCGTATGAAATTGTTAAATATACACAATATACATGTGTATATTGTGTATATATGGCTTTCGTTTCTTCAACAAACCGTGTACATGTAGATAAATTAGGTAAGGTTTTAGTCTCCTAGTTTAGGTAATGTTGTAGTGTAAATAGTATTGTATACTTACTATAATATTTGTATTACCATAATTGTATAATTAGTATCCAAGTAGAATAAGGTTTTAGGAATAGAATAGGAATAAGATTCTC
The DNA here is from genome assembly GCA_029783415.1 of Anisodus acutangulus. NCBI lineage: Eukaryota > Viridiplantae > Streptophyta > Magnoliopsida > Solanales > Solanaceae > Anisodus > Anisodus acutangulus. Next base: position 272,130 of record CM056511.1, read on the forward strand.
CTATTATGAAAATATGTAACTTGTATAAATAGTCTTTCAATCAATGAAAATAATCAAGAGATTATTTCTTTCATGGTATCAAAAGTCTAGGTCAAACAAAAAAAATTCTCACAAATTCTTGTTGTTATTCTCGGCCAAGACCGAACCCTCCTCCTCGGGTTTGCCATTTGTTCTTCAGCTCTCCAAATCTCTCTTCCAAATCCCTCTATCACCTATTGTTCTTTCGTTATGTCTACGTCAAAGAACACGGTTCACCCTACCCTTGTTGTTTCTAACATCAAGAATCATATTCCTCTAATTCTTGAAATAGAAACCGTCCAATACACGACGTGGGCCGAGTTGTTCAAAATTCACGCTCGTTCGCATCAAGTCATCCATCACATAATTCCCGTGGCTCCTGAGGAAACGGAGGTGCCTACACGCGAGGATGATCCTAAGTTATGGACAACACTTGATGCCACCGTCCTTTAGTGGATTTATTCTACTATCTCTACCGACCTATTACAGACGATTATTGAGTCAAACGCTATGGCGATGGCTGCATGGGATAGGCTGCGTGACATATTCCAGGATAATCAAAATTCCAGAGCTGTTACCCTTGAACAAGATTTTTCCCACGTCAACATGGAAAATTTCCCGAACGTTTCAGCATATTGCAAAAGGTTGAAGGAATTGGCGGACCAACTCCGCAACGTTGGTGCGCCAATTAGTGAAGATCGTCTTTTTTTTTACAGATGGTTGCTGGCCTATCTGAGGCCTATAGTGGCGTTGGAACTCTTCTTCGTCAAAGTAATCCTCTTCCAAGGTTCTATCAAGCCCGATCCATGCTTACCTTGGAAGAAGTCGGTTTGGCTAAAAAGGCGGCTACTAATGCTAGTCCCATGGTCACGATGACCTCCTCCACTAGTCCTCAAAATTTTGATGACAATTCGAACCAACACCGACCTCACGGGGGCGGCAAGAATGGCCAGAAAAATAATGGAAAAAATCGCGGGGGCAAACGCGGCGGTTCCGGCAGCAGTCGCGGTGGCCAAAACATTGGCGGTGGACCCCATCCCAGTTACAGTGGGCCACCGACCCACTGGTCTTAGCCTTGGGCCGTGATCTTGGACCAGTGGACAGTGGCCCTACGACCCAACTCCACAACAATTTCAAAGATCGGCGGTGGGCTTCCCAAAGTGCTCGACGGCCCATCGCCCATCGCCCGATAGTTCCAAAGCAGCATGGGCGAGGGCAAAGACGCAGGAATTCTTGGGCCCTGGCCTCCGCAAGCCCATCACGCAGCAGGCCCCACTCAGACCGATATTGAGGTCGCGATGCACACACTTGGTTTGACTCAACCGGACCCGAATTGGTATATGGACACTGGTGCCACTACCCACATGACATCCGATTCAGGTACTCTCTCATCTTATTCCAATTTGAGCAACCCTCGTGGCATAATTGTTGGTAATGGTAATTCTGTTCCAATTCGTGGTTATGGTCATAAAACATTGTCTCCCCCCCCCCATCCATCTCTTATCTTGAAAAACACCCTACACGCCCCCAAATTGATTAAAAACTTAGTCTCTGTCCATAAATTTACTACTGACAATTCCGTTTCTATTGAATTTGATCCATTTGGTTTCTCTGTGAAGGATTTCAAGATGGGGAGTCCTCTCATGAGGTGTGATAGTAGGGGAGATCTTTATCCTATCACACTCAGTTCCGGTCCATCTAGTCAAGCCCTGCCATTCGCCTTTGCAACCATTTCTCCTTCCTTGTGGCATGCTCGTCTTGGTCATCCGGGATCATCTATTTTGTCGTCATTAGATAAAAATAGTTTTATTTCATATAAGGGTACGAGTAGTACTCCAAATTGTCAGTCTTGTTCTCTAGGGAAATTGTTAAATTGCCATTTGTAGACTCAAAATCTCATACTCTAATGTCATTTGATATTATTCATAGCGACTTATGGACATCTCATGTTCTTAGTTCTTTGGGTCATCGGTATTATGTTCTTTTTATGGACATTTCCAATAGCGAAAAAATCTCAAGTGTTTTCCATCTTCTTGAAATTTAGAGCATTCTTAGAACCCAATTAGAACGAGAAATAAAAAATATTCAGTGTGATAATGCAAAGAATATGACAATGGGGTGTTTTGGGAATTATGTGCTAATAATGGGATCAATTTTTGTTTTTCTTATCCTCATACGTCTTCACAAAATGGGAAAGTAGAACGCAAAATTCGTTCCATAAATAACATTGTCCGAACTCTATTAATTCACGCTTCCATACCCCCATATTTTAGGCATTATGCTCTTCAAATGGCTACATATCTCCTTAACATTATTCCTTCCAAAGGTTTGACACATTCTTCCCCTCTTCAAATTTTATATAATAAAACTCTTTATTCTCATCTTCGGGTCTTTGGGTGCTTGTGTTATCCATTATTCCCCTCCACCACAATTAACAAACTTCAGGCCCGGTCTACTTCATGTGTGTTTTTGGGTTTTCCGTCTAATCATCGTGGCTACAAATGCTTTGATTTATCCTCTAATAAAATCATTATTAATCGCCATGTAATTTTTGATGAATCTCAATTTTCATTTGCTAAAGTTAATACTCCCGTGCCTAGTTCGTATAATATTTTGGATGATAGTATATCCCCGTATATTATTCACCATTTTTTGAACGTATCCCGCACCCAAAATTCTCCAATGGCCCATCGCCCGGGTCCCACTAGTCCGTCATTCATCGCCAAGATCGCCATCGGGCCAATTCGGCGAATGGGCGACCCATCCTAATTCTGGAACTAGTCCAACTCCTGCTCCTGGATACCGAGTTGGGCCAGCAGGCCCACTGCCTGCTGTCCAGTCCGTCCCCAGCCCAGCAATTCCCAAAATCCACATATTTCTTCCTCGAGTCATAGACCGGTCACTCATAGTCAGCGGGGTGTTTTTAAACCAAAAAGACATTTTAATTTACATTCTAATGTCCCTAAATCCCATTTACCCCGTAATCATGTGTCTGCCTTAAATGACCCGAATTGGAAAATTGCTATGACCGATGAATATAATGCTCTTATTGATAATAAGACGTGGGAGTTGGTGCCCCGTCCATCTGGTATTAATATTATCAGGTCTATGTGGATTTTTGCTCATAAGGAGAATTCAGATGGTTCATTTGCTCGACATAAGACGCGGCTTGTGAGTGATGGTAAGACTTAGCATGTTGGTATAGATTGTGGTGAGACATTCAGTCCAGTGGTCAGCTGGCTACCATCTGCGCTGTGCTTAGCTTGGATCTTTCGAAAGCATGGCCTATTCATCAGTTAGATGTAAAGAATGTTTTCCTACATGGTGATCTCAAGGAAACAATCTATATGCATCAGCCGATAGGATTCAGGGATCCAAACACCCTCATCATGTCTGTTTGCTGAAGAAGTCCTTATATGGACTTAAACAGTCTCCATGGGCCTGGTATACGCGGTTTGCAGACTATGTTTCGACAATTGGGTTCACTCACAGCATGTCGGATAATTCATTGTTCATCTACTATCATGGTTCGTCCTTGGCCTACATTCTATTATATGTGGATGATATTATCTTGACTACCTCTTCCGATGCCTTACTCCAATCTATCATGACCATGCTCAGCTCTGAGTTTGCTATGAAAGACTTGGGGCCCTTGAGTTACTTTTTGGGGATTGCTGTCACTCGTCATTCCGATGGGTTGTTCTTATCTCAATGGATGACATCCTGTAAGTCTACTTCCACTCCAGTTGATACTAATCCCAAGCTTAGTGCCGCAGCCGGCGTACCCTACGAGGATCCGACCCATTATCGCAGTCTTGCACGGGGCCTTCGGTATCTTACCTTTACGAGACTGGATATTACATATGTTGTCCAGCAGGTGTGTTTGTTCATGCATGATCCCAGAATTGAGCACATAAATGCACTCAAATGCATCATTCGGTATATTCAGGGTACACTTGACTATGGTTTGCATTTATATCCTTCTTCGACGTCCACACTTGTCTCGTATATGGATGCTGATTGGGGTGGATGTTCCGACACCAGACGATCTACGTGTGGCTATTGTATGTTTCTTGGCAACAACTTGGTCTCCTCGTCTGCGAAGCGTCAGTCGACTCTATCCCGCTTAAGTGCCGAGGCTGAATATCGAGGGGTAGCTAATGTGGTCTTGGAATCGTGTTGGTTACGTAATTTGCTTTTGGAGCTTCATTGTCCCATTCAGAAGGCAACCTTGGTTTATTGCGATAATATTAGTGCCATCTACCTTTCTGGTAATCCGGTTCAGCACCAACTCACTAAGCATATCGAGATGGACATTCACTTTGTCCGCGAAAAGGTTGCTCGTGGTCAGGTACGCGTCTGTCATGTCCCGTCAAGATATCAAATTGCAGACATCTTTACAAAGGGTCTTCCCTCGATCCTTTTTGAAGATTTTAGGGACAGTCTCAGTGTTCGAAGACCGCCCGCTATGACTGCGGAGGTGTGTTAAATATACACAATACACACACAATATACATGTGTATATTGTGTATATATGGCTCTCGGTTTCCTTCAACAAACCGTGTACATGTAGATAAATTAGATAAGGTTTTAGTCTCCTAGTATAGGTAATATTGTAGTGTAAATAGTATTGTATACTTACCATAATATTTGTATTACCATAATTAGTATCCAAGTAGAATAAGGTTTTAGGAATAGGATTCTCCTATTATGGAAATATGTAACTTGTATAAATAATCTTTCAATCAATGAAAATAATCAAGGGATTATTTCTTTCAGAAATGAGATTGAAGAATAGATTTGTGCGCTGGTATTTGTCTTAAATTTAGACATATCCGTTGCTAAATCCGTCGTTATGGACTCACGACCTTTCTGTAGCTGAATCCATAGGGAAATTTAAGGCGCCAAAATTTCCTGCTAACATATAGCGACGGAATATTGTTATTTTTGCGATAAAATAATTATTCTGTAGCTATTTCGTCGTTGTTTAGCTATGGATGGTGGTCTGTCGCGACAATTCCGTGGCTAAACACTTTTTTCTAGTAGTGAAAAAGTAGAAAAAATTTAAAATAAGTCAATTCCAACACCCTCCAAATTTCAGGCCGATTGAAGTCCATCAACATAATTCAGAAAAAAGCATCATGTACTAAGACATACATAAAAATAACCAAATTCTTGAATTCGAGTTTCATGGTCCCGGACTCCCCCTTTTCAGGGTAATCTTGAACTTCTTAACCCATGCCACGGCACTACCACTATTACATTATTGATACTTAAATCCGATATTCTTCTCTGTAACATTTTCTGCCATAACGGATTGTATTTTTCTATGGTATTAAAATCGTCCAATCTTATGGACTGTTTTGTCTCTCTTATTCTTTTTATATTGTATGTGGCTTGAGCGTAATTGATTGATCGATCGATAAAAATAGGATGATGCCCCTGTTTATCTTGTAACACTTTCTTAATTTCTGTATTTTGATTAACATGTAATATACTGAGAGTACTAATCAAAATTTAATTCTCCTATACTCTTGACTACTAATTTGCAGCATAAGTAGAGCTAAATGAATATAAACAAATTCATATTGTTCTAGCTAGACCTTCTTCTCCAGCTTCCAAAATAGTGCTCTAATCAACCAAGATCATGTCACATATTTTGTCTAAATTTTTTCCTTTAAGAAAAAAAAACTTTTCTGAGTGTTTATATTCTTAATTAATGTTTATTTTTTGGTAATATTTTTTTTTTTGATATAGTGGAAAAATTGAATAAAATCCTTAAAATCGTTCATAAGCTACACGACTCGAATCTGCCGGCAGATGAAACTCCATATCCTTGAGAGCAAGTTCCCAAATTAGTAAATTTTCGGCTTGTTTGTGACCTTAGTTTATCAGAAAACCTGCATATTGGTTTGCCTCTCGCCAGATATGGTAATAATCTTACTGACTTCCACCAAATACTCGCAATCGTTTGGTAATATACTGCTTGAAGGGATCTAAATTTAAAATGTGCTAAGGATAGTACTTGGTTGTTATACAAAATTATCATCTCTACAGGAGTGGCATTATCAAATATAAGAATTTTAATCACTCTACTAATACGATTATCCAAATGTTTCCATATGTTAAGACAAACGGTTGCAAAAGAACTTGAAAGACAACTTAATTAGTTGTAGAACCTAAACATTAATTTAAAAGAGCTTTTCAAGCAACAGTGTCCATTATATTATATTACAACTCTTTTATATGATCCATTCAGTTAGAAGTTGAATATATGAGTGAATAATTGTACAAGTTTTGTTTCTGATTAATTAGTTTCTTTGCTAATGACAAATGGATCACTTCTACTGGTTTTAGGTAAATATCTTGGATTGAAAGCCAAATGGCCAATATGATAGGTTAGTTGAGTTTCTTGAAAATTTTGTGTACATGCATGACATTTGGATTTTCTTTAACCTTTAATATAGTAAGGTCTCTATCAACACAAAGAGACATGTATTAGCTTTTATATAGAAGTGCATTAAAAAGTATCATGCAACAGAGAGATTTAGTGGATAGAATTGACATCACCCTTTACAGATAAAGATTGATCTCTACACAATTGTTGCCTTTCATCATGCAATAATTAATTTTTATAAGTTGAACTCACTCACATTATCAAGTAAAAGTTGATAGAATTAAGTGAATTACACTAACTTCAAAGAGAACACTCTAATACTTTTTCTTCAAACGGTTTTTTCATTGTTGATTGTTTTCTTTCTTTGTATCATACAATGAAATATTGTCAATCGACGTTTTTTGTGATTATTGGCAAAATTTTCTGTTCAACAATAGTTTGCCCCGTTAGGCCCGAATTTTGAGTTCTTATGGTTTGGTCCCCTTCAGCTTTAACCTAAAAGACATCTTGACTGTTGCATTCTTGAGTTCGTTCTTATATGGCCTTAAGTTTCTCTCTTTCAATAAGGAATTTACCTAAGGCAAGCTTCACGTTGAATTTCATTTCTAAGTTCGACTGCTAGTGACCTGTGGGCTATGATATCAACCCCCTTAGGGATCGACTCAATGTCCTCATCAAGGTTTGCTAGTGAGAGGAGATACTAGCTTTGGTACCACTTGTAACAATTCAACTATCAACGTATTGTTTGGTCTATCCTAATCTTTTTGTACGCACAATTTTTTCCCCTTGGCCTCGCATTAATTAGGGGTGAGCGGGTCCGGGTACCCTAACTTTTTTAAACTACCCGGACCCTACCCAGTAAACGATCGGTTCCTAAATCTGTTACCCGGAACCTACCCATAGCAATCATTACCCGGAACCTACCCGGACCCTGCGGTTCCGGGTAGGTTCCTGCACCTCAGAAACATTTGTCATAAATAGTATACTCTGCATAGGGATTGCATAATATGGAATGAAGCAAAGAAGTGACAAAATATGTGTGAAATATTGCATAATATGGAACAAGCAAAGAAGAGAAAAGCAAGAAATTGTACACTTCATTACAACAGAGATATACCGCAACCCGACCTTTTAAATGACTACAACACAATCACAATTCACAATGACTAAATGAAGAAAACATTGCAAAATTACACCGCATTGACATCTGCATTTTGAGATCGCATTCTTCTTCTTCTGCATTCTTCTTCTTCTTTGCATTCTTCTTCTTCTTTGCATTCTTGATGCATTCTTCTTTGCATTCTTCTTCTTCTTCTTCTTTGCATTCTTCTTCTTCTTTGCATTCTTCTTCTTTGCACTAACATCTACATTTTGAGAAGAGTTTAAATGTCACACGTCCACTTGCATACTAATCCACCATTATGTCTTCCGTGACACAAGTAAGCTCTACAAAAATAAAATAAAACTATTGTGAGATTCCAAGACAAAAGATAATACACAAAAATAAAAATTCTAAATAACCCAAATCCATAAAACAAAAATAAAGAAAGACCTAGTGAGTAGTGACTTACCTTCCTCATATTTTTCTGCATCTTCCATATATTGCTCAACACTAATTGATTTTGAAGATGAGCGCAACCAATCTTGGCAACAAATCAAAGCTTCCACAAATTTAGGAGTTAGAGAGCTGCGAAATTGATCAAGCACTCGACCAGATGTGCTAAAAGCCGATTCCGAGGCTACCGTGGATACGGGGATGGCTAAGATGTCTCTAGCCATCAAACTGAGAACCTTGTAAGTCGACTTAGCAGCATTCCACCACATCAATAAATCAAATGTTTCATTTTTGGGCTCACGAGGACTACTAAGGTACCTTTCCAATTCAGATCTTAAATCCCCACTAAGTTCATCTTGGTCATCCTGGTACCAATCTTTGACAAGTGAAGCTGGATCAACAAAACCAAAATTTTCTCCACCAACATTGTCAATAGAGCCTTGAGACTCATCCAATACATTAGAATCAAGCATAGAAGAATGATTTTTGTCATAGAATGCAAAAAGACGTTCCAATACATTCATTACCTTACTAACGATCAATTCTATTTTAGCATCATCAACACCAATCCTTCTACAACTCCAATTCAGAAATCTCAACTTATATCGAGGATCTAGTACTACGGCTATCAACACCATCATGTTTGTTTTCTCAATACTCCCATAATACTTGTCAAATTTGGCTCTCATTTTTGTAGCCATTGCCTTAAGGTTTTCATTATTATTTTGGCTTTCACATTCAGTTAATGTTGAAAACATGCTAATAACTTCATGAAAATAATGGTTAGTTGTCACATAGAGACTTCGACATCCTAATAGTAGCCTCATAGAAATTTCTCAAAAATAAAGACAACAAGGATGCATTTTCCCAATCCTCATCTTTCGGGACACCACAATCAAGCTCTACCACAAAAGCCATATCATCATCTTCAAGTCTTACAAATGCTTGTTTGAACTTACTAGCACTTTCTAACATAAGATATGTAGAATTCCACCTCGTACTAATATCAAGACAAACAGAGCCCTTATAAGTTATGCCCTCTTCAGTTATACAACTTTGGAATTGTTGTGCTCTACAGGGAACTCCTAACATACTTAATCGCAGCTGAATTCGACTAATTGATTCACGAACCTCACTCAACCCATCTTTCACAATCAAATTCAATATATGAGCTGCACATCTCATATGAAAAAACTCACCCCCCAAAACAAGGGTATTTCTTAACTTGTCCTTCAAATAAGCAATTGCCACATCATTAGAGCTCGCATTATCAACTGTAATTGTTGATATACGATCTCTAATTCCCCACTCAATTATACATTTTTCTACCATCTTACCAATATCCCTACCTTTATGGCTAGGCATAACAACAAAGTTTAGCAATCGCTTATGCAAATTCCAATTTTCATCAATAAAGTGAGCGGTAAGACATAAGTAACTCAAATTTTGAATGAAAGTCCAAATGTCAGTGGTGAGAGCAATCCTAGATTTAAGAGATGACAACTTATCTTTTAAGCATGAGTTTTCACAAACATAAAGTTTCATGCAATCCCTAGCAATTGTGAATCTTGAAATATGCTTAAATAAAGGTTGTAATGCCGACACAAAACCCCTAAAACCTTCACGTTCAACCGCCCTAAATGGTTGCTCATCAATAATAATCATCCTAGCCAACATGTGCCTACAAAACTCTTTATCATATTTCCAAGTGCTAAGCATATGCTCATTATCCCCATTTATACTACCTTTAAAATGACCACCAAGCAATTTTTGCTTCTTGTCAATATTGTGAGGATACTTTTGCAACTTCTCAAATGTTTCCACATGGATGAGGTACCATTGCTAACACTATAAGCTAAGCCTTCATTGCAATAGTTACAAATAGAAACAACATTACCGCTTTTCTCATCTATTGCTTTACCAAAATGCTCCCAAACCTCGATTTTGTTGCCTTCTTTTCGATGGTGCACGAGTTGTGGATGCCGTGCTAGCCTCTACCATCTACCAAAAAAGTATCAAAATAAAAGGGAAATATCAACCCAAATACTAGCTTTTCTAATGTAAATCAACCCAAATACTAACAACAAACAATAAAAATAAAAACAGTAACATCATAATACAGAAATAAAAACAGTAACATTATAATACAGAAATCAACCCAATACAGAAATCAACCCAAGAAATGCAAAAATCTAATGTTCTTCACTATGCAACAACTTTAAGGGTTATTCATTACCTTTAACAAAACCGAGAGGAATTCGAGCACAATACAACAACCTTTGTCAAGCTTCTGGAGTGAGAGAGTAGACTGGCGATGGCGAGGCGTGAGCTACGTAATGGCGACTGGCGACGGCGATGGCGAGCTGCGTAGTAGTGCGACTGCGAACTGCAAACAAGTTAACAACAAACAATAAAAGGGAAATATCAACCCAAATACTAGCTTTTCTAACAGAAATCAACCCAAATACTAACAACAAACAATAAAAAATAAAAAAACATTAACATCATAATACATAAATAAAAAACAGTAACATTATAATACAGAAATCAACCCAAGAAATCAACTAAATACAGAAATCAACCCAAGAAATGCAAAAATCTAATGTTCTTCACTATGCAACAACTTTAAGGGTTATTCATTACCTTTAGCAAAACCGAGAGGAATTCGAGCACAATACAACAACCTTTGTCAAGCTTCTGGCGACTGGCGACTGGCGACTGGTGACGGCGATGGCGATGACGAGCTGCGTAGTAGTGCGACTGCGAAGTGAACTGTGAGTGTGAGTGTGAGCTGCGAGCTATGGCGAAGTGCGAAGTGAACCTGTGAGCGAAGCCGCGGCGGCGCGAAGCGCAGTGCGAGTGAGCGTAGGTGCGTGAGTGTGAGTGTGAGTGTGAAATTTGTGAGGCTGCGAAGTCGGGATGAAGTGAAGATTTTGAAATTAGGGCGAAGTAAAGATTTTGGAAATTTGGGCGAAGAGAAGTAGTGAAATGCGAATTCGGAATTCCTTTTAACCGGACTGGGCCAAATAATCGGACTGGGCCAAAAATTTAAAAGCTCCAAAGCCCAAAACTAAATAATTTAAATTGGGGTAGGTTCATAGGGTCCGGGTATCGGTTCCGGGTCCGGGTACCCGGTTTATATTTATCGGAACCGGAACCGGACCCGATATTGATCGGTTCCTAATTTTAATACCCGGAACCTACCCGTTATTATAATATATCTACCCGGAACCTACCCGATAGTATCGGTTCCGGTCGGGTATCTGGGTACCCTGTACCCGTGCTCACCCCTAGCATTAATAGTTGAATTCTTAAACTCACCGGCTTTTATATGATCTCTAACTTTTCCTTCCCATTGCAATGTATGATTTGCCTAAGACAAGCTTCCTACGTGCTTCTATTGAGTTCAAGTAGGGGACTTCTTATTTTAAGGTAAGATATTTTTTTTTAAATGGAAATGCATGTCCAATATGAAGCAAAAACATTGTTACGTACTAAAAGACAGTGAAACAAATGGAATTACACTATTAAATTTAGAAAATCTTAAAATATGGCATATTACACATATAGCACTGTTCAATACATAATTGCAAAAAAAAGTACAAACCACAAAAGCATGTTAGGACAAATAAGAAAAAATCATGCAGGCCATTTTAAGACGGCAAAAAAGAAAAAGGAAAAGAAAATTATTGCCGGCAATTTTCTTAATTATTTGGCAGCACAACATGTGCTTCCAAAACTCGAAACTTCCTTAATTACCTCTTACAAATTATCATCCTTTTTAATCATAAAAGAATTATAAAATTAATAAATTAATAAAAATCCTAGATTTTAATTTAGATTAATGTCCTTTAAAAGCCCCCTTCATTGGAGGACTGTCATTCCATTGAAAGAGTCTTTGTTTGAACTTAATTAGCTTCAAACATATTAACTTTTAATGGCGAAATTATCACAGCAAAATCAGAGGAACGTTTCAAACAACACTACTACTAATAATGCAAATAATATTTCTGGTTCAGTGACTAAGGTGAAAAGAACTAGAAAAACAGTTCCTAGAGACTCCCCTCCTCAACGTAGCTCCATTTATCGAGGAGTCACCAGGTTTAATTTATTTCCTATAATTAAATTTTTGCATGTGAATTATTATTTTGTATCTTCATGTTATATATGTTCTTGATTTTGTTCTTTAAATTGCCCATGTTTCTTGAAGTGTGACTACCAGAATATCGCTAATTTCGTGCAAACATCTATTAAAATTTGGCTCGTCGGTATCAATGGAAACCCTTACTTATGAGCAAAATTCCGACAGGGTGTCCATTGGAAATTAGTTGTATTCTGGCAGTGTCATGTGGTCAGTGAAACTCGAATGTGACTACCAGAATATCGCTAATTTTGTGCAAACATCTATTAAAAGTTGGCTCGTCGGTGTCGATGGAAACCCTTGCTTATGAGCAAAATCCCGACAGGGTGTCCATTGGAAATTAGCCATATTCTAGTAGTGTCGTGTACTCAGTGAAACTCGAATTCAAAATCTTTTAGCAAGACCTTCTAATTACACTAATATCGTGTTGAAGTGTATGACCATCTCATTTAAAAGATTAGTGGCAAGTTCAACCTATAGTATTAAAGCAAACAAAGGTCCTGGGTTCCATGAATTTATTGAGGAGAGTCACAAGGTTTATTTTCTTGAATTTTGCATGCATGTGAATTGCTATTTTGTATCTTCATGTTATGTTGTTGATTTAGTTCTTAAAAGTGTTGATGATTTTTGTTGAAGTGTGGTTAGTGAGATTCAAATTCATGACCTTTTGCCTGCACTAATATCATATTGAAGTATGTGATCATTGTTGTCGTGCCTGTGTTCAAAAATCAGGAAAAACAGAAACCAAACGGAAAGACAAAAAACCAGAAAAAACAGAAACTGGAAAAATAATACAGAAGTAAGAAAATATCCGAGACCACAGAATTCACTGTGTGTCCTTAAGGAATTTAATCCCCTCACTGTACCCGAGGTTATGGATTACTTCCTCCCAGGATAAAACGGATATACCTGTCGCAGGAGTAGCGGTACGTCAAACGCCTTCGACTTCGACGAACTCAAAATTGGCAACGAAACACAGTAAGACTCGATAGTTTTATTTGTGAAAAAGAATGCAAAATTTCAGATGCATAAATTTTTGGTTTTTGGTTTCTTTAAAATGAGGCATTGCCTTAGTTTATATAGCCTTGAAGGTGCCTCTTCGGAATAGGTTGGTGACTGTTCGGAAAGGTTGCCTTCCATTTCTCATTCACACCAACTTGGCTAGTTTTATTCATTAACTAGCTTTAACAATCCCCCACATGAATGGGGAATGGCTATATGATGAAAAACATGCATGACAAAAAACTGTGTGATTCGTAAGCAAGGATTAATCGCATCTGGATAAGTAGATTTCTCTTTGAACTTTCCGTAGTGAACATATGTCGGATATACTCGGTCAATCGGTAGATGTGATATCCTTGAACCGTCGAGCTTTGGTGTATACCTAGACAACCACATGTCACACAATTAACCCTTTAACCGTCTTTGGTTCTCATTGTTTTGTTCGTTTCAGCCATGAACACTGCCTGGTTCATAAGTGCGTAGAGAATTGGCCTTACATAATTCTCCTTGAAGCGGCTTACACTTCACACTTACATAGGTGATTCCTAAATGTGTCATCCCGTAGATACACTATTTGATATACCCTGTACCAAACTTAGGAACCATTAAAAAGCCGCAATGCTTTATCCTGGTACTGAACATTGTCTCATCACGAGAATGGACCAAAGAGTTATTGTGACAATGTTGAACCGTCATTAATGACTTTGTTTGATCTCTTTGAACCTAGATCTTGGGATCTCCAGTCTTCTAGGTAGAGTTACCGTCACGATGACTTGTCATCGGCCATAGTCCCATTCCCCTTGATGATCTTTCAACTACCTCTCTAGTTAGGCCTTTAGTTAGTGGATCCGACACATTATCTCTTGACTTAACATAGTCAATTGTGATAATTCCACTAGAGAGTAGTTGTCTAACGGTATTATGTCTTCGTCGTATGTGACGAGACTTTCCGTTGTACATAAGGCTCCCGGCTCTTCCTATTGCCGCTTAGCTATCGCAATGTATACATATAGGAGCCAACGGTTTGGGCCAAAATGGAATATCTTCTAAGAAATTCCGGAGCCATTCAGCTTCTTCACCGGCTTTGTCTAAGCTATGAACTCAGATTCCATTGTAGAGCGGGCGGTACATGTCTGTTTGGATGACTTCCAAGACATCGCTCCTCCACCTATGGTAAAAACATATCCACTTGTGGATTTAGTTTCGATTGAACCGGTGATCAATTTGCATCTTTGTATCCTTCAATAAGCTGCAGGATACTGTTATAATGCAAAGCAAAGTTTTGAGTATGTTTTAAATACCCCAAAACTCGTTTCATTGCCACCAATGTTTTTGGTCGGGATTACTAGTGTAGCGACTTAGTTTACTTATAGCACATGCAATATCGGTCGCGTGCAGTTCATGATATACATCAAACTTCCCAACACTGGCATAATCCAATTGAGAATGACTTTCACCTTTATTCTTTGCAAGAGCAAGGTTCATATCAATTGCGTCTTTGCAACTTTAAAGTCCAAATACTTGAACTTTTCAAGTACCGCTTTCAATATAATGAGATTGAGACAATGTTAGACCTTGAGGAGTCTTATGGATTTTAATTCCCAGAATTAAATCGGCAACTCCTAAGTCTTTCATATCAAACTTACTAGCAAGCATGCGCTTAGTAGCATTTATGTTAGCAATGTCGTTACTCATTATCAACATATCATCCACGTACAAACAAACAATGACTACGTGGTTTGGAGTGTTCTTAATGTAGACACATTTATCACACTCATTTATCTTGAATCCATTTGACAGCATTGTATGGTCAAATTTTGCATGCCACTGTTTGGGTGCTTGTTTTAGTCCGTAAAGAGACTTAACAAGTCGACACACCTTCTTCTCTTTCCCTGGAACTACAAACCCCTCAGGTTGTTCCATGTAAATTTCTTCCTCTAACTCTCCATTTAAGAAGGCTGTTTTCACATCCATTTGATGGATTTCAAGACCGTACACGGCGGCTAACGCTACTAACACCCGAATAGATGTAATCCTCATTACCGGCGAGTATGTATCAAAGTAATCAAGACCTTCTCGTTGTCTAAACCCTTTAACAACTAGTCTTGCCTTATATTTATCAATAGTACCATCAGCTTTCATTTTCCGCTTGAAAATCCATTTGGAACCTAAAGGTTTATTTCCTGGAGGAAGGTCAACCAATTCCCAAGTATGGTTGTTTAAGATGGATTCTATCTCACTATTGATTGCCTCTTTCCAAAATTGAGCTTCCGATGAAGACATAGCTTCGTTGAAGGTTCGAGGCTCATTCTCCAACAAAAATGTTAGAAATTCTGGTCCAAATGAAGTAGACGTCCTTTGACGTTTGCTGCGTCTCGGTTTTTCCTCATCAGGAATATTTTCCTTTGTTTCTTCCCGAGGTCGTTTAGATTCTTTGCTAGACGACTCACATTCCTTTTTATACGGATATATGGTTTCAAAGAAGTCAGCATTATCTGATTCAATTACCGTATTTACCTGAATGTCGGGATTTTCTGATTTGTGAACCAGAAATCGATATGCCTTACTATTTGTGGCATATCCTATGAAAACACAATCAATGGTTTTAGGTCCTATTTTTACCCTTTTGGGTTTAGGAATTTGCACCTTGGCCAAACACCCCCACACTTTGAAGTATCCCAAATTGGGCTTCCTTCCTTTCCACTTTTCGTATGGAATAGATTTTGTTTTGCTATGGGGCACTCGATTGAGTATTCGGCTAGCTGTTAGAATGGCTTCCCCCCACAAGTTCTGGGGTAAACCAGAACTTATTAACAGGGCATTCATCATTTCTTTCAGGGTTCTATTTTTCCTTTCCGCAATTCCGTTTGATTGTGGCGAGTAAGGGGCAGTTGTTTGATGAATAATGCCATATTCCAAACATATTTGTTCAAAAGGAGATTCATATTCACCGCCCCTATCACTCCTTATCATTTTAATCTTTTGTTAAGTTGAGTCTCAACTTCGCTTTTGTATTGTCTGAATGCTTCAATTGCTTCATCTTTACTATTAAGTAAATAAACGTAGCAATACCGCGTACTATCGTCAGTAAAAGTTATGAAATACTTCTTTCCACCGCGAGATGGGATTGACTTCATGTCACAAATATCTGTATGGATTAAGTCTAAAGGACTTGAATTCCTTTCAACTGACTTATAAGGATGTTTAACATACTTAGACTCAACACAGATTTGACATTTTGATTGATTGCATTCAAACTTAGGCAATACTTCCAAACTAATCATTTTTCGCAAGGTTCTGTAATTGACATGTCCTAAACGTGAATGCCATAAATTATTTGACTCAAGTAAGTAAGACGAAGCAGAAACTTTATTATTATTGGCAACGACCATTACATTCAGTTTGAAAAGGCCCTCTGTGAGGTAACCTTTTCCTATGTACATCTCGTTCTTACTTATTACAACCTTGTCAGAAACAAAAACACACTTAAAACCGTTCTTTACTAGAAGTCCGGTAGATACTAGATTTTTCCTAATTTCAGGAACATGACAGACGTTGTTAAGAGTCACCACCTTGCCAGATGTCATCTTCAGCAGTATCTTTCCATAACCTTCAATTTTGGCCGTTGCAGAATTTCCCATATATATGGTATCGCTTGATCTGGAGCATATGAAGCAAAGGCTTCTCTAACAGCACAAATGTGGCGAGTGGCGCCAGAGTCAATCCACCACTCTTTCGGATTTCCCACTAAGTTGCACTCAGACAACATAGCGCACAAGTCATCAACTTCCTCGTTTGTTTCAACCATATTAGCCTGACCCTTCTTCTTTACCTTTTTCGGAGCACGACAGTCTGCAACTTTGTGTCCGATTTTTCCACAATTGTGGCAGTTTCCCTTGAATTTCTTCTTGTTGGGATAGCTCCTTGGTCCCGATGCATTTTTCCTCTTTTTCAGATTAGTTGGGGCAGCTTCAACAATATGTGCTCCCCCTATGGTTGATCTCACATTTGCCTTCTTCTCCGCTGCCTTGTTATCTTCCTCGATTCTCAAACGGACGATGAGATCCTCCAGTGTCATCTCCTTTCGCTTGTGTTTCAAGTAATTTTTGAAGTCCTTCCATGAAGGAGGCAGCTTCTCTATTACTGCCGCAACTTGAAACGCCCCACTAATCACCAAACCTTCAAATGAGTAGATCGTGGATGATAACCTCGCAACTCTTGAACTTTAGTAACAACAGACTTGCCATCTACCATTTTGTAGTCCGTAAACTTGGCAATGATAAATTTCTTTAATCCAAAGATCTTCTGCTTTTATATTTCTTTTCCAACGCATCCCATAGATCTTTTGATGTTTCCACATTACTATAGACGTTGTAAAGATCATCCTCGATCCGCTAAGAATATAATTCTTGCACAAAAAATCTGAGTTCTTCCATGCCTCAGATTACAACAAAACGCTCATTCTCGGTGTTGATTAGGCAAAATCGAACGACCTCCTTAATAAACTTTTGGAGGTTTAAAGTAGTTAAATAGAAGAACAACTTTTGTTGCCATCGTTTGAAATCAATTAGGTGAATTTTCCAGGCTTCTCGTTTGAGAGGTCTTTGGTGCAAGACGATCGAGGACGCAGATTGCTCGTAGAACCAACCATGGGGCTAGTGTGGCAAAGAGTGAGCATTCAAATTTGAGTCATGTCTCCCATTTCACGCAAAAGCGAAGCAACAGAAAAAGTTTAATAAACGGTGAAGACTTCAAACCGAATCGGTTTTGACAAGAAGAGATGTAATACACAATGGTGAAGATTTTATTTCTTCAAACCGAATCAAGGTTACACAAACAGATTTAAAATCCTTGAAACGAAATGCAGTAAATTGTATGTTGTATACTTGATGAAGTTTTTATATCTTCAAATCAAGTACCCAAATGAGTAGAGAGTTATGAAAATTTTAATCTCAACCGGAGTAGAAAATTCGAAGATTTTAGTCTCCAAACAACATATAAGTTCGTTACACCGAAACAACAAACACCTTTTTTTTTTTTTTCTTGTAAATTGTATGTTGTATACTTGATGAAGTTTTTATATCTTCAAATCAAGTACCCAAAGGAGTAGAAAGTTATGGAAACTTTAATCTCAACCGGAGTAGAAAATCCGAAGATTTTAGTCTCCAAACAACATACAAGTTCGTTACACCGAAACAACAAACACCTTTTTTTTTTCCTTTTTTTTTTCCAGTAAATTGTATGTTGTATACTTGATGAAGTTTTTATATCTTCAAATCAAGTACCCAAAGGAGTAGAAAGTTATGGAAACTTTAATCTCAACCGGAGTAGAAAATCCGAAGATTTTAGTCTCCAAACAACATACAAGTTCGTTACATCGAAACAACAAACATACACTTTTTTTTCCAGTAAATTGTATGTTGTATACTTGATGAAGTTTTTATATCTTCAAATCAAGAGTAGAAAGTTATGAAAACTTTAATCTCAACCGGAGTAGAAAATCCGAAGATTTTAGTCTCCAAACAACATACACTTTTTTTTTCCGACAACGTTCTGTAATTGTTAAACAAGAACAAATGAACACAGAAATAATGATTAAATTCCTTAAGCTTGTTGTCGTGCCTGTGTTCAAAAATCAGGAAAAACAGAAACCAAACGGAAAGACAAAAAACCAGGAAAAACAGAAACTGGAAAAATAATACAGAAGTAAGAAAATATCCGAGACCACAGAATTCACTATGTGTCCTTAAGGAATTTAATCCCCTCACTGTACCCGAGGTTATGGATTACTTCCTCCCAGGATAAAACGGATATACTTGTCGCAGGAGTAGCGGTACGTCAAACGCCTTCGACTTCGACGAACTCAAAATTGGCAACGAAACACAGTAAGACTCGATAGTTTTATTTGTGAAAAAGAATGCAGAATTTCAGATGCAGAAATTTTTGGTTTTTGGTTTCTTTAAAATGAGGCATTGCCTTAGTTTATATAACCTTGAAGGTGCCTCTTCGGAATAGGTTGGTGACTGTTCGAAAAGGTTGCCTTCCATTTCTCATTCACACCAACTTGGCTAGTTTTATTCATTAACTAGCTTTAACAATCATTTCATTGTTACACATTTGATATGGTATAGACAAATGTCTTAAATTTGAATCTCGTTGTTACACATTATTAATATGAGCTTCCATGTAATCGGACATGAAAATAATCAGACTCACACATGAGGGTTCGTGTTGAAATTATAATTAGATAATAGTTTTAACTTTTAGATGAGATGATTGCATACTTCAACAATTATTGAGTAATTTAACTTCTTCTTTTTTAAATTCCTAAAATGTTTTTTGATTCAGGCATCGATGGACGGGTAGATATGAAGCTCATTTATGGGATAAGAATTGCTGGAATGAGTCTCAGAACAAGAAAGGAAGACAAGGTTCATTATCTTGAATTTATTTTTCCCCCATAATTTCTTTAAAGAATCAATTTAATTAATATTCTAAGCTCTTAATTAATTGACTGTTTTTTTGTTCCTTTGAAATGGTGGACTCTCGTGGAAATGCAGTTTATCTTGGTATGTGCCATGACCTAAATTTTCTTGATTTTATGTCAAACTAATATTAATTATCTCCTTTTATTTGGCAATAATTGAATAAATTAATATTAAATTAAACTATGGTAATTTTTCTACAGGTGCTTATGATGATGAAGGAACAGCTGCTCATGCATATGATTTGGCTGCACTTAAATACTGGGGAAGTGAAACCATTCTAAATTTTCCGGTAATTAAATTCCTTCTAAGATTACAACAGTATTATATTTACAAAATAAATAAATAAAAGATAAAATGATAAATGAAGGTATTAATATTTTCTTATTCTTTTAGCTATCAACTTATGAAAAAGAAATCATAGAAATGGAGGGTCAGTCCAGAGAAGAACATATTGGATCATTGAGAAGGCAAGTTAATTAAACTGAATAATAAATTTTATTTCTTTTTCACTAGCCAAAAAACTAAAATTTCCAGCTATTTGTTTGCATAATTAACCCATTGGTGTTGATATGGATAAGTTTCAAAATTTCAGGAAGAGTAGTGGATTCTCAAGAGGGGTTTCCAAATATCGTGGAGTAGCAAGGTACCAATTAACAGAACAATTGTTACTGTCCCAATTTATGTAACATTTTATGGATTTCTAGAGTCAAATATGTCTTTTTCAATGTTATTTTTCATACATCTTTTAAATATTTTGAATTATCAATTATTGTGAGGTTAGTACTTTTTAGGTAGTTTCCAAATATGTAAATTTTATTCAAAAAGCTTAAAGATTTTATGCCCGGATTCACTATCAAAATTAAACTATTTGACTCTCGAAATTCGAAGTGTGCCACATAAATTTGGTACAGATGAGTATTTTGCACTATTATTCTCATGGAAGTGCATTTTTCAATTTTAGTTATATACTAATGCTATCACTATAAAGATTTCTTCATACAATGTCAATAAACAGACATCACCATAATGGAAGATGGGAAGCTCGAATTGGCAGAGTTTTTGGCAATAAATACCTTTACCTTGGAACATATGGTAAGTATCACTCAAACCTTTCCAAAAACACATACATTTCCTAATCATACTCATTTCAAAGTGTTAAAAAATTTATACTACTGGTGCATCTCTTTAATCCGTTGTAACAGATAATCTTTCATATTTTTAGGTTACTAATCTCACTTTTTAGAGATGATTTCCTGAAGGCATCTTTTAGGTAACTGATAATACTAGGGACCGATAATATAAAAATAATTTTACACTATCAATATATAAAAATTTACATAAATGAGTGACTGACTATATAATCGGTTTGTGTTAAGAGGTTTTCAGAAGTGGTTTAGATATTAATAAAAGAACTAACAAAAGGAATTAAGAAGATCAAAAAATCTTCCTTATAAAGTAGGGGGCTAGGCATGCATATCTTCTTCTTTTTCTAATTAGATGGCATGCATATTTTTAAAGCTCACTCTGTTTGGCATTTATGTTAAAATCATATTTTTATTACTCTGATACAACAATATTGATGTCTTCTCCAATAATACCAAGCAAATAAAACACATTAGACTAGATAAAGAATGTGTCACAATCGAATAGTTGTGAGTCCCCCAACTCACACCTTTCTAAAACTTCAAGAAAAGTTAATTCCAAAAAGCTTATTATAACTTCTTAATATTCTCTATGTCCCATAATTATATTCTCTTTTGTTTTTTTCAGCTACACAAGAAGAGGCTGCAACTGCATATGACATCGCAGCTATTGAATATCGTGGACTAAATGCTGTGACCAATTTTGACCTTAGCCGTTACATCAAATGGCTAAAACCTAATAACAACAACAACAACGATCAATCAAACCCTAAAGTTGAAACTCACATGATCCCAACTCCAAATCATAGTATTGGATCAACCTCGACTTCGACCACGACCCCGACCTCGACCTCTACCTCTGCGGCTCTTCTTTATCCTTACTTACAACTCACTTCAGGTACCACTATGCCAAATGCCTCGATGTCTCAAACCCGACCACCTTCTGCCACGTCAGCCCTTGGGCTACTGCTCCAATCTACGAAGTTCAAGGAAATGATGAAAATGACCTTAGCGGCCGAGTGCCCGCCTGCACCGGTCGAATTATTCGACCCGGGCCCACCACAAAGTAGTAGCTTCCCGGAGGATATAAAAACTTATTTTGATACTCAAGAATTTGGTAATTTTGGTCATGATCAAGGAGATGATATGATTTTTAATGAGATCAACTCCTTCATGCAACCACTTTTAGAATTTGATTTTAATGCTTAATCAGTAAATTATCAATTTTTCTTCTTCTTAGTTTCATATATTTATGAGAAGATAATTAATGGGGAATTCTTACATAGGAAGTGTTCACATCATTAATCCATCCAATAACCAAGAAGGAGCTTCTCTTGTAGCTGATGTACACTTCCTATTTAAGTATTTTCAGAATGTGATTTAGGGTATTTGTATTGGTTATTGGAGAATATTATTTGTAGATAGATGAAATAAATTACTTCACATAAACATTTGTTGTTTATTCTCATTTGAAATAATAAATGCCGTAGTTTCTTTCTCATATTTACGTGGCTCGTTTATGTAAGTTGATATGTCTATATTTAGAATTTTAATTATTCCATGTCATTTTTTAAATTTAATGCCGCCTTGTGATGGCAGAGGGTTTGACATTGACTCCTACCACATATATTAATTACCAAAAAGTGAAAATATGAAGGAAGGGGTATTAACCCGAACCTCCTCATAGCCTATGTATGACCCGGATATGCCCGGTTCATATATTAAACTTTGAATGTATAATGCTTATGGGTGATAATTGTGTGGTAGAATGTTAGTGCAGAATGTTTGAATCTTGGAAAGCAAAACGTGATAATTATTTGGAATAACGAAAATATAAAAATATTTTATTTTCTTGAACCTGTATTATTTGGAAATAAAGTAACAAAACATGCATACACAAGCAATTCGGTACTATATTCTAGTCTATTTTCGAACTAAAAAAATTGTCCAAATTAACTTTGTAATAAGTCGCATAAATTATAGTCATGGGTACGTAACTTCACAGGCAAGAATCAGTTATGTAAGAGAGAAAGAGATAAGTGAGAAAGTTTGCGTTAAATACGAATATTTACTTAAAAGTCAACATATTGACAAGTAGAATTTTACAAGTATTAGGTAACCCCCGTAGTTCCTACAGAAAAAAATCGGTGAATGTTTTTCTAACATTATTTTAATTTTTTTACTTATGCGTAGAGCTTAATTTTAATTCTATCTTCTCTTCTCCAAAAAAAATTGGAGAACACGTGTATTCTTTTTACTAATCCATATTGCAAATCAAGTAGGATTACCGAAATATTAGTATTAATACACTGTATTCCCTGTAGTTCCCTCTTACCCAAACCCTAAAATATCTCATTGAATATTACTAGCATTGCTATGGCTTCATCAAATTATGAATGGAAAAACAAATTGCCGATAGGCTTCCAATTTGTGCCAACAGATAAAGAATTGAATATGTATTTGAAACTTAAGAGTTGCAATGGTAAAATTCCACCTGGAATTTTCAGTGATCTTGATATTTATGACTATGAACCTCAGCAGCTAGATGGTACCTTTCCTAACCCTAGCTAGTATTTTTTTTTTTTTTTTAAAAAAAAAAAAATATATATATATATATATATATATATATCTTCCCCTAATTGCTATCACAATTCATAACTTTCAAGTAGTTCTGATACTTCTTTTAAAGAATTACGGGGAAGAGTTCAACTTTGTTGTTTTACTATCCGAAATTGCTTAATTAGTTTATCATTTATCGTTGCACTTTTAGTCTGTTCATGCCTTGTCGTTAGCGAATCTCTCGTACTTGCTCTTGTTATTAACGGACCTACGACATGGAACAGGTGGAGTTCTCCACGTACTGTCCAAATTCTTCAAAAACAAAAGGCGGTCTAAATTTACCCTCCATTGTTTTAACATTATCTTTTGGGCAGACCTCCATTAGGGTTCAAGGGTAAAAACTGAGTCCTTTTCTAGCGAGAGTAATATTAAACCAAAAGTCTAAAGAAAACCGAATTTCGAGCAGTACATGGCCAAATTTGAACCTTTTCCCGAGAACTATTCTTCAAGAATGATTGTATTCAAAGGCTCCTTCCGTGCTGATGTTGTGAAAAGCTTGAAAAATGGAATAGTGGTGAACCTAGCATGCAAGCAACTTTAGGTTTATTGGTGTCTAAGGCTCTTACCACATCAACTAATCCTTACCAGGCATTCCGGTTCCAAGGGTTGCATGAGGTGCTTGGGAAATCAACTTCATAATACTCAAGAAAGTTTCAGGAATAGGATTTTGAGATCACAGCCATGTAATTACTATATTATGAGTGACTCACTTCTTGGTGACTTGCAGATGAAATTATTTAGTAGTATATGCAAAAATCGATTCCTTACCCAAGAATGATTTGTGTATACTAATTCAGAGTTTTGTTTTTGTTAGGGATTGTTGAAAAACATTGGGGTGGACGTATGTACATCTTTACTCAATTACAAAAGAAGCATAGCACTGGAAAAAAAATAAAGAGAACTATACATTCAGGAAAGGGTTTTTGGAAAGCCTCACAAGCACGTAAAGAAATACCCAAAAAGCATAATCTTGTTAAGCAGACGTGTGAGTCCAGCTTTCAATTAGCGAAGGAGGAGGAAAAAGGAGATACAGAAATTGGAACAAAAACATCCCTTGTCTACTACGAAGGTTTGAAGAGTTCAAGTGGCAAAAAAACGTCTTGGCTTATGTCGGAGTATAGGTTTCCTGAGAAACTTGATACTCAACCATTATTCAATGAGGTACGTAAACTATCGCGCCTTCTTTGCAATTTTCTTTTAGTATATCTCTATAACTGTCATCATTTATAATAACATTTCACTTAATGGTCAAGTCTTCTTTATAATCAATTTTTCAAATGTTATGTTGTATTATATGTTCTTTAATCTTCATTACAAATTTTTTCTATAACAGCAAAGAAAATGACTCTGTTACAAAGATGTTGATATCATTAGGATGTAGACGATATACTCTTATGCGATTATTCATAAAGAAAATTCTCTAACTCTTTAATTTCTTTCTTATTTTTGAATTATATTCTTGAATATAGTTGACTGATTTTTTTCTTTTGTTTGCAGACAGATCATGAGTTAACACTTTGTGTGATCTACTATAATGATACAAAGAAGGGTAATGATGGACAATTAGCTATGCTATCCGAGTCTGATCCCATTCCTCCACAAATTCCAGTAAACCAAAATTTTGATCATTCACCATATACTTTTCCCATCCCTAATAATCCTAATTACAATTATTATCACAATACTTCCCCTCAAGAAAATCTATATTCCTGTTCTAGTTTTGATCCCAATTGTGCCCCTTTGCGACAATATAAACCTCTCATAAATAGGGTTGCAGCTTCATTAGGTGAAGAGTGTTCAGTTGAACAAAATTATACTGATGGTGCTACCACTTCAACCATGAACCCAAGTTTTCCTCAACTTTCCAATAGAGGGATGGAAAATCTTGACATTTTTTCTTCCATTCCTCAAAACTTTGATATTCATGAATTTGATCCATCCATGAGCAAACATATCAATGGGGATAATTTTGATTTTACGTGGGATGAAGAAATAGGCCATATTCCAAATAGTAATGTTGATTACGTTGACCAAAATAAGTTGGACTCTTATGTGGCCCCAACTTCTCAAGATGATCAGAGTAGCCAAGATCATCAGCAGCTAAAGATGAAGAAGATAAAAGTGTAGATACTTTAAGAGATGTTATAGGTCACAATGGAGTTTCTCAGATGTAATGTGTTTTTTTCTTATAATTTTATGCACTACAGTATTTAATTTATGTCTATTAAATGCGTCAATCCATGTGCTGTTAATCATGTTGTGAAGTAGAGGTTCAAACATGCATATTGGCAATGATATACATATATGAAATAGATTCAGTTCATTATGTGTCATATTGTATAGTATAGAGTTTCTTCTTTCACGTGAAAACAATGTTACAACCATGTTAGGATCCTTTTTGTCTAAGATCTAACTGAAGACTAGCAATTCTTTAAGTAGAAAGATATTAATAACAAAAGAAGAGATTGACTTTTGGATGAGAAAAAAATTAATTCAAGGCACGCTATATATGTAAGACAATATTATAGATTTCCACTGTTATTCAAGTGCAAATAGAAGAATGACGTCCTACTTCGAAGAGACAAGAACCATTCAAAAATCTTATAATGTGCACTCAAATCAATTAAACTGGGATATCCGACATAAATCTTTTCCTTCTAATTTCGAAGGGAATATCCGTCGAAAATTGACTGATTTCTAGGTCACAGAACTTTATAAATATTAATTTTTCAACTACTTTTGCAGGAATTCAGAATGAACAAAGTGAAAGAATATAATCTCTTAATTATTTTCATTAATAAAAAAGTATATATACAATTTACAATCTCCAAATATGAAAAAATCTATTCCTACTTTACTACTAATATCATAATTATACTTGTACAAAAATTCTACAACTATGGTAAGTTTGTACAACAAATTTGATTTCAACAAGGTTCTCAGTTTCCGTGATATACACGGTATATATGTGGGCAGTGGATACCGTGTATATCACGGGTATATTTCTGTAACACCCCCGTAGTCATAGCGGACGGTTGTCCTACGCTGAGACTTTCCCTAAAATCTTCAAACAGAACCAAGGGAAGACCCTTAGTAAATATGTCTGCAATCTGGTACCGTGAAGGGACATGGAGGACGCGTACTTGTCCACGAGCTACCTTTTCTCGAACAAAGTGTATGTTCATCTCGATATATTTAGTGCGCTGATGTTGGACCGAATTTCTAGAAATATAGACTGCACTCACATTATCACAGTAGACCAATGTAGCTTTCTGAATAGGATAATGTAGCTCTAGTATAAGGTTACGTAGCCAACATGACTCAGACACTACATTGACTACTCCTCGATACTCGGCCTCCGCACTGGATTGTGATAAAATAGTCTGGCGTTTGGCCGATCAAGAGACCAAGTTATCCCCAAGGAACATATAATAACCAAATGTCGAACGACTGGTATCTGGACAGCCACCCCAATCAGCATCTGTATATGACACAAGAGTAGAGACGGAGGACGGATATAAATGCAATCCAAAATCAAGTGTGCCATGTATGTATCGTATAATGCGTTTGAGCGCATGCATGTGCTCAATCCGCAGCATGCATAAATAAACACACTTGATATACTACATATGTAATATCTGGTCTCATGAAAGTCAGATACTGAAGACCCTGCAAGACTACGATAATGGGTGAAATCCTCATATGGTGTGCTTGAAGGAGCACTTAGCTTCGGTTTGGTATCCACCGGAGTCGAAGATGACTTACAAGATGACATGACAGCTCTCTCAATAATCTCGGCTGCATACTTTTCTGTGACAAAAATAGACCACATGCGTGACGAGTGACAGCTATACCCATAAAATAACTCAAGGGTTCCAAGTCTTTCATGATGAATTCTGAACTGAGAAGGGACATGGTAGACTTGCGCAAATCATCCGAGAAGACAGTCAAAATTATATCATCCACATATAACAGAATGTATGCAAGAGAAGTTCCACGACGAAAGATGAACAGAGAATGATCAGACATGCTGTAAGAAAACACAATAGTAGACACATAATCTGCAAACCTCTTATACAACGCTGGTGGGGCCTGCTTAAGCCCATACAAAGACTTCTTTAGTAAACAAACATGGTGAGGATAATTGGGGTCCTTAAAACCCAAGGTTGATGCATGTATACTGTCACCTTAAGATAACTGTGTAAGAAAGCATTTTTCACAACTAGCTGATGAATGGGTCATGCTTTCGACAGAGCTAGATTAAGCACAATGCGAATGGTTGACGGTTTGACCACCAGACTAAATGTCTCACCACAATCCATACCAACATGTTGTGTTTTACCATCACCTACAAGACGGGCCTTATGCCGCTCAAAAGAGCCGTCAGAATTTTCTTTATGAATAAAAATCCGCATAGACCGAATAATATTAACACCAGGTGGACGGGGCACCAACTCCCACGTCTTATTATCAATGAGAGCATTATATTCGTCATCCATTGTCAATTTCCAATTCTGGTCATGAAGGGCAGACATTGGGTTACGTGGTAGGGGAGATTTAGTGACATTAAAATTAAAATTAAAATGGCGTTTTGGTTTAAAAATACCCCGTTGGCTACGAGAAATAGGCCCTTGACTCGAGGCTGAATTGGACGGGATTTGGATAGGTAACCGGTTGGCAGCAGACTTCTAATGTAAGCATGGAACGACCTATTTCTCGTAGCCAACGGCCTATTATATTCTGATACCATGAAAGAATATAACCCCTTGATTATTTTCATTAATGAAGAGGTATAGATACAATTTACAATCTCCAAATATGGAAAATCATATTTCTACTTTACTACTGATATCCTAATTATACTTGTACAAGAATTCTACAACTATGATAAATTTGTACAACAAATTTAATTTCAACAAGATTCTGGGTTTCTGTGATATACACGATATACATGTGGGCAGTGGATACCATGTATATCACGGGTATATTTCTGTCACAAAGAAACGAACAGTTGAACAAAGTGAGACAATATAGAGAATCGACATATTAAGATTTCAAGAGCAGATTTTCAGCAAAATGTGATAGATATTTATAGAGATTTAACAAGTATTTAACATACTTTTTAAAGAATAGGTATACCTTTAAATATGAGCTGACACCATTCATAAAGAATATGTATATCTTTAAAAAACGGGTAACACATTTTTACCAGATGTTATATCTCGTCCAAAGGGCATTTTAAATTTCCTATCACCTTCAAAATAAATACCAACACACCTTAATTACGTATGACCTTATATAATAACATGCATTGCAGCCAGAGACTTAGTTATACAATGACTCTAAAATAGAGTCCTACTCAACTATCCACAGAGTTGAGGCTTATCAAAATTCAAAATATATATCTAGGCTTATCTAGAACTTGTAAAGTTCGTTGTTTATCAACTATCACTAATTTTCTATTCAAAAGTATTATTACACTTTAAATAATGGCTGTTTTGATTAACCTCTCAATAATTTTAAAAATGTTAAGTAATTTCTTTTTACCGATCTAAACTTTAAAAGGAAGTGTTATCTGATATTTGAGCTGGTGAGAAAAATAGGGAGTATCCTATAAATTGAATGAACTTATGTCTTATTTTAAAAAAATTTAACCTCATTTATTACTTTTTATTCATCTCCTATAAATAATTAAACATTATTTGTAATTTAAATACTCCTTCCGTTCCAATTTCAGTGTTTTGCTTTTCTTTATCTGTCTCAAAAAAAATGTTTTTTCTATATTTAGTAAGTTTTTGAATTTCAAGGCAAATTTAAGACCACAAGATTTGAAAGACCTAACACATTTTTAATTTAAGATCACAAGATTCAAAAGTCTCCATTTATTTCTTAAACTATGTATGAAGTCAAACTAAAACACTTAAATTAAAAAGATGGAGTAACATTTATAACGAACTCTACTACAAAACTAAGGGTGGCCAACGGGGCGGGCGGGGTGGGGCGGGTCCCGGCGGGACGGAACGGGGGTAGGGAGGGACCGATCCTCCGACGGGACTGGAGGGATCTGCCGATGTCCCATCCTGTTCCCGATCCCGTCGGAAAAGGGAACCGGTCTTATCAGGGCGGGGCAGGACGAGGTCGGGTCGGTTACAGGATTTTTTATTTTATTTTTTGCACTTAATTTTAAAAAATAACATATATAAACACATCAATAATTGAACAAGATTGTGTAATAAAAACATCCCAAAACTATTTTTGTGTCTCTTATATTATTTAATAGAAATATGATTTTTTTTGTAATACAATTTCAAAATTACAACTTTGTGGTGTTGAAAGTTTCAAATAACATAGTAAAATTACAATTAAAAAATTATATATTTAAAACACTTTTTCTAGTTTCTTTATAATGTCTTGGGGTTCTTCGGTTGGAATTGAAATTTGTTGATCAAATTGCTCGACGTCGTTTCCACCTCCGTTGGATAAGAATTCGTTGTAGTTTTCATCATTTTTTTAGTTGATCTCCGATTGACAGCACATTCTACGCTCCGTATGAAGTCAACAAAATTCAAAATTAAAAAAATCTCCATTTATTTTTTAAATTTCACATGAAGTTAAATTAAAATACTTAAATTAAAAAGATGGAGTAACATTTATAACGAACTCTACTACAAAAACAAAAACAAATCTCTCACCAACAATAGATGTTGATGGTGCAAAAGTGCAAACTTCAAAGTGTTGCAGACATATATCTACACAGAAGATATTGTTTCTGTCTGCAAAAATGGCAGGTCCATTCAGCACATTTTGTACATTAATTTATTTATTTCATTCATTTTAGAAATAAATTTTCACTCTTCTTACAGTCAATTGTAAAAATCAACAATAAATGTTGACCCTTGTCTGACTGACAAATATTTTTACTTTAATTACCGTCAAATCTAGTCTAAGCCCTCAACGGCACTGACTTCGGTACTCATTTAATGTTGATATCTAATTTTACTGTATCTATGGCAAATTACACCTTTCAGTTTTCAGAATCTCAGATCCTTCAGGAATCTAAAAAAGAGGTTGGAGTACTGAAATTGAGGATCAATTATTTACTTCATAAATCCACTGACCAATCATCTTGAAATTAAAATTTCTCCATTTATATTGACTTTTTCTTTCTAACTTAGTAGACGTTTTATCATGCGTTTTCATATCATAAATTTATAATTTAATTTTAAATCCTTATTTGTTTATGTAATTTGAACACAATTTCCACTTCAACTTTATATCATGATTTGAAATTTCAAATCATCCAAAAAGATGTAATTTAAAATTTCAAATCATGATTTCAATTTTTTTAAAATATAAAACTTGACTCATAAGTTTATATTTTGTAAAAAAAATCTATAAGTTGATAGATATATTTACTAATGAATGTTTATCAACCATTTTATCAATTATTAAAAGATCTTCAAGTTGGTAGTATATATTAAGAGATTGTTCATACCATGTGGGAGGATTATATCAAAGAATAGTTATACTACAACTCAAGTTCAATTTTCTTTTTTATTGAACTAAAGTTCGATCAATTGATGTTGTATTTTTTAAAAAGCCTTTCTAGTAGATATAGAAGTAGAAATGATGATATCCGTGACAGAGTGGGAGTGACCTATGTGGATGATAAGATGCGAGAAGCGAAGTTGAGATGGTTCGGGCACGTGCAGAGGAGAGACACAAATGACCCAGTGCGGAGGTGTGAGAGGTTGGCTATGGACAGGTACAAGAGGAGTAGAGGTAGACCGATGAAGTATTGGGGAGAGGTGATTAGACAGGATATGGTGCAGGTGCAACTCACTGAGGACATGACCTTAGATATGAGGTTATGGAGGAAACGTTTTAGGGTAGTAGGTAGTCAAGCGTAATTCTATCCACGCTTACAAACTGGTAGTTATAGTATTATTATTGTAGGCTCGCCTAACCTATCATACTAATAGGCACAGTATTGCCTTATAGTCCCTTGTCGTTTGATTTATGCTGCTATTTGAATTTTGTTTGTCTTACTTACGAGTAGACCTGTCCATAGGGTCGGGGACCCGCTCGCCGACCAAAAAAAGCAGGCTGTGGTCGACTTTAGTGACGAGAGCCACTCGACCCGAGCAGGGTCAGGGTCGGGCCAGGATCAGAAAAAATTACCCGTCCGACCCGGCCCGGCCCGACCCCGACCCGCATATTTTTTTAATATAATTTATATTATTTTTCCTTCATTAATATTTATTTTGTACTTATATATATTTTTGTCATTAATAAGTGATATAATGTCTGTTTATATATATATATATATATATCTAATCTACATTTAGCTCGACATAAAATAAGATAAAAACGGTAGCTGATTATTAATTATATATTTATATTATTAGTCATTTTGTTAATATCATGGAAGCATAATGTAGGGAGATAAAGTAGTTGTAAATTGGTGAAACTTTAAATGGTCATAACTCTGCGCTCGGATGTCCGTTTTATCCAAAAAAAAATTTGATTTTGCATATTTTTTCGAGACAGGGACGGTCAAACCGCCATAAGGCGGTTTGGCGCAGCCAATTTTTAGAAAAACGTCAGTTTTTCCAATCAATTTGTGTTTTTCCCCAAATCGATTTCCAATTCTCTTTTTCTTTAGTCAAGATTTCACGATATACAATACATTTCAACGTCGAAATTTCGTGGTAATGTAGGGGTGAATACCAATTTCAGTTTTGAAAATTCAATTTTTTTAAAAACTTCGACCCGACCACGCCCGCCAAAAAAAAATCGTCGGGTCAGGGCGACCCGTAGGGTCCCAGGCGGTCAGGGCCAGGGTCGGAATTTTAAAAAAAATATAGGGTCAGGGTCGGGCCAGGGTCGGGCAAGGAGGAAAAAAAAAGCCACCCGACCCGGCCCTGACCCGGCCCGACCCGACCTTTGGACAGGTCTACTTACGAGCCTTAGTTATTGCTTCTTTTTGCTTCCTTCTCTTTTTCAGAATTCGCTATCATAACTTACTCACTTTGTTTGTCTTACTTTACTTGGGCCTGTGCTTTGTCTTGAGCCGAGGTTCTCTCGGAAACAGCCGCTCTACCTACCAAGGTAGAGGTAAGGTCTGCGTACACTCTACCATCTCCAGACCCCACATTGTGGAATTCCACTGGGTATGTTATTGTTGTTGTATGATTTGCTCATTTGGTAAAATTGTATGAGAATTGAAAAAGTTTTGATGGTTTTCACAACTTGTGGAATTTCTATGTCTATGAGAAAAAATACAACTTAAGAAACTCAATTACATGTCCAAACAAAACTTCAACTTTAAATCATCATGATTTCAAATCATGTACAAACGACTCTTTAATAACTTTTATTTAGATTTTGTAATTATATTAAAAAAATATTAAATATTTATAGAAATATTTTATTATAAATTCAATAACTTAAATGAGGTACGAGTTCGATGACAAATTTAATATTAACAAACTTCAAATCATAATTCCCCGCCTCTTAACATAGAAAACACATTACTTGTTTCTTTTTAAAGAGGCCTGACTCAAATCTTTTTTATATGATAGTGATGTCCAAATTCGTATGTTGTTTGACAGTGTGAGTATTTTGACTATTTTTTATTGAAATCTGTTATCATTTATTAATATAGATATTGAATAACTCTGCTATCAAGGCTCAGAAAAATAAAAACAAATCAAGCATATTGTCCTTTGGTCTCTATTAAAATTTAAATCCAAAACTCACAATTTCTCCATTCACTTTATTGATCAATAGGTTATACTTTTAGGTGAGCTATGATCTTTTATATTATCTCAACAAGCACATATTAACTAGAGGTTGATCCTTTTTTGTGAGGTAATCGTCTTTATTAGGGAGCGTTCTACAATCCCCCCGTGTGATTTTTCAATGCGAATTCAAATTTAATCGCATCTCAATACGAATACTGAATTCCGGATATAAATTTAAAATAACACATTTATATGTGCTATTGTAAACATATTTTCTTTCCAATCTCTTGGTAAAATTCACTACTATTTTAATCTAACATTAATGATACAATTTTCCACAAGTCCAGGGAAGGTAATTATAATTCTTACTAGTGGGATTTCCAATTTGAATACACATAACAAAACTTGATATAGCTAGAGATTTAAGCCTATTATCCTTGCTAGGTCAAGAACCTTGTAGAAAATTCCAATAAATCATTGTAAGGCCCCACAAAATAAAACAGGCCAGTGAGAAAAAAGAAGCAGAAAACTAGCAATAAATCACTCCCGAATTCACGTGCATGCAAGAACCAAAAAGCAAAATATATCAAAAGACAGTTTTAAGTTCAATGTATTAACTAGGTAAAAAATATACATACTGAATCAGATCATTTATAAATTCATAATCCAAGAAAAATGATAACAACTTTATTAGTATAATATAGTTTAAAATATGATGTTAAAAAATTACATTATCAATACATAAAAATTAAATTCATCCACTAAATAATGCTAGAGAAAAGAACACAAAATTGCAGTACTCAAGTTGTGATTTAGTTAAATTGTCTTATTTTGCGGGAATAATATCAATATGTATAGTGATGAGGATTATAAAAGACTTGAGATGATTTAGAAATGGAGATGTCATCATACCTTAAGTAATTATTGCTATTAATTTTTACTTATTTAATTTTATTTGATTAAAAAATATTTGAATCTGAAAGGATTAGGCTGAAGAGTTAACTCTTATTGTTGCCTAAGCATATCCGACCTTATATTAAAAATACATACATCTGAATTTTAGATAATTTTGTTTACACTTTATATGCACACTATCAAACATATATAATGACCAGGTAGAGAATATTTTCCTACTACAAAGCACTCATAGATAATTTTCATATTTTTAAAGAATTATTCAAATTTATATTTTGATGTGTTCTTTTCTCAGTTTAACTTGATTTTAAAGAAAAAACGCAGTACCATAATACATCAGAAATAATTCCTCTTACAGTCTCTAAAAACTAGGGTTGTCCAAGGGGCCGGGTTCGGGGCGGTTTAGGGCGGGCGGGGCTGGGAAAGGGTCGGGACCGGTCCTCCGGCGGGCCGAGACTGGCGGGACAGGCCGATGTCCCGTCCCGTCCCACATCACGCCGGAAAAGGGGATTCCGGGATTCCATTTTTTTTTTTACACTTAATTTCAAAAAAGTTGTGAATATAAACACTTAAATAATTGAACAAGATAATGTAATAAAAACATTTCAATGTTGTTTTTGTGCCTCTTATATTATTTCATAAAAATATGATTTTTTTGTAATACAATTTCAAAATTGCAACTTTGTGGTGTTGTTCAAAAGTTGCAAATCACATAGTAAAATTGCAATTAAAAATTTACATAGTTATAAACACCTTTTCTAATTTATTCACAATGTCTTGTGGTTCTTCGGTTGGAATTGAAATTTGTTGGTCAAATTGGCCGACGTTGCTTCCAGTTCCGTCGGACAAGATTTCGTTGTAGTTTTCGTCGTCTTCTTCGTTGATCTCTGGTTGACCACACCTTCTACGCTCCGCTCGTATCCAATCTCTGAATAGAACTGTAATCTCCAAGCTGTCTCTCGCTAATGAGTAGACCTGTCCATAGGGTCGGGGACCCGCCCGGCCCGATTCGACCGAAAAAAGCAGGGGCTGTGGTCGACTTTTAGTGACGAGAGCCACTCGACCAGCAGGTCAGTCGTGGTCGGGCCAGGGTCGAAAAATTACCCGTCAGGCCAGCCCGACCAAACCAGCATATTTTTAATATAATTTATATTATTTTTCCTTCATTAATATTTATTTTGTACTTATATATATTTTTGTCATTAATAAGTGATATAATGCCTGTTTATATATATATATATATATATATATATATATATATATATATATATATATATATATATATATATATATATATATATATATATATATATATATATATATATATCTAATCTACATTTACCAATCAATTTGTGTTTTTCCCCAAATCGATTTCCAATTCTCTTTTTCTTTAGTCAAGATTTCACGATATACAATACATTTCAACGTCGAAATTTCGTGATAATGTAGGGGTGAATACCAATTTCAGTTTTGAAAATTCAATTTTAAAAAAAAAAAAAATCTCGACCCGACCCGGCCCGGCCCGGCCCGACCCTGCCCGCCAAAAAAAAATAGTCGGGTCAGGGCCGACCCGTGACCCGTAGGGTCCCTGAAGGGTCAGGGCCAGGGTCGGAATTTTAAAAAAAATATAGGGTCAGGGTCGGGCAAGGAGGAAAAAAAAGCCACCCGGCCCGACCCGACCTTTGGACAGGTCTACTAATGAGTGTCTATGCTCTCTTATTTGAAATCTTCCGGTAAAAAAACGCTTTTAGACGCTGTTGATAATGCTTGAATGTTCAACACATCTCGGGCCATCTTTGCTAGTATCGAAAATGTCTTCTCATTTTTCCTCCAGTATTTAAGCAAGTCTTCACGTCCTTCTTCATTGAGAACTGTTTGGTACGGTTTAACACCCTGCAAAATAAAAACATCAAACTCGCTAACTTGATTAGCAGTGGAACCACTAAACATTCTATTTCTAAGGTTTTCAATACTTGCCGCAAAAACAACATGTCTTTTATAAGGTTGTATTGAAGAAGAAGATGGTATAGAAGTTGGTTGGTTGCTAGCACTTTCTTGTTGGTAATGCATATATACTTTTTTGCATTCAGCGTGTACGCTAGACAAAACTTCTTCTTTAGTTGGTTCCTTAGGTGGTTGTTCATTTGGTTTTTTTGGAGTTGGAGTTGGAGGTGGAAGTACTGCTATACAGTCATAAATCGTTTCAATAAGTGTTTTACAACCGTTTATTTTAATAGTCGGATTTAATACAACACCAATAATATAAATAGTGGGAATAGAAAAAAAAATTTAATTTGATAAACATTTTTTAATAGATGCCTTATAAGATGGTTTTTCCATATATTCACTAAGTAATAAAAATATTAGAGCTATATAAAATAACATAATTGAAATAGTAGGATATTATATATCAGAAAATTCTTTAGTTGCTTGAAAAAAATTCTCTAAAAATCAAGTAAGTTCTGAAATTTTTTCCCAATCGTTATCTACAAGCATATCAGTTGAATTTCGATTATGAGCGTTAAAAATAAAGTTATAGATCTTCTATAATCGTAAGCATTGTTTACCGAGGGTTCGAATCTCTCTCTTTCCGCACTTTCACCTAATTCACTAATGCAAGTAGTTGTTCATATAGAAAATTACACCTAGTCACTACTTCAGGATTTTTCTAAAAGGTAATCCACAAGCGTGATAAATTTTATTATATTCTTTTATTTATTTATTTATTTTATTACTTCTAAAAATAACGTTTATAGCAAATTGTACCTTATTAAGAATGTCTTAAAAAAGCGATAGATCATCCTTTACAACTAAGTTATAAATACGTGTCACACACATTTTATATGAAAATGATTAGAAAAAGATGGAGTTAATATATCTTTTAAAAGTCTCAAAGCATAATTATTAAAAAAAACATTATCTAACGTAACAGTCATAATTTTGTCAGCTATACCATAATAATCGCAAACTTCATGAATATTTTGTGCAATAAAAGTTGCAGTGTGCCTATCATCAATATATCTATATGCTAAAATACGTTTTTGCATAGACCAATTATGATCTATCCAATGACATGTTACAATTAAATAATCATTGTCGTTAGTACTACGGCCTATATCAGAAGTGATAGATACTTTGCCAGAAAAATGATATAATGCATAACATAGCTATTGTTGATATTCATGTGCAAATTTAAAAACGTCTCTCCTAACAGTTGATCTAGGAAAATCGTTAAAAACAGGATTATACATATCTCTTACGTAATGAATAAACTAGGAGAGGAAGGAAGTGCAAAAGGCAAACCCTCTACCTCAACTAATTTTGCTATTGATTCCCTATCTCTGTGTTTATCGTATTTAGGACCTACAATTCCTCCCTTCGTCGGGTTAATTTGACCATGTACTTGGTCTAGGACACTATGTGACCCTTGTCCCGACTCAGAGCGCATTGGCGCATCTGACTTTGTAGCCTTGTATGAATCCCACCTGGCTTTGTGAAAGCCTTGTACATGTCTCAATAAACCTCCCGTCCCACCCTAACCTTTTTCGATTTTAAATTTATAAATATTTATACAAATTTTACATCTAACTACTTGATTATCTTGGTCCCTTTCAAAAAAATCACATGAAGCTGATTTTAATTTTTGTTGTGTGGGCCTCGATTCATACTAAGTGGAATAAGAGGCATTGCAGTTGCAGTTTCAGGCTGAGACTTAGTTTGAGGTTGAGGTTGAGGTGCACTAGAGGGTGTGTCATCTAAATTATTGTCTAAATTAAAATCTGGTTCAGTTGCAGAATATATCTCATCATCTAATGATATATCATTAAAAAAAATTAATTTTATCTATATGAGTGCAATCAATCAAATCATCCTGACTAGGAATAAGATGACTAGAAGAAGTACTCTTGCACTTATTAACCCTACTAGAAGAAGCACCCTTACCCTTAATCATACGTCTAATTCCTTCCATTTTAATTATGCAAATAAATAATTAAAGATAATGAAAATAAGTGTGATAATGAAAATAAGTGTGATAATGAAAATAAAGTAACAATAATAATTTAAAGAATGAACGAATGTACCAAACGCCGATGTAACATCGACGTGTAATCGAGGTTGAAAATTGAAACTTTGCTCGATGGATTATCTTCAAGCTAGTTGACAACTTCAGTCTCAATTTTTGAACTTCGATATAATTATACAAATGAGCAAATAAAATAAAATATTTAGTAGGCAATGTAGACTCGTAAAGAGATGGATTGAGAGATTAGAAAGATTGTAAGAAGATTTGTGAGATAAAATGAAGAGAAAATGAGGTATTTATAGTTGAAAAATTGAGTTAAAATGTAAATATACTAACTTAATAATTAAAAATAAATATTAAGGGAGTGGGGGGGGGGCCAAAATGGATGTTGGAACCGTTGCACAATAGCAAAAATCTAAATTTGGTCATTGTTGCAAGGTTAGTTTTGCAAAGGGGGAGGGAGGATCAGGACGGGGCGGATCTGGGGCGAGTCGAAGCGGGACGAGGCCGGGCTGGACGAGCTCAGGTCCTGACCCGGCCCACTAGACACCCTTACTAAAAACTTGTGTTTCCCAATAGTGAGCAATTATTATTTTTTTCAAAAATTTCCTGTAACTCTTTTGTAGATAAGGATGCTTTAGATTTGATTAATTCAAATAAATTTGGATTAGATTAATTAGTTTTCTTATCTCTAGGTTAAGCACACTATTAAATTTGAAATAATATGGATCTTACCGTATACATCTCTTCGATTACCTTGACTTTTGTTGGAATAGTTTGTGGCTCAAAGATTTGTTTCTTTAATGAGGTAACTCAAATCAATATGTAATGGAATTTGAAAGTGTTTGTGGTGCGATTATCGCATGTTTCATAAGTTGATAATCGAAACATGTATTTCCATCTTTAATTAGGTAAACAATGAAAAATATATAAAAATAAGTTTTTTGATATAAATATATTTGGAGAATATTTATTTAATTTTAAATTAAAGTATTTTGAACTGTCATGAGAAAACGTCTTTCTATAAATAAGAGCATGTATCTAAAATATTAATTACTAAAAGGCAAATATAAAAATTATTCGATAAAATGACAAGCAACAAAATAAAGTTATAAAATATAATGAAATTTCTCAGAAAGGTAAAGTTTAAATAATTGGTTATTGTATGTAATACTAAACTATCTAATATTAAAAGTATTGATAGATTTATGATAAAATGATAATAAAAAAAACTTCTTATTTATACTTTGGTCAAATTTGGAATACAAGTATACTATACTTTAGTTAAATTTGGAATACAAGTATACTATATAACATTTTCCGGATTACAGGTAAAACACTTTATGGGAAAAATAATTAAACGAAAAGGGATGTATACATAGGAGAATTAGAGAAAAAGTTAGGATATTTATACTTTTACTTAATTTAAAAATAAAATAAAATGAAAATACTCTAAATCATTACTACTCAAATTTAAATAATAGAATAGAGATTTACAAATATATAAATTTTAGGAGTAAGAAAATTCATATTCATCGATATTATAGTAAAAGGAAAATAATAATAATTAATAATATAAGTGAAGTGACAGGTTAATAAAAAGTCACTTGGTAATGCAAGAACACAACGTAATGCAATATCGATAAACAAAAGCAACAAGAAAAAATTAAATATTTTAATGTAAATATAATTAATATTTTATGTGCATGGCACGGATTTCTCATACTAGTATGATAAAACATCCTAACTATGCGGAAAGCGCAAGTTAAGCTATAATTAGACAGAAATTCTTAATATTTGTAATAATAGGAGATAATAAGTATCTGATAAAATATTCAGATTGTGCACAAACTATCCGATATCACCATCAGGGGGCATCTTGAGCATTAGGCCAGTAAGCCCATTGTCTTAGGCCCCATAATTTAGGGCCCCCACTTTTCCTATGTATATATTAATTATGTATTTATTATTTTCAATGTTGAATATTTATTTTAAAAAATACTATTACTTTTTGGGCTCATTTTAAACTATACAAGTCAGACATCTCTATAATAATATTGTTGGGTCCAAAAAAATTTGCCGGCTACTGAGTGAATGGTTGTTATATTATGACAGCAGTGATATTTAAATAATATTTCACTGTTATAAGCAAAAAAATGAATCAAATCTAGGTAGGATTTCGTCTTAAGCCTCCAATATCATTAAGACGCCTCTCACCACCATGAGCGGAGCTAGGTAGGGTTGAGGGGGGTCCGAATCTACTTCAATTAAAAATTATACGGTATATATATATATATATATATAATAGATATTGAATCTTTTAACTTTTTCATATATTTATTTCTACATATTTTTGA
Organism: Anisodus acutangulus; assembly: GCA_029783415.1. Taxonomy (NCBI): domain Eukaryota; kingdom Viridiplantae; phylum Streptophyta; class Magnoliopsida; order Solanales; family Solanaceae; genus Anisodus; species Anisodus acutangulus. The sequence goes on from CM056511.1 coordinate 312,534, forward strand.
ACCTCCAAAAATCATGGCTCCGCCCCTCAATACCACCAAATAAGAAAATGAGAAAAACATATAATTTAAGCATGAATCTAGAGATGATACAGGCAACGAGGTCGTCTCCTTTTTAACTTTTGACCCCAACACCTTAGTACTGTTTTTTTTCCCTGACCTGTCCCCTTCAAATACAGATATACAAATTACACAGTATACTATTTACTATGTTTATGCATGTACATTTATGAAATAGCCTATATGCTAGTGCCTCTATCCTACTCTTAACAAGTCTAAAATTAGCTAGCTAGTAGTCCAATTTTACCGAGCCACTAGCTTAACTCTGTTGGTTCATGATCTGCCCCCACACATCCCAGATCCACCAAATAAGGAGTGTATAGTCACAAGATTTTTTTTTTTTTTGCCTAGTTTAATCAGCAAAATATATATAAAAAAATTCTAATTTATACTTATGACAGTTTCTTTTAACTTCGTTCCGACAAGAATAATACTAGTATGTACATTTTTTAAATTTGAAAAAAAAACAACTTTAACATTTCTCATATCAATTTTAATGAGAAGCATAGACGGATTTAGAGGGTTGGATAGGGATTCTTGTGAACTAACTTTTGCTCAAACTTTTCATATATAAAAAAGTTACTCCCTTTATCTCAATTTATATAATATAATTTGCGTGGACACGTAATTTAAAAAATAAAGAAATATTTTTGAATCTTGTGATATAAAACAAATCAAAGATATTTGTATGGTTATAAATCATCTCGTTACTAATAAAATATAAAATTTAAAATTAAATTATTATCAAATAAAAGACATGTCATTCTTTTTGGTAAGTTACAGAGGAGTATTAAAATATTAGACTTTGAACTCAGTAATTGTTATTGTTAGGAGACAACGAGAATTAAAGCAATCATAACTTGATGACATTGTATGAATTTTTAAGTTTCAAATTTTAGATTCGTAAGTTTTACGACCCCACAAATATTATTGTATGTTTAAAGCCCTGATTTCAAAAAAATTATATCTACACAAAATATATGATATATTTAAAACAACAAGAAAATCATAATGACTTATCAAAAAGTTTTTGCTTCAATTCAAACTATATCATATTTTATCGAAAAGTATTTGAATACATGTTTTCTTTTTTGCTGTTTGAATTTTTGGAAAGAAAGAAAACATCACTGAACAACGATATAATGAAGAAATATAATGGTGCTGCAAAAATAATAACATTTACAATGTATTTTTCACTAGATAAAATCAAGATTATTATACATATAATTAGTACCGTGGAGAGAAGATTGAGCCAGCTCCGCCAATATCACCACCGCCTTCCGCCGCCAACCACCACAATCAAGAATAAATAACACAACAAAGGAGGAAAATGAGTACAAATAGCAAAATGTGAACTTTAGAACAATAAGCCATTTGCATTTGCATTATTTTTGCAAATATCTTCTTGGTAACTGAAAAATGATAATCCACATGAACCTTCATCATCATAAAGAACATCTCTTTTGATCTTGCTTGATTAAATTCCACCACCACCGCCAAACAAAAAATTGAATAATTAGGAGAACATCAAGAAAAGATTATTCTTATTGTGGTGCATTTTGTAAAGTACACATATATGTTTGTTCTTTGCTCTCTCCTCTTTTCTTTTTTTACACTTGTTTCCAAAAGGATATATATAGTTAGCAGAAAAAAATGATATATATATATATAATATATATATATATAGTTACCAAAAAAAACACACAAAATGTGTAATAGGAAGAAAAAGAAGCAGCATGGAACATGAAGGACTTTTGACCTTGTGTTTGTGTACATAAAGACTTTTGACCTTGTGTTTGGGTACATAAAGAACTAGCCATGGCACAACATGCTAATTTCGATTTTATTCGTTTGCAACGGCTAATAACGATCATTTTGGCTCCACACACCCCATAAATCTTCTATCTCTTTAATATTTATTTTTAACTCTTAAGTTAGTATATATTTACACTTTAATCATATTTTTCAACTATAAATATTTCATTTTCCTCTTCAATATTCTCACAAATCTCTCAAATATATCTCTCTCTGCAAGTCTAAATTGCACATTAAATATTATATTTTATTTTCTAATTTCTATCAAAGTTCAAAAATTAGGAGTGAAGTTGACAACTAGTTTGAGGATCATCGAGCAAAGTTTCAATTTTCAACTTCGATTACACGTCGTCGTTTGGTATCTTCGTTCCTTCTTTAAATTATTATTGTTACTTAATTTTAATTATCGTATTTAATTTCATTAACTTTAATTATTTATTTGCATAATTATAATGAAACGAATTGGACGTTTTTCTTGTAGAGGTACTACGGGTAACAGGGGTAAGGGTGCATCTTCTAATAATCTTAATTACGATGATTTCACTCATGTAGATGAAACTGATCTTTTTAATGTTAATATTTATATACCATTAGATCATGAGGTATATTATGTATCTGAACCAGACTTTAATTTAGAAAATGAATTAGAAGATAATTTAGATAACACACCCACTAGTGCACCTCCACCTCAGGCTCAGACTGAGTCTCATGCTGAAACTGAAACTGGAATGCCTCATATTCCCCCTAGTATGGGTAGAGGCAAAAAATAACGAAAATTAAAATCACCTGCATGAGATTTTTTTGATAGGGACATTCCTAATCAACTAGCTATTTGTAAAATTTGACGCGAAGTTTATAAATTTAAAACTGGAAAAGGTCAAAGTGTGACAGGAGGTTTAATGATACTATGTGGAAAACTCTCACAAAGCAAGGTATAACCAATACTTGGCTGAAAAAGTGGGTGTGCAAATGCCTTCTGAGTCGGGACAAGGTTCACAGTATCCCCGACCAAGTACAAGGTCGAATTAACCCGACGACGGGGGGAGGTATAGGTTCGAAATATGATAAAAACAAAGATCGGAAAAATTTAGCAAATTTAGTTGTTGTTGAGGATTTGTCTTTTTCATTTCCTTCCTCTCCTAGTTTTATTCATTACATTCGAGAAACATATAATCCCGCTTTTAACGATTTTTCTAGATCAACTGTTAGAAAATATGTTTTTAAATTTGAGCATGAATATCAATAATATTTATGTTATGCATTGTATCATTTTAATGGCAAAGTGACTATCACTTCTGACATAGGTCATAGTACTAATGGTAATGATTATTTAACGGTTACATATCATTGGATAGATCAAAATTGGTCTATGTAAAAACGTATATTAGCATATAAATATATTGATGATAGGCACACTAGAGCTTTTATTTCAAGAAATATTCACGAAATTAGTGAATATTATGGAATTACTGATAAAATTATGACTATTACATTAGATAATGCTTCTTCTAATGATTCTGTTGTAAACATTTTAAAAACTCGATTTACTCCATCTTTTTTTCCGATTTTTCATGTTAGATGTGCATGCCATATTTATAATTTAGTTGTAAAGGATGACCTAAAACTTTTTAAAGACATCCTTGATAAAGTATAATTTGCTATCAACGTTATTTTAAAAGGTAATAAAATACAAAAATACAAAGTGTATAAAAAACATGTCATGATTGTGGATTAACTTATAGAAAAATTTTGGAAGAAGTTGCAACTAGGTGAAATTCTTTGTATGAACAATTAGTTGTTGCTCACGAGTATAGAAGACCTATAATTTTATTATTTAACGCCCATAATCATAATTCTTCGGATAAGCTTGTAGATGATGATTGAGAAAAAAATATGGAACTTATTGTATTCTTAGATAAAAAATTTCTAGCTACTAAGCAATTTTCTGGTATTTATTTTTCTACTATTTCATCTATGTTATTTTATATAGCTCTAATATTTTTGTTATTTAATGACTATATGAAAAAATCAACTTACGAGAGAGTTATTAAAAAATGTTTGTAAAATTAAAAAAAAAATTCCTATTTTCACTATTTATTTTATTGGTGTTGTATTAAATCCTACTATTAAAGTAGACGATTGTAATGCCCTTATTGAAACGATTTATGAATGCTTAGAAATACTTTCAACAGACTCAACTGAAGAACCAACTTACACACAAATTAAATAAGAAGTTGTGTCTAGCATACAAATATAATGCAAAAATATATATATGTATTACCAACAACAAAGTGCAAATAATCATTCGGCTTCTGTTGCAAATAATCAATCGGCTTCTGTACCATCTTCTTCTACTTCACTTCAACATAATAAAAGACATGTTGTTTCTACTTCAATTATTCAAGGCCTTCGAAATAGAATGTATAGTGGTTCAAGTTCTTCACAAATTAACGAGTTTAATGTTTATGTTTTGCAGGGTGTTGTACCGTTCGAATCAATTGTTAACGAAAATGGACGTGAAGACTTGCTGAAATACTGGAGGGGGAATGCGAAGACATTTTCGACTCTATCAAAGATGGTCCGAGATGTGTTGAATATTCAAGCGTCATCAACAGCGTCTGAAAATGTTTTTTCTGTTGGAAGGTTTCAAATAGGAGAGCACAAACACTCATTGCCGGGAGACAGTTTGAAGATTGCAGTTATTCAGAGATTGAATTAGAGCGGAGCGTAGAAGGTGCAGTCAACCCGAGATCAACGAAGAAGATGACTACAACTACAACGAAATCTTATCCGAGGGAGCAAGAAGCGACGTCGAACAATTTGACCAACAACTTCCAATTCCAACAGAAGATCCTTAAGAGATTGTGATGTAATTAGAAAAAGTATGGTTGAATATGTAATTTTTTTAATGAAAATTTTGCTATGCGATTTGTAACTTTTGAACTACGAAATAAAGTTGCAATTTTGAAATTGTATAACAAAAAAATCATATTTCTATTAAATAATACAAGAGGAAAAAAAACAACCTTGAGATATTTAAAAAAATAATATTGGAATATTTTTATTTCACTATCTTGTTCAATTATTTAAGTGTTTAAATATATATATTTTTAAAATTGAGTGTCAAAAAAATAATTAAAGTTCCTAAAAATCCCCCTAACCGACCCGACACATCCCCCCAAATCCCGTCCCTTCTGCCGACGAGATGTGGGATGGTACATCTTCCCATCCCCCATATCCCGGCCCACCAGGCCCGCCCTGTCCTGATCCCATCCCTCCAAATTTCGTCCCGTCCCACTGGCCACCCCTAATATATTATAGAGCTAGTATAAATATTTTAAGACAGAGGACGTGACTATCTTGACCAAAAAGGCATCAACTTCAAGGACTTATGTACACTTCTTTTTTCTCTCTCGAGACTATCACCAAATTAAAGCAAGAAAACATCACCCTATCCCAAAAGACTTTTTTTTCAAGCCTAAAATTCGTTTATTGTGGCTTCTTGGGGCAGGTGTGATGAGCTGCTTTTCCCAATAACCTGATTTTGTTGACTCTTTAATCTAATTTTCAATACTATACCACAAAGTATTAGTCTATGTTTAACTTTTAATTATTAAAATTAAATTATTTAATTTAATGATAACACTCTAGATACTGTGGAAAATGTAATTGCAAAATAACAACAACAAAAACTACTCTTCAATCCCAAACTCTACTTTCGCAACAATCGTTTTCACAACAGATATATTCACAGATCAAAACCCAACTTTTTCTGCATTTATGTATCACTGCCATATATAACATGGCGTGTATAGTCTTCCATTCCATCTTCAACCCCACCACCTTCTTTTTTCCTTCACTATATTTACATACTCTTTTAATATAGTAAATTATAAGGTGGTAAAATTAAACAGTCTGAGAACATGATGTTGGGGATAATTGTCCGCTTATTTATTAACTCAATATATTTTAACACGTTCAATTTACCAGTTTAAAAATTGAGCTCAAATATAACCCAAACTTATTCATAAAAAATATAGTCAAAGTATCCTTAAAAATAATTTTTTGCTTGATATTTTATATACAATCATAAATTTTTTTATTAGATAATTAAACTGTAATACCTCGTACCTTTGGACTATGGTTTGAACCGTACGATTGAAATATGATGGAACCAAGATGAGGAGTGTAGAAAGTATTTTGAAAACTAATCAAGGCATAAGAAGGGTCTTAGGAAAAATTAGAGTCGGAAGCTACTCTACGGAGCATGTTTTCAAGTGAGTTTGCAGCAAACCTCACTTAAATCGAGTTTAAGGCTAAATCTATAAGAAATTTGGAAAAACTTTCTTCATGAAAGTTGTAGCCCTTTGAAAGACATTCCATCCATATAAGGCTCATATCAAACAGAGATCTGTACAAAAAGTTATGGTCGATTTACTGAGAACATAAAAACTGAAAATCTCGATTCTTGTAGGATTAAGTTTTAAACCCCAAGGCTTTATGATAACCTATAAATACAACCCTAAAACGTTTTAAGTGAGAATTTTCGACCAGAGCAACTACCAAACACCTAAGATTTTGGAAAATCCATTCAAAGTCGAATTTGGAATGAAGCTTTGGAATTTGGAATGAAGTTGTCTTACATACAGTACAATTCAAATATACTTACATCCCTTTTGCTCGGGACATGCACTTCACGGTGCATGTACTGAGTTTTAGGACGAAGGATCAGCACATTAGGACTTCACTTGTCTCAACTATTGGTGGGTCTCATTTCATTCGGGGTGTCAGTCTATCTATTTTCATGATTATGTTTTACAGTAAAGGTAGGCCAGAGCCTTGTCCTGATAAAATAATTTTCAGTCAGACTCATGTTTCAAAAGTTTCATAGACTAGACTATTAGCATGTCATATCAGTCATGTCAAGTATTGTTTTCAGACTTATATACTTTCATATACTTCCCCAAAATATTTTTGGATTATATTTAGCATTCAGTTTACATGTTTTTTAAAGGAAAATAATAGACCCAGAAATAATCTCTTTGTTCCTTCCTCTTTATTTCTTAAATTCGTTCTACTTTTTAGGGTTTATTTACACTTTTTAAATTGTTATGCCCTGGGAAATATCCGTCTTTTCTTTGTTGTAGCATGTCGATCTAGAGGTCGTTACTCTGATCTTTTTATTTCAAGCGTTGGGCATTCCAACTAAAGTCCAGCCATCCCCGTAATTCTTCTCTGTTCGGTCCATTATCAGACTTCCGGTGAGATAAAGCTTTGTGAACTAAAAAAGCAAGGTTACGACAATCAACGTCCTCTGAGAATGAGTGCAGGACTTCACTAGTGTTGAAAGTATCTGAATACCCATTTGCTTGAACAGATTTCATGGTGTTGTTTGGAGATTGTTGGAAATCTTTCTTATCTCTTCTCCTTTCTTCTTTTTGTTCTTTTTCTCCTCAATCTAAACAGGTACTCGACTTTTTGGTGAAAACTCAAGTGAACAGTACTTCAGGTACCGGTGAACAATGATTTTCACAGGCAAACAGGTTTAATTCAACTGGAGTTGGTACCTCCTGTTGCCCATATCCATTTTTTTGTCTTTATCCTTGTTGTTAAATTTTGCCGCTTCACTGTATTGATTCATGACTTTACGTTCTTGCATTTACCCTTCTTGTCTTTAGTTAAAGCATTCTTGGCATAGTGGTTTTACTTGCCTCTAGATTCTTGTTAACTTGTGCTTTCACTTTGATCCCTTCCTATTTTAGGGAAAACGTTTGATTAGTTTATTATTTTATATTTGCTTTAGTGGCTTTGGTAACTGATGGTAGACTAGGGTCATGTTCTCGGTCGGGGACGGGGGTGAGGGTTAGGGGGAGTCAGTGGGGTAAGGGAGATGCTAGGCTGAGAATAGGGTCTTGGAACATTGAGACTTTAACGAAAAAGTCCATAGAGCTAGTTAAGATTCTTAAGAAGATGAGGATTAATATAACATGTGTCCAGGAGACCAAATGGGTAGGACCTAAGGCTAAGGATGTGGACGGGTATAAGTTATGGTTCTCGAGTAGGTCAAGGTATAAGAATAGGGTAGGCATTTTAGTAGACAACGAGATAAGGTATCTGGTGGTAGAGGTTAGGAAGGCCAATGACAAGATCATAGTGATTAGGTTGGTAGTTGGAGGGTTCACTATGAACATTATTAGTGCTTACGCGCCGCAGGCAGGCTTCGACGAGGAGGATAAGAGATATTTTTGAAGGATTTGGATGAGGTGGTAGATGGTATACCACCCACTGAGAATTTATTTGTAGGAGGAGATTTCAATAGACATATTGGGTCACTTCCGGGGGGTTATGATAACGTGCATGGAGGCTTTGGCCTCAGAGATAGGAATGGGGGAGTCGTCTCACTTCTAGAGTTCGCTAGAGCTTTTGGTTTGGTGATAGCCAATTCAAGGTTCCTGAAGAAGGAAGAGCACTTAGTGACTTTCCGTAGTTCGGTGGCTAAGACTCATATAGACTTTTTGCTCCTAAGGAAGGTTCACAACGATCTTTGTAAAGACTACAAGGTTATTCCGAGGAAGTATCTTACAACCCGACATAAGTTTTTGGTGATGGATTTGGAGATCAAGATGGAGAAGAAGAGGAGGGTTGTGGATGACATGTTAAGATTCAAATGGGAAAGTTTAACCATGGCTAGTGCAAAGGAGATGGGAGAGAGGTTGATAACCAAGGGGGTTTGGGGGAGTAGTGGGGATGTGACCGGTATGTGAGATAGGATGGTCAGTTGCATTCGAAAGGTATCTAGAGAAGTTCTTGGGGTCTCAAGGGTAGATGTGGTGGGCGTCGAGGGAACTGGTGGTAGAATGGTAAAGTTCAAGAGAATGTGGAAGTGAAGAAAGTGGCGTATGTGAAATTAGGAGAAAACAAGGATGAGGTGGAGAAGTGGACGAATAGGAAATTGTATAAGATGGCGAGGAAGGAGGCAAAACTTGCGATTATGGCGGTGAAAACGACGGCTTTTGAATGATTGTATATGGAATTAAAGAAAAAAAACGGGGATAAGAAGTTGTATAGACTAGCCAAGACGATAGAGAGGAGGGCCCATGACTTGGATCATGTGAGGTGCATCAAGGACGAGGACGACAAAGTACTGGTAGAGGACACGCATATTTGGCAGAGGTGGCAGTCTTACTACGATTCCCAGCAACATAATTCATCATTATATCACGATGTGGGGTGCTGTGGAAATACGCTCCTGAGTCAAGCATCCACGAGTCGATCGAGCTGTCAACAGACAACAACATCGCATCACCAATGTCTTCAGTGGAAGCATTGATTCCACCACCTTGTTGTCCTCCTTCTTTGGTGCCCAGTAATTCTTCTTGATATGACCCGATTTCCCACAATTCCAACATTCAAGTGTTCGCCCGGATCTGGATTGACCCCTGCCATTCCTTGAATTCGACTTGCCTTTATTTCGGTTGTAGTTTCTGTCATAATTTCTTCCTTTGTTCTGAACATTCAAAGCAGAACTCGTCGATGCCTCACCAGAATCTATCATGCGAACCTCCTCAGTAAGGATACGATCTCTAACATCGTTGAATTTCAGTTTTTCACTGCCAACAGAATTACTAACCGTTGCTCTCATCGGCTCCCAGCTATTCTGTAGAGACGCCAGCAAAATTAGGGCTTGCACTTCATTGTCAAACTCGATTGCAACAGATGACAGTTGATTGACAATCGTGTTGAATTCATTCACGTGCGTTGTAATATGAGCACCTTCCTCCATCTTTAGATGAAAGAGTTTCTTCATGGAAATACCTTATTGTTTGCCGAAGGTTTCTCATATATGTCGGCCAGAACCTTCATCGTGCCAACGGTGGTCTTCTCATTCGCCACGTTGTGAGCAACGTTCTTCGACAATGTCAATCGAATGACTCCCAGAACCCGTCTGTCAAGGTGATTCAACTCTGCATCATTCATCTCCTTTGGCTTCGGACTCAGCAGTTCATGAAGCTTTCTGTCGTACAAATAATCTTCATTCTGCATTCTCCAAAACGCAAAATCCGTACCATCGAATTTCTCGATGCCGTGCGCTGAACCATCTTCGCCTCCCATCGCTTTCTGAATTGCAACACAACATGTCGTTCTGATACCAGTTGTTAGGATTTGAGTCACAAATCCTACCTAATCAGAAAACAGTAAATAAATGAAGAACAAATAACACACATGGATTTATGGTGGTTCACCCTCAATGAGAGAGCTACGTCCACTTTGCCGCTGCAGCTTTTACTATAATCAAATAGGGAGTTTGAGTTTACAATACTCTCTTTCTCTCTTGCCAGACATCAAAGAAAGAAAATAATGCTCTAGTATATATATAGCGAAAACTAGAGCTATGAATTAGGCTCCATAACTCAACAGAAAGAAGTAAAAGTCATACTCATAAAAAAGAACACGAAATCATATCAGTTACAAATACTCCAACATTACTTATCAAAGTTAAAAATTCCTCAAGGAGAATCAATGAAACAAAATCAGCTAAAAAATAACTGAAAACAAATACGTAATAAAAGCAAAGTCACCACACTGGCTCCTTCATATAGTGGATATAGGCTGCTCAAAGAGGTCGTGTTCGTACGAAATTGTTATAGTTTTGAACTTCAATAATATGTAGGACCTAAAGTTGGAACCTGATTAGGATTAGAAGCCGAAACAGATTCATATAGTTAGGCAAAGATTTTAAAACAACTTTATCCAATGTAGAAATATATTAAAAACAGACAATCAAAGCACAAAAAAATAATACTATAAGAACGTAATTCAGTCGTTTTCAGATAGAGAATTCTATCATCAGCAATTCACTCCTTTCAAATTAGAGTCCTTCTACGAAAAAATATCTAAAAAAAATTAATTGATTTGAAAATTTACCTGATCCCAAGAACTACTTCTGCTTCCCGTGATCGAAAGTCAAAATTTGTTCATGCGGTTGAACACACAAATATAATTCTTAACTTAAGGTGCTATCTTGAATAGAAGTTTGCGATTTAATTATCAAGTACCTTAATTATAATTAGCTCCAAAGTGTCATCTCTAATAATAGTGCCCATACCTAAAAAATAAATCATGAAGAGGCTTCATAAGTATACAAAAAAAGGAGAAATTTAATATGCAATAACCACACAATTTATTTTCATCTACTAATCATCAAAACTCTATATCTTAACTATTCCAAGTGTTTAGTTTTGTGCTTACGTAGAAGAATCTGACTTTTTGTTGTCTTATAATCTCAAACATGGTTGAGATTGTGTTGTGCTCCAATTCATTGTATAATCTTTTTTATCACAACCTTTTCACCTGTAAAAGAAGCCAAAAAATTGTTGCATCACAAGAATTGGAAAGTCACAATATTTGACATCACGTACAAAGAAAACCACAATCAATTGAAACTTAAAACTCTAAAATTTGTTGCATGAAAACAAATATACAAGAAAAATCTATAGAGAAATATGAACATGGAAACAATATGTAGAGTACTTTAAAACCGCAGAGTGACATCCTTTAAATTAGAGTCCTTTGCAAACTTGGCAAAGACTCCAAAAATAAACGTTGGTCTTTTTACTTTTCTAAAATTAAAATATTTGTCAAAACAAAAAAAAGAAATCCAAAAAAAAGGTAGATTTTTTCACTTTTTCAAAAAATATACCAACAATAACGGTTGAGTTTTTTACTTCTCCAAAAGATATATATTATTAGTATTTATTTATAATTACACATATATTTAATGAGAAAATAGTAAATGACAATTTTGTTTACTGCATAATCTTTTAATGAAAGGCAAAAAGTTCAATCAACATATCTAAGATCATTCGTGCTTGTAAGATTGAAATAATCTCACTTAGAGATTCCTTTCATTAATCACAATATATATAGTTGTACAGAGGTTGATTCCTAGTACAATAAGAATTCTAACTTACCTTAAATTGTTGATTCCTAATACAATAAGAATCCCAAGTTATCTTAAATATACATCTATCATAATTACAAAATATATTGTGAATATTCGCTAATACTCCCCCTCAGTCGGAGCAGGAGGAGGCCGAACGCTAAGGTTGGATCGGAAGTCGGTGAAGAGCTGTCTCGGTAGTCCCTTTGTGAAAATATCTGCATACTGATAGGAGGAAGGCACATGTAATATTTTGACATGACCAAAGACAATCTTCTCACGCACAAAGTGAATATCCATCTCGATATGTTTGGTTCGCTGATGTTGGACCGATAGTGAGACATGTAGATGGCAGATATGTTGTCACAGTAGACTATATTCTCCTTTCGCAATGGACACTGGAGCTCCAAAAAAAGATTTCGGAGCCAACAGATCTCAGCAACAACATTAGCAACTCCGCGATACTCTGCTTCAGCACTCGAACGGGATAGCGTGGCCTGCCGCTTGGCTGACTATGAAATAAGATTATCCTCAAGAAATACACAGTAGCCTGAGGTGGAGCGACGTGTGTCCGGGCATCCTGCCCAATCTGCATCTGTGTAGGAGAGTAACTTGGTTGGGGAAGAGGGGTAGAGATGCAGTCCAAAGTCCAGTGTGTCCTTAACGTATCTGATAATATGTTTGAGGGCCGCAAAATAGGACTCTCGAGGGTCGTGCATAAACAGACACACCTGCTGAACGACATATGCAATATCAGGCCTAGTGAATGTAAGATACTGAAGGGCACCTGCAAGACTCCGATAGAGAGTGGGATCAGAAACTGGTGCGGGTCTCATTTAAAAAGCCCCGCACTAACTCTTCATACCTCCAACGTTAAGTTGAGGAGGTAATCACTCGATCTGTAATGCCTCTAAGAGACAGATTCGATGCACCCTCATTGGCACTGAGCTTGGATTTCGAGTCAACCGGAGTTGGCATAATTTTACAATTTGTCATATTAGCCATGTAAACTATCTCCTCCGCATATTTGCGCTGACACAAATAGCCACATGCACCGGATAACATTTACACCATTCGGTCTAGGTACCAAATTCCAAGTGTTCTGCTTGGTTAAAGCATTACATTCCTCGCACATGACCGCCTTCCAATTAGGGTCCAGTTTGGCTAGTTTTGGATTTTATGGAATGAGTGATATGGTTTGTGCGGAGAGGTTAAAATGGACCTTGGGTTTGAAATTCCCGTGTTGTGCACGAGTTTCCATATGGTGGGTAGGCAGCAATGAGTGGTCTGGATTTTGTGGCTGTGGGCAGTCGGGTTCTGGAGGCAGCAGTGGGACTGGAGAGGCAGGAGACATAGTCGGGTCGAGCAGTGGGGTGTTCGGCCGAGAGCTGAGAGGTGTCTGGTCGAAGATGATGTCGGATAGTGGCGGGGACGGAGCTGCTGGGGCAGGCTCTGTCGGAATAGTAGGCTACCGGTGGTACAATGATTGGATAGCCAGGGACAGACTCGGTTCATCGAGAAATGTGTAATCGGTGGTCTGAAATTTTTAGAGATTTGAAAAGGGAAAGGTCGTCTCGTCAAATGTGACGTGACGGGAGATAATGATTTTGCGAGTGGCTATGTCATAACACAGGTTGCCCCGATGAGTAGGAGAGATACCAACGAAGACACAGGGCGTGGTGCGATGGGCGAGTTTGTGAGGTGCAGTGGAGGTTAGGTTGGGGTAGCATAAGCAGCCGAAAATACGGAGATGATCATAGGATGGGAACTTACGGTATAAGATTTCGATATGGGTCTTGTTTTGGAGAGTGCTAGTAAATATTAAGAAGGGATTCTACAATTTTAACAACATACACCCAAAAAGGCGGTGGAAGACAGGCATGAAGCAGAAGGGTGCGAACCATGTTATTGATGGTACGTATAATTCGTTCAGCCTTTCCGTTTTTGGAGGAAGTATAGGGACAGGAAAAACAGAAAATCATGCCTTGTTTAGAGAAGAAATTGTGAAATGCTGAGTTATTAAATTCACGTCCATTATCACATTGGAACGATTTAATAGATTTTTAAACTGTGTTTTAATGAATTTTTGAAATTCAAGGAACTTGGCAAAAACTTCAGATTTGAATTTTAGTGGGTAAATCAAGACAAAATGTAAAAAATCATCTAAGAATACTAGATAAAATTTGTGACCCAGAGAGCTAACAACTGGAGATGTCCACAAATCAGCATGAACAATATCAAAAGGAGAAAAAGTAACACTGTTGGATGACATAAATGGAAGACGAGTATGCTTGCCAAACGGGCAAGAAAAACAGTGATGGGCAAGTTTCCCATTATTACATTGAATACGCTTAGTAGTCCTAAGAAAATTAAAAACACGGTCTCAGGGATACCCGAGTCTGTTGTGCCAAGTTGAGGGAGAGATAGCCGCAAGGGATAGAGGTGATTGCAGTCTGACAGTGAAAGATTGAGTGAAGGGGTAGAGGTTTCTCACACTATTGCAACGCGTAAGAATTTTCCCCGTATTGAGATCCTTCGCAGAAAAACAAAAAGGGTCAAATTCGACAGATACAAAATTATTGCGAGTGAATTTTCTAACATAAATTAAGTTTTTAATGATGTTAGGGGTGTAAAGGATGTGATTTATGGAGAAAGGCGGATGGGGATGTTTGGTATGTGTGTTACCGTAACCTTCAATTGGAGTACAATGACCATTGCTGACAGTAATAAATTGAGGACACTTTAACCGAAGCAGTTGAGATAAGTTACTTGACGACCGGGTGAGGTGAGATGTGGCTCCGGTGTCCATGTATCAATTATCGTCGGCCTGTTGAAGGTTCACGGTATTGAAGGCCTGGCCCAAATTTATGGGGGCCAGGCTGTTGCCTTGCGGGTGCTGAATTGTTGCTGCCTTGCGGGTGCTGAACTCCTGCTACCAGATGGGCCTGCTGCTGGTGGTCGGCCTGCCGGTTGGCAGGGGCGGAGCCCAAGAGTCCTGGCTGCCAGCCTTGCTGGAATTGGGCCCCTGATGTCGGGTAGGGGCATGCAGGCGAGGCCCAGTTCTCGGTATTGGGCCAAGGGGGTTGTCCATCCCACTGATAGTAGGCAACATGTGCTGGGCCTGGCTACTGCTGGTTTCGGTTGCCCTTGCCGCGACCCTTCCCTTTATTGTTGTTACCGCGACCTCTGCTGCCACGCCCTCCACCGCGGGACTGCTGCTGCTGATGGTTTTGCGACGGTGGTTGGGTGGAGGTGCCCGCCGGTGGTGACATGCCGTCAACGGCTAATGGCTTGTGATTGTGCTCCTCTTGTTTAGCACGACGGGTCTCTTCCAACAAAAGTTGCGAACGTGCTTTATTGAAGCTTGGTAGGGGGTCGGCCTGTTGAATCATCGTTGCAAGTGTATCATATTCACCTATCGGTAAACCCGCAACTAGTTGAAGTACCATCTTGGTCTCTGAAACAGATGTCCCTACGTTGAAAAGTTGGTCGGTTATGAGTTTCAGTTGTTTACAGTATTCAAACATGTTAAAATTCTCGAGACGCGTATTGTTGAACTTTTCTTCCAAATACACGGCCCGAGTATTTTTATTATCCTGAAAAATTTCTTCTAACCATACCCAAAGTTCACGTGTCGTAGCACATGTTTTCATGATAGTACACAACAAGTCTTTAGATATGGTGCCGTAGATCCACTGTTTGACGATGGCGTCAAGGCGACGCCAGGTCGAGTTTGCAACATCGGTTGGACGAGGAACAAAATCATGAATATGATCGAGCACATTGTACGTACATGCATGAATATAGAACAGTTCTATCCACATGGAATATTGACAGTCTTCTTGGTCAAGAATTGTAGGGATAAAATTCTTGATGTTGGTAACGGCGAATGGCAGATGAAAAGAAGACGATGAACGTTGATGGGGGTTGTCAAGTGTGCCAGTGGAAGAACCGAAATTGGTGGGGGAAGTAGGGTGAGACATGGTGGCAAATATTGCCGTCGACCGAGAGGGAAAAAAAAAGATTGGGGGTGGCGTCGGCCGAGAGGAAGAAAAGAGAAGAGCAGGGATTATGGTTTGGCTCTTGATACCATGTAAGATTGGAATAATTTTCCTTAGAGATTCCTTTCATTAATCACAATATATATAGTTGTACAGAGGTTGATTTCTAATACAATAAGAATCCTAACTTACCTTAAATGGTTGATTCCTAATACAATAAGAATTCTAAGTTACCTTAAATATACATCTATCATAATTACAAAATACACTGTGAATATTGGAAGAATATTTGCTAATAGTACTTTTAATAAAATATAGATAGATCATGCCACCATATATTCTCAATAATTAAATATAGGATCTTATAAGTAGGTTGCCCTATTGAAAAAGGTAAGAAGTAGCACAAATTAAGACAAAGTTGAAAACAAGAAGAAAGAACAAGGAATCTTAGAAAATTGAATATAATGGAAATGCTTTTGTATTTCTTTGCTTTGAAAAGTTTCTTAACACTTAAGTTAACCTACAAATTCCTTCATTGTTCTTCTTCTCTATCTCATTATAATAACCCATTCAAGCCATTGTTTTTTCCATCCAAATTCCCAGAAATTTTATCAGAAAAATATACCCTTTATTATGGCTGATGAAGAACAAAGGAAGCCAACAACCAGAAGAACACCTCTTAGCCAAATAGATGAGGTTCTTTTTGTCTTTTCCTTAAATTTCTTGTTGTATTCATCGGCAGAGTCAAGATTTTTATTAAAGAGAATTGAAATTATAATTTACATCGTTCAAGGAAATATAACATTTAGTAGTATATATACATACTACCTTTTTCTAAAAAAATTGGTTGATATTTTACTTAATTTGCATGGGATTCTAATTTCTTGTTGTATGAAGAGACAAAGTCAAAATTTTTATTAAGGGAAATCAAAATATAATTTACACGGTTCAAGGAGATTTAAAATCGCTTGATATTTTACTTAATTTGCATGGGATTCTACTTTCTTGTTAATAGTACTTTAATTAACTTGCATGGGAATGTGTGTATTCAGGATAGGGTTTGTATTATGTTGTCGATGATTGAAAGTGAGAGTGAAGATGAGGAAATTACTGCCTCTGATGAAGAATTTTTAGAAAGTGAAATTCAAGGTAATCTTTATTAGTAGTAGTATTATTTTACAAAAAAGATGGAAATGAATAGAAAATTTCATTCTTTTTCTTCCTCTTTTATCTGAATTTTTCTATGTAAACCATATTCCAGTTTCTATACCAACAATATTTACTATAATTCTTTGTTCTCCTTTTGATTTATTTTTTTTCTCTGTGCAGATTTTGAATTAGAGTTCTATGACGATGAATACGACTATGACAACGAGGTCTCTTTCTAGCACACGCGCGCACACTAGAATTTATATATATTTATATATTTGATCTAGACAATACACACACAAACACAAAATATATGACTATTCCAAGGCGGACCCAAAGAAAACTACGGGATTACGGGATTTCGATATTTATTATATATATATAAAAATTATTTTGGCCTTGTATGTACATTAAGCTTTTCTAGCTCCGCCCCTAATTGCAACTTCAGCTTAAAAGTGCAAGTAGAAAATTATCATAAAGCATTGTGAATTTTCTCCTTTTATATAGGATATGGAGGAAGATGATGTTGATCCAGATGAATTATCTTACGAGGTATTAAATGGAGTACTCGTTATTTAATTTATGTATAGTTCAAGAAATACATGACATTTACTAAAGAATATAGTTGTTTCACAGGAATTAATTGCATTAGGAGAATTTGTTGGAGTAGAGAACAGAGGATTATCTGAAGCAAAAATCAGCAAATCCTTGCATTCTTCTATATTTCAATCCAATGATTCCAAGACACTTGTCGACAAGTAAGTAGTCGAAAACTAGAGTGATAAACACCCATGATATACACGATATATTGACCATGTATATCACGGGCCGACTTAGCAAAGATGGGTTGTTAAACTCGTGATATACACGGTGTATACATACCGTGTATATCACGGTTTAGTGGCCTATTTTAGGAGATGTTTTGTTGTAATTAGAATTGTACACTTACCATAATTGTATAATTATTGTACAAGTAGAATAAGGTTATAAGAGTAGAATAGGAATAAGATTTTCCTATTATGGAAATTGTAAATTGTATATACTATTTCATTAATGAAAATAATCAAGGGATTATTTCTTTCATGGTATCAGAAGTCTAGGACTAAATTACTTCCGCTCTTCTCCAACTTTATTCTCGGTTTCCGATCACCCTTCTCGGCAGAGGCTTCATCGAATTCCGAGCCCCTTTTCTCGTATTTCGTGTCAAAATTTACCTCCTCTCTTCCAAAATATTTTCCCAAATCCATTCGTTCTTTTGTTATGTCTCAGAACGTGTTTCATCATGCCCTTACTGTTTTCAATATCAAGAACAACATCCCTATTGTTCTTCAGATGGAAAACGTCCAGTATGCGACGTGGGCAGAGTTGTTCAAAATTCACGCAATCTTCCATCAAGTCCTCCATCACAAAATTCCTCCTGCTACCTCTACTCCCGCGGAGGATCCTCAGTTATGGATTACTCTTGATGCTACCGTCCTTCAGTGACTTTACTCCACTATTTCTACCGACCTGTTATAGACGATCATTGAACCGGACACGATGGCTATGACTACCTGGAATAGATTGCGTGACATATTCCAAGATAACCAACATTCCCGCGTTGTCACTCTTGAGCAAGAGTTTTCACAAGTTCGTATGAAAGATTTTCCGAATGTTTCTTCTTATTGTAAACGGCTCAAGGAATTGGCAGACCAACTCCGTAACGTAGGAGCGCCTGTCACCAATAATCGTCTTGTTCTACAAATGGTTGCAGACCTATCTGAGGCCTATAATGGCGTTGGGACTCTCCTTCGTCAAAGTAATCTGCTCCCCTTTTTTTTATCAAGCCCGTTCGATGCTCACTTTGAAGAAGCCGACCTGGCAAAAAAGGCGGCCACAGGCGCCATTTCCGTAGCAATGATGACTTCATCAAATCCATCTCACGATTTGGTTGACAATTCGGGCCAAAACCGCAACAATGGTGGCGGCAAGAAGGGTCAAAATCATAAAAATAATGGCAAAAATCATGGCGGCAACATCGGCGGCGGCCGAAACAGTGGTGGCACCGACGGTGGCCCTCGGGGCAGTGGACAGTAGCCCAATTAGGCTCAGCAGTGGGCCCCATGGCAGTGGAATTGGGCTGGTGGTCCTTGTCCCAACAATGGATATTTTCTGCCATGCCCTCACCCGAATAACTGGGCCCAGTTCCAACAGCAGGCCAGGCCCAACTTCTCGGGTCCAGTTTCAGCAGGCAAATTCTCGTCTGGGCCGGGGCAGCAGGCCAGTGTGCTTGGGCCTCGGCCCACACAGGCCTTCCAGGCAGTGGGACCCATACCGATTCCGACGGATATTGAGGCCGCAATGCATACGCTTGGATTAAATTCTACAGACCCAAATTGGTACATGGACACCGGCGCCACTTCTCACATGACGTCTGACCAAGGTACTCTCTCGTCTTATTCCAATTTGAGCAAAAATTGTGGCATAATTATTGGTAATGGCTACTCAATTCCAATTCGTGGTTATGGTCATAAAACTTTGTCTCTCCCTCCATCCACCTCTTGTCTTGAAAAAATACCCTTCATGCCCCTAACTTAATTAAAAATTTGGTGTATGTCCGTAAATTCACCACTGATAATTGGGTTTCTGTTGATTTTTTATTCTTTTGGGTTTTCTGTGAAGGATTTCAAGATGGGGATTCCTCTCATGAGATGTGATAGTAGGGGAGATCTTTATCCTATCACACCCGCCTCCGGTCTCTCGAATCAAGCCTTGCTATCTACTTTTGCAACTCTAGCTCCTTCATTACAACATGCACGTTTCGGTCACCCTGGGTCGTCTATTGTTTCTTCCTTACATAAAACAATTTTATTTCTTGTAAGGGTACGCATAGTACTCCAATTTGTCAATCCTGTCCTCTAGGAAAATATGTTAGATTACCATTTGTAGCCTCTACTTCTCGTACTTTAATGTCATTTGATCTTATTCATAGCGATTTATGGACTTATCCCGTTCTCAGTTTTGTGGGCCATCGTTATTATGTTCTAATTTTTTATGAATCCATTAGCGAAGAAATTTCAAGTTTTTTCCACATTCTTAAAATTTCGAGCTTTTATCAGTAACCAATTCGAACGAGAAATAAAAAATATTCAATGTGATAATGACAAAGAATATGATAATGGGTTGTTTCAGGAATTTTGTGACAATAATGGCATAGTTCTTTGTTTCTCTTGTCCTCATACGTCCTCACAAAATGGGAAAGCCGAATGAAAAATTCATACCATTAATAATATTGTCCGAACTATATTGCTACATGCTTTCGTACACCCTTCCTTTTGACATCATGCTCTACAAATGACTACCTATCTTCTTAACATACTTCCTACTAAAGGGTTGACAAATACGTCTTCTCTTGAAGTCCTCTATAATAAGACTCTTTCGTATTCACATCTCAGATTCTTTGGGTGCTTATGTTATCCGCTATTTCCGTCAACTACAATTAACAAGCTTCAAGTCTATTCTACTCCTTGTGTCTTTTTGGGTTATCAATTTAATCATCGTGGTTACAAATGTTTTGATTTATCGTATAATAAAATCATAATTAGTCGCCATGTTATTTTTGATGAAACCCAATTTCCGTTTGCTAAAGTGAGTAGTCCCGGGCCTAGTTCGTATAATTATTTAGATGACGAGGTCTCCCCATATTTTATCCACCATTTATCAGACTTATCCCGCACCTAAAATCCACCAACGTGCCCACTGCCCGCTGGACCTACTGTTCCGCCACCTCCCACTGTTTCCAGTATTTTTTAGCCCCAGTTTCGGCAGTTGGGCCAGTTGCCCAACCCAATACCGACACTGTTCCAGTACATGATTCTGCCTCGCCTCCTGTTTCTAGTATTGGGCCAGTAGGCCCACTGCCTGCTGGCCAGCCCGTCTCCCATCCGAGTTCCTCCCAATTCTCCACCGAGTCATAGACTGGTCATTCGTAGTCAACGGGGTATTTTTAAAGGAAAAATACATTTTAATCTAAATTTTAATGTTCTTAAATCCCCCCTACCCCGTAACCGAGTGTCCGCATTAAATGACCCGAATTGGAAATTGGCTATGAACGACGAATATGATGCTCTTATTGAGAATAAGACGTGGGAGTTGGTACATCATCCTTCTGGTGTTAATATTATTCGGTCTATGTGGATTTTTACTCATAAGGGTAATTCTGATGGTTCTTTTGCGAGACATAAGGCTCGTCTTGTAGGTGATGGTAAGACCTAGCAGGTTGGCATGGATTGTGATGAGACATTTAGTCCGGTGGTCAAACCAGCTACCATTCACACTATTCTCAGTCTGGCTCTTTCGAAAGCTTAGCCCATTCATCAGTTAGATGTAAAAAATACTTTCTTACATGGTAATCTTAAGGAGACCGTTTACATGCATCAGCCCTTGGGTTTTCGAGACCCCAAATATCCTCAACGCGTCTTTTTATTGAAGAAGTCCCT
The DNA here is from genome assembly GCA_029783415.1 of Anisodus acutangulus. Taxonomy (NCBI): domain Eukaryota; kingdom Viridiplantae; phylum Streptophyta; class Magnoliopsida; order Solanales; family Solanaceae; genus Anisodus; species Anisodus acutangulus. The sequence goes on from CM056511.1 coordinate 333,974, forward strand.
GTATGGGCTTAAGCAGGCCCCATGAGCTTGATATAAGAGATTTGCAGACTATGTTTCATCTATTGGGTTTTCACACATCAGGTCTGATAATTCGTTGTTCATATATCATCGTGGTACTTCCCTGACTTATATTCTATTATATGTGGATGATATTATCTTGACTGACTCTACTGATGCTTTGCGAAGGCCTATCATGACAATGCTCAGTTCTGAATTTGCTATGAAAGACTTGAGGCCCTTGAGTTACTTTTTGGGGATTGTTGTCACTCATCATGCGGGTGGGTTATTCTTATCACAACGGAAGTATGCATCTGAGATCATTGAGCGAGCTGGTATGTCCTCATGCAAGTCTACTTCCACTCCAGTTGATACTAAACCCAAGATGGGTGCTGCGGCTGGCTCACCATACGAGGATCCGACCTACTATCACAGTCTTGCATGGGCTTTTCAGTAACTTACTTTCACGAGATCAGATATTACGTATGCCGTACAACAGGTGTGCTTGTTTATGCATGATCCCAGGGTTGAGCACATGAATGCGCTCAAACGAATTATTCGATACATCCAGGGAACACTTAACTATGACTTACATTTATATCCTTCATCGACGTCTACACGTGTCTCGTATACAGATGCTGATTGAGGTGGTTGTCCATAAACCAGACGTTCTACGTTCGGCTATTGTATGTTTCATAGTAATAACTTAGTCTCATGGTCTGCGAAGCGTCAGTCTACATTATCACGCTCTAGTGCAGAGGGCGAGTATCGGGGGGTAGCCAATGTGGTCTCTGAATCCTGTTGGTTACGTAATCTTCTTTTAGAACTTCATTGTCCTATTCAGAAAGCTACCTTGGTTTATTATGATAATATTAGTGATGTCTACCTTTCTGGTAATTCGGTTCAACACCAACACACTAAACACATCGAGATGGATATTCACCTTGTTCGTGAAAAGGTAGCTCGTGGACAAGTACGCGTCTGCCATGTCCCATCCAGGTATCAAATTGCAGACATCTTTACTAAGGGTCTTCCCTCGGTCCTTTTTGAAGATTTTAGGGACAATCTCAGCGTACGAAGACCGCTCGCTATGACTGCGGGGGTGTGATAAACACCTCGTGATATACATAGTATATTGGCCATGTATATCACGGGCTGACTTAGCAAAAATGGGTTGTTAAACCCGTGATATACACGGTGTATACATACGGTGTATATCACAGTTTAGTGGCCTATTTTAGGAGATGTTTTCTTGTAATTAGAATTGTACACTTACCATAATTGTATAATTTTTGTACAAGTAGAATAAGGTTTTAGGAGTAGAATAGGAATATGATTTTCCTATTATGAAAATTGTAAATTGTATATATACTCTTTCATTAATGAAAATAATCAAGGGATTATTTCTTTCATAGAGATCCAATTAAAAATAATAATTAACGTAAGACCACTCATAAGTCGACAAGTAAGTAGTCAAAAACTAGAGATCCAATCAAAAATAATAATTAAAGTAAGACCACTCATAATCATTTTAATTATTTTTTCACATAATTAACAAGATATATAAGATGTGATTATTAAAATATGGACTCGTGATACTGTGATTTATATTGTGATATCTTGGTCATTAGATTATTTTTAGTTTCCACTCGGTGTTTGGTACCCTATTGTCTCCCATTAATTCAACTATCACCTTATAAGGCCCATTTAAGAGAAAGAGCGCTTCCCACCAGGATGATCTGAATAACTCAAAATGTGATTTTTTTTTTGGATAAATATAGGTGTGTGGTGTGTCAATTGGAATATGAAGAAGGAGAGAAGCTAGTAGCACTTCCATGTGATCATCCTTACCATTCAGATTGTATTAAAAAATGGCTTCAAATAAAGAAGGTAATTAATTGCTAAGTACTCTTATTTAGTAGTACTACTTTTATTTTTGCCTATTTTCTTGATGTTCATACTTCTCTATATTTTTCTTTGCAGATTTGTCCCATATGTAGTGATGAGGTCTCATCCACTAATGTGCCCAAGGATCTATAAATCTGTCACTTGTATTAAACCAAATTCTTGTACTGAAATCAGTCAAGATTTATTGAATATGATAATGGAAATTTGGAACTGGATTAAATGCACAAGTTTTCAAAGCATATTCTACTAACAGAAATTCTATTTGAATTCGAGGGGTATGACCTTCATGTTCTCTGTATATATATATATTCACCTCAAGTTTTCCTCTTTGGCAATGGTCGTTTTATCCGAAGGAATACATTTTTCAATGTCTTGTATTTTTAAAATACTACGATTATGTCTTATAATTTAAAAATATTATAACTTCCTATCTATATTTAATACTACAACTTCCTATGTTTTATCTTTTTAAAGTATTATAACTTTCACTCTGTTCAGAAAACAAACTACTTTCATTTCTAAGTTGACAAGATCGAATCCAGGATTTCTTAATGTACATATAAAATATGGGCAAAAGCTATTGTATTCACTTGAATCTGTAACCAATCCTTTAGATCTGCCCCTGATGACTAATGCAACTTGTCAAGTATCACACTGTAAAAATTCTACAATCAAGTATTCAAGAGTTAAAATAAAAGTAATGTTGGCAAGTGCTAATCAGTAGTACTAAAGATTCATTAGATAATAATTTTTTTTGAGTAGTAAGTCTTTTCAAGCTATAGAACAGAACAATGCTTCCTTGAATTTCAAGGAATGTTTGGGGAATATACAATGTGGTGGACTTGAAAAACCTAAAAGAAAGAATAAAAGAAACTTTCTATAAAGGGAAATACTATAATACAAGTAAAAGGCAAAACAGGCTCTTTCTTCTCCTTCAACCTGAATCACCTCCAACTTATATTGCTCGGATTCTTCAAAAATTGTGACGAGTGTGTTAGATCCTCCAAAAGTAGTGCATTTTTAGAAAATCTGACACGGGTGCAACATCAGTTTTGGAAAGCTCAGCAACATTGCCTCCAACCCTATATGACTACATCCATTTACACTTTTCATTAGTCTATGTCTATTTACATTCTTTGGTTTTATTTTTAACACTAATTCCATATTCCCTTTTGCCTGTCCATTTCTGCATAAATATTGCAAAATGGAGTAAAAAGAGTCAAATATCTTCAGAAACTTCACCAAAAATATGTGGACATGATTCCCATCTACCAGTTTCTCTAGTTTCCCAGTACCCTCCTCTATACTGATATGTATCACTACCTTTTGTCTTAGTAAACCACCTTGGTTTCCATCCTTTTTCCTGCATCTTTGATGCCTGCATAACAATATCTTGTTATGCAAACTTTTAGCTCAAACTTCAATATCATGTAATGGCAAATATTTTGAGCTATAAATACCAATTATTTTAACTGTTTCATGTACAAGACTTCATAAAACTATTGTCGGATAAAGGTAGCTTAACTGGTTTTTTACTGAGAAAATGAAACTACTATGTTGCTCCAACCAAACTATAGAATTGATTCAAAGTGCATGAATAACTTATGCAAATTATGCTCGCTAAGAGTGGTGGCAGTCGGATAATTGAAGTTTTGCTTTTTTTTTTCCCTTTTGCTGTAGGGAACCTGTCTATATTTTCACAATCACAGAGATGAAACGTTTCCTCGAACTATGACAACTTGAATCCTTCATTTTTATGTTGTCAATAGGCGCTTTTGGTAATTTTGGTTTGCATATAAAAACAATTAATGTTCTCAGTTAGCTGTGAAGAGAGCACAAAAAGGAACGATATTTTTCAAGAATTTGTGTGTGAAATGCTTAACACTCAGCTGGTAAGTATGACTAATTGATTCATCCAATAAAAACAAAAAATCTAATGAATCAAAGATGGGAAAATTCATGAAATTAGCTAATGTCACCTGGCGTTGCCTCCTGTTCTAGATGTAACTTTTCTGAGTTAGCGATTTCGTATTCTCCGTTTTCAAGAAATCTTTGATCAGGTCTAAGCCTTGAATCTGTGGGAGGCAACTTTTCCCGTTAACAACAATAATGGCAGCATATGTATTACAACGCAAAAGAATAGTATAACTATAAATAGGATTTTGCATAAACCAGAAGTATTGGTTATCGAGAACTATCAATTATAGTACCTCAAGATCTGGAGAGAGCTCATTAAGTGTAACTGCGAAACGTGTAAAGTTATAATTTGTTTGAAATGTTGATGGTTTGCTCCGTTCCAAAGCAAATATTCCATATCTTACCCTAAATCCATCGAAGTATTACAGTAATTCAAACTTTCATCCCATTTTCCAAACATAGTTGCCACTGTTTTTCCACTTTTATCTTGTAGAAGTCCATGTACCTGCAGTGCAAAATTCCATATGTGGATTATTCATGAAGCTCTAATCTTCCTCTTAGAATAACATAATCCAGTCAAAGCATAGAGCTGCCAAACCAAACCAAAGAATCAAGAAGTGTTAAAAATAGGATTTGTTGTGTCTAAAGAAATATATGTGGACTCCATGGATAAAACTTTGGTTTGTTAGTTAAGAGTTCTAAAAAGTAGACATTATTATGAGACAGCCAAAGCAGTGAACACTGATAATGTGGAGGTACTGCACCTGGTGTGGATTTCTATTCATAATGGACTGCTTCTTAAATTTAAGCTTGCAAGAGTAGCTACCACTTCCTTGGATATGCATCGTACCAAAGTGGTCGCAATAGAGTTTCCCCAAAACGAGGTTGTGGATTGAAGTTGTTACCTGATAGTGTAAGTTTTAACAGTTCAGCAAGCATGATACAAGGAGTTGCAGTGCTTGTCACCACTCATTATAATACGTGTACCTTGCTCCATCGGAATACTTCTCCATCATCAAACTCTAAGTTAAGGACACCAACTGGATCAAGTTGAATTGATGGACCCCAAAATTTACTTTTTAAATTGGTATCTCCCCACATCTTCCAACCACGGCCTTCGCAGTGGCGTGCAAGAATCAAGGGGTGATGACTTACCTACGTCAACAGGAAAAAATAGCACTGTATTGAACTTTTATGTCATTTCGTTGAAAAAAACAGCATGAGATCCATCAAACCATGCCATTAGATTCATGAAACCTTTACCTTACTAGGTCAACGAATCCGAACAAATGATAGTTCTAACCTTAGAAACAGCTTAATACAAACTCTGTCCTCTTGGAATGTGACAACATATAAAACAGAAGGAATATAATGATATTTCTTTGGACGGGGCGAAGAAGCTTCCTTAATCTAACTATTTCACCATGCATCTCTATTCCCAAAATGTTATCAACACAAGTGTTCTATTCTCACCTTGTGTGTGTTCCCTTATTCCTCCTTTCTTAGGATGATATTTTTGTTTTAACCTCAGAAACTATAAGGGAACATACACAAGGTGGTATTTCAGTACAATGCCTTAGAACATTACTTCAGTTTTGTAATTTAGCTCCATTTTAGATCCTAGTTGCATGCATGCATCATATTAGATATGTAAGCGCGGAGGAATATTGCCTTTAGCTAATGACAGGTTCTTACATTGAAATTCAATGATTCAGATACATGTTTGGAAAAGGAAAATAGTTCCCTTTTTTTAGTTGCTCTTTTTTTCCGTATGAATATAGGTAGTAAAAATCTATGAGATCAGAAGCAGAACATAATATGTACAATGAGGAAAAGGGAAACATTTCCTACTGCTAATGAGAGTACCTTCTCCGAGATGAAACGCAGTCCCTTGTCTGGGTAATTGGCTTCATATGTCTCACCTAATAATGGATTAAATGGCTTGAATTTTCTACTATCTGTGCAAGCATATCCAGATACAGCAAATGCTGCAACATTAAGCATCCTCATAAGGTTATTGCCCTACAAAAAATGTTCAAGGCAATCACATCTCAAATGGCAAAGGTGGGAAACATTGAGTCCAATATAGATCAGAGAACCTAAAAGGAAAAAGTAGTCGGCCAGAATATAACCTAACGGAGTACCTACACTTGTTCTAACTCAACAATGGAAAACATAGATACATCCTAAATGACTGAAACCAAAGGCTTAATTTCTTATAGGTACTGTTTAGTTGACAGGTAAAGGAGACCACGGAGAGTTCCCAACTTGCTGATTTTATCCGGTTTAATGGTTAATTATAAACCTTTTAAGAGGAAGTTTTCAAATGCCTTTATTTAGCTTCGTCAAATAGGAAGCCAATAAGGAGTAAATATTTTCACTAGCTTAATTATTCAAGTTGCTGACAGATGAATTTAGAAGGATAGTTGAGAAGAAATGATGATTACTTATGTTAATATGTTATTCAATTATATTCTTTTGATCAATTTGAGAAAGCATTTCAGTTTATCTAACAACATATTGTTTGGAATACAGATCATAACTCAACATATTTTTACTTGTTATGAATAGAGTGTAAATAACTTTCTCAAAACTTGAATGATTATCTTCTAGGCAAAGCTACAGTTACTCTAGTTATGAATGACAAGCATTCAAGTAACTCAATATTGAAGTAAGCGTACTGCAACGTTAGAGAGGAACTTGAGTTTGATCATATATCTGTAAAGAAGAAAGGGGTTCGTTGAAGTACACAGGAAGGCAAATTCTAGTTAGATCCTTCCCAATGTTATCTTTGATCATCGACTAAAGGCTTATTCCCTTCTCCTCTTCAACTGGTTCAGGCAATTTCTCTCTTCGCTCTACGTAAGGATAGTCACATTCAACAAATCTCATAAAAGAACTAAGACCATCTTCAGATGGATGAACCTCCTCATTCTCAGAATCAGAAGATGAGCTATCATCATAAGACTCGGCGCTTCTCAAGGAAGACGAAGAAAGAATTTCTTGAGCATCAAAAAACAAGTTATCAGTGTGAACATCATCATCAGTTTCCTTTTCATCCGATCATCTTGTGTTTCCTCCTGGAAATACTCGAAGAAACCAAATTAGTTCGAGAACTTTCTCCATATAGTACAAGCGGCAAGTTATTCTAAGTGAAACTCCAAAATTGAAAATGTGAACATGATAATAACATTATCCTTAAATGATAAAACGAATTCATATACTATCATTTATAATCTCCAAATTTTCAAACATTGCACATGAAATAGCATTTAAACCATGAGAAAACCAAGTAAAGAGAAAATTAAAGGAATAAAGAAAAAGAAGAAAACATATTTATCGCTCTAGTTTTATAAAAGCTTCATGACATTAACCTTTCATCTCGCTTTCTCGAGTTGCAACGTTGCAATTATTGTTCATTCTAGGCATATGAACAAAATCACTTGTTGAATATGTAGGGTTTTGTTGGGTTCAAACATATAAGTAGGCAACGGAAGTTTAAAATTTTGTTCTACTTACCCCAACAATTTCTTCTGATATTGTTATATGACAATAGAAACTTGTAACATAAAACATGAACACTTACAGGTTAATAAATCTGGATTCTTTACTTAGGGATTACACGCGACTGTTCCTTAGAAAGCCAGAAAATCTTGGCAGAGGTTTGAGAGAGTTTCGTCTTAGACTAAATCTAGAATTAGTTTATGATTGGTGTGTATTAATTAACAATGAGAGTGTTGTATTTATAGTTAAAATTAGGTCACAAATCAGATTAGTATTGGGCTCTAAGCCTGGCCCAAAAACCGATGTGCAATGGGCCAGTCTGTCTGGGCCCACTGCCGGGTCGGCGCCGCGGCGCCTTACGTAAAATTCCGTTTTCCATTTTCATTTAATATATATATTCAGCACATTAAATTCAAAATCTAATTTTGATTTAATTAAATAATTTGCATCTAATAGAAATTATTCATAGTTATTATCAATTTAAATATCTCGATTCCAAATAGAATATTTAATACTTTCTCAATACACCCTTAGATCGAAGAGACAATCGACATAGTGTGACCCTATAAGCCTTCATATATCGACACTAATCCAATTAAGGTCCATACGGAACTCCTAGACTGCGTCGTTCGACGAACTCAATACATGAAGTACGTTTACATGAATCCAGCAAACATAACCTTTATGTGAGATGATAAATTTCTTTCATTCTCTACACACTCAATCAAGCTTAGGATTTGTCATGTGTCTATCCAAATGGCTTGATCACTTTATCTCATTTATATTAGTCGACAACTAGATCATATTCTAAATATGTCTCTTGTATTGGCCAATGACTTGGTCGACCTAATATCACTGAGAAGTTGAGTGCTCTCTCTCGAATATCCAATCGAGGAATGAATCCTATTCTTGGCTCAACTACCACCTTAATTTACATCATAATGCACCCAACACAAGCCGTGTCTTATCCTATAAGGAGTTTAAGCTTAGGGCAGGGTCAAAGTACATTACTCTGTAAACAAGGTGCGTATTGACCTCAAGTCAAAGGACCTTCATCTCCCACACGCTAATAACACTTTTGACATGTATAACAAATAGTGGAAAGTATCCATGTGTCATCACTAGTAACCATTAGTAGTAGCAGGTGAGACATACTACATTCTCTAAGAATGTGACGCAGACCACATGCCGATTTATAACATATCATCGATATCCCATTCTCGATAATCATTAGTCGATGCCATTTTAGAGTTACGTTCTATCATCAATATCTACTCTATTAATGACAACATAAGCTCAAGGGATGCACATTAATGAAAAATTACAAACAATGAAATAATAATTCAATAATTGCAAATGTCATAAATATTAATCTTATTAATAATACGAATGTGTTCAAGTACATTTATCCCTAATAATGATTTTCTCTAGTACATACATACTTTCAGAATATGTCTTCCTTGCTGCAAACAATCCTTCCAACCATATTAACCTGTCCTCCTTCGACTCTGCCCTCAATTGCAGCTTCTTCTTCCCAGTAATTATCAAGAACCTCCGATCATCTGAACAACTTCCCATTACTGATGAGTCCTATATAGACAGCAGTGTTAAGTAGAATGTCCAACCCAAATCAAAATCAATCTTACAAATAAAAACATGATCTTGACAGACAAATAAAAACATGATCCCACTGTGCTTTTATATGATTCCATTTTCTCACCCAATTTAAATATTTTTAGTAAAAAATTGTGACTTATAAACCTTCTGTTCCATTTTATAAGGCACCAGTCCATTTCAAAAAAAAATAACGACACATTTCTAAATTTAAAAACGAAAAAAAGTTCAAATATGTTATCGAACTATCGACAATGACTCATTTATGTCACTCGTTAATAGTTTGGTCATTTATACCGTTACCGTTACCAAAATAGCTCATTTATGTCATTGTCGTTACCAAAATGGCTCATCCATGCCATTTTTCATTAACACCGACGTTAATGCAAAATGGTATTGTAAAACCGAGTTAATGAAAAATGGCATGAATGAGCCAGTTTGATAACGACGATGATATAAATGAGTCAAACTATTAACGAGTGAAATAAATGAGTCATTTCCGATTGTTCGATTACATATTTGAGCTCAATAGCATATTTGAGCCTTTTCCCTTTAAAAATCTAAACATTCTCATTTATTTTACCCTCAATCACACGTTTGAATGGTCATATAAACATCATTACATTTATAACACCACAAATTAAGGATAGTTCTCATATATGTCAAACGTCTTTCTTTCTTAAACTACGTGTACAAATACCTACAAAAATTTAAGGATTCATATCCGAATAAGAACCAATATTAGATCTTTTGACCTTATATACCAAAAACCATAATTTTTCCTTTTGGAACACAATCCAGACAAAGCATAATATGTTGTGCAAAGGAACATTATCATCTAATTTCATTATAACTTGAGGTGGATTTCAACTAATGGTTTTCGACGTATGGATTTGGAAGATGGAGTTGTGTTTATAGTTGTTGATGAAACGAAATGATTTCTTCCCTATGACTCTTAAGAAATCATTCTGTGTTTCCAAATTAATCACAATCTTATTATGTCCATGGATTTTATAGTACGAAAGCACGCCATCACGAAGAATAAACCAACGAGGTCGCCAATATGTACCAATTTGTATAATATTCCACATATTCCATTCCCTACATTATCATGGATGTTCATTGAAGGATCACCGGAGATGTCAACATTACTGTTGGTTTTGCTATGTAGTGGACGATGGCGGACAGCCACCGTGTTTTTGTCATTTACACAGCACAAAAAATGCATGATTTTTTGCATTAATCAAAAGCTGTTCTGCATGCATGCATGAAGAAATCTCTATGTATCATAGATAGGAAAATTCTACTTAATCCCAGACAGAAAAAAAATATGATGAATTTATCCTAAGTTCAGTTTTGCCGCGAAAATCGGTGATTTTTAAATAATGGACGATGAGGAGTAGTTAACTAATTATCCTGTCATGTACTCTAATTATCCATTATAGAAAATTTGTTAATGGGACCAACAAAGTGCCTCACAAAAGTTTTGCCGGATACAACTTTGACTAATTTCGGGATACCGGTGTCATATTGAATAACTTTATCCAATCAATTTAATAGATTTTACATGTTGCTTCTTTATTTTTCATATTATTATATTAGATTTGCTGTGAATATTTATCTATTATTAATAATAAATCTAAATTAATCGTGTAACAAATTTACACAATAATAGTTCACATAACATAGACTCGCAAAGAAAATCATTTTTTGAAAGTGAACTTGTTATTATCATAATCTAAAGAATTCTTGAGACTGATTCACTTAAAGTATTTAACTTTTATATATTAACTGTGTAAAAAGAACTACATTATCATAATTATTCAATCCTCCCTTATAATATCAATAATCCATTCAATAATATAGTAATCTTATAATCTTCCTTGCTTGCTTTCATTCTACACATAAGCACATTTTTTTGGATATTGATTAAATGCTCTTTTTCTTGAACAATGAGTTTTGGTTACTATTTATGAATTTCAAGTCCCAATTCTAACACAGAAGTAAGAAAACTCATTCCTTAATAAGATAACCCATCCCTTTTACTAAATCATGAGAGCCCCGAATAATTTATCAGATAAATGGAGTTGTCGTAACGATATTTTTCAATATCGAAAATACAAACATGCGATAAAGAGCTGGGATCATGAAAAATATTTCCACACAAGAAGTAGCCGACCAGAAAGCTTAGTTTCTGGGTTGAAAAAATCTTTGGTAAGGACGCCGAAAAAGATTAAAATGGGAGAGCACGCACAAATATCCTCGGAAAAGCATTAATGAACTACGCTATCCCTAACACTTATGCGGTGAGATACCAACCATTCCATATCGCCCACAAACATAGCTAAGAGGCCACTGGAACAATGATTTAATTAATTTAATCAATGCTAATTCTCTATCCTGGGTGGTTAGAAAGAACTTTTCACGAATTAGTTGTGAATCCTCCCATTTCTTCTATGACTCCCCGAGAAATGAGCATTATCAGGCGCGAATTCGGATATAGTCATGCTTTAATGCGGATACTATACACCGGGTGGGAAACAAAAAAAAGAATTATTCCGAAATATTTTTTCTAGATTTATGTCATGTATTTTATTCATTACAGAAAGAGTTTTGGAAGGGACAATTCTGCCGATATAAAAAAAATAAAGAATCATAAAAACTGAAAAATAAATTAAAAGTACCAAACATATAATTATAAGAAACTTTAAGGGAGGAAAACGAGAGAAAAATGAAAATATCTAGTTGCCCTAGTTGTCACAATAAACCCCCCATAATATTCTCAAATTTACATCATTTCTTTCTTCTCTCTCCCTTCGTCTCTGAGGTATGTCCAAAGCTCATAATTTCTGATTATTTTATTGCTATTAAATCTGAATTTTTATTTATTTATTTTGATTTTGTTGATCGGAGTTACCGGATAAAGTATCATATTTTATTGTTGAAAATATGGATCTTTGCAATATCCTTGTATGTTCAGTTAATTTGGTGTATTATTACTGGATCTTAGATTAGAAATTGGATATATTTGTTAAAACAATTACTAAAGTTGAAAGAGAGATAATATTGATCTAGAGTTGTGTGAAATTTACATTTCATATGTTTGAAAATGTTTGTCTTAGTTGCTATTTAGACAGTTAAAGTATATTTTTCTTAAATGCTGTGTAAATATTTTGAATTGCTAACTATTATTGACTTATATTACTTTTTATATAGTTTCTAAATATGTAAATTTTATTTCGAAAACATTAGTTAGTTTGGACTTCGTACTCCGAATCAAGCCAAACATTTTGAAACAGATGGAGTAGTTTTTTTATATGATAGATAGATTCCGTCATTTTTATTTTAATATTCTCATATTTCTTATTCTTAGTTTTTTATTCCTACCCGCTTGTTTTTTTTACTTCGTTATGTTATTTTATTGTTGCTATTACTGCTTATTATCACTGTTGCTTTTTCTTTTCTACTTGAGCCGGGGTCTATTGGAAACAATCTCTACCTCTGTAAAGTCTGCGTACACTCTAACCTCCCACAACCCACCTAATGGAATTATACGGGGTATGTTGTTGTTGTTTTGTAGATATTATAAGTATTGTAGCTTAACAGTATAATTCCTTCTATGTTCAGTTAATTTGGTGTATTTCTATTGGATCTAGATAAGATATTGGATAAATTTTCACTATTTGTTAAAAGAAATGCTAAAATTGGAAGAGGGAGATATAGATTCGTTCGGAAGATTAATAAAAATTAGTTTTTTATATGATAAATATTGTAAAAAGGTGATTTTTGGTGCTTGTGGTACTTGCATATTATCTATTTCAAATCTCTAAGTATTTGAGTTTTAACAGTATAATATGTTTTCGTTCTGGTGTTTAGAAGTTGGTGTCTTGGTATATATTATGTGCTTATAATATTATGCTTGGATATGTAAATATTAATTCTTTAACATTTTGGCACTGCGTTTTGGATTTTATACAGCTCTTTTTTGTATTTTTGCAGTTATTATTCAGTTTCATGTATATAAAATACTATCTAATGTTCATTGGGTGGGAATGAGATATGCTGTGGTTGAATTTGCTAACTTAAAAATGGTCAAGTTTTCTGTTTACATAATTGTAGAATATTACTGCGTTCATAGGTGTATTCATCTCCAAATGATGTCTTACTCTTAATAGGATACATCATCCCTTGTGAAACTAGGCCATTTTGAAGGATGACAATTTTCAAAGACCATTCATAAGATTTGATATTGGTTGTGTAGGAGAGGAAGTCCTATTGTTTGACTTATTTTAGTTCATATGCTTACGTCTTTGAACAAAAAGTGATTTTTCAATGTTGTTATTTCATAATCTAGTAATAGACATGTTATTTCAATGTTGTTCTTTGATATAAATACTCCTGTTTCTTGCATAACTCTATGGTGCTGTATAGATGATCGAAACTGTTGTATATTGGTTTGTCATGTGTTCTACTTGTTCAGGAGTTTGCTTATGTGTACTATCAATCTGATGATTTTCTGTTTGAACTGCAGTTCTGTATACAATGTCGGATGGTCAGGAGAGTGATCAGAACATTCAAATATGGAAGATTAAAAAACTCATCAAGGCACTGGAAGCTGCTAGAGGCAATGGCACCAGCATGATTTCACTTATCATGCCTCCACGTGATCAAGTATCTCGTGTTACCAAGATGCTTGGAGATGAGTTTGGAACTGCATCAAATATTAAGAGCAGAGTGAACCGCCAATCTGTGCTTGGTGCAATCACATCTGCTCAGCAGAGGCTTAAACTCTACAACAAGGTTCCATTGAATGGGCTTGTCCTTTACACTGGAACAATTGTGACTGATGATGGGAAAGAGAAGAAGGTTACATTTGATTTTGAGCCGTTCAAGCCCATTAATGCATCACTCTATCTTTGTGATAACAAGTTCCACACAGAAGCCCTGAATGAACTTTTGGAATCTGATGACAAATTTGGATTTATAGTGATGGATGGGAATGGGACTCTTTTTGGGACATTGAGTGGTAACACCCGAGAGGTCCTTCATAAATTTAGCGTTGATCTGCCCAAAAAACATGGAAGAGGAGGACAATCAGCCTTGCGTTTTGCTCGTCTCCGGATGGAGAAACGACACAACTATGTGCGGAAGACAGCAGAGCTTGCAACCCAGTTTTATATAAATCCTGCCACCAGTCAGCCCAATGTCTCCGGCCTGATACTAGCTGGATCTGCTGACTTTAAAACAGAGCTCAGTCAGTCTGATATGTTTGATCCTCGTCTTCAGGCTAAGATTCTAAATGTGGTTGATGTTTCTTATGGAGGGGAAAATGGTTTCAACCAAGCAATTGAGTTAACTGCTGAGATCTTAGCCAATGTGAAGTTTATACAAGAGAAAAAATTAATAGGAAAGTACTTTGAGGAAATTAGTCAGGACACCGGGAAGTACGTCTTTGGGGTTGATGATACATTAAAAGTTCTGGAAATGGGTGCTATTGAGACACTTATTGTGTGGGAAAATCTGGATATTACGAGGTATGTGCTGAAAAATAGCAGTTCTGGAGAAACTGTTGTCAAACACTTGAATAAGGAGCAGGAGGCTGATCAGAGTAACTTCCGTGATCCTGAGACAAATGCCGAATTCGAGGTTCAGGATAAGTTGTCACTGCTTGAGTAGTTTGCTAACGAATATAGGAGATTTGGTTGCAGTCTGGAATTTGTCACCAACAAGTCACAAGAAGGATCTCAGTTTTGTCGAGGTTTTGGTGGCATTGGGGGACTCCTCCGCTATCAGCTCGATGTTCGAGCCTTTGATGAGCTTTCTGATGATGGGGAAGTTTATGAAGACTCTGACTAGCAATTACCAACTTCTCAAATTCCAGTGCAGAAGTTGAGCGGGAAAACCTGTACTGGTGTGCAAGGGCTGTCGCTTGATTCGTCCGCTCATGTTCTAAGTGAAGTATTTCTAGGAGCTCTTAAGGTGAGTCAGAAGAATACATTTTCATTATTCTACCAGCCTTTATTCGTCATTCTCATGAAGCTTGTAAGTGGAGTATATTTATTGTTTCTACTCATTTTCTTTCTAATTGTTTATTGACCAGATGGATGAAATGCATAGAGAACCTAAATTGGCATCAATTTCATCATGCGCTTGTCCAATCATGTTCAGTTCCAGAGTGACTCGGGCCGTTGAAAGAATGGAGAACAAGATCTCGCAGTCTGGCAGTTATTTTCCCATTCAAAAACTTTATGCTATGCGCTTCTTGGAGGAGTGATGCATATGAATAATGTTATTTATATTATATATATATATGAAGTATGAGTATGACTGCGTAAGTTAGTATAGGATTAATTTCAATGATTATTTCACGTTGTGAGGGTATGTTGACGAGATATATTGACCATATTAGTACTGTATTTGTGGGATTGCTATTTATTTGGATGCATTGCTTGTGTATTACAAAATGGCTTGAATTTTTACCTGTTTGTTTTTCAGAAAGTGAATGGTCTTCAACTTGATGATTTTAAGCACACATGAGAAAACTAAAATCACGTATTTACTCTCTTATTTGTGTCATCTATTTTTCAATTTTGAGGCAGGGCCACTGAGATTGAAGTCCCCCATTTCTTGTACGTAAACCACTCGGGAATCTCCACACCAGGGATGTACATATAAAATCTTCTGTTCCCCATGGGTAGTCCCTGCATGCGACATGAACAGAGTTATTTGCCAAGATACATATGTGAAACTTGGAGTACATATGCAAAAGACCCTCCAGTTATGTTTTTCATACCTGTAGAGTTGTGGCTTGGAAGCATAAATAGTTACTTACCTTGAGTATGTGCTTCAACAATGAATCAACCATGGAGGCGTGGTGTTTATATTTTACAATGTGATGACATTTTGTGAGTGAAACTTGACACATCAGTGGATATTTAGTTAATTGTTCAATGCTCTTCAAAGATGTGCATTCATTAGCATATAGCCTTTCTATACTTCCGAGGAACTTCTGGAAAACTCTCTAGCCTCCTACAACCAGTCAATGCAAGGACTTCAAGTCGAGTGAGACGACTGATGCATGCAGTCGGAATATTGGAGAAATTGTTGCCATCGAGATATAATTCCACCAAAGACGGTAAAAACCCAAGATTATGTAAAATGCCTCTGTCTGAAATGTTGTAGTCACTAAGATCCAGCATGGTCAGTGAACAAAGACCCGATAAATTCTGAAATTTTACACCCATAGACTTCTGGCCGTGGCTTGAGCTACTTACTTGTGAATCCAAAGCATTACATCCACGGAGAGATAAGTGCTTAAGGTTTTTCAGAAGAGAAATAGAGGACGGAATTGTTCGGATGGCTGTGCCAGTGCAGTGGAGGTCCTCTAACCCAACTAAAAGTCCTAAGTCATCTGGTAAATTTTTAAGTTTCAAGCATCCGGACACATCAAGTGTTTTCAGACATATCAACCTAAAAATACTGCTAGGAAGACTCTCAAGATGCTTACAGTAACTTAGATTTATTACACTAACTCCTGAAAGGTTTTCAACTGATGCAGGCAGTCCAGTTAAAGCAGTCGCTTCCAAATGCAGTTCTGCTAAACGATTCATTTTCTCTTCTATTTCTGGAATGTTTTTAGCTTTGAGCAGCCTGAAAGAATGAGAATGTAACACCCCGTGCTTTCGGGCGATGGTTTGAGCATCTAGACATATGCTAATAAAGAGCTTAGTATATAAAAGGATGCGATCCCGAACTAATGTAGGACTTACTAAGTAGGACAACAATGGTCGGCTAATTGATAAATAGGCTAATGGACAACAACGATCGGCTAGTTGATGAATTGTTAGTGGGGGACAGGACTAAGTGGAAATAATTACATGTAGTGTGATAAGTGACCACAAGTCCACTAAAGTGCATGCAAAATCAGGGGGTGTTACGTGTCAGTAGATAAAGTTAGGATGGCATGCATTAAGTTTGGAGATGACATGTGTCTAAGGGAGGGAGCACTATCTCCTTTCCTAAATATTTAATGGGATGAAATCATTTGTTGCCTAAACATAATCTTATACCAACACACTCAGCAAATGCTCTCTGTTTCACAATGTTAGAGCTAAGTTAGAGAAACTTGCTCATTAATTTTAGGCGTAGCACAAGACAAGGTATACATGCGGCAACTTTACTTTATGAATTATTTTCAAGAAGATTAAGGAGATTCCAAGATTAACTAGTAAGAAGGTCACATTCATTGACGATAGTAGAATCGACACAAGTATGTTAAGGCAAATCATTTCTTTTTTTTGGCATGTTCCATGTAACAAAACGTAAACGTGATATTGTTCCATAAATTATTCTGCTCTTAGTAGCCGAGGATGTTTCTGTTATTGATTCCTATGTTGAAAGCATGTCTCAATATGTTCCTAGATCCTTATTGAGGTATATGGGAAAGATGTTAATATTCTCAATGTTAGCCAAAGGTACAAGGGTATTATGTCATCCGATAAGTTCAGAATATTTTATTGTCATTCATGCATTTGCATTATATTCATGTATTACCCTGGACCCACATGTGTTATAAACACTACTATGTTGTACGCATTATATATATGTAGGGGATGGGAAAAGGGAATGACGTTATATACGCAACACCACCTGCAGCTGGTACATACTATCACTAAAAAAAAAGATGCCCATGTGAGGCCAATATGATATGATGCCCATGTGTGGTCAATATGAAATGATGCCCACAGAGGCTGTTATGGGAAGGAAGATGCCCATGTGTGGCCAATATTTATATGTATACCGCATTTGCATTGTGCATAACATTTAGGCATATGTATTAGGGCCCTTAGAGGCATTCACTACTGGTCAACTGTTGTTATCGGCTGTTTTTGTCGGTTGTTACTGTCAGCTATTTCTGTCTACTGTTTCTGTTTCAGTTTATTTTTGTATCTCTGTTATGCTGTTTCTCATGCCTGACATACTCGGTACATCAGTCGTACTAACGTTCCTTTTGTCGGGGGACGCTGCGTTTCATGCCCGCAGGTTCACGTAGGCAAGGCGACGACCCACATTAGTAGATTGCAGACTCAGCGGATATTGGAACACTCCCCCTGTTTCGGAGTGTCAGTCTAATCTTGGTACGGTACTTTTGCATGTATATATGGGTATGGCGGGGCCCTGTCCCGACCTTTTGATATTGCGTACTCTTTTAGAGGCTTGTAGACGGTGTCCTGTGAGTAGTAGTCATGTATGGCCTTGTCGGTCTTGGTATGTATATATATATAAGGTGCACTTTCTGGTTAAGATGTTACACATCTCTTTCTGATATATGCTAAGTGTATGAGTAGAGGTACTCGGCAGGTGAGGTCCGGGTGCCCGTCGCGGCCCTCCGGTTTGGATCGTGACAAAGAACCTCAAGCTTTTCCAATCGAATACTCTTCTGTAGGGTCTTTATATTCCTGCAGATCCTTAGATTCAGCAAGACTAGCTTTCCAAGATCTCCAACAGAAAAATTAATGCGACCAAACTTGTGCACCTTCAAGAACCAGTTTTTCAAGATTAAGGGTACCTGTAAAATCTGGCGTCCTTATTAGCTTCTGTGAATGGCTCAGGTTCAAGTACTTCAATTTTCCTAGACCCTGTCACAAATACACAAAAAGAAAGCCCATGGGTTAGTAATTTGAATAAACACCATATTTTAATGGATCCAACCAGTAAGAAAAACAATAGATAACTTTTTGGTTTTCCAGAGTTGTATGATGCGGCTATTTTTCAGTTTCAAACTAACAAGTTGTCCTCCCTGAAAGCTAATTGGCAGGCTTTTTGAAAGATATCTATGCCAATCAAGCCACCTCAACTCATCATGAAGAAAATCAGGGCCCTGGCAAACATATGCATTCCGGAATTTGAGAAACCTTAGTCTGGTCATCTGCATGAAGGCCGTGTGACCAAAATTAACTTCTTCTTCATTAGTCAGGTACACCGATATGCCTTCAATATTTTCAGTGCCCTAATAAGCAAGAATAATAAGTGCGGATGAAAAAGGAGCATGATAGTATAAGAAGTCATATGTTTGCAAATACGTACCAATTTTCTTTCAAGTACGGGAGAAATATCTTCACGCTTCCACAACCTAATATACATTCTTGGACCATAAGAAGCTTCTAAACGAACAATGTGCGTATCAATTGGTGCATTATAATGTGACCTTTTGATATAGTAATCAAAGATTTCTCCATCAGAACTTTTATGCCAATGACGGGGCTAAAATGAAAACTGTCGAGTATTCTGGTTACTGAATCTTTCTTCTTCCCTGAAAAGAAGCACGCAATGTCTAAGAATATCTTTTGATCAAAATTCCATTTTCTGGGATTTGTTTCAAACGTTCCACTTCACTTGTTCATTCAGCCAAACCTCTTCACTTGAAGAGCTAGAGGGTGTCCACCAGTATGATTTATCACTTGAGCTGATAGATCCTCAAATTCCTTGGTAGGGTGGTTCTTCTTGAAAACATGTTATTTAAACAGTTGTAAACTTTCATCTTCATTTAAAGTTCTGATTCTGTATATCCTTTTAGCCTAATACTTCACCAGCAAGTGTTTGTCTTTGGTTGTTATGATGACCCTACTTCCAGGATCAAACCATTCACGCTCCCCGGCTAAAGCGTCTAACTGATCTATGCGATCAACATCATCAAGAACAAGAAGAACCTTTTTATACTGTAGTCTATGCTTTTGCATATTTGCTCCTTGAAACAAATCGTTGATCCTTAGGTCTTTTACAGCAAGGATCTCAGAAAGAAGTATCTCTTGCAATTGCTCTAGGCCCTGTTTTAAAATTCACAACAAAAATGGAGTGACCAAAACCAATATAAATACTCTTAGTTCCAACGCAGCAGCGTCTCATTTGATTAGCACCTTAAAGATTTTTATTCATATTCCATTTTTATGTTAGCTCAAACAAATCATACTTTACGTTGCAAAATAAATAATAAAATTAATCACACCTAACAATGATTAATTTTTTATATTTTCATAAATGATCACTAGCTAAGAACATTATAAAACTTTACTGTTATGGAAGTGAACTCTGGGCCAAAATTATGTTATTCTTGATTTGCCAAGTTTCATTATAATTTTTATTTAATAAAATATATACAATTTAATGATAAAAAGTATTATCTAACTATTTATAAATGGGTGGATGGGTCGGGTGATGGGTCGGATGGTGGGTTGGATGTATGTCTACCCGAATCCGATCCGATCCGTCACCCGATTAAAATTTGTGTTTTGTCGGATTTTCGTCCATATATTCGGATCGGGTGGATCGAATATCCATCGGGTCAGGGTGAAATTGTCAGCCCTAATTACAGGATCACCCACATGCGTTGACACCTCAAACATCTTATGTAACAATTCCGTCTCTTTCCCACACCTACCAGCAATAAAGGGTGTAATATAGGATAAAGTAGAACCCGGATCTATCAAAGCATATACATCATGGAAGAAAATGGATAATATGCATGTAACCATGTCTGGAGATGACTCAAGGTCTTGCCGACCTGACAAAGCATAGATGCGGTTCTGGGGACTGCTCAAACTAGGTCCTGCTCCTCTGCCTCTACCCTTACCAGCCGGCGCCTGTGTACCCTGCCCCAAAGGATGCACTGATGATGAAGAAGCTGCTACAGATCCGGTCGGCTTGGCTATATTGCCCCCACATCTTATTGGGCAAAATAACATAATATGTTCAGGCTGCCCACATGAATAACACGCATCTAAGCCCTGGCGGCACTGCCCAAAATGATTCTTGCTGCATTGACCACAATATGGCAGTGGTAGCCTTGCATGACTAGATTCCCTTCTGGACTGCGGGCATGATGCCCGCGAACTCTTACCCTGACCAGAATAAGTGGCTTGGTCCCAACGCTGGCCCTGAAACTGCGATGGCACACTGATAGTCGAATAAGATGGTTATCTCGAAAACTGAGCCCTAATCCACCTTAAAATCCCCATGCATCACTTGTGGACCGAGCCCTCTTGTGTTGGCCCCTATCATACTCTCTATCAGCCCGCTGCTGCCTCTTGCGATCCTCTAGATTCTATGTGTAGGCCATAATGCGGGATATGTCCATATTCGAGTTCAACGAAGTTGTCGTGCACTCATTCACCAAGTGTGGCCCCAAACCATTAACAAACGGATATACTCGATCATTCATATCAGCCACAATCGTGGGAGCATACCTAGCCAAGGAGTTGAACTGCAAGTTATATTCCCTGACACTCATTGCCATGTTCCAAATGTAGAAACCTATCTCGCCTGGCTTGTCGAAGATCGACCGGCAAGTACTGCTGTAAAAATGCCTCAAGAACTCCCTTCATCTTAAAGGTAGGCTTGGGGTCCCCGAGTCTGCTCCCAAGTCTCAAACCAGCTCGCAATCTATAAGAATCCAACTTTACTGTCTCAGCATCCGTTGCATGCATAAACCGTAAAGTCTGTTGCATTCTATCCAGAAAGTTTTGTGGGTCCGCATTAGGATTTATTCCCGTAAATACCAGAGAATCCAAGTTAATAAAATTCCAAACTTTTGCACTCACAACTTTGTCAACAACACCGGGAGTTTGACGATGGGCCTGAGAGGCCACAAGTTGAGTCAATAGTTGCACCGCACTCCACATATCCATATTCTGATCGGGGACAACTGGAGGAGGAACCGAAGGTATATCAGCTTCCTCCTCTCCTTCTGGAGGTGGTGGTGGTGGTGGAGTAGCCTCATCTTGATGCTCTTGTCTCCTCGGACCAGTGGGTGGTGCATGACTGACACCTTCTCCCGCCTCTTCGTCCACCCTTCACAGGGCTTCTTGTCGTCGAGTAGTAGCAGACATAACTGATAAGATAAACAAGATGAAGATTATGAGTGAACACTTATCGTTTCGCACGATCTAGACTAGAAATAAATGTAACTATCTTAAATATCTCGTAGCCTTCTGTTTATAAGTGTGGTGCACAATACACTCATAAACAAGACTCTACTAGATACGGCTTGCATACTCCCTAGGACAGACCTATTGTCACGACCCGACCCGACGGGCCGCGACTAACCGCCCTAATGACGTCATTATACTTACCTGTCACACATAATCCAACTAACCCTCAATGAGTCGGAAATCCGGCAGCATAACGTCGCAATAACAACATATGCCAGGGTAGGCAAGCCGACAAGGCTGCCTTTACCCCCGAATGCACCTGTCTCCTGAGGAGTCACGATTAGCCAATATAAAATAACAAGCAAGCCGACAAGGCTGCCACCAGATAGTAACGTTTAAACATGGGAACACCCGGCCACGAGAATACAATAACATGATTGACCCAAAGCGAGTCATAACCCTTACATACGTACAACCCACCATTGTCTACAGACCTACATAAGAAGAAGAACGACATATGGCGGGACGGGGGCCGTCGTGCCCTAAATACAAGCGAAGCTCTAAAGAGATTCGGTACCAACATGACAAAACTACGGATCAAAGGAGCTTTCCAACCTGCTGAGTAGGAACCTAGGCACGAGGTCCACCAAGCTGAAAACATGTACTGCGGGCATGAAACGCGACCCCGAGAAAGGGGGTCGATCTGAAAATAATGTCTTGAGCATGTAAAACATGAAGGCTGTAAAATAAATCATAAGTAGCCAACAGAAACATGATATCAGTATAAAAATCAGGATCCAAATCCAATTGTGCCATAAACCATAAAAGTCAGTTGTGCCTTGTAAAGATGAGAGTCAAGGCAAGAAAACATGAATGCCTGTCCATATACATATATATACCTGTAACGTAACCCGGCCCACTAGTGCGGGACTCGGTGGAATCATATCATAACCCGGCCCGTCTTTGGGACTCGGTAAATCATCTCTCATCTATGGATCCATCCTACGTAACCCGGCCCTCTAGTGAGGGTCTCGGTGAACAATGCAAGGTTGTGCACGAGTCGTAACCCGGCCCGGGACTCGGTGAGGTGAAGTAGTAACACTTAGCACGAGTAGATATCATGAGTGCCATGCAAGTAAAAATCATCATTTGACTCTCAATAAAATCACTACAATAATGGCATAATAAACTCTTTCTTTGAAAAATCATAGGCACTTCTCATAACAATCCTCTTTAGGAATTAAACTATATAAGAATTAAATGCGTCGCGTACTTTCATTAAAGCATGCCAAAAGAAAGAAGTAAGGGTTTCACATACCTCTTAGACGAATTAATCGACTCAATATTAGCGTATGCCTCGTTTTAGAACTTCAACCTTGTTGTCGAATTTATCTAAGTTCCGCGGGTCCTTGTAAGCCCCTATGAATGCTTATCTACATCATACGGATGATTTAAATCATAATCGACACAACATATTAAAAACAGATTCTTAGGGATATTCTAACGAACACCTTAACCGCGTAGAACCTATATTCCGTCTATATCGAAATCTATGTAAGTAGTGAAACATCCAACTCTCTTAATCCTCCTTCTTATACTACTAAAATCTCAAACAAGCAGTACCACAATTTCACATGCAAACCCGGTAACTCTCGATGACAAATCCCGACAACATGACCCAAATTCGCATTTGTCGACAATCGTCTTAAGAACTAATAGCAAGAATCAAGTCCAAAACTTGTACAAACTTAGAGAATAAAGAAGATTACCTCTCTTAAACGCAGTGGCGAGAATCGTTGGGCAACCACTTTTGCTCGACACGACTTTCGACAACGTAAGCAGACCCCCAAATCGATTCGCGCCAGAATCAGGTTGTATTCAAGGTTTCTTGTAAAGCTCCTGAGTTTCTAAGCTTGCTAATGGTTCGGTTCTCTTTGGAATTTTAACCCGAATACCAAGAATTCTCCCTCGTTTTGGTTTTATGGAAGCTCCCGAAAATCCCCAACTTCGACCGCAACTTCTCAGAAAACCCATCAACCGAGACTTACCTCCACCCGCTAGAAATGTAACCCTTTAATTCCTCACAGATTCTTGATGAAGATGAAGGTTGAAGAGATGGAAGTGAAAAAATGAAAGAAAATGGAGAAGGAAGCCTTATGGCTGCTATCGGTCGATCGATTTGGGGCTTGGTCACCCCCAAATCGATTATAACATCTCACTTACCTACTCCCACTATAAATTGTCCCCTCCCTAATTAATTAATTATACACACAATTAAATTTCCGGTCTCCAATTATTTAAGTCCCGACGATTACTAAAATCCTCATATGTCAATAGCATACCTCCCATAATAAAATACAGTCTATACTCTCTTGAGGATACACAAGTAATTAAACTCCGTCATCACACTTACTAAATCCCAAAATTATTTAGGGATCACACCCTTTTATATACTAATCCTCTTATTAATATACACAAGTACAACAAAATCTTCCGAATTAGGGTCTACTTACCTACGCTATGAGTTCAACCGCTATCCAAAAATATGGGGCGTTACATCCTTCCCCCCTTAGAAGCATTCGTCCTCGAATGTCGATACGGCATTTCTAACCTTTGACACCATACAAAAAGAATACGCAAATTGCTATTCCAACTCCTCAAAAACAAGGGGTACGACATTCAGGGATTAATTCAGACTATCTTTTAAACTGTGAGAAGATACATATCCATCCATAACTACTTCTAAAGGAATCGACTCCAGTTTCATATGCAAACCAAAATAAACACATGGTGACTACATTCCTTAAATTCAAACAATAGGCAAAGGAGGTAGAAGGTCCTAATATCTAATTTTAGAGTTCTATACGCAACCTAGTTATTTATAAAAGCTCACACCTCAATACAATTAGCCATGCAACTGTTTTTATACCATTGCGGTTGATACTTTTATTGCACTGTTTTTGGGCTAGAGCGCAAAGAACACAAGCTAGCTGATTTTTCACTCGCCTCGCCCGAATTTTGCAAACAATTTGCTTCAAAATAAGGCGACAACATGTGTTTGTGCAGGGCACAATTTCACCAAAATACAGCAGTTGATTTGAGAGTACATAACAAAGAAACAAAGAGCCAAAGAGCGATCAAGCTGGTAGCCAAAGCAGCTGACTAAATAACGGCAGAAAAATGAACCCAAATAACGGTCAAACAGCTGACCAATAACGGCGGGAAAATGAGCTCAAATAATTTCAACAAAGAGCTAATAACAAATAGGAAAATGAGCTCAAATAACGGTCCAAACGGCAGCCAATAACGGCGGAAAATGAGCTCAAATAACGGTCAAAATACCGGCCAAACAACGGCTAAATAACAAGCAGAATCGAGCTCAAATAACAGCCAAAATATCGGCCACAACGGCTAAATAACAAAGAATCGAGCTCAAATAACAGCCAAGATATCAGCCAAACAGCGGCTAAATAACAGCAGCGAGCTCAAATAACAGCCAAAATATCAGCCACAACAGCGGCTAAATAATCATAGAAGCGCATCTAACAAAGGCCAAAACAAAGAACCACAAAGGAGGTAAAATGCAGCAAAATTTGGTCACAATGCAGCCACTACTTACCACATGGCACAAAGAACCCAAAGACCCTCACTCGGCTATGCCTCACACAACACATCACAATGTTTTCCTATAGTGTAGTATCTGTCTTATCCTTGAGGAAAGGACGACTCATCAAGATCATGTCTGCGAGAAAATATCCGCGACACCTTGGATAAGAATGCAAAGATTTTGTAATCAAAATAGAATGGCCCAAAATTTTTGCAATAAGTCATACCCAAAGTAAAGTGTTAATGCTAAGGTATAGCGATCTGCAAGGTCTAAAATTATCTCAAAATATGACAGGTTCGACCTTAAACACACAAACATTTATCACCTCAACTGCTGCGGCAACTATAATTGAATTCGGTATTTTAAGAGCCACACCGGTCTTAACAATGAATAAGATAACTAAGAGAGCACCACATGTTTGAAAACAGGACCTTTGAGGCGAAAAAGGCGGCAACATATGTGCCAAGCGAGGCAATAATATGTGATTAAAGACCCACAGGGACGAAGATAGAAGAACAAAACAAAGATCTAATCAAAGAAGAATAAGACTAGTCTAAACATGCTAGACATTTCATAAACAAGCTGGTCCTTAGGCAACATAAAAACAAGTAACTAAATGCAACCTACTGCGGTTAGGTGTGCGAAATGGGGCTTGACCATGTTGAGCCTCTATTCCAAGCATAACCAACAAGACCTTAATTATACTGATTCATTTACCAAGTTCAGATCTAAATTGGTGGTGCCACTCACCTATGGACATGGCTATGTAAAGCCTAACATCAGGAAAAAAAAGCAACTCGAAATGCCAATACTAAGTCAAACACCCCTTTATACCATAGTTAATAGGCATCAAATACTTGCCGGGTTAATCTTGCTTCAATACCTGCACCTAACCTACAATCACACCATATCCAGGGCCACAACAAATACCTTAAGAGGCTGCATACCAACAGTTCATATAAGTAGAATTACAGGGTCCAGAGAAATTTTCTGAATCACCCCTTTAAAGGCCATCATGCTGAAATTAGCCTAAGTTTATCATTTTAACTTGTTAGGAGCACATGTCAACTAGCATAGTGGTTCTAAGCTTTTATTCCTACTTATACATGCACTTAACTAGGTGGATTGGTTTACACATTGGCAATGATAACATGGATACATGAATGGGTGCAGAAATACTCTTTTCTAGGCATTCATGACATAACTTCAACATTCAGACCACATAAAGTTCAAGTTACAAGAACACAGATACAACAAGTACATACCTAAGAAAAACAAATTAGGAACTAACTTCCCTTTGGACATATCACAACCTCTTGGGTTAGTGTTAAGCTCATAAAGTCCAACAATAAACTAAAATAAGTCCTTTGGTAAAAAAAAAAAACTCCAGTTTATCTCACAGTACGCATCCATAGAAGTAACAAGATATTAATAGCACAGTCAGGACATCATGTAGTCATAATTGAAGCTAAACATGTCATTGGAGACCACATGTAGGCTACATCATTTCAAATTATTGGATACCACATGGAAAAACCAAAAACAGTAAGCCGACATATTCTCTAAGCTTATACTCAACCAAGGTTACTATTGTACTTATATGAAAAATGTAATAGAAGCCACACCGGTCTTTTTACTATAACCAACAAGTCATGGGTTACTCCTAACTTTAGGTTAGATTCATATCAAGTCGGAATTGTATCTAACAACACTAATCACTCCAAAATCAATCCAAACAAGGTTATTATCGCTTAACTTATGCATACAATAGTTTAAAAGTCATTTCATGATTCAACTAAAATTACACGGACTATACAACAACCTTATCAATCAACATGCAAAATCCACATATTCCTTTTTGATTAATCCAAACATATAACCATTTATTTAGGCATGCTTAGTCATGTCTTCTAACATACCCTCAAGTCGGTAAAGCAGGCTCGGAATCTAGGTAATATCCATAATTCACAATCATCACATAGGCTACCCTTTATCAATTCCCATCATAATTAACATCACATAACCTCAACCATATCAACACACTTAACCCATTCTCTTCTAGTTTTAAATTATCATATCAGACGATATAAGACAAGTTTTGCTAAATAGGACAACTAATCTTGCTCTTAATTAGTGGCGCTTGTCTTAGGTAGATAATATGACCAAACGCCTTACAAATAGCCAAACGAGTTTCCAAAATAATATATCGGTCATCACATTAATTTAAATAACCCATACATGCTAAACCCAACTTCAATCCAACCTGCCAATCCATGTCATGCTAACCTCATCACTACTCACTTAATAACTTAACCAATTCGACAGAGGCAAGGGAATGCACCTAGTTGAGGAACTACTCAGATATTCATTCTTCATTCATCTTTTTTTTTTTTTCCAACATGTGATCTAGATACCTGTCAAAACTCAAATGATCTTATATTGTCTACCAACATTACATGAAAGCGAAGGGGTAGACACCTGCTGCAGTAGCGGACATGGGAATAGGTGGACTTAACAGTTTGATTTAATCAACACATAGATACAAAACATGGGCATATACAATCAAACCAAACTGGATGCAGAGTTATGCACATGAGGAAGAGACAAGGTTATTTTAAATAGTTATGTTCAGATGAGTATTAGACCACCTAAGACTATTGGGACATGCCAAGGATAGATATGACCCTTTAACAAGCAAAACATACACCAAATAGGCTCCTAAACTATCCTTCAGATCACGACAAAGACTTAAACAAGACACACATCCATTTCAAAGTCATTAGGTGATCCTATCATAATTATAACAACATTCCTATGCTAAATCTTAGTTCCCTTATTATAGGCGGATAAATAAATAAATAAAAACATTAAGCCCTTCAATCATTTCCATACCAAATGTGACCTTTACAACCAACATAGTCATTATGTAAGCATAATTTTTAACTTCAACAATTGGTGTTTAATTAACATAACTTTGTGTATTGAGTCATGGATTAATCGAACACAGTGTCTAAGAGGTTTAATATACTTCTCAAGCCACTATAGCAACATACCGAAATAATTTGTTCGATTAACCAGGGAACAAACCTCATGTTCATGTATTAAGCATACTAAATTAGTACATGTGCTAATGATGGTTTGACCTAACATACTATGGACACCACAGGACTTAAACAATCCAAGAGGGGTTACAATGGACTAAAACTAGTATATCAATTATTTCAAAGTCATTTAAACAGATCATACAAGGTCAAATAACCCTTAAACTTAACAAGACAACCACTTAACACACAAATAATCGTCACACAATACTCTAACAGTGTTTTCATCAACTGAACATGCTAGACATTAATAGAGTAGTCCTAAATAGCCATAATATTCACATATATTACATAATGCTTGGCATAATATATTCATGGTTTAATAGTTAACTAAATAAGTAAACCATTTATTGCAGCAACAAGTCATTCCTGGAATTATGTAAATACTCAATTTTCCACTCCCTTAAGCAACTACTGACAACATGTTTAGCATACGAATCTATTCCCTATTTAAGAGATAAAACGCAGGCTTGGGTTATTAGAACATTTTGCATTCTACATTATGATACACAAAGACAATTACGGGGGAAATTTTAATCAAACATAAAAGATATCTAGGCAAGTCTAATTAATTGTTTAGAGGTAGTCCCACTGAGCAAAATTGGCAAAGATAGGTCCTAACACAAGTGATTTAGGCTCAACCCACATCTTTGTCTGAGGACATTAACGGACCACCTGTTAGAAAGAAGTATGACCAAGACAGAATACATTTATACATAACATGGATAGCATAACTCATAAGAAAAGCTAGAACACATCAACTTAAACAGGGTAATATTACAACATGTAGAGGACCATCTACTCCTAAGCCCCATCCACAAGTAGGACAACCCGTTAACGACTATCAACTACTTCTTTGAACTAATTTCAAGGACTTATCCAGACAACTTGCTCCAGAGACAACAAACCTTATATGTACAACAGTAGCAATTCCAGTTTTTGGCATATCTCATATCCCTTTTCATATAGACATAAGCATACCAAGGAGTCATCACAACTAATAGACTTCACATATACCATGTACTTTAACCCAGATCAAACATAAAATATTTTAATCAAGAAGGCCTTGTATATCTAAGGTCTCGACGATTATCTAATATTCTAAGAGTCTCAATATTCCATGTCCCAAGCTTACATTATTTCTTCCCGTATACGAGTAAGATAGTTTCTCATAACCTCGAATTCGTATTTCCCTTCTGGCGGCTGTCGCTTTCTTCGGAGGCATAGCTATAACATATTAATACGTCAGGGAGGGAATAACCTAATAACATAGCTCTATCGCACGATCTTAGAGTAAGAAGAATAGAAACCAATCCTAAATGTCCGGCAGCCTCCTGCGTATAAGTATGGTGCACAACATACCCATACACAAGACTCTACTAGACACGGCCTGTAGACATTCCGAGGACTAACTGCTTTGATACCACTTTTGTCACGACCCGACCCGACGGGCCGCGACTAACCGCCCTAATGACGTCATTATACTTACCTGTCACACATAATCCAACTAACCCTCAATGAGTCGGAAATCCGGCAGCATAACGTCGCAATAACAACATATGCCAGGGTAGGCAAGCCGACAAGGCTGCCTTTACCCCCGAATGCACCTGTCTCCTGAGGAGTCACGATTAGCCAATATAAAATAACAAGCAAGCCGACAAGGCTGCCACCAGATAGTAACGTTTAAACATGGGAACACCCCAGCACAGAATACAATAACATGATTGACCCAAACAGAGTCATAACCCTTACATACGTACAACCCACCATTGTCTACAGACCTCTATAAGAAGAAGAACGACATATGGCGGGGCGGGGCCGTCGTGCCCCTAAATACAAGCGAAGCTCTAAAGAGATTCGGTACCAACATGACAAAACTACGGATCAAAGGAGCTTTCCAACCTGTGAGTAGGAACCTAGGCACGAGGTCCACCAAGCGAAAACATGTACTGCGAGCATGAAACGCGGCCCAGAGAAAGGGGTCGATGCGAAATAATGTCTTGAGCATGTAAAACATGAAGAAGTAAAATAAATCATAAGTAGCCAACAAAAACATGATATCAGTATAAAAATCAGGATCCAAATCCAATTGTGCCATAAACCATAAAAGTCAGTTGTGCCTTGTAAAGATGAGAGTCAAGGCAAGAAAACATGAATGCCTGTCCATATACATATATATACCTGTAACGTAACCCGGCCCACTAGTGCGGGACTCGGTGGAATCATATCATAACCCGACCCGTCTTTGGGACTCGGTAAATCATCTCTCATCTATGGATCCATCCTACGTAACCCGGCCCTCTAGTGAGGGTCTCGGTGAACAATGCAAGGTTGTGCACGAGTCGTAACCCGGCCCGGGACTCGGTGAGGTGAAGTAGTAACACTTAGCACGAGTAGATATCATGAGTGCCATGCAAGTAAAAATCATCATTTGACTCTCAATAAAATCATTACAATAATGTCATAATAAACTCTTTCTTTGAAAAATCATAGGCACTTCTCATAACAATCCTCTTTAGGAATTAAACTATATAAGAATTAAGTACGTCCGCCGTACTTTCATTAAAGCATGCCAAAAGAAAGAAGTAAGGGTTTCACATACCTCTTAGACGAATTAATCGACTCAATATTAGCGTATGCCTCGTTTTAGAACTTCAACCTTGTTGTCGAATTTATCTAAGTTCCATGGTCCTTGTAAGCCCCTATGAATGCTTATCTACATCATACGGATGATTTAAATCATAATCGACACAACATATTAAAAACAGATTCTTAGGGATATTCTAACGAACACCTTAACCGCGTAGAACCTATATTCCGTCTATATCGAAATCTATGTAAGTAGTGAAACATCCAACTCTCTTAATCCTCCTTCTTATACTACTAAAATCTAAAGCGATTACCACAATTTCACATGCAAACCCAGTAACTCAAGAACGACAGTCCGACAACACCCAACCCAAATTCGCATTTGTCGACAATCGTCTTAAGAACTAATAGCAAGAATCAAGTCCAAAACTTGTACAAACTTAGAGAATAAAGAAGATTACCTCTCTTAAACGCATGATGGCGAGAATCGATTGGGCAACCCTTTTGCTCGACACAACTTTCGACAAATGTAAGCACCCCCAAATCGATTCGCGCGAGAATCAGGTTGTATTCAAGGTTTCTTGTAAAGCTCCCGAGTTTCTAAGCTTGCTAATGGTTCGGTTCTCTTTGGAATTTTAACCCGAATACCAAGAATTCTCCCTCGTTTTGGTTTTATGGAAGCTCAGAAAATCCCCAACCGACCGCAACTTCTCAGAAAACCCATCAACCGAGACTTACCTCCACCCGCTAGAAATGTAACCCTTTAATTCCTCATGATTCTTGATGAAGATGAAGGTTGAAGAGATGGAAGTGAAAAAATGAAAGAAAATGGAGAAGGAAGCCTTATGGCTGCTATCGGTCGATCGATTTGGGGCTTGGTCACCCCCAAATCGATTATAACATCTCACTTACCTACTCCCACTATAAATTGTCCCCTCCCTAATTAATTAATTATACACACAATTAAATTTCCGGTCTCCAATTATTTAAGTCCCGACGATTACTAAAATCCTCATATGTCAATAGCATACCTCCCATAATAAAATACCAGTCTATACTCTCTTCGGGGATACACAAGTAATTAAACTCCGTCATCACACTTACTAAATCCCAAAATTATTTCGGGATCACACCCTTTTATATACTAATCCTCTTATTAATATACACAAGTACAACAAAATCTTCCCGGGTCCGGGTCTACTTACCTACGCTATGAGTTCAACCGCTATCCAAAAATATGGGGCGTTACACCTATTTTGATACCAAGTTTGTCGCGCTCCAACCTTGGGAGGTGTGGCCGGCACCCAGTGCCCGAAGGCCTGAGCGTACCACTACTATCCGAATTCTGAAACATGAGACTTAGGTCGACAAGGCCTCCAATTAACTATATATGACAAGACTAAAGGATAACATGTAGACAGAAGAGTCCCAGCAGGATATATACATATGAACAGTTATCCAAGGCCGACAACGTCACGACATACCAACATTTACTATACACAGGTCTGCAAGCCTCTAGGAGTCATATAAACATACCAACAGGTCGGGACAGGGCCCCGCCATACCCCAAAATACTAGTATAGTATGCATCAGTGCCTAAAACTCCTATAATGCAACTCTGAGAGAAGGGAGTGTGACAATAACACGGCTGAGCAGATCACCTACTGGAGAGGAGCGTCGCTCTGTTTATATGTACCTGCGGGCATGAACACAGTGCCCCGGAGAAGGGCATCATCACGAAAGATGTAATGATATGTAAGGCATGTAACATATGTAAACATGAGATAGAACATGAAAGATATGGAAATAAGAATCAACCTGAAACTCATAACAGCCTCTAGGGGCCTACTCTGTCATAATCAGAAACATATGTATACTTGTCTGTAAAAACCATGCCACTATGTGGGGCAAATCATATCATCGTACTCGGTCTCGATGAGGACTCGATCGTACCCAGCCATCTACGTGATGTACCCAGTCATATCATGCAGTTGGGTGCACATCTACGTGTCGTACCCGGCCGACTATAGCGCGGCTCGGTGAGAAAATAAATACATATATAAAAGTGCAATGCAAGACAGACTCTATCAGATACCCTAAGCAGAGCCGGAGTGACCAATTGTCATTATCCTCCCACTATTGTTATTGGCGCTACGTTTAAGAACCTTGATATGAACATTTGGGACTAATATAACCCGAAATATGCTATGAACAAGAACATATTCAAGAATTATGATTGATTGTGAAAGACGACATTTTTCTACTTCATTTCACCAATAAGATTGCCATTTAAAGAAACGACGTATTGATTCATGTCAAAAAAGAAGGTTTGTCTTACATACATTATCCTTGAGATTACAATCGCCTTATACACCCTTACAAGCCTTACGAATAGCTATCTATAGCAACAAAGAGTCGATGTCAATATCAAATCCATATTCCCTAATGAAACTTCATTTATGTATCGTATCGACAATCCTAATACAAAGGGTTCTTAAATTTCTTAACAAAGACACTTATATAGTTTGATCCCCCATTCTCCGAAACAACCCTTCACGGTTTCACAATACCAATAATCGATTTATTTATCAATATCAATTTATAATCTGAGCGGAACAGCCCACAAATCATATTCTCATGATTTCACATGTCTGAGTTTTGATTACGAAAATCCTTTCATAACTTACTTTGAATCATCAATTAACCATAATTATAGATAGAGGAAGATTAATTTTACCTCGATACATCCAAGCTTTCTCAAAACATCCCTTTGTCCCAATTCCAAGGGTTTCCACAGTTGCTTCAATTCGAAGACAATGATTTCTACAATTACTATGGGGATTATCGCGTAAATCTTGTGTGATTCGACTTTGATTTTATCTAGGAATAATATGGTATGATTGAGAGAATTTAGAGAATCTCAAAATCTGATTTTGGGAAGAAAATACTTCGATGGTCCGTCAATCTTCCCGTCAAACTTCCAGGGAAAATTGACGGCTCAGAGAGAAAAATTGACGGTCCATCAATGCTGCCGTCAAATGCCCAAATTTTTCAATTTCATCGAAGCGTACTTTCTTTGATACGTTTGACTTCCCAACACTCTGGAACCTCCATATACAAGCCGTAAACTTTCATTACCCTTTCATAAGACCGTACCTATCCCCGGGACATCGGTATTTATCAATGACACGACGGAATGCAAACTACGGGGTGTAACACTACCCTAATGCAGAATGATTTTAGATGTACAAGAAAAAAAGGAACAGAGTCAATTAGCTAGGCATAGAACTTGGAGATGAAGATATTGAGAAGAATATATCGATGCTTTCCACAAAAGTACTGCTGAATGACAAAAAAAAAAAAATCACCCCTTAGTAAGTGCTAGAGGTTTATTCAATCCTAATTACACCATTAGTTACAGCATACAAAAACTAAGTTTTGAAAACAATAACTTATCCTGCGAAGGCCAAAGCCATGCTATATTCAAGATCCAAGCAGAGCTCATATAAATAGAGAGGAGAGAGGGGATTTTTGGTCAAACTACACATTGAATAAAAGAAAAAAAGCGACTGAAAGAATTATACATCAAAAATAAACTTTTTTCATCAATATATTTCAACAGAACAGCAACACATTCACCTCATGCTACAAGAAGTCCTAAAAGGCACAAAAATGATACTCGAAGTCAGCTGGATATACAGAATAATAGCTGAGCAAGTATTTCTCTGCTGTGTGAAATATGTAAAGATAAAATGAGATATCCGGAAAGGGCATACCGTCAGACCTCTCTATAACAACATTTCACTATAAACAACCATGTTTTATGTAGAACCGATATTTCATGTTATACTATACTATATGTTCTCCATAACAACATTTCGCTCTAGCAAGCAGCCAAAATGAAATAAATGACACAGTTATATAGAGGTTTGACTCTACATGAATGACAGCTTCAGAAGTCTACTGTTGAATTCGTCATTTCTCTATAGAGAGCTTTAAGAATCCTTACAAAAAAAATTGGAGCTGCTGCACCGCTTCAAAGGTTCAAATCCTGAACCATTTTCATAATCAAATAGAGATATTCATAGCTTTACCTTCACGAGGTTCTGAATCACCTTTTAATCACGCTGATCCAAAGCCATTTCCCTTCATTCAGCTTTTCTTTAATCTCATTTTTCACAATAGGGATTAAAAATAGGCTCGCAATGAATATTGAAAGAATTAGCATAACAAACACACTGTTCCATCCTCTAGTTGAAATATATCCAGCTAAAAGTGGCCCGAGAGCGGCCCCCACTGAACCAGTACCGTCTATAATCGCACTCACGGTAGCTAATGCACGTGAGTTTCCCTTTATTAGGCTCTGAGTACCAAGATCTGCTGAAACTGCTGTGGTAATAAGGGAGTAAGGACCGTTGACAAGTGCACCGGAGATGAGCATTAAAGAAATGTTGGTAAACATAGATACACTCCCATATAAGCGATAAAAAAGAAGAACCGGTATTGATAACAACAAGAATATGATGGAAATAACCCCACGAGCTTCAATTATGTCGGATGTGACTCCTGCCAAAACCCCTCCGACGACTCCTCCAATATCGAAAATTGTCGAAAGGATCCCAGCACTTTTGTGAGACAGCTGCACACCAGCAACAACTGCAATACGGACAAAATTGTAAGCATGCAGCCCATGGTAGAAGTGGCTGAACGAAGTTTTAAATTTTACGCAAATGGAAATCAAAATATTGTTTGACTCATCCGCGTAAAACAGGGAGTACTTTACTCGTAAACAGAGCAATTGCATGTTAATCAATATATTATTCAGCAGATTTTGAACATCATAACTGTGTCAACCTCCAAAATTAAGCAAGCAAATCAGGAGCAGCAAACAGGCAGGTCGGATCGAATATGGGCGGGTCAAAATGGGTTAAAACAAAAACGGATAAAATATCCGACTTGTGCATATTTAACGCGGATAAAAAATGGGTTAACCAACATATCAATATTATCCATGGTTTCAAGAATAGTCAGGTGAGAACACAAGCTAAAAGCCAAAATAAACTTAGACTCTCAGAAAGTAAGAACTCATGAAAAATAACAAGCAAACAAATCGGTATTGACAATATGGATATCCATATTATCATCTTTTGATCCATTTTTAAATGGTCAATTATCCAACCCATATTTAATGGGTCAGGTTGGATGGTTACTTGTTTTTTTTTTAAACCATTTTGCCAGCCTATTAGTAGGACTGGCTGAAATGAGGCTTTACATTTTACACAAACGAACATAAAAAAAAACCTTTTGTTTGGCTCATAACTTTACTCATAAACAGAGCAATTACATGTTAATAAGTATATCAGATCAGCCGATTAAGAGCTGATATTGAACATCATAACTGTTTCAAGCGCCAAAATTAAGCAAGCAAAGCCGAAAGGCTTTGCTTCCCTATGCTCGTCTAGTAGAAGCAAATGAACACATTATGCAATAAAACAACCATATGTGTCTCCAATTTTAAATTACTCTAGTTTAAGTGTTGTAAAGCAACAACAAATTCTCATCATTCAAGTCATGTTATTCACATGGAAAATAGGATAGTAGTGTTTTACAACGACAAGCAAAAAGGATATAATCCTAAACTTAATCACATACCACTCAAAGAGTAGTTTCCCTAGTAAAAGTTCGGCGATATTTTTGGATGTTATAGTGAAATGTTATTATAGAGCACATATAATATAACATAACATAAAAGATCGGTTCCACAGAAAACATGGATGTTATAGTGAAATGTTGTTATAGAAGATAATTGTTATAGAGAGGTCTCATGGTACCTGTATGCCTTAAGTAGAACGGCAACCAGTACAAAAAAGTGTAGGCCACTAGCTTAGAGAAAAATAAGCAGAACGCAAACGGTGCCACTCCCGGTAACCTCCACGCTTGCAAGAACCCAATCGCACCAGCACCCTCCTCCGTTTCAGGTCCCACGACTCCCTCCTCTTCTTCGGCTTCACCCGTATCCGGACCCACTAATGCAACTCCCTCCACATTCATCTCAATCTCCTTCGAATCCAATTCAAGACCAATATGATCAGGTTTCACTACAAGAAACATATAAACCAATACCGCCACAACTAAAATGAATATCCCCGGCAATAAAAAAGACCAACCCCAACCAAATCCCAGCACAGATGAAGCAACTAAAGAACCAATAATATTACCAACAGAAGTATTTGAATTCCAAACTCCCATTATCAAACCCCTTTTAGCTTTCCCAAACCAATTTCCCATCACAGCAACAACACAAGGCCAACCAATAGACTGAAAAAGCCCACATAAAATCTGAACAATTAGAAAAAACCCAAGCCAATGCACATCAAGAAAATAACCTAAACCAAAAACAATCACCAAAACCCCACTCCCCAACATCCCAACAGTCAAGAAAACCCTCAAATCAATATTATCACCAATATGGCCAGCAAAATACATCCCAATTGAGTATGCTAACAAGAATGCAAGATCAAGCTCTCCTAAACGGTGGGGCCCACTAGGACCCTCAAATGGGGCCCACCCAGTGCCATTAAGATCTTTAACCTCAGGTCCAAGAACTGATTTTACTATACTTGGTGGTTTCCTAGAGGCATGAAAAGCTGCATATGCTATAAAAGTTAACAAAAGAACCAAAAATTTATGGAAAGTTAGTGTCTTTTCTGGTGGATTAAGTGTGGGGAAGAGATTTAAACCTGGGGGTGGCTTTGTAGATGGAACTAAATTAAGGGGTTTGAGTTCCATCATGATTTTTCAACTTTCTTAAGCCGAGATCTATCGGAAATAGGCTCTTTACCTCCCAAAGCAAGGAGTAATGGAATTATAATGGATATATTGTTGTTGCATGTTTTTTCAAATTTTTTGAACCGAGGAACGATCGGAAATAGTATCTCTGACCTATCAGGTACAGGTAGGATAAGGTTTGGTACACTCTTCCTTCTCAAATGTGACCACACTTGTGAAATTACACTGTTATTGTTGTTTGTTGTTTCATGTTTTTTCAATTTAATACATTCATAAAAATCAAATCTTTATATGTGGGGTTTATGTACATGACAAGATTTACTGAGAAAATTGAGTAAATGGGGTTGTAAAGAAGATGAAATTGTGTAAAGGGGTTTTTGAATTTTGTTGTTTTACGACATTTTTTGGTCAGATCTATAAGGTCTGAATGATTGTATGTCGTAGAAGTTAAGGAAGATGAATTTGGGAGGTTTGACTGTTTCTTCCTTGGAACCTCCCAGGAATGGTGAAATGCAAATCTTTGCCCCCACACAAAACTACATTTTGACCTCTTTTTTTCGATTTTAAATTTTACTTAAAAAATTAATTATTTTTTAAGTTTAAATAGTTTTTAAAAATATAAATTAATTTATTATCAGAAGCGGAATAAGAATTTCATGTTTATGAGTTTTGAATTTATCATCAAACTCATAACTTATTTTAGTTATTGAGATCGTTATTATTTGTACATATTCAGTAAAATTTATAATATAAATATAAGATCTAAGGGTACTAGTACATCCTAATACAAATCAAAATAGAGATAAGCATCCATATGATCCCATAGACTTTACTAATTTTTCGTCTCAGCTAGTACCTAATATAACATATAGTTTCACCCCTACCTATTGTCCCATAGGAATTTATGAGTTTGTACTTTTTTTTAAGGCCAAACCATATCATTCTTAAAAATCAGGAAATACAACATATCTATTATATTTTCATAAGTAAGGTCCAAAAATAAAAAATTGTACGCAGACCTTATTTCTATTTTGGGAGGTAGAGAGTCTGTTCCATAGACACTCATTAAAGAAAAAACATTTCAAATAAGATTATATATGCATGTTAATGAAGTCTTCGCAAATATAAAAGAAGCATAACAACTAATACGATTAAAAATCAGCAAATATGGTTCAAAAAATCATTTTTCTAATGTAAAACTTAAAAGTAATTAGCCCCTTAAGACATGTTGGAGTTACTCTACGAGCGAGCATGAGCACACAGGTCTTCGTCGACATGTTGCTTGCCTATTAAAGGGTAACTTCGGTATTGTCCGATTTTCCTGCCTTAAAGAATATTATACCTAACTGCCTTATTATATATACTTTTTCATTATTGGACATAAAAAGCAGCCCATATTTTTCTTTTGACCTATGTGCCCTCGGAAAATCAAGCACCTCAAGTCTTCGACTCCCTATGCTGTGGGGCCCATCTTCTTTTTCTTTTTTCATGCCTTTTGGTTCCTTGAATTTTCTTTAACACCAGTGGAGCCTACCTCTTAATTTTTTTTTATCACAATTCCATTTCTTTCTTATTTATATCCAGCTTTCCGGTTTACACCAGATTATTTCTGAACATAGTAGTCCCGGTCCCTCAGCACTACTATCAGTAAATCGCGGGATGTGCCTGAATGACCAGGGTTTGAGAACAGAATAATTGATTTCACATACAAGGTCATACTCCATAAGAGAGCAAATTGCTCCCACTAGGGTTTGCATAAGCGATTGCTAAACTTTGTTGTTATGCCTAGCCATAAAGGTAGGGATATTGGTAAGATGGTAGAAAAATGTATAATTGAGTGGGGAATTAGAGATCGTATATCAACAATTACAGTTGATAATGCGAGCTCTAATGATGTGGCAATTGCTTATTTGAAGGACAAGTTAAGAAATACCCTTGTTTTGGGGGGTGAGTTTTTTCATATGAGATGTGCAGCTCATATATTGAATTTGATTGTGAAAGATGGGTTGAGTGAGGTTCG
The DNA here is from genome assembly GCA_029783415.1 of Anisodus acutangulus. NCBI lineage: Eukaryota > Viridiplantae > Streptophyta > Magnoliopsida > Solanales > Solanaceae > Anisodus > Anisodus acutangulus. Next base: position 373,946 of record CM056511.1, read on the forward strand.
TGAATCAATTAGTCGAATTGATTTGCGATTAAGTATGTTAGGAGTTCCCAAGTAGAGCACAACAATTCCAAAGTTGTATAATCAAGAGGGCATAACTTATAAGGGCTCTGTTTGTCTTGATATTAGTACAGTGGAATTCTACATATCTTATGTTAGAAAGTGCTAGTAAGTTCAACCAAGCCTTTGTCATACTTGAAGATGATGATATGGCTTTTGTGCTTGAGCTTGATTGTGGTGTCCCGAAAGATGAGGATTGGGAAAATGCATCCTTGTTGTCTTTATTTTTGAGAAATTTCTATGAGGCTACTATTAGGATGTCGAAGTCTCTATGTGACAACTAACCATTATTTTCATGAAGTTATTAGCATGTTTTCAACATTAGCGAATGTGAAAGACAAAATAATAATGAAAACCTTAAGGCAATGGCTACAAAAATGAGAGCCAAATTTGACAAGTATTATGGGAGTATTGAGAAAACAAACATGATGGTGTTGATAAGCCGTAGTACTAGATCCTCGATATAAGTTGAGATTTACGAATTGGAGTTGTAGAAGGATTGGTGTTGATGATGCTAAAATAGAATTGATCGTTAGTAAGGTAATGAATGTATTGGAACGTCTTTTTGCATTCTATGACAAAAATCATTCTTCTATGCTTGATTCTAATGTATTGGATGAGTCTCAAGGCTCTATTGACAATGTTGGTGGGGAAAATTTTGGTTTTGTTGATCCAGCTTCACTTGTCAAAGATTGGTACCAGGATGACCAAGATGAACTTAGTGGGGATTTAAGATCTGAATTGGAAAGGTACCTTAGTAGTCCTCGTGAGCCCAAAAATGAAACATTTGATTTATTGATGTGGTGGAATCTTTGCTAAGTCGACTTACAAGGTTCTCGGTTTGATGGCTAGAGACATCTTAGCCATCCCTCAGTATCCACGGTAGCCTCGGAATCCGCTTTTAGCACATCCGGTCGAGTGCTTGATCAATTTCATGACTCTCTAACTCCTAAATTTGTGGAAGCTTTGATTTGTTGCCAAGATTGGTTGCGCTCATCTTCAAAATCAATTAGTGTTGAGCAATATATGGAAGATGCAGAAAAATATGAGGAAGGTAAATCACTACTCACTAGGTCTTTCTTTATTTTTGTTTTATGGATTTGGGTTATTTATAATTTTTATTTTTGTGTATTATCTTTTGTCTTGGAATCTCACAATAGTTTTATTTTATTTTTGTAGAGCTTACTTGTGTCACGGAAGACATAATGGTGGATTAGTATGCAAGTGGACGTGTGACATTTAAACTCTTCTCAAAATGTAGATGTTAGTGCAAAGAAGAAGAAGATGCAAAGAAGAAGAAGAAGAAGAATGCAAAGAAGAAGAAGAATGCAAAGAAGAATGCAAAGAAGAAGAAGAATGCAAAGAAGAATGCAAAGAAGAAGCAGCAATGCGATCTCAAAATGCAGATGTCAATGCAAAGAAGAAGAATGCGAGGCGTGTTGAAGCCTCACAATGCAAAGAAAGAACACCTAGACTAACAGTTTCAATTAATAAATCGGTGATCGATATTTCGTTAAATGTCACCTGGATTATGCTGTAATTTTGCAATGTTTTCTTCATTTAGTCATTGTGAATTGTGATTGTGTTGTAGTCATTTAAAAGGTCGGGTTGCGGTATATCTCTGTTGTAATGAAGTGTATACAAATTCTTGCTTTTCTCTTCTTTGCCGTTCCATATTATGCAATATTTCACACATATTTTGTCACTTCTTTGCTTCATTCCATATTATGCAATCCCTATGCGATAGTATACTATTTATGACAAATGTTTTACAGTGCAGGAACCTACCCGGAACCGCAGGGTCCGGGTAGGTTCCGGGTAATGATTGCTATGGGTAGGTTCCGGGTAACAGATTTAGGAACCGATCGTTTACTGGGTAGGGTCCGGGTAGTTTAAAAAAGTTAGGGTACCCGGACCCGCTCACCCCTACCCAAAATGCATGCCTCCAGCTGGATTTTAAGTTCCTCATTTGCCATCCAGCTATGTCATAGGGACCACAATTCCGTTTCTCTTTACTGTGTGCCTGATGCCGTTCGCATTATAAGCAAAATTTCTCCAACTCATCTTCTTCTTTGCTAGTTCCTCCGATTCAAAAAGTTTATCTTACTTTTCTTTTTAATCCATTTCAAAAAGAATGTCTCTTACCTTTTTTGATAATTTTTTCATTCAAACTTTTCATATAACATGTTTTAAGACCACAAGATTAAAGATCATTTTTGTACATTCAACATATTTTTAATTTAAGATCATAAGATTCAAAAGTATTCTCTACTTTCTTAAATTTTGTGTCAAATCAAAATCAGACAATTGTTTTTAAAATTTAAACGGAAGAAGTACATGATTGCAGGTTCCTACTGCGCCTGCTGAATGATCCCAAGATCCGTCATGTGTACAGGGAACAGAATGCGGTAGCAGATTTTATGCAGTTTTCGGTGCTTCTATGCAGGGGACAATGCATCCTCACTTCATTGCAGACTTTCTCCAACAAAACAAAGAAACCAAACTCGATTGCGGCGAGTTAAGGATCCAACAGTGGCTGCAACTTGTCGTTCATATTGTAATGTAGCCCAGCCCCTTGACTCCCATCGTGTATTTCAATCTAATTCCACCGGATGTAATAGTATAGTTTCTAACTCTAACATGGAACTCTTTATGAGCTCCCAACTTCCCTGTACTACAAGGTTTTTGTGATGCTTTACTACCCAAAAAAATGTTAATTACAACGTTAATAATATTTTATTTACAAAAAAAAAAACATATTAAAGATGAAATAAGGAACTCAAAGACTGTAATATTGTTGTTGTTCTTAATCATATTTTTACTAATGTTAATAATATGTATCCGCTATTAATTATACGTTTAATGAAATGATTTACTACCATACAAATATTTTACTTCTCAAAGCATTTCAAATAATCTGAAACAAAGAAAATATATCATAGCACAAATTGTTGAACTCGTGCTTCCAGAACTTCTAGCTTTTCACACGTAACTTAATTTCAAGAAACATCGTAAAATATGTTGAAAATTTCTTAAAATTGCATAGAGGTAAAATTAGAAATATATATTGGGCCCGTGCTGGCACAAGATCCAGTAGCCAGTATATATATATTGAGCTCGGTTCATTTAATAAATGAGCATAGTAAAATAAAAATAAAAAGATAAAAGGGCAATCCGGTGCACTAAGCTCCATAGCGGGGTCGGGAAAAGACCGGACCACAAGGGTCTATTGTACGCAATCTTACCTTGTATTTCTGCAAGAGGTTGTTTCCACGGCTTGAACCCGTGACCTCCTGATCACATGTCAGCAATTTTACAAATTACTTCAAGGCTCTCCTTCTAGCTTAGTAAAATAAAAAGGTAAAATTTATTATTGTGTTGTTCTATCATTTGAATAGATAAGGTACTATTTAATTTCCTCTATTTCAAAAAGAATTAATGACGATGTTTCAAGTACGATGATCAACATATCAAATTTTGGTATGAATTGTAGATTTACTTCTTACTTTATATTTAAACATAGATATCATAAGTTCGTACATAATTTTTTGTAATGGAAGCAAATAGTCTCATTTGTCCGAGCAGAAAGAAATCAATATATTGGCTAAAATCAATTGTTGCCTTGTTGGTTTTATTTTATCAACCTCTAATATGAGATTTCATACCAGATGATGTGATACATATGTTGTATATTTCTCGAAACAAAAGTTATAAATATTAATAATACATTCTATGGGTAAAATATATTATTGTGTTGGTACTAAATTGAGTATTACGAACATACGGTTACGCGGCGCCTTCCTGAGGTTCCTTTGAAGGGCGACGTAAGGCTAAGCAGCCAATGTCAGTGTAGTTACTATTCATCAATTGGGGTCCCCTTCGTACGCTAGACGAGACTGTCAGTGTCGTACGGAAAAACCAATGTCAAAGCAGTTGAGAAAACAGAAAAGAGAATTGAGAATGAATGAAAGCTTGATTGCATTAATGAAAGTTATTACAATGAAAGCAAACGGTGTCGGGGGGAGAGACACCAGAATAGAGATTTGAATGTTTGGTTGAAATTTTGATTGCTTGATCTCCCTTATATATGTTCTAAAAATAAAAAGGCAAGTAACAAGATTAGACATAATTAAGTTAGAGAAACATAATGGAAATACAGAAGGTAAACCTATTCTATATTTACATCAAAAGGGACATATATTATTACAAAGTAAGAGCATGGTCATTGGCGGCACTTTGAGGGGCCGCAACCTTATCTTCAGCATCAGGGTCTACGCGCGACATTGGGCGTGACGCTAGGCGTTGGGCACTCGGAGCTTGCACAGGCGCACATGCATTGGCATTGGCGCACGGGGCGCTTGGCATGGGCGGCATTGTCAGGGGAAACATTGGTGTAGGCATACGTTGGTTCACATATAGATTAGGGACGCTAGCGAAGGTCATCGATGGAGCGACAAAGGTACAGGCGCACTTGTCACTCGGCGCGATCAAGACCACGGGGTCGTCCATGAAGCTTGGAGCTAAAAGGCTTTCCAGAGCATCATGGGGCGCGGTCGAGGGGTCATGGGGCGCGGTCGAGGGGTCATGGGGCATGGATGGAAAGCCTTCCTTAACATTCTCCCCCACTTGAGTTGGCGATGTCCTCGGCGCCTTACTTGCAAGGTATTCATCAATCTGGTTTTTGTAGCCTTTGAGGTTAGTTCCTCTCTCCCATGTATTCTCCTTTATATCACAATCTTGCCATTTCACCAAGAACTCTTGGTGGTCTTTCTTTGAAGCATGAATGACTCAATAATCAAGAAAGCTTAAGCACGCATTTTCCCGAATGATTACGGACCTCGAATACTTGGTATGGTGAGATGGTTGCGCGAAGGGTCTTCGGTGTCTTCTTTAAAGGGCTTGAGAAGACTGATGTGAAAAATTGGATGAATCTTCTACCATGCCAGGGAATAGACCATGTATGCAACATTCCCAATACGTCGCTCAATGATCAAGGGCCCAATATATTTTTTAAGCAGACGGGGATCATGCACCCCTGCAAACATGTATCATTTTGGGATTTTCACCATCACTTTATCCCCAACTTGATATTTCATAAAGCGACGGTTTTGATCAGCATGCTTCTTCATCCAGTTTTGGGCTTTCACTAGATAGCTCCGCATTATCTCTAGAATCTGCTTCCACTAGCTAGCAGCTCGATGAGACTTCCCCAAGTTAGTATGTAGGAGAAGTGGTTGTTGCCCGGTGACAATTTCAAAAGCGCTTCTGTTTGTCCTAGAGCTCTTTTGTGAATTGAAGCACAACTGAGCAGCATCCAGAAGCTTAACCCAATTTTTCTTCGAGCTGGTGACAAAATGGCGTACATATTCCTCCTGAATGTCATTGAACTGCTCTGTATGACCATCAGATTATGGGTGGAAGCTTGAGTTGAGGTTCGACTTGGACCTAAGGCACTTAAAGAGTTGAGTCCAAAAGTTGCTAGTGAAGCGAGAGTCGCGATCACTCACAATGTCTTTGGGTAAGCCCCAATATTTGACCACATGCGTGAAGAAGAGTTTAGATGTATCTTCAACTAATATGTACCTCGATGTGGCTATAAACATAGCATATTTAGAGAACCGGTCTACTACAACCAAGATAATTGTAAGATCTCCGACCTTAGCTAAGTCGGTGATGAAATCCAGTGAAACGCTTTCCCAAGGTCTCTTTGGGACAGACAATGGCTCCAAAAGGCCCCGCTTGTGTTAAGAGGTCAGACTTGTCTTTTTGGCATGTTAGGCAAGTCTTCACGTACTGAGCAACGGCATATGCCATTTGGGGCCAATAATAAGCGCGGTGCAATAACGTCATGGTGCACTCTTCTCCTAGATGGCCAGCCCATAGTGTATCATGGCATTCCATGAGAAGAGTTCTTCGCAAATCTCCTCATTTAGGAACATACAGTCGGTTCCCTTTCATTTTTAGGAACCCATCTTCCATGTAGAACTGGCGACTTTTGCCTTGCCCGACCAGGTCGACCAAATATTGCAGAGAAGGATCTTTGGTGAGTAAATCATGTATTTGATCTTTTATGTTGGTGGCCACTTCACTTACCCTTAGGGCTGCGATGAGGCACACTGATGCCAAGTCAGCCCTCCGACTTAGGACGTCAGTAACTTGGTTGGTCTTTCCACTCTGATACTCAAGTTGAAATGGAATTCAGCTAGGAGTTCTTGCAATCTTAATTATTGGTTGTTCAGCTTTGGCTGGGTCATGAAGTGACTAACAGTCGTGTTGTCTGACTTTACTACGAATGGGGTTCCCAACAGATAGTGTCTCCAAATGTGCAAGCAATGGACGACAACCAATAACTCTTTTTCATTGGGGGCATAGAGCCACTCTGCGTCCTTCAACTTTTGACTCTCATACACAACCGGGTACCCCTCTTGTAGTAGGACTCTGCTTAGGGCATAATCAGAGGCATCCATTTCTACTATGAATGGCTTGGCCAAGACGGGGCTACTAGACATAACCACTTTCAGTGTGTTGAAGAAATCCATTCGCCTCTAAGACCAGTCCTATAGTGTGACCTTTTTCAGAAGCTCTGTCAATGGCACCATAATGAGGGAGTAATTCTTCATGAACCAGCGGTAAAAATTGCACATGCCAAGGAACGCGACATGACATGGACATCCTTAGGCGGCGGCCAATCTGTGACTGGTTAGATTTTTTGTTGGTCCATTTTCATCCGCCCTTCTTCGATGACATGTCCGAGGAAGTCGATTTTTTTAGCAAAGGAGAACTTGTATAGCTTGACATACAATTGGTGTTCCCGCAGCAGGGCTAGACCTTTCGCAGATACCCCACATGTTCTTCTAGCATTTTGCTATATACCATACTGTCGTCCAGGTAGACCACTACGAATTATTCAATATATTCCCGGAAGACTTGGTTCATCAGAGTGGAAAATATGGTTAGAGCGTTAGTCAAGCCGAATGGCATGACTAGAAAGTCGTATGACCCATATCTTATCACACGTGTCATTTTTCGTTAATATCCCTCAACAATTCAAACCTGCCAATAACATGTCTTCAGGTCTATCTTGGTGAACACTGTAGCACCCCCTAGTCTGTCAAACAGGTCCGTCATTAGCAGAATAGGATACTTGTTTTTTATAGTGATCTTGTTCAAGGCCCGATAGTCTACACAGAGCCTTAGGGTGCCCTCGTGTTTCTTTTAGAATAGCACGGGGGACCCATATGGTGACTTGGAATGTACAATGATCCCCGTGACTAACATATTCGTAAACTATCTCTGAAGCTCGGTGAGTTTGGGTTGTGACATTCTGTATGGTGCCCGAGCAGGTGGCTTCGCGCCAGACACTAATTCAATTTCATGGTCCACAAATCGCCTAGGCAGAAGTCATTTTGGCATGTCGTGTGGCACGACATCTTCAAATTCCTTCATGAGCTCCTTCACGGGTGTGGGAATAGGACCCGAAGAGCGCTCAATGTCTTCAATGTAAAGGGTAGCCAAGAACGTAGGTTCCTATTTTCTGACTCCCTTATTTAGCTGCAAGGCCGAGATATTTCCTGCGGCCATCTTTATAGTTGTCATGGGATAATGCAGGGTTTGGCCCTATTTACTCCAATCATTAGTAGCACATCTGCATAGGGTATCGTAATAATGTTGGTTTGCCTCATGAATTCCAACCCAACTATCAGTTCGAAGTAATCGATGATCACCACACACAAGTTGGATTTTCCTTCATAAGGACCCATCTTCACCGGTATTCATTTGGCTATTCTGCCCACTTGTTGGGGCGGTGAGTTGATTGCCTTAATACGACCCTTGCCTTGTCTAACAACAAGCCCAAGGCGCTCTACCTCAGTTGAGGCAAGGTAGTTGTGAGTCGCGCCCGTATCTATCATGGCCTTAATAGGCTTATCATTTACCCTCAAGTCGACGAACATCGGTTTCTTTCCTAAGTTAAGGGGAGGTCGCTCGTCCGCCTTTGTCTTCCTTTTCTTAGAGGACAGACATGGTTCCTTCTTCTTGTGGATACCGACACTGGTTCTTTCTAATGCCTCAGAAATATAATAAATAAGTGCGTTGAAGGCACCTATAGGTTCCATTTGATCATCATCGTCCTCGTCGTTATCCGTCCCATCATCTAGAGTCTGATGGGAATTTATTTGTGCCTATGGGCACTCATTGTTCCAGTGAGGCCCTCCGCAGTGTCGACATCCTGAGGGGCGCTTTCTTTCCCAATCGTTGTTGTGAGACGATAAACTATTGATGCTTGAGGAGGGAGACTTGGACTTAGTATCACTCCGATCTGCCCCACTTCTGCTAGGACCACTACTGCTAGGCTTGCCCCATTTGTATCCTCCTCGTGTGGGAGGTTAAGGTTTGTCCTTTCGAGTTTCTACTTGGTAGTCCCCAAGACATGATGTTGCCTGGATGGCCTTTGGTAAAGTATCGACTCTTTGTCTTTACAGCTCCATACGGGTGTAAGGTTTCAAGTCTTCCATAAAAGTGAAAAGGTTTTCTTTGTTGCCCATATCCTGTATGTTCAGCATGAGTGCGGATAATTCTCGCACATAGTCACAAACCCACTTGGTCTGGCGGAGCTCCCGAAATTTTTCTTGCATTATACTCAATTTTTTCAGGGAAGAATTTGTCACGACCCGACCCGACGGGCCGCGACTAACCGCCCTAATAACGTCATTATACTAACCTGTCACATATAATCCAACTAATCACTTAATGAGTCTGAAATCCGGCAGCATAACGTCGCAATAACAACATATGCCAGGGTAGGCAAGCCGACAAGGCTGCCTTTACCCCCGAATATACCTGTCTCCTGAGGAGTCACAACTAGCCAACACAATATAACAGACAAGCCGACAAGGCTGCCAACAGATAACATAACAGGCAAGCCGACAAGGCTGCCAACAGATGCTAACGTATATACATGGAAACACCCCAACCCAGAATACAATGATATGGCTGACCAAAACAGAGTTATAACCTTTACATAAGTACAACCCACCACTGTCTCTGAGACCTCTATAAGAAGAATAACGACATATGGCGGGACAGGGCCCGTCGTGCCTAAATACAAGCGTAAGTCTAAAGGAGGTTCGGTACCAAAATGACAAAGCCCTGGATCAAAGGAGCTTTCCAACTCTTGAGTAAGAACCTAGGCACGAGGTTCACCAAGCGAGAGCATGTACTGCGGGCATGAAACGCACTTCGAGGAAAGGGGGTCGATGCGAAATAATGTCTTGAGTATGTAAAACATGAAGTCGTAAAGAGATCATAATTAGCCAGCGAAGCATGTAAGATCGTATAAAAATCGGGATCCAAATCCAACCGTGCCATAAACCATAAAAGTCGGTTGTGCCTTATAAAAATGAGAGTAAAGGCAAGGAAACATGAATGTCATCCATATACATATATATACCAGAACGTAACCCGGCCCACTAGTGCGGGACTCGGTGGAATCATATCATAACCCGGCCCATGCTGGGACTCGGTAAATCATCTCTCATCTATGGATCCATCCTACGTAACCCGGCCCTCTAGTGAGGGTCTCGGTGAACAGTGCAAGGCTGTGCACGAGTCGTAACCCGGCCCGGGACTCGGTGAGGTGAAGTAGTAACACTTAGCATGAGTAGATATCGTGAGGAACCATATGCAAGTAAAAATTATCATCTGACTCTCAATAAAATCATTGTAATAATGTCATAATAAACTCTTTGCTGAAAAATCATAGGCACTTCTCATAACAATCCTCATTAGGAATTAAACTGTATAAGAATTAAGTACGTCCGCCGTACTTTCATTAAATCATGCCAAAAAGAAAGAAGTAAGAGTTTCACATACCTCTTAGACGAACTATCAACTCAATATTAGAGTATGCCTCGTTTTAGAACTCCAACCTTGTTGTCGAATTTATCTAAGTTCCACGGGTTCTTGTAAGCTCTAAGAATGATTATCTACATCATACGGACGAATTACATCATAATCGAATCAACACATTAAAAACAGATTCTTAGGGACATTCTAACGAACACCTTGAACGCGTAGAACCTATATTCCTTTTATATCGAAATCTATGTAAGTAGTGAAACATCCAACTCTCTTAATCCTCCTTCTTATACTACTAAAATCTCCAAAACAGCACCACAATTTCACATGCAATCCCAAAGAACCTCAAGAATAAAGAATTCTAACGATACCCAACCCAAATTGCATTTTCGACAATCGCCTTAAGAACTAATAGCAAGAAAAGATTTCAGAAAATTGTACAAACTATTAAGAACAAGGAAGGTTACCTCATTAAACACATTGACGAGAATCATTGGGAACCCTTTTGCTCGACACAGTCTCCGACAAGCAAACAGACCCAACATCGATTCGCGAGAATCCTTTCGCATTCAAGGTTTCTTGTTTAGCTTCTGAGTTTCTAAGCTCGTTCTTGGCTTCGATTCTACTGGAATCAAAGCCCAAAACACCAAGAATTCTCCCTCGTTTTGGTTATATGGAAGCTCCCGAAAATCCCCCAATTTTTGGTCGAAATTTCAGAAAACCATCAACTGAGCTTACTCTTATTGCTAGAAATGAATTTGGTGAAGGAGTTTGGTAGAGATGAACAGAGCACGTTGAAGGATTGATGGTGGAAGAGATGGAGTTGAAGAATCTGCAAAAAAAAATTGGAGAAGAAGCCCTTATGGCGATATATCGTCGACGGTCGATTTGGGGCTTGGTCACCCCAAATCGTTTATAAAATCCCACTTACCAACTCCCACTATAAATTGTCCCTCCTAATTAATTAATTATACACACAATTAAATTTCCGGTCTCCAATTATTTAAATCCCGACGATTACTAAAATCCTCTTATGCCAATATCATAATTCCCGTAATAAAAATACCAGTCTATACTCTCTTCGGGGACACACAATTATTATTCAACTCCCTCGTCACTCTTACTAAATCCCAAAATTATTTCGGGATCACGCCCTTTTATATACTAATCCTCTTATTAATATACACAAGAACAACGAAAATTTTCCTGTCCTGGTCTACTCACCTACGTTATGAGTTCAACCACTACAGAAAATACGGGGCGTTACATCCTCCCCCCCTTAGAAACATTCGTCCTCGAATGTCGGTACGACATTTCTAACCTTTGACACCATACAAGAAGAATACACAAAATGTTATTCCAATTCATCAAAAACACGGGGTACGACATTCAGGGATTAATTCAGACTATCTTTTAAACTGTGAGAAGATACATATCCATCCATAACTACTTCTAAAGGATAAACTCAAGTTTCGTATGCAACCCAAGATAAACACATGGTGACTTCATTCCTTAAATTCAAACAATAGGTAAAGGAGGTAGAAGGTCCTAATATCTAATTTTAGAGCTCTATGCGCAACATAGTTATTTAAAACTATTCACACACCAATACAATTAGCCATGTAGCTACTTTATACTATTGCAGTTGATTCTTTTATTGCACTATTTTTGGGCTAGAGTGCAGCAGCACAACTGCTGATTTTTCACTCTGCCTCTGCCCAGAATTTTCAGCCCACAGCTGCCCCAAAATAAAGGCAGCAACATGTGTCTGTGCAGGGCACAATTTCACCAAAATACAGCAGTGATTACAGTAGCAAAAAAAATAGCAAAACAGCAGCCAAATAGCAGTCAACTGGTAGCCAAAACAAAGAATAATAACAAAGAAAATGAGCTCAAATAATACCAAACAGCAGCCTAATAACAAGCAGGAAAATGAGCTCAAATAATACCCAAACAAAGAATGACTAATAACAGCAGGAAAATGAGCTCAAATAACAGTCCAAAATATCAGCCAAACAGCAGCTAAATAACAGCAGAAACTGAGCTCAAATAACAGCCAAAATATCAGCCAAAATATCAGCCAAACAGCAGCTAAATAGCAGCAGAAACTGAGCTCAAATAACAGCCAAAATATCAGCCAAACAGCCTTAAAGCATAACCAAACAGTCCTAACAGCAACTATAATGAGACAGAATGCATCAAATTTTTTTTTTTTTTTGTATTTACAGCACAGTAGATTAGCAGCCTTTTTTCTGCACCCTAAGGCAGTCCCCCAAGCCTATATGTGCAGCAAAATATAACATCAACACATGACCACAATTTACCTCAAAGGCACAACAGGCCTACTAAATTTTCAGCAGTCCAGGGCACCAAGACAACAGGTAGCAGCAACCAGTAAACAAGCAGCAACTATAACTCAGAATCCAGTATTTTAAGAGCCACATAAATCTTAACAAAGGATGTAGATAATTAGGAGAGCACAATATGCTTGAAAATAGGATATTTGAGGCTAAAAAGAGCAGCAATATCTGTGCCAACTGAGGCAATAAATATATGTCTAAAGTGCCACCGGGACAGTAGTAGCAGCAGTAAAGCAGCAGCTAATCAGCAGTAAAGCAGCAGCTAATCAGCAGCAACAAGACTAGTCTACACATGCTAGACCTTTCCTAAACAAGCTGGTCCTTAGGCCACATAAAAACAAGTAACTAAATGCAACCTACTCTGGTTAGGTATGCAGAAATGGGGCTTAACCATGCTGAGTTTAACAACATTTGAGGCATGAAGTTAATCATCCGTATATGTACAAGTCTGAAATTAGCACATCATGATTTATTTTAACTGCACATGTTAACTTTAAACTACCACAACACCTTCATCCACATATATTCACTTAGGTCAGTTTTATCTAATTAAACAGGCTCCCAAACTGTCATTTTACCACTACTTTAAGCATAAACAGTCTACATATTCAGGGGTCAAAATAAATGCATTAAGAGGCTGCATACCAACAGTTCACATAAGCGAAATCTGAGGTCCGGAAGAATTTTCTGAATCACCCCTGTAAAGGCTATCATGCTGAGATTAGCCTAAGTTTATCCTTTTAACTTGTTAGGAACACATGTCTACTAGCATAGTGGTTCTAAGCTTTTATTCCTAACTTATACATGCACTTAAACTAAGTGTATTGGTTTACACATTGGCAATGATAACATGGATAAATGAAGGGGTGCAGAAATACTCTTTTCTAGGTGTTCATAACATAACTTCAAAGTCCAGACCACATAGAGTTCAAGTTACAAGAACATAGATACAACAAGTACATACCTATGAAAACAATTAGGAACTAAACTTCCCTTTGGACATATCACAACCTCATGGGTTAGTGTTAAGCTCATACAGTCCAACAATAAACTAAAATAAGTCCTTTGGTTTTTTTTTTTTTTTTTTTTAAAAAAAAAATTTCCAGTTCATATCACAGTATGCGCCCATAGAAGTAACAGGATATTAATAGCACAGACAGGACATCATGTAGTCATAATTGAAGCTAAACCTGTCATTGGAGACCACATTGTAGGCTACCTCATTTCAAATTATTGGATACCACATGGAAAAACCAAAAACAGTAAGCCGACATATTCTCTAAGCTTATACTCAACCAGGGTTACTATTGTAACTATATGAAAAATGTAATAGAAGTCACACCGGTCTTTCTACTATGACCAATAAGTTATAGGTCACTCCTAACTTTAGGTTAGATTCATATCAAGTCGGAATTGTCTTTAACAACACTAATCACTCCAAAATCAATCCAAACAAGGTTATTATTGCTTAACTTACGCATGCAATAGTTTAAAAGTCATTTCATGATTCAACTAAAATTACACCAGACTATACACCAACCTTATCAATCAACCTGCAAGATCCACATATTCCTTTTTGATTAATCCAAACATATAACCATTTATTTAGGCATGCTTAGTCACATCTTCTAACATACCCCCAAATCAGTAAAGCAGGCTCGGAATTTAAGTAATATTCATAATTCACAATCATCACATAGGCTACCCTTTATCAATTCTCATCATAAATCACATCATATAACCCCAACCATATCAATCCACTTAACTCATTCTCTTCTAGTTTTAAATTATCATATCAGACGATATAAGACAAGTTTTGTTAAATAGGACAACTAATCTTGTCCTTAATTAGCGGCGCTTGTTTTAGGTAGATAATATGACCCAACGACTTACAGGTAGCCAAACGAGTTTCCAAAATAATATATTAGTCATCACATTAATTTAAATAAACCATACATGCTAACCCAACTTCAATCCAACCTGCCAATCCATGTCATGCTAACCTCATCACTACTCACTTAATAACTTAACCAATTCGGCAGAGGCAAGGGAATGCACCTAGTTGAGGAACTACTCAGATATTCATTTTTCATTCATTTTTTTTCCAACATGTGATTTAGATGCCTATCAAAACTCAAATGATCTTATATTATCTACCAAATTTACATGAAAGGAGAAGGGGGTAGACATACTGCAGTAGCAGACATGGAAATAGGTGGACTTAACAGTTTGATTTAATCAACACATAGATACAAAACATGGGCATATACAATCAAACCAAACTGGATGCAGAGTTACGCACATGAGGAAGATACAAGGTTATTTTAAATAGTTATGTTCAGATGAGTATTAGACCACCTAAGACTATTGGGACATGCCAAGGATAGATATGACCCTTTAACAAGTAAAACATACACCAAATAGGCTCCTAAACTATCCTTCAGATCACGACAGCACTTAAACAAAACACACATCCATTTCAAAGTCATTAGGTGATCCTATCATAATTATAACAACATTCTTATGCTAAATCTTAGTTCCCTTATTATAGGCAGATAAATAAATAAATAAAAACATTAAGCCCTTCAATCATTTCCATACCAAATGTGACATTTACAACCAACATAGTCATTATGTAAGCATAATTTTTAACTTCAACAATTGGTGTTTAATTAACATAACCTGTGTATTGAGTCATGGATTAATCGAACACAGTGTCTAAGAGGTTTAATATACTTCTCAAGCCACTATAGCAACATACCGAAATAATTTGTCTGATTAACCAGGAGAACAAACCTCATGTTCATGTATTAAGCATACTAAATTAGTACATGTGCTAATGATGGTTTGACCTAACATACTATGGACACCACAGGACTTAAACAATCCAAGAGGGGTTACAATGGACTAAAACTAGTATACCAATTACTTCAAAGTCATTTAAACAGATCATACAAGGTCAAATAACCCTTAAACTTAACAAGACAACCACTTAACACACAAATAATCGTCACACAATACTCTAACAGTGTTTTCATCAACTGAACATGCTAGACATTAATAGAGTAGTCATAAATAGCCATAATATTCACATATATTACATAATGCTTGGCATAATATATTCACGGTTTAATAGTTAACTAAATAAGTAAACCATTTATTGCAAAAGAACAAGTCATTCCTGGAATTATGTAAATACTCAATTTTCCACTCCCTTAAGCAACTACTGACAACATGTTTAGCATACGAATCTATTCCCTATTTAAGAGATAAAACGCAGGCTTGGGTTATTAGAATATTTTGCATTCTACATTATGATACGCAAAGAAAATTACGGGGGAAATTTTAATCAAACATAAAAGATATCTAGGCAAGTCTAATTAACTGTTTAGAGGTAGTCCCACTGAGCAAAATTGGCAAAGATAGGTCCTAACACAAGTGATTTATACTCGACCCACATCTTTGTCTAGGACATTAACAGACCACCATGTTCCGAAAGAAGTATGACCAAGACAGAATACATTTATACATAACATGGATAGCATAACTCATAAGAAAAGCTAGAACACATCAACTTAAACAGGGTAATATTACAACATGTAGAGGACCATCTACTCCTAAGCCCCATCCATAAGTAGGACAACCCGTTAACGACTATTAACTACCTGCTGAACTAATTTCAAGGACTTATCTAGACAACTTGCTCCAGAGACAACAAACCTTATATGTACAACAGTAGCAATTCCAGCTTTTGGCATATCTCATATCCCTTTTCATATAAACATAAGCATACCAACGAGTCATCACAACTAATAGACTTCACATATACCATGTACTTTAACCCAGATCAAACATAAAATATTTTACTCAAGAGGGCCTTGTATATCTAAGGTCTCAACGATTATCTAATATTCTAAGAGTCTCAAGTATTCCATGTCCCAAACTTACCTTATTCCTTCAGATACGAGTAAGATAGGTTCTCATAACCTCGAATCCGTATTGCCCTTCTAGCGGCTGTCGCTTTCTTTGGAGGCATAACTGTAACACATTAATACGTCAAAGAGGGAATAACCTAATAACATAGCTCTATCGCACGATCTTAGAGTAAGAAGAATAGAAACCAATCCTAAATGTCCGGCAGCCTCCTGCGTATAAGTATGGTGCACAACATACCCATACGCAAGACTCTACTAGACACCTGCCTGTAGACATTAGAGGACTAATCGCTCACGATACCACTTTTGTCACGACCCGACCCGACGGGCCGCGACTAACCGCCCTAATAACGTCATTATACTAACCTGTCACATATAATCCAACTAATCACTTAATGAGTCTGAAATCCGGCAGCATAACGTCGCAATAACAACATATGCCAGGGTAGGCAAGCCGACAAGGTCGCTTTACCCCGAATATACCTGTCTCGAGGAGACACAACTAGCCAACACAATATAACAGACAAGCCGACAAGACCGCCAACAGATAACATACCAGGCAAGCCGACAAGGCTGCCAACAGATGCTAACGTATATACATGGAAACACCCCAACCCGAATACAATGATATGGTGACCAAAACAGAGTTATAACCTTTACATAAGTACAACCCACCACTGTCTCATGACCTCTATAAGAAGAATAACGACATATGACGGGGACAGGGCCCGTCGTGCCCTAAATACAAGCGAAGTCTAAAGGAGGTTCGGTACCAAAATGACAAAGCCCTGGATCAAAGGAGCTTTCCAACTCTTGAGTAAGAACCTAGGCACGAGGTTCACCAAATCGAGAAACATGTACTGCGGGCATGAAACGCAGCCTCGAGGAAAGGGGTCGATTTAAATAATGTACTGAGTATGTAAAACATGAAGCTGTAAAAGAGATCATAATTAGCCAACAGAAACAGAAGATCAGTATAAAAATCAGGATCCAAATCCAACTGTGCCATAAACCATAAAAGTCAGCTGTGCCTTATAAAAATGAGAGTAAAGGCAAGGAAACATGAATGTCTGTCCATATACATATATATACCTGTAACGTAACCCGGCCCACTAGTGCGGGACTCGGTGGAATCATATCATAACCCGGCCCATGCTGGGACTCGGTAAATCATCTCTCATCTATGGATCCATCCTACGTAACCCGGCCCTCTAGTGAGGGTCTCGGTGAACAATGCAAGGCTGTGCACGAGTCGTAACCCGGCCCGGGACTCGGTGAGGTGAAGTAGTAACACTTAGCATGAGTAGATATCGTGAGGAACCATATGCAAGTAAAAATTATCATCTGACTCTCAATAAAATCATTGTAATAATGTCATAATAAACTCTTTGCTGAAAAATCATAGGCACTTCTCATAACAATCCTCATTAGGAATTAAACTGTATAAGAATTAAGTACGTCCACCGTACTTTCATTAAATCATGCCAAAAAGAAAGAAGTAAGAGTTTCACATACCTCTTAGACGAACTATCAACTCAATATTAGAGTATGCCTCGTTTTAGAACTCCAACCTTGTTGTCGAATTTATCTAAGTTCCACGGGTTCTTGTAAGCTCTAAGAATGATTATCTACATCATACGGACGAATTACATCATAATCGAATCAACACATTAAAAACAGATTCTTAGGGACATTCTAACGAACACCTTGAACGCGTAGAACCTATATTCCTTTTATATCGAAATCTATGTAAGTAGTGAAACATCCAACTCTCTTAATCCTCCTTCTTATACTACTAAAATCTCCAAAACCGCACCACAATTTCACATGCAATCCCAGTAACTCTCAGTAACAGCAGTCCTAACGATACCCAACCCAAATTCGCATTTTCGACAATCGTCTTTAGAACTAATAGCAAGAAAAGATTTCAAAAAATTGTACAAACTATTAAGAACAAGGAAGGTTACCTCATTAAACACATAGACGAAATCGTTGGGAACCCCTTTTGCCCGACAGCCTCCGACAACGTAAACATGCACTCAACATCGATTCGCGCTAATCCTTTCGCATTCAAGGTTTCTTGTTTAGCTTCTGAGTTTCTAAGCTCGTTCTTGGCTTCGATTCTACTGGAATCAAAGCCCAAAACACCAAGAATTCTCCCTCGTTTTGGTTATATGGAAGCTCCCGAAAATCCCCCAATTTTTGGTCGAAATTTCAGAAAACCATCAACTGAGCTTACTCTTATTGCTAGAAATGAATTTGGTGAAGGAGTTTGGTAGAGATGAACAGAGCACGTTGAAGGATTGATGGTGGAAGAGATGGAGTTGAAGAATCTGCAAAAAAAAATTGGAGAAGAAGCCCTTATGGGCGCTGATATCGTCGACGGTCGATTTGGGGCTTGGTCACCCCCAAATCGTTTATAAAATCCCACTTACCAACTCCCACTATAAATTGTCCCCTCCCTAATTAATTAATTATACACACAATTAAATTTCCGGTCTCCAATTATTTAAATCCCGACGATTACTAAAATCCTCTTATGCCAATATCATAATTCCCGTAATAAAAATACCAGTCTATACTCTCTTCGGGGACACACAATTATTATTCAACTCCCTCGTCACTCTTACTAAATCCCAAAATTATTTCGGGATCACGCCCTTTTATATACTAATCCTCTTATTAATATACACAAGTACAACGAAAATTTTCCCGGGTCCGGGTCTACTCACCTACGTTATGAGTTCAACCACTACCCGAAAATACGGGGCGTTACAGAATTGTAGGTGTATGACTGCTTTCAGTTCATCCTATGTTTCAAGAATATCTTCACCAGACCTTATATCTTCGCATTTCACCCGCCACCATAGTTTAGCATCCCCCTGAAGATACATGACAGCAGTTGCTATCTTATTTGCCTCTTCTAACTCGCCGACGGCCTCGAAGTATTGTTCGACATCAAAGGTGAAGTTCTCTACTTCTTTGGCATTCCGAGCCCCTTGGTAGGCCTTTGGCTCAGGGATCTTCAGTTTTTGAGAAACAAGGGCAATGTTTGCCCCAATGGGGTTGCCTCCTCCTCGGAGCAGGCCTTGTAACGCAACATTGACAACATTGAGCTGATTAGTCAAGTTGTCAATGTTTTGTTGCATGTCAATCACCCTTTCTGCCTCTTGTGCCCTGAGTGCTAGATCCTCGGTCCACCGAGTGGCTTGGAAAGTTGGAGTTGTTTGAAAAGTTGTGTTTAATTTTTTACATAGATTTAATATTAAAAATTTTGTTTTTTCCCTTATTTTTTACTTTCTTTGCTTTGCTCTGCTTATGAGAGAGCATTTGTATATTAATTACCGTTGTTTCTATTTGGATTATATGAAATTTAGGGGGGGGGGGGGATTAAAGAACTCAGAATTCAGACACATTGAATTTCGGTTTTGAAATTTTTCTTTGCAGAATTTTGCATGTACTTTCATCTTCATAGTAGAGAGACCACTGAGGTTTGGAGTGTTAAAAGTACTCCTTTATCATTGACTAGATAATCAAAGATTTTAGATTCAAACTCCGGGTATGAAGTCGCTTTTGTTAGTAGCACTTTACGTGTGGAACAGCAATGCTAATTCGAATTTAATCGAGTCTCATTATAGGCACCTAATTTGAATTTAATCGAGTTTCATTATAGATACCAAATTTGAATTTAATCGAGCTCCACTATTATTACTGAATGCCGAATGAAAAAATGAATTGGTAACTGTGGTTGAGTATTTCAACATTTCTACTTTAAAAAAAAAAAGTGCGGTGTGCAAAGCATCTCGCGTTAGCACGGTAGCAATGTCCAGGAAAGAACCGCACAACAAGGATGTGATATAAAAAGTCTACCCTAATAAAAAGTATTAGTAACTGTTTACATTGTTTAAATCCATAATTTATAGATCACACGAAATAACTTTACCGTTACTCTGAGGTCCTCTCCATTTTAACATTTCTAGTAAAGAGGTGAAAATAGAATTGCCTAATTTTTTAAATATAAAACCATAGTAGAATGTGTCATTGGATAAGCATATGACTTTCTTATGACTCATAACTTTTGGATAAGATCTCATGGTATTTTTTATGTTGGGAAAAAAGGGAAGAAGAAAAAAAAACGAGAAAAGAGAAGATAAGTAAGATGATAGAAAAGAAGAGCTAACATATTAATGGAAGTGTGCATTATTAGTCAGCATCATGAAGTGCCAATAGGGTGTTAGTAGTTGGAGAGGAGGTTGTCTACTCATAACAAATAATCTTAAAAATTATACACCATGGTTAGTGTTATTTCAATGTCCATATCATCAAGAAAACATCTATAAAGAATTAAAAGAAAAGAAAAGCATTTGCTAGTCAAATAACCAAGACCAGCATGACTTCATCACTTAATCATGGATATGTGTATACTAGATACATGTTTAAATACTCACTACAAGTGAATTTTCTCCATCTTTTTCTCTGACCTTATGACTTAAATATAATATTTCCTTTTTTTGTTTCTATACGAAGGTATTTAATTGAATACAAAATTTTAAATATATATAATTATCATAATTGTCCGTTTAAATGAATGATGGTAAAATTTTCAATATCTTTGCATTTCTTTTCCATATAAACGAATGAACTTTTACATCTAGTTGATTCCAACATAAGCAAAGTCATGTTTTTAAAAGGATGCTAAAATTAAATAGTTCTCGAATGAAATGTCATTTTCTTTAACATATTTAAAAAAAACGTGTTATAAAATGAAATATAGGAAACACCAAACACCACATAACCATATTTATATGTGACATCAGATTTATAATTAGCATTCTTATTCAAAATTCAAGACTGTTCCTCTTCAAGATGTATCCTTTAAAGAGAAGCACATCAACATCAAGAGAAATATCAAGTAATCAAATGGATACACTTAGGGGTGATAAAATTAGCCCAAACTCAAATGATTCACCCAACCTATCCAAGGTTTTATGGGATTGGACAAGAGTGATTTTGGTGATTGTTGGTTTGGGCTAGCCCAAGTTGACCAATCATAAATCAACAGTCCAAATGAACTCAAAATGATACCCAAACTTGACCCACGAAAATGTTCAATCTTAACTATTTTTATATATAATTATTTTAAAAATTCTTTTATTATTTCGGAACAATAAAAATACATCAACGCACCACAACTATCCACCACACTATCCATCCACCCTACCCCTCCCCTACACCAACCCCCACCCAAGCACTGAACCACCCTCAGATCTCTGCCCCTACCTTGCCCTACCACATCCTCAAATTTCTATTTCATATTTTTTTTACTTTTATAAAAAAAATATGAAATATTTACTTACCTTCCCCTCCAACACTACCCCTCACTTACCCCTCTCCACCCCCATCCTCAAATTTCTATTTCGTATTTTTTATTATTTTTATAAAAAAAATATATTAAAAATATGATTTTTTCTTACCTCTCCCCTACCCCCTTCCACCCCCACCTCATGCCCTACCCTCCTCAAATTTCTATTTCATATTCTTTACTTTTATAAAAAAATTACAAAAATATGAAAGCTTTTCTTACCTCCTCCCTACCCCAATCCACCCCCACCTCATGCCCTACCCCTCCTCAAATTTCTATTTCATATTCTTTTTACTTTTATAAAAAATTACAAAAATATGAAAGCTTTTCTTACCTCCTCCCTACCCCAATCCACCCCATGCCCTACCCTCTATTTCATATTTTTACTTTTAAAAAAATTATTAAAAATATGAAATTTTTCTTACTTCCTCCCTCCCCTCCACCCCATGCACTACCCTCCTCAAATTTTTATTTCATATTTTTTTACTTATATAAAAAAATTATTAAAAATATTTTTAAAAAAATCTTCCCCCCAACCCCCTTATGACCTCCCACACCACCCCCGAAGTTTTCATTTTAT
The DNA here is from genome assembly GCA_029783415.1 of Anisodus acutangulus. Classification (NCBI taxonomy): domain Eukaryota; kingdom Viridiplantae; phylum Streptophyta; class Magnoliopsida; order Solanales; family Solanaceae; genus Anisodus; species Anisodus acutangulus. Next base: position 396,095 of record CM056511.1, read on the forward strand.
ATATTTATTTTATTTATATATAAAATTTTATTAAAAATGAGAAATTTTTTGTACCCCATCACCCAACCTCCCCCTCCCCCCACCACTAACCATGCCCTCCCAACCCTACCCCAAATTTTCTATTTTATATATTTATTTTACTTTTATAAACTTTTTATAAACAATGAGAAAATTTTGCTTATCTCATCCCCACCCCGAAGTTTTTACTTTATATATTTATTTTACTTATACAAAATTTTTATAAAAAATGAGAAATTTTTCTTACCCCACTATCCAATCCCCTCCCTCCTCTCAACCCCCGCCCCACTACCCCTGCCCTCCCACCCATTATTTTATATATTTATTTTGCTTATATAAAAAATGAAAAATTCTTTAAAATATTTTTCTTAATTTAAAAATAAAAATATGAAAAAGTAAAATATCATATAAAATAAAATAACATCATAAAAGGTAAGTTTGAAATTTGTAAAAGTAATGGGTCAAGTTAGGCAAGTTGGGTTATGACCCATCATTTAGCCCATATTGACCTGTCATCTTAGCCCATATAAGCTTTGGACGGGTTGGACATTGTCACATCTATTAATTCAGCCCATCTTAAACCGTCCAACTTCAATAACAACCCTACCTACACTTATTAATCATTCCACACGGTGTAGACACGATACTCACAGTCCCAACGCTGTTTCAATCTTTCTTTGCTTTGAAGACTAGTGGTAATTACTACACCTAACTAATAGAGATATCTTTTGGCTGCTGGGAGAAAACACGGTATAGCAATTAGCAAGTGACAATGAACTATCACTAAATAAAAAGGTATCAGCTCAAAAATATTCCCTATTGATTTATGGTTGAGTTTTAGCAATGAAATTAGTTATTGATGTTTGTATTAGGATAAGTATATAGGCAGAGTCCGTGTACATGTTACGGATTTGATCGAACTCAGTAACTTTATCTAAATCCTATATTTGTCTTAAGAAATTCATTAAATATATACACATTCTTAATTAATTTAGAACCTAATAACTTAAAAGAACTAAAATTCTGAACTCAATAACTTTAAACCATGACTTCGTCTCTGAATAAGTATATACATAATACTCTTTTGAGATACGGTTTTTTCTCGTACTTTGCATGAAAGCGAAATGTTCAGCATGAAACACCCAATGCCCACGACTTCTAAACTGAGTTAAAAAAAAACGTTTTGAAGAAGAAAATATATTTATTTTCCTTTGTTCAGAGAATATATATTACTAAATAGATAATTAAGTAATTACTTAATTAACTAATCCTACCACAAAGAATGTGATGGATAAATGAGATCTCTTTTCCTTTAACTAGATGTATTGAATTCGAGTCTACAAAAGTTCATTATATTTTAACTATAGTTATGTTGATATTTAACTTACACTCATTTCCTTTATTTATGTGGACAAGAAAATAGCTATCCTTTCCTGTTAGATTTTGGCATAAATGTCACATTATTTGTTCTTTAAGGAACCTTCCTTTGGTTCATTATTTCTCTGATCTTTGCTTTGCAACCACTTGTCCACTTGTCACACCCTTTATCCTTTCACACACACATCACACACGCACAAACAAACACATATAAATACACTCACCAATCCTCCAAATTCCTATCATTCACCTTCTTCCAATACTCTTCCCAACACACATAAACATATCTTTTTATATCTCATTCTGCGTTCAATATTCATTTTGGAGCTCAACTAATTTGAATTTGTGTTGATACTCATTAAAAACACAAGTTTTTCTGTCAATAAAAATTTTATACTCAAAACTCGAATCAAAGTCACAGACATATATACTCTACTAGGTGAACTTTCATCAGCAAAAAAAAGGAGTATCATGAACAGTTACGTTCCCATTACAGAGCAAAAACAAGAAACCAAAATTCCAAATTTCTACGACGATTCATCATCTTCTCCAACTGGGTGTGGACCGTGTGGCTGTTTAAAGTTTACCTACTTCAATTGGGCCCAAGCCCAAGCCCACGAAGTTCACAGCAGGTCTCTACTACAAGATAAAACAGAGCACAAAGAGTCATGGCTGGTGATAAAGATAAAGATATTGAAAAATTTACTGAGAAAAATTGGAAAAATGTATCGTAAATCGAAGAAATCGAAAGCCTATCAGTATGATGCTGAGAGTTATGCTCTGAATTTTGATGATGGAGCTCGTGTAGAAGAAGATGGACTTTTGTGTAATTTTTCATCTGGGTTTGCTGTTAATGTTATAAATCAAAAACAGAGTAGAGATGGTTTGTGATAAATATCCACAACAACAACATATCCAATTAAATTATATAACGTGGGGTCTGGAGATGATAAAGTGTACGCAGATCTTATATCTATCTCAGTAGTTAGAGCGATTATTTTCGAGAGACCCATGTAATAAATATCCACCAAATACAATAATGGAAAGAAAAAAAAGAACACACGTCGAGTAGGGACGAAAGTAGGCCTTAATAATTTGACGATACTGAGTGAAAGGGCCGCGGCCAGGGATGGCAACGGATAGGATCTAGACCGGATCCTACTAGATCCAGATCCAGATCTAGATCCGTCTTTCATACTTGAATCCAGATCCATCGGGTTCATAAAAATCATATCCAAATCCGGACCCATCGGATCCACCGGGTCCACGGATTAGATCTGGATCCACATGTAAAAAAATTTGTCTTGCTAAGAATTTTTTTTTGAACTGACAAACGATTTTTACTTAGCTAACAATTTACTGTGTTTCAATTTGAAATGTTCATATGAGATATTTTGTTCGTTGTCTCGTTTTGATTGTGAACTATTAATTGAAAATGTTGGACAATGACAATAGTTGTGGAAAATGCTGACTAGTATTTCCACGATACTGAACTTGCATGTGCTTGTGAATATAATTTTAATTACTTGTCTATAGAGATGTTAGTCATTCACTAATATAACATTGATTTTATTATCGAAGTTACCTCTTCATTTTTTTGTTTTTGAGTTAACGCGGGGATAAATTAAACTTGTTTTGAGAATAAAACTTGCAAGGATGTGCTTAGCAATTTTAAGAAAATATTTATAAAATTACATTCTAGGTTATGAATATATTTAATAAAAAATGGATTCACGGGTCGGATCTGGACCGGATACGGATCTCAATACAAGATCTAGATCCAGATTCGATCCGTCAGAAACGGATCTGGATCCGATCCGGATCCGTCGGGTCCAAATTTTGAAAATCCATATCCTATAAAACGGATTTTGATCCACCAGATCCGAACCGGGTCCAGGATCCATTGCCATCTCTAGCCGCGACATAATGAATAAGTTATTTTAGGGATTGTAGCTCGAGAAACAAAGAGAAAGTTTTATGACACTCTTTTTACTTTGAAATGTTTAAAATGTTACTGATATAATTGTACTATTTTCTTTAATTTCTTGTCCAATGTTCAATATCTTTTGTAATGTTTAAATATTGATGATTGTTTTGTCATATGTCAAACTAATATTTCAAACTTCGGGTTCAATCCAGTAATGTAAAAAAAAGAAATAAAAAGGTTAATGTATAATTTATCTTATTTTTTATTTATATTTGTGATGTTTGAATCAGTTTGCGCATCTCAATTATATAAAACTTAATTTCTTGTACAATTTTACCATGACAAAAGGTATAGCACAGCAAAACAACAATTGTTTTAAAGTCTAACACTGAAGTTAAATACTCCCTCTGTTTAGCTGATGCACACCTCCTAAGAAATTGTTTACTTCTAGAAAATTATAAGTGTTTTTACTTACTTATCCTAACTAATGTCTAGAAAAAAAAAGTTATTTAATGATTCTTAATTATGTAAATAAAGATAATTTTGAAAGAATAAGATCATTTTTTTCTTGAAATCCTAAAGCATTACTTGTTTTGAAACAAAATAAAAAACTTAAAATAACATTTATTATGAAACGGAAATAATTTTCAACTCTAATGGATAAGGTAAAGTGTATACACAACTTGATAATGTGAAAGAGACAACAAGTTGATTATGGAGATCCCTTTATCAAAAGAAATTAATCTAAAGTAGAAAATCTTTCATGTAAAAGTAAACTAGAAAAAAAGAACTTGTTATAAAAGTATTAGGAAGGTATATATGTAAGACAACAATTATCTTGTTAAAAGTAAAATAACAGATGATTATAATAACAACATATCCAGTGAAATTCCACGTGGGGTCTGAGGATGGTATAGTGTACGCAGATTTTATCTCTACCAGGGCAGGGAGACTATTTCTGAAAGATCATCGGCTCAAGAGAAAGCATAAAAAGAGGTCAGATAAGGATGACAAAAAATTCAAAGCAATTCAAAGCAGTGTGGAAATAAAAATAATGAAAGAGACTAAGCCCTGATAAAACAATTTGAAAAAGGGAAATAACTACGGTTAGGTCCGGGTGTACTATAGAACAATAAAAACAAACTGAAAATAAAATTGAATTGACATTCAGTTCCGAATGTTAGCAACAATGTCGTCTGATACAAATGACAACACTTCGATAAAACAGAAAACCCTTTGAAGAGTAAATTGCAGCGAAAATAATAAAGAACACAAAGATTTAATATTTACATAGGTTGGTCAGTGACCGAAAGTATTGTATATATTTATATACAACTGAATAAATTCCTTCTTTTACAATTTTACAAAATAAAACAAAAGGAATTAAAATGTTGAAGTCGCAGATGACTTCTGCCTGAAAAAATCTACCTAAATAGACATAGACAACATCTCATTATAATTGCTTCAATACATAACTAAACTAGAATCTAAGCAACAATTATAATGTTGGACAGAATGTTGTCGACACGCTCAGACAACACTTGCGATCCAGTTTTCTGAGATGAATTCTTGAGAGCTCTTTTGATATTTTTGCAATCTGTTTCTGGATATTGATTCACTCTTGTAGCCTCTCTATTTGTAGTAGAGAGTCTTCCTTGAAAAGCTCATCGATTGGTTGTGGAGGTTGAGAAAAATGTGGGCAGCTGATAGGATTTGTTGGAGAAGATCATGGAGCAAAATCCTTTAACTTCTTGGACTTGTTCCCCAAGTATAGCAACGGCTTTGACTTGTTCTTCCCACGTTTTTCATCAGCTCCTAGTTACCTTGCCAAGTCACTTTTCCATTGTTGTAAAAATTTCACGAGAATTGCTTCAGTCTGTGAAGTAAGGCAAGACTATTTTACAAAATGTTGGTCCGAATGTTGTGACATTTGTTCCAACATTTCTTAATTTCAACTTAGCACTTAAAAACGATATGTTGGATAAAATGTCACAACACCAAACCCAACATTAACAGCTACCACAGATAATTTGCAAGTCATAATTTGCAACTGGTTCTATTTAAAAAATGAGCAATATTAGTAGCATCCAAAAATGCAAAGCCTATATATAAATAATGGTACAAACAAAAATTACATAAATTGGAACCTATTGTGCTTTATCTATATCCAAATAAAGATAGTGGATCCACTCTAATAGATATACATATTTTTTAACAAAAAAAATTCTGATTTTGTATATATACATATAAAGTTTAAATTTGAAACACCGAATGAAAAACGCATCTACAACAGTAAACTGCTAGGTTTTGCTAGCCAACTCATGTTCTCCTAATCAAACGTCAGGAAAATAATTTCCGGAACAGAAAATGACTTCAGTCATACTAAACATGTTCGTTCAAGTTCCCCGGCATGAGTGTTCTTGTAGGGTTTTGTTGAGTTCAAAGCATATAAGTAAGGCATAACGGAAGTTTAAAGTTTTGTTTCTTACTTACCCTAACAATATTTCTGGTATGGTTATACAACAATCAAATCTGTAACATAAAGCATAAACTTATAGGTTAGAATATCTGGAGTCTTTATCTACTATAAGGTGGACATGTGGTTGCCCTTCCGATTGCAAGCTCCAAGCTTCAATGTATTTCTCTTTCGGAAAGCTAGAAAATCCGGCAGAGGTTCGAGAGAGTTTTAATTCTAAGTCTCTAAGACTTAGAAAGATAATATGAAATTAGTGTATGAATAATGAAGAGAATGCCTCTATTTATAGTTGAAAAATAGGTCAAAATCAGATTAGGGTTTGACCTTGGGCCTGACCCAAAATTCGAGGCAGAGGCGTCGCGGCGCTCGACGTGCTCCTGCACTGTCTCGATTTATTTTCTGCGCATTCTTAATTAAATCCAAAATCGAATTTTGACTTAATTAAAATAATCATTATTCATTTAAATATCTCGATTCTAAATCGAACATTTAATTACTCTCTCAATACATCCTTAGATCGAACGGACAATCGACTTAGTGTGACCCTACAGGCCTTCTCATATCGACATTAATCAAATTAAGGTTTACGCGAAACTCCTAGACGGCGCCGCAAGACAAACTCAATATGTGAAGTACGTTTACGCGAATCCAGTAAACTTAACCTTTACGTGGTAAGATAAAATTCTTTCATTCACGACACACCCGATCAAGCTTAGGATTTGTCAAGTGTCTATCCAAATGGCTTAATCATTGCATCTCATCTATATTAGTTGACAACTAGACCATATTCTAAATATGTCTATTGCGTTGGCCAATGACTTAGTCAACCTAATATGTAGGGATGGCAACGGATCGGATCTGGACCGGATCCTACTCGATCCAGATCCAGATCCATTTTTCATACCTGAATCCAGATCCGGATCCAGATCCATTGGGTCCATAAATATCAAATCCAAATCCGGATCTGGATCTACATGTAAATTTTTTTGGCTTGAATAATATTCCCACATGTTGAAACTTTTATGACAAAATGAAACGCAATCTGACTGGAAAAAAATGATCGAGTTCATTCAATCAACCTACACAAACATGACACCATTTTTCCAAAATACTGAACAAAGTTTTAACATCACAAGAAAATAAAGACGATTGACTTCATTAGTGATGTTGAACAGGTTGCAATTTTGAGCTAATTTTTGGAGGCTTTAGTGATGCTCCACTTGTAGTTCTACTGATTGACTTCATTAAACAACATAAAATAATATCAGTCATATATCAAAAGTCCCATTTTTTTTTTGCTAATCAAACAAATGAGAGAAAGATACTTAAAACTTACAGCTAGCAGATTCAAGAAAGGAAAATTTAAAGAAGAGTGATAATTTTTTCTTTTTATAGAAATGAAAATATGGAAAACCGCAGAGAACATATATGTAAAAGAAATGAAACTTCAAAGACAAATTACATGGCTGTGTGACTTGTGCCTTATCCTGGTTCAACCCTTTACCCAATACATAAATTATGAAAAAAATAAGAAAATACTTATAAAATTACATTTTAGGTTATGAATATATTTAATAAAAAATAGATCCACGAATCAGATTTGGATCGGATAGGGATCTCAAATACAAGATCCAGATCCGATTCGTCAGAAATGGATCCGGGTCCGATCCAGATCCGTCGGGTCCAAATTTTGAAGATCCATATCCTATAAAACGGATCTGGATCCGGACCGGGTCCAAGATCCATTGCCATCTCTAAATATCACTGAGAATCCGAGTGTTCTCTCGAATATACATTCGAGGAATGAATCCTTATCTTGGCTCAACTACCACCTTTAATCCACATCGTAATGTACCCAATACAAGCCGTATCTCAACCTATAAGGCATTTGAGCTTAGGATGGGATCAAAGTACATTACTTTGTAGACAAGGTGCGTATTGACCTCAAGTCTAAGGACTTCTATCTCCCACACGTTGATCATACTTTAGACAAGTATAACAAACAGTATATCAGCAGGGTATACCAATACTTTCAAAGTATCCATGTGTCCATCACGAGTAGTCATTACTCGTAGCAGGTGAGACATACTACATCCTCTAAGGATGTGATGCAGACCACATGTTGACTTATCACATATCATCGATATCCCATTCTCGATAATCATTAGTCGAGACTATTTAAGAGTTACGTTATAATATTAATATCTCACACTATTAATAACAGCGTAACCTTCAGGGATGCATATTATAGAATATTACAAACAATCAATTAATAATTCAATAATTTGCAAATGCCAAAATATTAATCTTCATTAATAATAATATGAATGTGTATAAAGTACATTTGTCCTAATACAGATTGTCTCTCGGACATAAATATACTTCCAGTTCTCCCTATCATGTAAAGTGATCATTTCTTGATTTTTCACCTGCACTATTTTTACCAAAAGAAATAATAATCAAAGTTAGCATAAACTTAGTAAAATATTTAATGGAGTAACAGTAATTAATTAGTGAATTGATCTACCTTTTGCGTTTGCTTTTCTGTGTAGAAGATGATGATGGAGTAGTATGCCAGTTCCTTTTCCTTTGGTTAATGAACCAATTGTTCACTTGTTTTAGTTGCAACCCTGTCTCTTGCACTAGTTTTGCTTTATCCTCCTCCTAATATAGTTTTGTAACCATATAAAGGGTAATTGAGTAATAGAAGCAGCAAAGAGGATACATTATATGAGTTTTAAGTTATATGCATTGGAAAAGGACAACCCGGAGCATGAAATATTCCACTTTTATGCATTGTTCGGGTAAGGATCACACCTCAAAGCAGAGCCGGATCGGGGATTTAAATCTGATTTCTAGCATAATGACCTCAAGTGCTAGTAATTGGGTACTAAATTTAATTTGTGCACATATTCAATGGATTTCTTAACATATATCACTACTAGAAATAGAGGTTTTTTCCACCGATATTCAGTGAAATTTTTTTGCTATAAAACATGATTTTCCCACCTCATTCCCACCAAACCAACTCACTAGGAAACGCATGGTGGAAAACAGGTTCCCATTGAAACACCGGAAAACTTCCTAATTTTTCCGTGTTAAAATATTATTATTTAATTTTTTTTCCACCGACATTCATTGGGAAATAGTCATTGAACATTTTTCAATGGGAAGTGATCAGTAGGAAATAGCGATTTTTTACTAATGTATACATGGTTTGAGCTAAAGTTACGGAGTTCTACTGAACCCGCAACTTAATTAAGGCCTACGTCGCCCCAAGTAAATATAAGGTAGGCAGCCTAGGCGCCAGTGACTTATTCCAAGGCTCGAACCTTTGATCTATAGATTATATGAAAACTTTAGCATTGCTCCAAGATTTCCTTCTTAAATTTCTATGTATTAAAGCGGAAGAAAAAAGGGTTACAAAATTAAATCATTTCTAAGGTGATTAATAAGTTTATGTGAGTAATTATTACTAGTACTACTAACATGTAGGTAAAAATAGTAGTAGTAACTAACTTGTTGTCATAAATTAAACTACGTATCGATAATAAATATTTTACACTGTCAATATATCATCTTAATTCATTATATAACTGTATTAATAACTTTATGTTAGTACTTACTGTGGGATAAGGCCACTTGGAATGTGACTTCCACCAAGCTTTTAAGGCCAATGTAGTGTCACCAGGCAGCTTTCCTGCTCTTCTTTTTCTTAAAATTTCTTCTCTAATGTCAACAATCTTCTCCTTGTAACCCTAAAAAGACAAAAGAGAAATTAATTAACAGATAGAAATGAATTCAAGATTTAAAGTTTGTTACGTTGAAAATCAGTGATCTTAATTATTTAATTGTTTTATGCTTATCTATGCATAGTTCTCGAAAATAAATTAATCGGTTTAGTTGACTTGAATTCACTGAATTCGTCTTCATATCCACTGTTGGATGTGGAAATGAAGACTACCATTAATAGCTGAAAAGAAAAAAAATAAGCTATGTATAAAATGTGGAGACACTCTTAATGGTTTGAGGTTTTTGGACAAAAAAACGTGTGAGCTTAACAAAGCGGACAATATCAAAACAAGTTAAGAGTATCTTTTGGCGGTTTGAGCCTAATAACCGGTATAAGAGTCAATGGTTCGACGAGAGGGGTATGAAAATGGCAGAGTGATGGTGTGCGGCTCGATATAATGTATGTATGTCTACGGACCAGTTCATAACTATCTCTACCCATAGCTTGGAGACACATATACAAAAGAAGCATGTAGTCTTTGGTGGTCATACTAAGATTAGCCCAAAACGAATAATATCACACATATTAAAAGTTTTTTTAAATTATTTTAGCCTAACATAAACAAATCATAATACAGAGCCAATTTATGATTCTTTTACCTGTTTGAACTCGTGCTTCAATTCTTGTCTCACACGTTCTATTAAGAATCTCTCATTTTCAGTAGGTACAAGAGGACCAAATCCACTCATGTTATCTACTCCATCTAAAATTCCAGTATAACAGTTTGTCTCACTTTCTGCAGCTTGATCATCATCATCATCTGACATTGTTGCACCTGTACCCTCTCCTGATGATGTCCCTGTTAGCAAATTATACTCTCTTATCACGTTTGCAATATTAAATTTATCTCACGCGAATCTACGATTTATATTTTAATAACTTTAACTTTTTAAAGTTTTTAATTCTGAAATCATTGTACTATTGAAATTATGAGTTCAGACTTTAATCTTTACTGAAATCTTAATTGGTTTTCACATAAACATACATATATATTTATTGGGGTGTGCGAACAAAGTCCCACATCGGAAGTGGAAAGAAAAAAAGAACCTACATATAAGGTGTAGGATTCTCTTAATGGTATGAGTCATTTTGGGAAAAATCATGCGGGCTTGGGCCAAAGCGAATAGTATCACACTATGTAAGAGTGTCTTGAACTATTTTAGCCCAACAACTGATATCGGAGCCCATGGTTCACGGGAGGAGTATGAAGATGACGGAGTGTGACGTGGGGTCCGGCTTAGTGCCTTTGCCCGTCTATTGGGCCGGTGCAGTACCTTTTCCCGTAGATTGAAGACGCTTACACAACATGGAACTGAGTTCGAGGGGGAGATTGTTGGGGTGTGTGAACAAAGTCCCACATCGGAAGTGGAAAGAAAAAAAAACCTACATATAAAGTGTATGATTCTCTTAATGGTGTGAGGTCTTTCGGGGAAAACCGTGCGGGCTTGGCCTAAAGCGGACAATATCACACCACACAAGAGTGTCTTGGGCTATTTTAGCCCAACAATATTTTTGGTGTACAAATTACTGAGTTCAGTTGAAAATTATGAATTCAATTGAACCCATAGCCAAAAGGCTATATCTGTCTATGCTCATTGTACATTTGAAATTATGAGTTCAACGTCCAATTTTTGCTGAACTCGTAATTGGTTTTATGCATATTTTTCATGTCCAAAATAAGAATTCAGTTAAATAATAATACATAGGTGATTGTCCGACTCTCTGTATGTCATGGTAGAAAAGGTGTAGTATGGATTCTTCTTTGTCTCTCATGTGTGTGAAGCTTTCAATGTATAAATGATAATAATAAGTACGCCTCAATTTAAATAAGTTGAGATCGGTTATATAAATTCTTATATGGATCCTCACTAACTATAAGAAGTACTAGCTATATATAAGTTCTCTATATTTTCTTACTGGCATAAAAATCTCTGTTTGATAGAGCTAAAAGACTCCTGAAAAAATGAACCAATTCATGATGAATTCTCATAACTTTTAATATACTCACAACAATAAGTTCGTATAAAAACAGAGAAACAAAGTGATGATAGGAATGTTATAGTAGGAGAAATTTGTAGAAAAAGTAGAGTAAGACAAAAGTGTTAGTACCTGTTAAGTTTTGTAGAGATTGATCAAGCTCCCAACAAGCCATGACAGCTTCCATTGCATGGACACGAACATGTTGTTGCAGTTGCTCTTTAAAGCTAGACAACAGCACAACATAATGTGCCTATATCATAATAAACAAAAGAGTTTAAGTTATATATATCGAAATGCAAAAAATCTATACATCAACTCTCTTTGCCGCCTTTGTTGAGGTTTGAAACAACCAGAAAATCCAAACTTCAAAATTCATTTTTAAGATGAAATTCAAATATAATTATATACAGGCACATAGTTAGTGTTGGGGTTGCTCTATTGTACTTTATAAAGCAGTACCGGAAGTAAATAACTATTACAAGTATTCGAAAGGATAAACAAATATTCAATATTCAGAAATTGAATCTTGTTAAACAAATATGCCAATCTTCAAAACTGGCCAAGCTTGTTGTGTCTTGAATCTTGATAACCTGAAATCAAGAAATAACTAAATCTGGATGGTTACAACGTTGTGTGTTGAGTCGAGTGATTGCCCTCTGTCCTTAAGACAAGATTGCCCCGTATATATGCTTTTACGTTAGCGGGCAATAGTCTCCCAAGATAAAACAACACTTTAATCTCAACGCTACAAAGCCAATAGGTTGAGCCTGGCGAATAAAACAAATATGAATTGACTTGCTGAAGAAATGGAAAAGAAAGGAAGAGTTTCTATTTTCTCTTATGTTTTGTCTCTGTGTATATAGTGTGTCTCTGTAGTGTATATCTTGTGTATATGAGGGTCTTAACTCACTGTTTTTCGTCACAATTTTGCTCACTGTTTTGAGCTGTGTTTTGTGCTATTCTCTGGCTGTTTTGCTCACTGTTTTGTATTGAATTTCAGTCAGGTATGTGTGCTATATTGATGTCTTTCCCTTCTGTTTTTCAGTCACGAATTGAGCCAAAGGAGGCTCAATATATAGCATGGAGGAGGGCAGCCCAACAGCCACAAACAAGGCTGTAATGACCATTAAGTGAGTGTTGTTAATGGCATTAGAGAGACTGATTTATGGTCATGAATGAGGCTGTTCAACTGCCCAAGTAATGGGTTGTTAATGGAGGAGTTAATCAGCCAAGTAATGGTTGGTTAATGCTCCAAAACACAGTCCAACGGTATGCAGAAAGTTTTCTGTCTTCCGTCACCCCAAAATCAACTTTCCAGAAACTTTGGGGACCAAACTGTAAATATTAAGCAATTTGGGGTCCAAAAAGATAATATCAGAAAGTTCCCACAGCCCACAGCCCGAGACCGGGAGGGCGGCGGCGGCGCGCATGTGGGCTTAGCCTTGAACTCAAGTACATCTAGGTCATCCCTCCTTTAAACACATGGGATACCCCTTGGGGTCCCAAACCCTTTACCACATTAGAGACTTATATAGAGAGCAATTTTTTCTATTCTCAGCGATGTGGTAGATTTGTCCCACACCATATTTTCATGCCTCAAACACCTTACTTCGTGGACCAATATCTCTTTCATTTCTCAAAGAAATTTGACGATTCTTGGCCCTACGGTCATCTACTCACTTCGTAGATCATGCATGTGCGAAGATACAAAGCCTCCAACATGCGGAACACTAGCGTTTAATTCATCAAAGATGGGTGGACGCATCTCCCAGCCAAAGGCAAATTTCCAACAGTTACGTACATATGTCGAAGGACAGTCAGTTGAACATCATTAGCCAGAAAATTAAACTCCATGTATATAGGTTAAATATTAATTTTGTACATATATATTAAGAACTTAAATTATCGCCATTAAACTACTTCTCGAATCGAAACCGAGGAAATACTCAATCTAATTTAGCTACTGTATAGGATTCACCCGCCGCTAGGCATAACACATAGCCGTATAGTAATATGAATGAGATAGGAACTATTTGACCTCTTTTAAGAAAGAGCCTTACACACGGGAAACTGGATGATCCCGCTGACATGACCAAATTAAAGAAGGTGATCTCTTTCACAATTTTTTACACCAAAATCTTCTTGAATTGTGTGATTTAATCTTAAAAATAAGACAGATTACCAACTACAACACGTATATTAATCTGATGGTGTAAAGTTCCTTATACAACCAATATATATACCTTAGAAAAATTCATGATTTGCCACAGACCATATGCATATGGAAATGAAGAAAGCATAAAGAGGAAAATTAATTACCATAAATTGATCAAGGTCTTTATCATCGAGAGGCCGTTGACTTTGACCAACAACATAGTACTTAGCCACCAAATTCTGTGACTCCGTCAACTGCTCGTCGATTCTCGGCAACTGATCCACCGGTGTCGCGATTCTCAGGCAAGCCACGTGTGCCGATAGCAATTGTTCGCACAAATGATGGTTCATAATATCCGCTTTACATTTCTCGTTCTGATCCCACACGTTACTATTATTATTGTTGTTGTTATTGACCTCGTCCCTATATTGTTGTCTTATCTTCACGGAGAAATTCATCGACTGATCCGAAACGTCGTCGTCAACGTTTTGTTGTTGATGTTGTTGTAGAGCTAATTCTTGAGAAAAATGGTCATGAAACTCCATGTTTATTGTTATTAGAGCTTCTGTTTAGAGTTCTCTCTGCTCATTTCATACATATACAGAAAGAGTGTGTGAACGTAGAGATAATAAAGAAACGTGTACTACATAAGTCGTGTATATATATTAAAATAGAGTTTTAACTATTAGGCCACTCAAAATTCAGAACTTTGAGTTTATGAGTTATAGATTTTTTTTTTAAAAAGTTATTACCTATATTAAATGGATTTTTTAATATAAATATAAATTTTTGACCAAAATTATTAGATTCTGCCGAATCATTTGCTAGAACTCTAGCTATGTCGTTGCATTTGCTAGAACTCTAGCTATGTGGTTGTCTACAGGTAACATCCATATAAAAAAGTGAGATTTATATGTGTTACCTACTACAACATATAAATGTGACATGATATTATAAAATGTAAAATTCTTATTAATCTGATCATTAAATTAAAAATTCACTTGCGGGAATAGTTCTTCTATACGGATCAAATAGGTCTATAATTTCTTAAATAAAAAATCTCGGTGGAACTTAGAACTTAAAATTTTGCATACTTTTATAAGCAATATAGTATATATGTTAGTTTTATAGATTAGAGTAATTTGGACATCGCTGGGGTGTACAAATAAAATCACCAAATTGACAATTCGAGTCAATAAAGAAAAAAAACTGACTAGTGATTTGGTTTGACTTGGTTTGCTATTGATAAAAAAAAACCCTATCATAATTAGTTTGGTTCGGTGTTAACTAAAAAAGTCAAACCGAACTAAACCAACCCGACATTATATGTATACAATTTTATAAAAAAATTATACATAAAAACATTTATTTGTAATGTAATTTATAAATATTTTTAAAATTTCTTCATTGTTTTTGTCTTTTCACATATTATTTCAAGCTAGGACTTATCATTTTGAATGGTCCAATAAATTTATAGCTCAGAGATGTTTGTAACTCAAATAAAGCACAAATCAAAGCCCTTAGATTTTGATATTTTTCATTATAGCTTAGGGATATTTTTTGTTGTTGAATATTTTAGTATAATGTCATTACTCATCTCACTTTTGTGTTATTTTATTAAGAAACACATTAATTAGATAGCTGTATCTTACTAGGACTAAAGAATTATTTGAAGCACAAATTATATGTTTTGTACGAAGACTTTACCGAAAAAAACCCCGAAAAACTCAAAAAAATCTGAGAAAACCAGAAGTTGAAAAACCCGACTTTTATTAATTTGGTTTGATTTATAAATTTAAAAATCCTACACAATTGATTTAATTTGATATTTGAAAAATTCAAACTAACCCGGTCCATGTACACCCCTATTTGGACATATATACTTTCAATTGAGATACTGCAAATTAAAATTAATATTATTTCATAACAAGTGATAGCAAATGGTATTACAAACTAGTAATATGAAAAGAAAAAATATCACCAGAATATTGATATTTAAATCATGACCTCTAATTAGCTACCAGCTGATGTTTGGAATAGATGAATTAAATAATTAACTATTTGAGCTAAAGTCTCATTTGGCAACTTTTATCAACTAACATTATCTACCTACTATATTATTAATCAAGAAGATGTGGATTTTCTAGTGATTAATTAAAGTTCCAGTACAAAAATATCAGCAGAAAAAATAAAAAAATCATCCTATATATTGTATATATTATTTTTGAATAGTGTACATATAAAATAGCTTTCAACAGTGTATTTTTTAAGCAAACTTTTCTGTTTGTTACAACCAATCCCTTTTAAATTATTGTTTTCATGCTATTTTATTTAGCGGAATAAAGGCCTTAGGCAACTTGACAGATCATGTTGATAATAATGACAACCATATAATGATTAATGATAAAGATTAATTATTAATTAATGAGGATTAGGACCACCAGGCCACTAATTAGTTAATCAGACATTTTAAATCAGAATTGGGAGTGACGGCTTGACTTGTTATTCTGTAGAGAGTTTTTTTAAAAAACATCTCACCCGGTGTCCAATATCCGCATTGGAGCCCAACTATATCCGGATTCACGCCGCGTAGGGTCCATTTCTGGGAAGCGTTCCCTACCAAGGATCTATTCTTTAGAGAGTTAACGTTTCTAATTGTGAGTTGTTGAAGTATTATAATGATTAATTATTCTAATCTATGGAATAGTGATGAAATTTCTTTTAGCGTATTGAAACATTTAAGGACAATTCACACGAATTCCCTTATTTTTTGAAATATTTAATTTTTGCTCCCATAAAATTTGAAATATTTAATTTTTTCCCATAAAATTTGCTTTCATGTAGAAAATAAATCTGCCCTTAGACGTATCTACATAGCCTTTCCATTCAAGGGTCGGTTCACCTGGAAAACTGAACTTGACAACCTTCGTATGACAATCGACATTTGCATAGCAAGAAGCTAACCAATACATGTTCATAATAACGTCAAACTCAACCATATGTAACTCGGCTAAATCAGCCAAAGTAGGGCAATTGCAGATTGTTATGGTATAATTCATGTAAATTCGTTGTGCTACAATCGTCTCACCAACTGGTGTAGCCACTTCGTATGGTTTAGACAACAACTCTGGTTCGAATCTAAATTTGCTCGCAACATAAAGTGTAACATAGGACAAGTTAGAGCTTGGATCTTGCTGAAGTCTGGGTCCACCATTCTGCAGATGTACACTCGATGAAGATGTTACTGCCAATCCCGTCGACTGAACTGCATTATCTCTTCCCTTATTTGGCCATTATCGTAGGTAATGACCAGGTTCACCGCACATATAACACACATCAACACTTTGATGACACTGTCCTGGATGCCTTCTACCACACTAACCACAAGGCGACAATGGTGGTCTTATCTAGCCCGAACTCTTTTGCTCCTGAAACCTAAAGCCCTTGAATTCTGGTATGTCCCAAATTGGGTGCGCCTATCATATCTAGGCCCTTGAAACTGAGACAAAGAACTATTAGCAAACTGAGGCGGACGTCTAGGAAATTGTTGCCCGAATGACCAAACTGACCTAGCTTTCTTGGTTAATTCTCTTTATACACTCATATCCTCTTAAAGTTGTCATTTGCGATCTTCAACACCCTGAGCATATGCCTGTATTTTAGCAATATTCATATCTCTATTCAGCGAGGCTGTAGTATATTCTCCAATCAGGTGCGGATCCAAGAGGGCTACAAACCGGTGAATTCTAGCTCTCATGGTATCTACGATATTTGGAGCATATATAGCCAGCGAGTTGAACTGCAGGCTATATTCCTTTACACTCATACCCTTCTTCTTGAGGATTAAGAATTGCTCAACTTTGGCATCTCGTACTTCTAACGGAAAGTAGTGGTTCAAAAAGGCTTTTGTAAACTCCTCTCATATAGCTGGGGGTGCATCTAGCCCTCGAGACCGCTCCCAGGCCTCAGACCACAGAACAACCACATCACATAACATGATTGAGGCCAACTCT
This sequence comes from Anisodus acutangulus, assembly GCA_029783415.1. Lineage (NCBI taxonomy): Eukaryota > Viridiplantae > Streptophyta > Magnoliopsida > Solanales > Solanaceae > Anisodus > Anisodus acutangulus. The sequence goes on from CM056511.1 coordinate 413,834, forward strand.
ATTGCCTCAATTTTCGAAATATGTATCACTCACAATACCCCGTAACATCTTATCAATAAAGTCTTGGGGATTCGTATTAGGATCAGTTCCAGTGAATACTGGCGGACTCAACCCGAGAAATTCTTGAGTCCTAGAACTTCCAACACCATCAAAAGACCCAACACCTATAGAAGTCTTTATCTGACATTGTTGGTTAGCTACTATCTGAGTCAATAACTGTACAACATTTGCCACCTCTTGTTCAGAAGACTCGGGTAGAGGAACTGGAGGGACCAGATTCTGTGGAACTGTGTCCTGAGGAACTGGAGGTACTGCACCTCCTCTAATCTCCTCCTGAGGGGGTGAAACTGGTGATACGTGAGAGTGTGACTCTCCCTGAGCTTCAACTCTATCAACTTGGTTGGACGGGGCATTACTGATACCTTCACCCGTATCAGCACCAACTCGATTAATAGCAGTAGCTCTTGTAATAACTGCATGATTACTGAAAAAGGAATTAGAGCACGAATTAGACTCATAGCCATATAACTCAACTCTACAACACGATCTAGGAAGTGAAAGAATAGTAACCATCCCTAAATGCCCGGCAACCTCATATTTATAAGTGTGATGCACAACACACCCATAAATAAGACTCTACTAGACACAACTCACATACTCTTTAGGATTGACCTACTCTGATACCAAGTTTGTCACACCCCAATATAGGAGGCGTGGCCGGCACCCGGTGCCCTATTGGCCCGAGCGTACCACTTTGATGACCATTCTCATGTACAAGTAGAACTTTTGACCGATAAGGTCGTATTGGGATACATTATAGCAATAACTCAGTATAAGAGGAATTTACCCAACACATATATTTAGTGGGACCGACAAGGTCACAACATGGTTTAACAAAATATAACTTAGCCGGCAAGGCTACACACCTATACTATACATACCAAAATAAGTATGTGAGCCTTTACGAGTAATTGAACTGACATATGGCTGGGACAAGGCCCCGACCTACCCATGTTGTACATAACTTTGCAAAATACTCCATATAAGACCAACAAGCTCTGGGAAGACGAAGCTTACTTACTGATGGTTGGGCTCGACAACTCCTATTGAAGTGGCCTAGCAGAGTCTCTATCAGAACATGCGATATGAACACACAGCGCCCTTGGGAAAAGGGACATCAGTACAAAATAATGTACCGAGTCGGTAAGTTGTAAAGAAAGCATATAAACAATGTGAAGCAATAGCTGTAAGGATACAATACGTTGTACCATCATCAATGAAGGTTACAACGTACTTGTCTCCCCCCTCTATTTTGTATAAACTTGAAATCACCCAAGTAGGTGTGACTAAGTTCTAGAGGAGCGGTGCTTCTTTCGCTATTCCTTTGACGGAATTTGGAAAGGTGATTTTGCCTCTTCGCCTACCTCACATTTATTTTGAGGGTTTATGTCGACAGAAGGCAACAATCTCAACTTCGCTAGCTTTTGAATGACTTTCTATTTAACGTGTCTTAATCTATGATGGCATAGATACACGAATTACAAATATATCATTCATTTGGCTACAGACATACTGTACCATTCTTAGTTATTACAGACCTGTTGGACTAGTCTCAAATCAGCTTGACCAACATCGTCTCTTAAACCAAGTTTGGAACATGTATCACCTCCTTTTAGAGTGATCCCACTCCCTGAAGTCCTATTGAGGATAGCCTCTCCAACCCCTTATACTTTAGAGGTGGCGTTGCTTCACATGAACAACCTTTTGCCCGTAGTTAGGGCGTAACCGTATCATATGTGATCTGGATACTCTGGCCCACTCCAGTTGCTTTGGCAGACTGAGTGTCCAATTTCTTTTATGTCTTTCTTTAGGCCTTCAGGTCATTTAAGACCTGGAAACTTTGGCCCACCACACTAGGTGTCCATTACTTTTCTTATAAAGTGAATTCTAGCCCCACTCCAGTCGCATGTAGGCTTTGTATGACTGAGTGTGCAATATCATCCTATCAAAGGAATTTTGGCCCCACTCCAGTCGCCCGTAGGCTTTGTATGACTGAGTGTCCAATATCATCCTATGAAGGATCTTCTGCCAAATAGTGTGACAAGCTCAGCGTTTTTAGCTTTTAGTCTTCTTCCCTTATGATTGGTGCCCAGACAATTCTTGGCGCTTACTTAAGAGTGGTAACAGTTTTCGCACAGTCAGTGGATCTTTCTCCCTCGTATGTGCGAACATACTTTACACATTTTTAATAATTACACTTAAAAGAACGGATCTTTTTAAGTCGTTTACAAAATCTAATCTTTAAACTGGAAGGAAGAAGAGATTAAACTTCTGATTTTAAAGCGTAAGGAATATAAATTATTTCGGAACATTTTCATATTCCTCCTTACTTTAAGCCATTTTTTAATCAGACATCATTTAATCTTATTTTTGACAAGAAAGGAAAATTACTTATCCCAATTTCAGATTCTGGCCCACTTCAATCACTTCATCGGACCGAGTGTCCATTTCCTCCTTACCATAATTCGAATCCTTTGTCTGGGACAGATATAGGCCTTCTGCTACAAGATAGAACCACATCTTCAGCCTTCTCCTCTTGTCCCAGTTGACATCCCCAAATTTCGTGGCGCTTGTTCCCACCACTCTCAGGAGCGGTGACACCATGAACACGTTGACCTTCAACATCATAATCACAAGTCTCTTCTACCAGAAAACCACAGCCATATCCAGATTTGGTCACACAACTTTCGACTGACATCTTTCGAACACTAATACAAATCTTGTCTTAAAACTGTCAGATATCTAAAGCAGTATGAGAAGTAAATAAATATTACAAGTGTTCGAAAGGGTAAACAAATAAGCCAATGTTCAGAACTGCCGCAAGGTTGTTGAGTCTTGAATCTTGATAACCTGAAATCAAGAAACACTAAATCTGGATTGTTACAACTGTGTGCTGAGTCGAGAGATGGCTCTCTGTCTTTAAGACAAGATTGCCCCGTATATATGCTTTTACGTTAACGGGCAATAGTCTCCCAAGATAAAATAACACCTAATCAACACTACAAAGCAAATAGGTTGATTCTGACGAAGAAAACAAACACGAAACGACTTGCTGAAGAAATGGAAAAGGAATGAAGAGTTTCTGTTTTGTCACTGTTTCTGCGGACAGAATCTGTGTTGTTTCTCTTATTCTTTGTCTCTGTGTGTATAATGTGTCTCATTTTTCTGTGTATATATATGTGTCACACAATTGAGCCAAAAGGCATCAATATATAACATAAGGGGAGACCTCTCAACTGCCAAGACATGGCTGTTAATGGGCCCATTGAAGGAGGGAGTAAACAGCCATTACTTGGTTGTTTATGGCCATTAAAGGAGGGAGTAATTCAGCCAAGTAATGGAGGGAGTTAATAAGCCAAGTAATGACTGGTTAATGCACAATAACGCCCCCAAAGATCAACTCCAACGGAAGGCAGAACTTTCTGCCTACCGTTGTTCCCAAATTCAACATTCCAGAAACTCTAGGGACCAAACTGTAAATATTAAATAATTTGTGGTCCAAAGAGATAATACCAGAAGAAGCCCGAGACCGGACGGGCGGCGGGCGTGTGGGCTTAGCCTTGAACCCAAGCACATCTAGGTCCTCCCTCCTTTAAACACATGGGTTACCCCTTGGGGTCCCAAACCCTTAACCAATTTTGAGACTTATAAAGAGAGCAATTATTCCTTTTCCCACAGATGTGGTAGATTTGTCCCACACCATATTTTCATGCCTCCAACACCTTACTTCGTGGACCAATATCTCTTTCATTTCTCAACGAAATTTGACGATTCTTGGCCCTACGGTCATCTACTCACTTAGTAGATTATGTACGTGTGAAGAGACAAAGCCTCCAACATGCGGAACCCTAGTGTTTAATTCATTAAATATGGGTGGATGCACCTCCCCACCAAAGGCAAATTTCCAACCGTTGTTGCTGTAGCAGAAACTAACTGGTTATCTAATCTCCATCGTGAGCTTCATTTTCCTCTTGATGGTGCTCCGACAGTATTTTGTGACAATATTAGCATTACGTATATATGTGCTAATCCTGTTTTCTATAGTCGGATGAAGCATGTTGCCATAGACTTTCATTTTGTTCGAGATCAGGTGCAGAACAAGGAGATTGAAGTCAAACACTTGCATGTTGCTGATATACTCACCAAGCCGCTGCCACGTGCTTCCGTTGAGCTGCTCTTTCCCAACTTGCGGGGTGTAATAACTAGTGAAGATATTTTACTGCGGCATATTGTTTACTGCGTATTAGCTTCAGTTGTTATTTTCTGTTTTCTAGACTTAGAATTTATCTCAATCACTTCAATTCATTTAGTTCTTTTAAATTATTTTTCTTTATCCTGTTTTATATCCAATAGTTATCATTTATAGACTTTGTATATATCAGGACTCTATGTATCAGATGGGGACTACTATCGTTTTACTCTCTACTCTTTACTCAGTACTTTCTTTCTTTTTGTTAGGTTGGAAATAAACCACATGGGCTAGATATCAAAGATAAATTGCAGTTGTTGTAAAGCAAATTCTTACTCTTTACGCAAATTATATTTATTTATTGTTTTTAGGTTCATCTAAGCTTGTATAATGTATCGTACTTCTTAAATTTTAAAAAGCTCTTTTTTTAGGGAAAAAAATTGTTCTATCCTAATTCTAAAGATATAAAGTTCATTCTGTAACTGAGTAGCATCACCAAGTCCAGCAGCACAAAAGAGTGGCCTACTAGCGGAATAAGACCAGACTGATAACCGGATAAATTTCTTTTATTTTTCATATTTCATATCTCCAATCACATGCATCCTACAATTTCTTAATTAAATTTAGATTAAGAAGTTATAACTTATATAAAATCATACTTTTCTATAACAATATCGTTTGTCCGAATATTTTAAATTGTTTTATGAAGAATATATAATATAACATAATATGAAAATCGATATTAAAGAAAATTTGTGGTTTAGAGAGATCAGATTGTAATCAATCCGTAAATCCTTTGAAATAGAGACATAATTATAATATATCTCCAATCACAGGCATCTTACATTCTAAAAATATAAAAAAATATACATCAACTATCAAACTGTATAAATAATTGATGGTAGGATATTCACTTCATACGTGTCGATACAAACGCTTTCTTTTTCTCTTCTTATAATTCTCAAAATCATTGGTAACATAGATGATTACTTGCCAAATAATTATTCTTAGTCTTTATATAGATCCAATTAGTTGCTGCCCATTTACGTGACAAGCATGAAAAAGCAAAGGGACACTATTGTTGAGTGGTCAAAAGGGCAAGTTGCAAGCTGTAAAATATACCCTTTAAGATTTTAGGCAACTCTTGTAAATAGTGATTATTTGGCAATAATTTAGATTTTAAATTAGGTAGGAAATATGTACCTAGAATTTGGCCAGAAAAAATAGCTTTCTTCTCACTATGTGAAGGAATCTTTACGTATATATAATGCAATGTTTAAATAAATTTTCTCAACTGCATTTTTTATATTGAATGAATTGACTAAATTACATTCCTTAATTGTGATTTAGAAATTACATTAATTAAGTAACTATTTTGTTGCACATAGATCTCCTTCTTGATAACAACATTGGTAATAGTCAAGGTTCTAAACATTGACAGTCAATAAGATCTTTTAGGAGTTAATACTAATTAGAAAGAAAGTTATTCATATAAATGATGAAAATAATAAATCGAAAGAATAAATAATATATCAATAGGTTGGTTAAGAATTACCTAAAAACTGTTTGGAGGGTAATAAGGTCAAAGCTCACCGTTATGGATTTTTTAGGGAACAAAATAGTACCAGAGGAAGGAGTTCAAGGTTGAATATACCTAATCTTTGCCAAAATCAAACTAATAAATCGGAGGGTGAGCTTCGCTCTTCTTCGAAAATAGTAAAATACATTGTAGGGGGCGAGAAATAACTTATGAATAGGGAAGAAAGGGAAAATATTATTCAAAATGATAAAATACATATAAATCGCATTCAGTATATGCGCTTTGTAAGTAACATTTAGTAATCTCTATATGTCGCATATCAGCGAGTCACAAGTTGCATTTCTCTAATGCAATTTATAAGTAGTTGATGCGTACACAACACATTCAATAATTAAGTACGTTTAGTAAGTCAGATATTTGAATGCGATTCGTATTCACTAAATCTATTTATTCCTTGTATATACCATATTTTGGCCAAAATTTACATATTTTGGAAAATTAAAAATAATAATTTAATAGGATATTGGTGAGGGAATAAGTAATTTAATTAGGGGCCTAAATGCTACTCCAAGATCTCCCACCGACGAAGTAAAGGAATATATTTATGTAGTATATATAAATTCCTTAGTGATATAGTCTCTACATTTCCACCACCTTAGCTCAAATGTTACTCTCATCTCCATTTTAGTGCAATTTTTTCCATCAGAGGTGAGCAAGATCTCAATTTTCACTCCATATGCTTCATTTTTCTTGTTTCAATATTAATCAGATCTGATTTAAGTTTCATATAATACATAGATCTTGATATATATCAAAACGTCATTTGAAAAAGTTCTAATCTTGGCATTAAAAATACACCCTTTTTGATCTTTTATTTAGATCTGAGCAAAAAAAGGGTAAAAATGGGATCTTTTGATAAATTCAAGATTTGGGTTTTGTTTATCTGTTTGATATCTGAATTGGGTCATGGGTTTTATTTGCCTGGAAGTTATCCACATAAATATGGGGTTGGTGATTTCTTGAATGTTAAGGTTAATTCATTGACTTCAATTGACACTGAATTGCCTTATAGTTATTATAGTTTGCCTTTTTGTAAGCCTGATGAGGGTGTTAAGGATAGTGCTGAAAATCTAGGTGAACTACTTATGGGTGATAGAATTGAGAATTCTCCTTATAGGTTTAAGATGTATACAAATGAGACTGAAGTTTTCTTGTGTCAAACAAAACCTTTGTCTGGTGAGGAATTTAAGCTTTTAAAAGAGAGGATTGATGAGATGTATCAGGTTAATTTGATTCTTGATAATTTGCCCGCGATTCGTTATACTAAGAAGGAGAATTACTTCTTGCGATGGACGGGGTATCCGGTTGGGATTAAAGTCCAAGATGCGTATTACGTGTTTAATCATTTGAAGTTTACGGTTCTTGTTCATAAATTCGAGGAGACCAATGTGGCTCGTGTAATGGGTACCGGGGATGGATCAGAAGTGATCTCAACCGTTGGGAATTCAGGATCCGATACGCCTGGATATATGGTTGTTGGATTCGAGGTCATACCTTGTAGTTTCCAGCATACGCCTGATTCGTTAAAGAACCTTAAAATGTACAATAAACTCCCATCTCCAATCAAGTGTGACCCGACAACCGTGTCCATGGCTATTAAAGAAAACGAGCCTGTGGCTTTTAGTTACGAGGTGAACTTTGTGGAGAGTGACATCAAGTGGCCGTCGAGATGGGATGCTTATTTGAAAATGGAAGGTGCAAAGGTGCATTGGTTCTCAATACTCAATTCCCTTATGGTGATCACTTTCTTGGCTGGTATCGTGCTTGTGATCTTTTTGAGAACTGTCAGGCGTGATCTAGCAAGATATGATGAGCTCGACAAAGAAGCTCAGGCTCAGATGAACGAGGAGTTATCGGGGTGGAAACTCGTTGTTGGTGACGTTTTCCGTGCCCCTAGTAACCCTGGCCTTCTGTGCGCGATGGTTGGGGACGGAGTTCAAATCTTGGGGATGGGTGTAGTGACTATTATGTTTGCTGCCCTTGGATTTATGTCCCCTGCATCTCGTGGAACGTTGATTACAGGTATGCTATTCTTTTACATGATTCTTGGTGTTGCAGCTGGCTATGTTTCCGTTCGTCTCTGGAGGACGATCTTCTGTGGGGACCACAAGGGTTGGGTTTCCGTCGCGTGGAAAGCTGCTTGTTTCTTCCCTGGAATTGCTTTTACTATTCTGACCATATTGAACTTCTTGTTATGGGGTAGTCACAGCACTGGAGCCATTCCGTTTTCTCTATTTGTCGTTCTCATTTTACTTTGGTTTTGTATCTCCGCCCCCCTAACCTTAATTGGTGGCTATCTCGGGGCAAAGGCACCTCATATCGAATATCCAGTCAGAACCAACCAGATCCCACGTGAAATTCCACCACAAAAATATCCGTCTTGGCTTTTGGTTCTCGGTGCGGGGACCCTACCTTTCGGTACTCTATTCATTGAGCTCTTCTTTATCATGTCGAGTCTCTGGATGGGTCGTGTGTACTACGTCTTCGGATTCCTCCTCATTGTTATGATTCTCCTTGTCGTCGTTTGTGCTGAGGTGTCTCTTGTTCTAACCTACATGCATCTATGTGTGGAGGACTGGAAATGGTGGTGGAAGTCATTCTTTGCTTCCGGTTCAGTCGCTATATACATTTTCATGTACTCCATCAACTATCTAATATTCGACCTCAAGAGTTTAAGCGGACCTGTTTCTGCTACCCTTTACCTCGGATATTCCCTCTTCATGGTTTTGGCGATTATGTTTGCAACGGGCACCGTCGGATTCCTTTCCTCTTTCTGGTTTGTACATTATTTGTTCTCTTCAGTGAAGCTGGATTGAAGAAGTCTTTTGGTCTTGAAGAGTTGCAAGAAGAGCAATGGCAGATGGCAAAAGCATTTTATTTACTAACAATAAACTCAGTAAAGTTTTGCTAATTTTTTATAGAAGTCATTGCATGCTAGTGAAGTAAAGTTTCATCAGTTGGTAGGATGAACATCATATGTCTTTATCATTTCTCTAGATTTCTATTAATAGTGATGAATCTATCTGTTATCTTTGACAGGCTTTTCTCGTAATATTAATGATTCTTGTGCCTATGTTTAATATTGTTGTTTGCTTTATTCTCCCCTTGTGTTGCATTTTGTGGTCTTCCGCTTCCGATTTTTTGTTATTCATTTGGTTCGACCCTTGTTGTGTTGCACTTGTGATCTCTTCCGATTCAGTCTGCGTTGGTCGGATAGCCGGGACTCGATCCCGAGTTGTATCTATGGCTTGTGAAATGTTGCTAGAAATAAACTATTCAAAGGTGGAGATGTTGCCATTTTATATGGGACAGAACAAGGGGTTCCAACTTCTTCTGTCTTCTAGTAGCGAGTTTTTCCTCTTTAATGGGCTTGACACAGTGAATTTGGATTAGTCGGGCTAGTGAATATATTATAATTGCACGGGGTTGTCCCTATTTTGTGTTGGTCTTTAATTTTTATCCCTCAAATGAACGTATACCTTTGAGGGGAAAAAATAAAAAAGTTTCATAAATATGGAAAAAGTGCAAATGACCCTATTATATACGTAATGGTTAAACCATATAACAGTAAATCAGGTTGTTGCATGTTTTATATCTTGTAATGGAGAAGTAGTTTAATTTACAAGTGTTTTTACGGGTGCATGCGATAGTTGTATTCTTTTAATTTCGCAATGAATTCGTCAAAAAATTATATGACATTGTTATTTTTCATGCCTTGTTAAGCAAAATATTAAATTAACTCATGAATCAAAGTTAATTTTTAGTCAAATAAAGAATATCTTGTGGGTTAAATAACTTTTTCTTTGTTAAATGTTTGTAAAAATACTTCTAACGGTATAATTTGTAATTTATAGTACTATTTATATAGTTTACATCAACAACATATTCAGTGAAATTTTACAACGTGGAGTCTGGAAATGGTAGAGTGTACGCAGACGTTCCCCTACCAAAGTAGGAAGATTGTTTCCGAACGACCCTCAATTACTATTTATATAATTTCTGTGAACATTTAAAAAAAAAAAAGAAGCTAAGAAACCAATATCCTGAATCACTAAGGGGTCATTTGATTAGCGAACAAAGCTACAAGAGATTAAAATATTGGATTGAAAATCATTGAGTTATTTAGTAATATTATTTTGTTTAGTTCATTGAATTAAAAGTGAAGTATACAATCATAATCCAAAGTATGTGTTTGGTTTGAAGTTGGATAATTTGGATTACTTTTATTTTCAATTCTAATATTAGATATTAGGTTAATCAACTATTATAAATTTTTAAGCGATATAAACTGTCAAGCCATCAAACAAGTTTCAATCAACGTGCCTAGGTAAAAATTAAACGTCATTAAGGATAAAAAAATTAAAGATCAGTACGTTTGAAGGGAAATCCGCTCAAAAAACATCAAACGCCTTTCTGGCATATTCGCAGCATCCTCTCTCTACTAGAGCCGTTTGGATTTATTTAAAAGCACTAAGTTAGAAATTCTAACTTATGACTTATTTTTGTTATTTTAATTTAAAAATAAGTGTTTAAAAATATTTTTTTATTTTATCCAAACACTATAAAAATACTTATAAACTATTTTTGCTTAAAAACACCTAAAAGCCATTCCAAATAGGCTCTAAAGGTATTTGGATTGACTTATTTTAAGTGTTTTTTGGCTTTTAAACTCTTTTTACATTTTTGAGGTATTCGAGTGAGATAAAAAGTACTTTTACGCACTTATTTTTAGGCAAAAATCAATCCAAACACCCTCTCTATATCCATGATTTCTTTTCTCCATTCATTTAAAAATCAGCCCTTCGAGAAAAAGAATAAAAAGAGGCTATGGAGATTTGAAATCATGATATGAAATAAGTGATTTGAAAGCATGATGATTTGAAGTTGAAATTTTGTTTGGACATGTAATTCAGGTTTCTTAAGTTATATTTTTTTCTCATAGACATAAAAACACCACAAATTGTGAAAATCATCAAAACTTTTCCAATTCTCATATAATCTTACCAAATAAACAAATCATAGTTCATAACAAAATTAATACGCTCTAAAAAATAAAACATCAATTGATCGAACTATAGTCTAATAAAAAGGAAAATTGAACTTAAGTTGTAGTGTAACTATCCTTTAATATAATCCTCCCACATGATATGGACAATTTCTTAATATACTATCAACTTATAGATCTTTTAGTATTTAATAAAATGATTCGTAAACACAATTAGTAAATATATCTACCAACTTATAAATTTTTCTTACAAAATATAAATTTATGAATCAAGTTTTATATTTTAAAAAATTTGAAGTCATGATTTAGAATCATAAATCACACATTTTTAAAAAATTTAAAGTTAAAATTGAAATTTTATCTAAATTAACTAAATAAATAACAATTTAAAATAAATTACGAAATCATGATATGAAAACGCAGAATTAGAAGCCTTTGCACAATTTGCTTCTGATCTCGATAAAGCTACTCAAAATCAATTGGCAAGAGGTCAACGATTACGTGAATTGCTTAAACAATCCCAATCAGGTCCTCTCACGGTAGAAGAGCATATAATGACTATTTATACCGAAACAAACGGCTATCTTGATTCATTAGAAGTTGGACATGTAAGAAAATTTCTTGTTGAGCTAAGTACTTACTTAAAAACTAATAAACCTCAGTTTCAAGAAATCATATCTTCTACCAAGACCCTAGTGAACATTTAAATATTTGTCCTACATTCATTCGTGAAGGTACTCCTAATGGGTTAAAAGACATCACCACAAGGGTATAGGTATATTTTGGCCATAGATTCCAAATATGTAAGAGCTGATATTCGCAAATTCCACTTTTTAAGAGTTCGGAAGTTAATAAATGACCTGGAAAAATATGGGCTGTGATGATGATTTTGCTTCTTTCTGGGCTAGTAAATTTCTCTCAATGCGTTGAGAAGATCCGACCCGTATCTTGGCGGGGCGATCCGGTAAGGCATCCATTTGCAAATCGGTATGTGCAGCCATGGCGTGTGTTGGTTTCTCTATGCATATGAATGGTCTCTGTCTATATATCATTTCAGAAGAAAAAAAGAACAAGAATTGGGACTAAAAAATACAACATCAATTGATGGAAATTTAGTTCCAATTTCTGCATCTGCTTCACTGCGTTTAGAAAATCCGACCCGTATCTTGGCGAGGCGACCCGGTTGAGCATCCATTTCCAAGCCGGTGTCTTGCAGCCATGGCGTGTGTCCCTTTTCTCTTTGCATGTATGTAGAACAGCAAAATATGAGCCCTAAAGTGTACGGCAACCATTTGATGGTCCTTCTCGGGAACTGAGATACCCAATTAGGCTCTTCAGTTTTTCTTGAACACCCAATTTCAGATGCAATTTTCCATCACATTTTAGCTAAACAATGAGGTAATCGGAGAAAAAAGGGGATTTTAAGGGTGGTCGACCATCTCCCTATGATTTTTTCGCGAGTTTCACAGCCAAACTATCGGCTGTTCTGTTTTCCTACAGAACTATCACATTCTATTTTTTTTTATATCCAGCTTCCCGGCTTACGCTAATATCACAGCAAAAGTTCTACAATGGAATGGAAAAGTAAAATAATGGGGGCTGTGATGATAATTTTACTGAGCAAATGGAATCAGGCATTGTTGTTTCAGGCCCGTATCCTGGCAGGGCGACCTGTATTATTGGGTATGCAGCCATGGCGGTGTCAAATAACTCATTGCCTTAGATAAATTAAAGATCTGAGCCCAGAAGGAAGAATGAGGCCAACCAATAACCATCTTCTTGTTTCCATTGGTATATTTAGGGGTGTTCATGGTTCGGTTTACTTTTGACCCAAAAAGAAGGCATTTCTGTTGCCATTGATGTGATGCTGATGTTAATCGTACTGCCTCTGTCTCATTTTATTTTTTGTGAAAATGTTCAAATTGCTATGGAAAAGTTTCCATCTTCCCAAGAGGCAGTGATGATGTTGCTAATCTGGGCTGTTATTTGGGCACAGAAAAATCGACTCGTATCTTGGTAGGGCAAACTCGAATCTTGCGGTCCAGTTCATTTTGCAGCCATGGCGTTGTCGTATTCTCTTAGCCCCATTTTACACATTCGAGCCTCAACTTCCAATTAGTAAGGTGTTCCGAAAACGGCCATCTGTGCACTTCCCCCATGTTACTGCCTCGAGAAACTCCTACCCATATCTTGACGGGGTGACCTGGTATGGCATCATCTGCAAACCTGTCTCTGATATGCAGAAAAAGCATACTGAAATGGGCTGTGATGATTGCTTTTTTCTGGTCTACCTACTTACTAGCTTTGAGAAAATCTGACATGTATCTTGGTGGGGCGACCCAGTATGGCATCAGTTTGCAAACCGGTGTCTGCAGCCATGGCCTGTGTCGCTTTCTCTTTGCATGCTCATAAACAGCACAATCTGAGCCCTAAAAGTTTAACGCCAAGTCTTGAATGGTTGGCCGTTCTCTGGAAATGAAAAATCCAATTGGGTTCAATTTTTATTGAACGATCCATTTTTCAGATGCAGTCCTATATCAAATTTTAGCTCAAAATGAGGCAATCGAAGAAAAAAAGGGATTTTGCAGGGTGGTTGACCAACTCTGCTATGCCTATGATTCTTTTTTGCTAAAAAGGGACTATATATGCTCTTCCAATTTCTGCTTCAGCTACTGCTACAGCTGATTTTCGCAAATAGTCACTTTTATGTCCCTGTTGAATACAAGTTAGACAACAAGAAGAAGATACCCAGTGAAACTAAAAAAAAGATACAAGTTAGAAATGACACAATAAGTTGCTGCTTTTTTAAGAGTTCTGAACCTTAAGATACAAGGTAGAAATGACACAATAAGGTAGAAATTTGATGTTGATTGATCTGAAAAATGGGCTGTGATGATGATTTGCTGCTGCTGCTTTTTTTCTGGACCATAATCTACTGCACTGCTTGAAGAATTGCAGAAGTTTTTGCGCGGATTGCCCTTCAAATGCACTGGTCTTTAATTTTTTCCCTTCAAATGGCTGGTCTTTAAATTTTGCCCTTCAAATGGGCTGTGGTCTTTAACATTGTTTTGAGAACATCCGACCCGTATCTTGGCTAGGCGACCAGGTACGGCATCAATTTGCAATCCGGTGTCTGCAGCCATGATGGTGTGTTGCTTTCTCATTGCATGTTCATATACAGCAAATCTGAGCCCTAAACATTTTTACTTTGACAGCCAATTGGATTTCTTCAGTTTTTAGTTCTCCGTCAATTTTTAGCTCATAATTGAGGTAATCGGAGAAAAAAGAGGATTTTTTAGGGTGGTTGACCATCTCCGGTATGCCCATTATTTCTTTTTTGCTCTAATCAACAGCCCTTTTAGCGCAAAAAAAAAGAAAAAGGGACTATATATGCTCTTCCTTTTTCTGCTTTTGCATACTACTACAGCTGATTTTCGCAAATAGTCACTTTTATGTCCCTGTAAAATACAAGGTAGAAATGACACAACAAGGTAGTTGCTTTTAATGGGTGATCTACAAGAATGTCATTGGGTGTCCACACTTTTAATGGTGCTAAGGGCACAAGACATCTGATGTCGATTGATCTGAAAACGGGCTGTGATGATGAATTGCTTCTTTCTGGGCTAATATTATACTTAACTGCTTGGAGAAAATTTGACGCGTATCTTGGCAGGGCGACACGGTAAGGCGTCCATTTGCAGGCCGGTGTCTTGCAGCCATGGCGTGTGTTGATTTCTCGATGCATGTTTGTAGAACAGCAAAACCTGAGCCCTAAAAGTTTTCCTATAACACCCAATTGGGTAATTACTAGGCTGTGTTGTAATTACACCAATTCCAATTATCAGGTGGCTTTCCAAACAGACCCTAAGTGTTTTATTCATGTTGATTGATCTTAAAAATGGGCTGTGATGATAATTTGCCTCTACTGCACTGCTTGAAGAAATTGCACGAATTTCCCTTCAAATGGCTGGTCTTTAATTTTTGCCCTTCAAATGGGATGTGGTCTTTAACACTGCTTTGAGAACATCCGACACGTATCTTGGCGGGGCGACCCGGTACGGCATCAATTTGCAATCCGGTAACTGCAGCCATGGCATGTGTTGCTTTCTCTTTGCATGTTCATAAACAGACAGCTTTTAATGGGTGATCTACATGAATGCCATTGGATGTAATTTCCACGCTTTCAATGGCACAAGACAGCTGATGTTGATTGATCTGAAAATGGGCTGTGATGATGATTTGCGTCTTTCTGGGCTATAATCTACTTCACTGCGTTGAGATGATCCGACCCGTATCTTGGCAGGGTGACCCGGTATGGCAACCATCTGCAAACCGGCGTCTTCAGCCATGATGTGTGTCGCTTTCTCTATACATGTTTGTAGAACAGCAAAATCTGAGCCCTACAAGTTTTAGCTCAAAAAATGAGGCAATCGGAGAAAAAATGGGATATTTTTAGGGTGGTTGACCATATCCGGTATGCCAAGTGGGGAAATATTGAATGCCATTACAACAACATACCCAGTATAATTACAAGTGGGGTAATGTAGAATTCCGTTACCGGGAATCGAACCCCAGTCTCCTGGGTGAAAGCCAGATATCCTAACCGCTGGACGGACAAAGCTTATGGTCTGTATGTATTATATATACACACACATATTTATAGTATGTCTCTTTCTGTCTCTCTATCTGTGACTACTTTGCTCCTGCGTGGCTGCGTTTTCAGGCAAAGCAACAGCAAAAGCATAGAAAAATGGAGGTTCAGCCCAGTATGAAAGAACGAAAAAGGGCCAAAAATAGCCCTGTACTATGAAGAATGAGACCAACAGAGAGAAAAGGGATTCTTGGAGGGTGGTTGCCCCCTCTGTTGGCCTATGATTTCCCTATAAACAAAATCAACAACCCTCTTCAGAAGTACTACTCTTTGCTGTTTCCTCTGAGCTTTGACCAAACATCTCTCTAATATTAGCTTATGTTTGTTAAAAATTGCTCAAAATTGTCCAAACGCCTACTTGTGGGTTGATGTTATTTGATCTGAAAAAATGGGTTGTTATGATGATTTGCTTCTTTCTGGGCTAATAATCTACTTTACTCACTGCGTTGAGAAGATCCGACCCGTATCTTGGCGGGGGACCTGGTACTGCATCCATTTTGCAAACCGGTATCTGCAGCCATGGCGTGTGTTGCTTTCTCTTTGCATGTTTGTAGAACAGCAAAATCTGAGCCCTAAAAGTTGAAAGACCCAATTTTTAGCTCAAAGTTGAGGTAATCGGAGAAAAAAGAGGATCCTTGAAGTGCTTTATATATATATATATATTGTATGTCACCCGAAATAAAGGCATTTGTGCAAATGACCCACCTAAATGAGGTGAAAAATGGGCTGTGATGATGATTTACTTCTTTTTGGGCTAATAATCTACTTTTACTCACTGCATTGAGAAGATCCGACCCGTATCTTGGCGGGGCAACCCGGTACGGCATCCATTTGCAAATCGTTATCTTGCAGCCATGGCGTGTGTTTGATTTCTCTTTGCATGTAAGTAGAACAGCAAAATATGAGCCCTAAAAGTTGAAAGACCCAATTTTAGCTCAAAATTGAGGTAATCGGAGAAAAAAGAGGATATGAATGTATTGTATGTCGCCTGAAATAGGGGCATTTGTGCGAATGACCCACTGTTTGGATGGTTATTTCCCATGGTTCATTGTTGTATTGTCGCACGAATGCCCCTATCTTGGGGTGGTGTTTAATTTTTGCCCCCTCAAATCGCTGGTCACTAATTTTTGCCCTTCGGTACTTTAAGTAACAAAAAAGTGGTCCAAAATACCCCTGACAAGGGTACTTTATGCCTTGCGAATTTTTTTATCGAATATATTGACTCTGCTAAGGATCGAACCCAGAATCTCTGCTTTCGCAGACCAGCACCTTATAAGGGTACTTTGGCTCACAGTTTTTATTAAATGAGAACAACAACAACATACCCAGTGAGATCTCACACCGTGGGGTCTGGGGAGGGTAGATTGTACACAGACCTTACCTCCACCTTGGTAGGTAGAGCGACAAAAATTAATGACAGTGATTTGAGGAGCAAAAATTAAAGACCAGTGTGTTTGAAGGGAAATCCGCGCAAAAAAATTACTCTCTGTGTTGAGAAGATCCAATCTGTATCTTGGCGGGGCGACCTGGTAAGGCATCCATTTGCAAACCGGTGTCTTGCAGCCATGGCGTGTGTCGCTTTCTCTTTGCATGTAAGTAGAACAGCAAAATCTGAACCTAAAAGAATGGCCATTCTCTGGAACTGGAAAACCCAATTGGGGTTTTCAGTTTTTGTTGAATACCCTTTCTGATGCAGTTCTCCATCAAATTTTAGCTCAAAATGAGGTTATTGGTGAAAAAAGCGGATCCTTTGAGGTGCTTTTTTGTGTATGTATCTACTGCATCCTACCAAACGACCCCTTAGTCTTTAGCAGAACCCTCACCATAGTTTAGCCCAGAAATGAAGAATGAGATATCAGAGAAAGAGAAATGGGAATATTGGTAAAGGGTGGTTACCCTCTCTCTGCTATATCCATAATTTCTTTTCTCCATTCATTAAAAAAGAACCAACAGCCCTTTGAGAAAATGAACAAAAGAAGAGACTATGTATGCGTTTGGCCATAGATTTTAAATATTTTTATCTGCTTCTGCTACTACTACTACAGTTGATATTTGCAAATTTCCACTTTTTTTAGAGTTCGGAACCTAAATGACGTGAAAACAATTGGGCTGTGATGATGATTTGCTTTGCTTCTTTCTGGGCTAATAATCTACTTTACTCACTGCGTTGAGAAGAGTGACCCGTACCTTGGCGGGGCGACCCGGTTTAGGTATCCAAATCGGTATCTGCAGCCATGGCGAGTGTCGCTTTCTCTGTGCATGTTTGTAGAACAGCAAAATCTGAGCGCTCACTATTGTTTAGCCCAGAAAGGAAGAACGAGAGACATCAGAGAGAAATGGGATTTTCAGTAAAGGGTGGTTGCCCTCTCTCTGCTATATCCATGATTTCTTTTCTCCATTCATAAAAAAGGAACCAACAGCCCTTTGAGAAAATGAACAAAAAAAGAAACTATGTATGCGTTTGGCCATAGAGATTCCAAATATTTTTCTGCTTCTGCTACTACTACATCCGATTTTCCGCAAATATCCATTTTTAAGAGTTCGGAACTTAAATGACCTGAAAAAATGGGCTGTGATGATGATTTGCTTCTTTCTGGGCTAATAATCTACTTTACTCACTGCGTTGAGAAGATCCGACCCGTGTCTTGGGGGGGCAACCCGGTACGGCATCCATTTTGCAAACCGGTATCTGCAGCCATGGCATGTGTTGCTTTCTCCTTGCATGTTCGTATTCAGCAAAATCTGAGCCCTAAAAGTTGAAGACCCAATTCTTCTAATGCAGTTCTCCATCAATTTTTAACTCGAAGTTGAGGTAATCGGAGAAAAAAGAGATCCTTTGAGGTGCTTTTTTTGTGTACATGTATATACATATGATCTCTTGAGCCGAGGATCTTTCGGAAACAGCCTCTTCGGAAACAGCCTCCCTATCTTAGGGGTAAGGTCTGCGTACACTCTACCCTCCCTAGACCCCACATTGTGGGATTTCACTGAGTATGTTGTTGTTGTTGTGTATATATATATATATATATGAATGTATTGTATGCTGCCCGAAATAGGGGCATTTGTGCGAATGACCCACTGTTTGGATGGTTGTTTCCCGTGGTTCATTATTGTATTGTTCTCATCTACGAGGAAAAGATGGGCTGTGATGATGATTTGTTTCTTTCTGGGCTAATAATCTACTGCACTGTGCTGAGAAAATACGACCCGTATCTTGGCGGGGCGACCCGGTATGGCATCCATTTGCATGACAGTGTCTTGCAGCCATGGCGTGTGTCGGTTTCTGATTACATGTTTGTAGAGCAGCAAAATCTGAGCCCTAAAAGTTTGCTGGAACACCCAATTGGATTCTTCAGTTTCAATTTTTAGCTCAAAGTTGAGGTAATCGGAGAAAAAAGAGGAATTTTTCAGGGAGGTTGACCATCTTTTGCATACTACTATAACTTATTTTTGCATACTACTAGAACTGATTTTTGCAAATAGCCACTTTTATGCCCCAGTAAATACAAAGTTACTGCTTTTTTAGGAGTTCTGAACGTAAATGAGGTGTTTTATTGATGTTATTTGATCTGAAAAAGTGGGTTGTGATGATGATTTACTTCTTTCTGGGCTATAATCTACTTGCTGCATTGAGAAAATCTGACCCGTATCTTTGCGGTGCGACCCGGTATGGCATCCATATGCAAACCGGTATCTTGCAGCCATGGGGCGTGTGTTGCTTTCTCTTTGCATAGAATAGAGAAGAGCAAAATTTGAGGTCTAAAGTCATAGGACAACCGTTTGATGGTTTTGAATTGGATAGCCATTCTCTGGAATCTGAATCCCACTCAGGTTCTTCAGTTTTTCTTGAATACCCCAGTTGAGATACTGTTCTCCATCAAGTTTTAGCTAAAAAATGAGACAATTAGAGAAAAATGGGATTTTTCAGGATACTGATGTTGACCATCACCAGCATGTCAATGATTCTCTTTCAGCTCTAACCAACAGTCCTTTGAGTATATATATATATATGTGTGTGTGTATTAACTACACAAAAATGGAGGTTTTTCCCAACATGAAGACTGAGGCCAGCAGAGAGACGAGGGAATTCTTGGGAGGGTGGTTGCCCCCTCTGCTTGGCCTATGATTTCTCCATCAACTAAACCAACAAGTCAACAACCCTCTTTCTGATTTCTCTTTACTTAAACCCAACATCATATGTTTGAAATTGTCCAAACGGGCTCTAGATGGTACAATTACCATTTTTCTAGAGGCAGTGATGATGTTGCTAATCTGGGATGATATTCGAGCATGGAGACAATCTGACCCATATCTTGGCAGGGCAAACCCGGATGGTTTGTGATTGAGGTTTTTCTTTCACATGCAACCGGATCTTTTGCAGCCATGGCGTTATTGGATTCTCTTTGTCCCATCTTTTTGCAGATCTGAGGTTCCATTTCCAACTAGTCCTTTTGGACTTTCAGGACTTGAACCTAGGAGTACCTTGTTGTATGGAAACCCTTGTCATTTTTTGAATATGCATGTTGTTGTTGTTGCTTGTTGCTGCATCTTCATTTTTTGAATATGCATGTTGTTGTTGCTTGTTGCTGCATCTTCTGTTTCTTTTGTTCTTGATGGTGATGGCTGTGTCATCAACCAAATAGCAGAAAATTAATGCAAGAACAGGGAGATTTTATGGCTGTGATGATATAATGTTTTTTTCTTTTTAGCAATTTGAATTGGTGATAAGAGCCGTATCTGGCAGGGTTACCAGGTGAGGTAGCAGCCATGGCGGTTTCAGATAAACTCAATGCCTGATTAAATTGAAAACCGAGCCTTGTCATGTACATGGATATTGTCTGTATATTCAACACACACAAGTAAACAAAATTTGGTCTCTTTAACAGCTTAAACTTTTAGATGAAACTTCAACACACACAAAACAAGATGCATATCATGAGAAAATGTCCAAAACGGTCCCTTATTGAGGCAGTGATGATATTTAAATCTATCCTCCTGAACTAGTAATTGGGCATAGAGTATCGACCCGTATCTTGGCGGGGCATTGCCCGAGCATAAAACAGATTTGAAAACAAATGAGGCCTAAGCTTACTTGTAAAAAATAATCCTCATGTACAGTATTTCGGTACTATAAGTATAAATTAGTCCTTTACTCAACAATGAAGATCACTCAGCCCAGAAGGAAGAATGGGGCCAACAGAGAGAAAAAATGGATTTCTTGATAGGGTGGTTGCCCTCTCTAGTTGGCCTATGATTTCTCCAACCAACAACCCTCCATAGATATATTTGTGAAATGTTGCCATTGATGTAATGTTGATAGCAGCAGTATCAGTAATACTAATACTCCTTCCGTTCCAATATATTTGTCCACAAATGCAAAAAGATTCCATCTTTCTATAGAGGCAGTGATGATATTTTGCTAATTCTGAGCAGGGGGAAAACCCGACTCCTATCTTGGCAGCAGGGCAAAACCGATTCGTTTTGCAGCCATGGCGTTGTCACTTCTCTTTTTTCCCCCATTTTACATAAATCTGAGCCTCAAACTTCAAATGGGTCACTGTGGAACCTCAGGTCATTTTAGCTCAAAATCATATGGTATATTTGTGAAATTTCCAAAAAAGAAGGGAATTTTTTTTAAAAAAATATACAGTTCAATATAAAACATTACAGCCATGTAGCCATATTCTCAATATATTATACATCAGTTTACAATATTATACAACATTATACTCGGGAAAAGCATTATACTTTATGTATCAACCTTGTATGTGTACAACAATATACTCGGGGAAAGCATTATACTTAATGTATCAACCTTGTATGTGTTTGCTAGACCAGGTAAGAAACTCAGAATATAGGTTATTTTCAGCTACTACATAGAGCCTAATTTTCCCAAAAAATCTGTTGCCCTTGATGTAATGTTGATAGCACTAGTAGTGATACATACATACTACCTTCATTCCAATTTACTTTGTTATTTTTGTAGTAAAGATTCCATCTTTTTAAAGAGGCAGTGACGATATTGCTAAATTCTTGGCAGGGCTGATTAAATCGGAGCATGGAGAAAACCCGACTCGTATCTTGGCAGGGCAAACCCGATTCGTTTTGCAGCCATGGCGTTGTCCTCTTCTCTTTTTGCCCCATTTTTACAAAGATCTGAGCTTCAACTTCAAATGGGTCGTCACTGTGGATTCTCTAGGATCCGAACCCGGATCCGAATTTGATGGAAACCCAGTTCATATTTAGCTCAAAAGACTGAGGCAATCAGAGAAAAATTGACAAAAATGATCCCTTATGTTTGAGTGTGGGTTCAAAATAGTCCCTTTATGTATGCACTTAACAGTTTTGGTCCTTTAAGCTTGCCAAAAGTTAACACTTTTAGTTTCCGGTAAATATATATGGAACTCGTTAAATTTGTCTGGAACTATGAAAAAAAAGAAAATTAGCAGAACTCACTTTTAAAGGTTAAATATTTGTAGTATCTGTCATTTTAAATTTATTTCCAGAGTCTGGTGTAGCTTTTTGAGGTGTAATTTCTACAGTTTTTTAAAAATATTTTTAGCAACTAGAGTAGTTTTTTTTAGGCATGTTTTAGGATTTGATCAGATTTTCTGTGTGTGTATTGTTAAATATGTTTTTCCACTGTTCATTTTTAGCTCGAAAGTATGAGGCAATAAAAATTGGGATTTTTCAGGGTGGTTGACCATCTCTAATAAGTCAATGATTTCTTCTTTGCTCTAATCAATAGTTATGTAAATTTCCCAACAACAAAAATAACTTGTTTCCATTGATGTAATGTTGATAAGTAGTAGTACTAATACTTCCTCCGTTCCATTTTACTTGTCTTGAAAACTGTCCACAAATTGCTATAGAAAAGATTCCACTTTCGAAAAGAGGCAGTGATGATATTGCTAATTCGGGGCATGGAGAAAACCCGACCCGTATCTTGGCGAGGTAAACCCACTTCGTTTTGCAGTCGTCTTCTCCTCTTTGCTCCATTTATTTGATGGAAACCCAAACTCAAAAGGATGAGGCAATTGGAGAAAAATAGGATTTTTCAGGGTGGTTGACCATTTCCAGTATGTCAATGATTTCTTTTTTGCTCTAATCAACAGCCCTTTTAGCTTGGATCATTGGCAATTATGTCCCTATTTTGTGCTAGTCTTTAATTTTTGCCCCTAGTAACAAATAACTTTTTCGTGCAATTTCTTCTTTTAGTTTTTGTATGTGAACTAAGTGCACAAATAGCCGATTTTGGACCATTTCCAAGGCCATTGTGTGTAATTTCCTGGATTGTAGGGACTTACACTTTATCCTTCCATACTTGTTGTCGTAGTATTTCTTTTGTAGTTTCATGTCGTTCGATTTCTGTTAATATTTATAGTCTCGTTCTTCGTGTAGCATACTATTTTGATGTAGTTTCTTTTTCCTATTTGACCTGCTTTGTTATTGATCTATTGTTTTATTCCTAGCTGATGGTCTATCGGAAAAAGTCTCTCTACCTTCCAAGGTAGAGTTAAGGTTTGCGTACAACCTACCCTCTCCAGACCCCACTTGTGAAATTACACTAGGTATGTTGTTATAAAGTTATCCAAACGGGCTCTTATGGAAAAGTTTCCTCTTTTTTTTTTCGGAAGAGGAAGTGATGATATTGCTAATGTGCGCTGATGTTTGGTGCATGGAGACTATTCGACCCGTATCTTGGCATGGCAAACTGGGATGGCTTGTGATTGAGTCCTTCTCTTTCACATGCAATTGGTTCTTTTGCAGCCATGGCGTTGTCGCCTTTTCTTTGCCTAATTTTTTAAGGATAAAAAACAAAGACCAGTCCATTTTGAAGGGAAAATCTTGCAATTAAATGATAAATTAGTCTTTTACTTAACATTGGATTATCAGCCCCGAAGGAAGAATGAGGCTAACAGAGAGAAAATGGATTTCTTGGAGGGTGGTTGTCCTCTCTTATTGGCCTATGATTTCTCCATCATACCAAACCAACAACCCTCCGATGGTTCTTTTGTGAAATTTCCCAAAAACAAATTTGTTGTCATTGATGTGATGTGTCACGCCCCAAATCTGGGCCTGGACGTAACACGACACTTGGTGCCTGATTACATCTGACCGAGCGAACCAATTGGCTGGTTGAATCAATATGTGATATCAAAACATACTGAATGTGGAAATAAAACTAACACATGCTGATCTACTGAAAGTCTGATTGAATAATCATTAAGTGCGGAGAATACTGAACTAAGTATGAACATAGTAAAATTGCCAACACAGCAAACATGAAAATTTGATGAACTCTATCTAACTACTACTCTAGTCTATGAAGCCTCTGAAGAGTACTGAAATGCTAACGGTTTGCTGGGACAAGGCCCCCAACATATGGATTGTCTGTAAAAAACTATAAAGATTGCAAAATAAATAATAAGGCCCCGAAAGACTGGGGCTCACCAACTCAGATGATACCACATATCCTAGCATGCAGATGCGTCATCCTAAAAGTCGTTATCTGCACCGTGAAGTGCATGACCCGGGAAAAAGGGACGTTAGTACATTTGAATTGCACTAGTATGTAAAACCAACTGAAGGAAATAAGTAGTTGTGGGGTGCTAGAGATAGGGGCACAGGAGTAAATACGAAACTGAAAATTGTAACTGAAACTGAAAGAATCACATGTTTAACTGAATTAACTATGGCCCCGGGCCCAAAGAGGCATAAAGCATAAACTACGGCCACATGCCCAATATAAGTGCACAAGTTACGGCCTCGGGCCTAAGTATACGTATACATTACTACGGCCTCATGCCCAAAGATGCATAAACTACGGCCTCGAGCCCAAATACAAATGTTTAACATTCATGAATATAAAATAAGGAACTGAGAATCATATTGTAATACACTGAAATACTGAATCATACTGAAGTACATGATACTGAAAATACTGAATAGGACTAGACTGAGACATGTATTCATAAACTGATTATGAAGTTCGAAGCATTAATTGTTCATAGTAAACTGAATTATCATAACTGAGACTCATGGGATATCGAACACGAGTCTATACTGATTACGTAATGAGTTCACAATATTGCGAAGTGATAATTATGAACAACTACGACGTTATATTCTCAAAAGATAGAAGTTCTAGACTTTTCATGAACTAGGGCATTATCCCAATATCTGAAGAAATTCACATAAATCTTGATGAACAAGGCGTGGGATGATTAATAACGTTTCCACACGTAGAGAGTTAGCCTCACATACCTGTAATCGCTCCTAGCAAATGAACTATGTTGATTTTTGACGAAGAACGCTCCAAACCCTAGCTTGAATGCTTGCGAAGGGTTTCGTTGTCAATCCTATGTTTTAGTTAAAGAATCATGTTACTAATCATGATTTAATGATATAATTACTTAGGAATCGTTAGGAGCGAAATTACATTGTTGTGGGAGGTTGAGAGGAGAGAAAATGAGGTTGGACGAGTTGGTGAATGATTTTTCAAACTAATTATTATATTTAAAGGTCGGGCATTTTGGACCCCCTGTCTCGCTGAGCGAGGTCCATAGCGAGGTGTTGTCTCTCTGGGCTTTGTCGGGCGAGCTCCGTTGTCCATTTTATACTTAGACAATTTTTGAAACGTCCCACCTCGCTGGTCCAGGTCTATAACGAGGTGTTGTCTCGCTCTGGGATTCACTGGGCGAGCTCCCCTATCCATTTTACACCCATATGAATTTTTTTCATTTTTCGACAGTGACAACGTTTCAGTAAAACATATATGGTTGGCAGCTTTCATGTTTAAAGTTTTCTCCATTTCTCAATGGATGTTCATGAAATCGGGCTGAAAGATATATCTATCGTAAACTTAGTTGATTCTATCGAATCTTAAGCATCTCACTACTCATTTTAATTTCAAAATAACTATTTCCACCCAAATTAATTTCGATAGCACTTCACATATCTAAAATGTCACATGTTCATTTAACACATGTCACCTAATGTAAGCTGTATTTACAGAGTGTTACATGATGTCTATAGCAGCAGCAGTATAGTAGTAATACTTCCAATTTACTTGTCTTGACAACTGTCCACAAATTTCTGTAGAAAAGATTCCATCTTTTTAAAGAGGCAGTGATGATGGCATTTGCTAATTCTGGGCTGAAATTTGGGGCATGGAGAAAATGCGACTGCTATCTTGGCGGGGCAAACCCGTATCATGCAACCGGTTCGCTTTGCAGCTATGGCGGTTGTCTCCTCTTTTGCCCCATTTTTTGCAGATCTGAGCCTCAACCCCAGGATTCAAAGAGTTCTGAACCTAAATGGCGAAAACCCCTCGTTACGCACACATACAGACACACATATTATGAGAAAAATTTCAAAAATGGTCCCTTATCGAGTCAGTGATGATCTTTCAACCTATCCTCTTGAGCTAGTAATTGAGCATTAGGAGTCCCCGACCGGTTTCTTGGCGGGGCAATGACCTGGATGCCTGTGATTTTGTCGCATGCAACTTGGGAATATTTGCAGTCATGGTGTGGAAGGACTTTCTTTGCCTGAGCATAAATACAGATCTGAGCCTCAATTGTCACTTATATCTTACACTTGGGTGTATTTGGTATGGAGGAAAATATTTTAGTGAAGCAGCCGTTAAGTGGCAGTCAACAACAACATACCCACTACAGTCCCACAAGTGTTTGTGGGTTAGAGAGGCTGTTTCTGACAGACGCTCGGCTTTAGAAATAAGAAATTCTGACATGAGGCTGTGATGATTTTCATTCTTTACTCATCAGATGGTTGAGCCTTGCTATCTTGGCGTGGCAGCTTTTGGGGGGTCTTGTGGGATATTGGAGCTATTTTGGTTTCCGCCTCTCACAAAGGCTCCTTAAGCTTGCAGCCGTGGCGGGTTTTAGCTTATGTCTGAGAAAAGGTGAATCTGAGCCTCCTATATATTTTTAATGTTCAAAATGAGGCTTTTTATGGAACTCAAAGAAGGTTGAGATTTTCTAAGGGTGTTTACTCCCTCCTCTGAAGTTCAATTTAGCCAATGAATTTCCCTATACTATACCTTTGTTACACAGAAAATTACACCCAATGACCTTGGTAAGTCTTGACCCCACTTGCCCCATGGCAAACTTTTCAAAGTCAGAAGTCAAAAGTTTTGATTATGGAGTAAGTGGGGTAAAAAATTCAAGACCACTCACCTCTACAGGCCATTCTTGTAGATCATCCCTACTTCACTGCATTGAGAAAATCTGACCCGTATCTTGGCAGGGCGACCTGGTATGGCATC
Source organism: Anisodus acutangulus (assembly GCA_029783415.1). Lineage (NCBI taxonomy): Eukaryota > Viridiplantae > Streptophyta > Magnoliopsida > Solanales > Solanaceae > Anisodus > Anisodus acutangulus. The sequence goes on from CM056511.1 coordinate 440,629, forward strand.
ATCTGCAAACTGGTGTCTGCAGCCATGGCGTTGTCCCTTTCTCTTTGCATCTTCATATACAACAAAATATGATCCCTAAAGTCTATGGTAAATTTCTCAAACGGTCACTCAACTGATGGGAGTTCTCAGGAACCTGAATACCCAATAGGGTACAGTCCATTGAGGCAGTGAAGATGTTCATTCTTTAATAATCAGATAGTTGATCTTTGTTGTAAATTGGTGTGGCAGCTTTAAGGGTCTATAAGATAAGGGAACTGTTGGAAATTTACTAATGTGGAATTAAGTTTATCCCATTATTTATGACTCGAACAATTGGGGCCTGCACGTCGGAAACGTCGTGTCCACATACGTAGTGCCAAGTATTGCAAATTTCATTAGTGAAAGAGATATTGGTACGTAAGTAATACGTTTGAGACATAGAATGATGGACGGTTATTGGCCAAATGACAAGTATTCACCTTGGTAAACGAAGGAAGAAGTGTAAGATGAAACGAGTTGGAAATCGCCGCGGCGCTAATTGGGTGTTCAGTTTACACAGATCTGAGGCTCAACTTCCAATTAATCTTTTAATAGAGGTCCTAAAAACTGCTGTCTGTGCACCTTCCCCACTTTACTGCATTGATAAAATCTGACCGGTATCTTGGCGGGGCGTTCAGGTATGGCATACATCTGCAGCCATAGCATGTGTTGCTTTCTCTTTGCATGCAAGTGGAACAGCAAAATCTGAGCCCTAAAAGAGGATCCTTTGAGGTGTTTCTTTTTTGTGTATCTATCTATCAATCTATATTTATTATAAAAGCACGAATATAAATGTTGGTTGACTAAAATATCCTTCAAATATTGAGGGATATTCGTTGTATGTCGCCTGAAAATGGGCTGTGATGATGATTTGCTTCTTTCTGGGCTAATAATCTATTTTACTCACTGCGTTGAGAAGATCCGACACGTATCTTGGCGGGGCGACCTGGTAAGGCATCCATTTGCAAATCAGTATCTGCAGCCATGGCGTGTGTTGGTTTCTCTTTGCATGTTCATATACAGCAAAATCTGAGCCCTAAAAGTTTTAGCTCAAAAAATGAGGCGATCTGAGAAAAAATGGGATTTTTTTAGGGTGGTTGACCATCTCCGGTATGCGCCAGTGACTTTATCTTAGCTCTAATCAACAGCCCATTTAGCATATATATATATATATATTGTATGTCTCTGTCTGTCTCTCTATCTGTGACTGCTTTGATCCTGCGTTTTCAGGCGAAGCAGCAACAGAAGCATAGAAAAATGGAGGTTCTGCCCAGTATGAAGAACGGAATAGGGCCAAATATATCCCTATGAAGAATGAGGCCAACAGAGAGAAAAAGAGAATTCTTTGAGGGTGGTTGCCCCCTCTGATTGGCCTATGATTTCCCCATAAACAAAATTAACAACCCTCTTCAGAAGTACTACCGTTTCTTGTTTTCCCTGAGCTTAGCAAACATACTCTGATCTTATCTTATGTTCGTTAAAAATTTCTCAAAACTGTTGTCCAAACGCCTACTTGTGGGAAGTCTCCATCTTTGAAAAGAGGCTGTAATGATAATGCTTATGGCGGAACCCTCACCACAGTTTAGCCCAGAAAGTAAGAATGAGACATCGGAGAGAGATGGGATTTTCTGTAAAGGGTGGTTTCCCCCTCTCTGCCATGTCCATGATTTCTTCTCCATTCATAAAAAACCAACAGCGCTTTCAGAACAAGAATGTTGATTTTCGCATATATATATATTCTTCCAATTTCTGCATCTGCTTCTGCTACTACAGCTGATTTCGCAAGTAGTCACTTCTCTGTCCCCGTAAAATACAAGGTAGAAATGACACAACAAGGTAGCCGCTTTTAATTGGTCATTTACACGAATGTTGATTGATCTGAAAAAATGGGCTGTGATGATGATTTGCTTCTTTCTGGGCTATAATCTACTTCACTGCGTTTAGAAAATCCGACCCGTGTCTTGGCGAGGCGACCGAGTTGGGCATCCATTTCCAAGCCGGTGTCTTGCAGCCATGTCATGTGCCCCTTTCTCTTTGCATGTCTGTAGAACAGCAAAATCTGAGGCCTATAGTGTACGGAAACCATTTGATGGTCTTGAATGGATGGTCGTTCTCGGGAACTTAGATACCCAATTAGGCTCTTCAGTTTTTCTTGAACACCCAATTTCAGATGCAATTTTCCATCACATTTTAGCTAAAAAATGAGGTAATCGGAGAAAAAAGGGAATTTTTAAGGGTGGCCGACCATCTCCGGCATGCCTATGATTTTCGTTTTGCTGTAATCAACAGCCCTTTTAGCATATGTTTGAGGATATATATATATATATATATAATGGTCAAAAACACACTAAACTATCATTTTTTCGCAAGTTTCACAGCCCAACTATCGGTTGTTCCCTTTTCCTACATGAACTATCACACTCTATTTATTAAAACTACAGCAAAAGTGCTACAATGAAATGGAAAAGGAAAATAATAGGGGCTGTGATAATAATTTTACTGAGCAAATGGAATCAGGCATTGTTGTTTCAGGCCTGTATCTTGGCAGGGCAACCTGTATAATAGGGTATGCAGCCATGGCGGTGTCAAATAACTCATTGCCTTAGATAAATTAAAGATCTGAGCCCAGAAGGAAGAATGAGGCCAACCAATAACCATCTTCTTGTTTCCATTGGTATATTTAGGGGTGTTCATGGTTCGGTTTACTTTTGACCCAAAAAGAAGGCATTTCTGTTGCCATTGATGTGATGCTGATGTTAATCGTACTGCCTCTGTCTCATTTTATTTTTTGTGAAAATGTTCAAATTGCTATGGAAAAGTTTCCATCTTCCCAAGAGGCAGTGATGATGTTGCTAATCTGGGCTGTTATTTGGGCACAGAAAAATCGACTCGTATCTTGGTAGGGCAAACTCGAATCTTGCTGTCCAGTTCATTTTGCAGCCATGGCGTTGTCGTATTCTCTTAGCCCCATTTTACACATTCGAGCCTCAACTTCCAATTAGTAAGGTGTCCCGAAAACGGCCATCTGTGCACTTCCCCCATGTTACTGCCTCGAGAAACTCGTACCCATATCTTGACGGGGTGACCTGGTATGGCATCATCTGCAAACCTGTCTCTGATATGCAGAAAAGGCATACTGAAATGGGCTGTGATGATTGCTTTTTTCTGGTCTACCTACTTACTAGCTTTGAGAAAATCTGACATGTATCTTGGCGGGGCGACCCAGTATGGCATCAGTTTGCAAACCGGTGTCTGCAGCCATGGCCTGTGTCGCTTTCTCTTTGCATGCTCATATACAGCAAAATCTGAGCCCTAAAAGTTTAACGCCAAGTCTTGAATGGTTGGCCGTTCTCTGGAAATGGAAAACCCAATTGGGTTCAATTTTTATTGAACGATCCATTTTTCAGATGCAGTCCTATATCAAATTTTAGCTCAAAATGAGGCAATCGAAGAAAAAAGGGATTTTCAGGGTGGTTGACCATCTCTGGTATGCCTATGATTTCTTTTGTGCTGAAAAGGGGACTATATATGGTCTTCCAATTTTGCTTCGGCAACTGCTATACAGCTGATTTTTGCAAATAGTCACTTTTATGTCCTTTTGAAATACAAGTTAGAAATGACACAATAAGATTGCTGTTTTTCAAGACTTCTGAACCTTAAAATACAAGGTAGAAATGACAAAATAAGGTAGCTGCTTTTTTAAGAGTTCTGAACCAAAGTGTTTTATTGTTTTTGTTTGATCTGAAAAATGGGCTGTGACGATGATTTGCTTTTTTTTTTTTCTGGGCCATAATCTACTGCACTGCTTGAAGAATTGCAGAAGTTTTTGCGCGGATTCTCTTCAAACGCACTGGTCTTTATTTTTTGCCCTTCAAATGGCTGGTCTTTAACTTTTACCCTTCAAATGGGCTGTGGTCTTTAACACTGCTTTGAGAACATCCGACCTGTATCTTGGCGGGGCGACCCGGTACGGCATCAATTTGCAATCCGGTGTCTGCAGCCATGGCGTGTGTTGCTTTCTCTTTGCTTGTTCATAAACAGCAAAATCTGAGCCCTAAACATTTTTACTTTGACAGCCAATTGGATTCTTCAGTTTTTAGTTCTCCATCAATTTTTAGCTCATAATTGAGGTAATCGGAGAAAAAAGAGGATTTTTCAGGGTGGTTGACCATCTCCGGTATGCCTATTATTTCTTTTTTGCTCTAATCAACAGCCTTTTTAGCGCAAAATTGAAAAAGGGACTATATATGCTCTTCCTTTTTCTGCTTTTGCATACTACTACAGCTGATTTTCGCAAATAGTCACTTTTATGTCCCTGTAAAATACAAGGTAGAAATGACACAACAAGGTAGTTGCTTTTAATGGGTGATCTACAAGAATGTCATTGTGTGTAATTTCCACACTTTTAATGGTGCTAAGGGCACAAGACATCTTATGTCAATTGATCTGAAAAATGGGCTGTGATGATGAATTGCTTCTTTCTGGGATACTTAACTGCTTGGAGAAAATCCGACGCGTATCTTGGCGGGGCGACACGGTAAGGCGTCCATTTGCAAGCCGGTGTCTTGCAGCCATGGCGTGCGTTGATTTCTCGTTGCATGTTTGTAGAACAGCAAAACCTGAGCCCTAGAAGTTTTACTATAACACCCAATTGGGTAATTACGAGGTTGTGTAATTACTACCCTAGTAATTATTCCAATTATCAGGTGGCTTTCCAAACAGACCCTTAGTGTATTATTAATGTTGATTGATCTTAAAAATGGGTTGTGATGATAATTTGCCTCTACTGCACTGCTTGAAGAAATTGCACGAATTTCCCTTCAAATGGCTGGTCTTTAATTTTTGCCCTTCAAATGGGCTGTGGTCTTTAACACTGCTTTGAGAACAACGACCCGTATATTGGTGGGGCAGCCCGGTACGGCATCAATTTGCAATACGGTGTCTGCAGCCGTGGCGTGTGTTGCTTTCTCTTTGCATGTTCATATACAGTAAAATCTGAGCCCTAAAATTTTACTAATACCCAATTGGGTTCTTCAGTGTTTGTTGTACACCCAATTTTACTGATGCAGCTCTCCATCAATTTTTAGCTCAAGGTTGAGGTAATCGAAAAAAAAAGGGGGTTTTCCAGGGCGGCTATGATTTCGTTTTTTGGTCTAATCAATAGCCCTTTTAGAATATGTATGAGGTCTCTATGCGTGTGTTATATATGGATGTGTTGATTAGCCCAGAATTGAAGAATAAGACATCAGAAAGAGAAATGTGATTTTCAGTAAAGGGTGGTTGCCCCTCTGTTATGTCCATGATTTATTACTTTTTCATAAAAACCAACAGCCCTTTGAGGAAAAAAAGAACTGCTTTTAATGGGTGATTTTCAAGAATGTCATTGGATGTACTATGAATAATGAGATGAATAATGGGCTGTGATGATGATTTGCTTCTTTCTTTGCTATAATCTACTTTACTGCGTTGAGAAAATCTGATCCGTATCTTGGCGGGGCGACCCGGTATGGCATCCATATGCAAACCAGTGTCTTGCAGCCATGGTGTGTGTTGCTTTCGCTTTGCATGTTCATATACAGCAAAATCTGAGCCCTAAAAGTTTTGGCTAAAAAATTAGGCAATCGGAGAAAAATGGGATTTATCAGGGTGGTGGTTGACCATCTCTGGTATGCCTATGATTTTTTCTTAGCTCTAATCAAGAGCCCTTTTAGCAAATTTATGAGGTCTCTGTGTGTGTGTGTATATATATATGTTGTATGTCTCTTTCTGTCTCTCTATCTGTGACTACTTTGCTTCTGTGTGGCTGCTTTTTCAGGCAAAGCAGCAGCAAAAGCATAGAAAAATGGAGGTTCAGCCTAGTATGAAGAATGAAAAGGGCCAAAAATACCCCTGTACTATGAAGAATGAGGCCAACAGAGAGAAAATGGAATTCTTGGAGGGTGGTTGCCCCCTCTGTTTGGCCTATGATTTCCTTAGAACAAAATCAACAACCCTCTTCAGAAGTACTAGTACTCTTTGCTGTTTCCTCTGAGCTTTAGACCAAACATCCATATAATTTTAGCTTATGTTTGTTAAATATTGCTCGAAATTGTCCAAACGCCTACTTGTGGAAAGTTTCTATCTTTCAAAAGAGGCTGCGATGATATGGTTGTGACAGAACCCTCACCGTAGTTTAGCCCAGAAATGAAGAATGAGACCATCAGAGATGGGATTTTCTGTAAAGGGTGGTTTCCCCTCTCTGCTTTGTCCATGATTTCTTCTCAATTTATAAAAAAACAACAGCCCTTTGAGAAAAAATAAAAGAGACTATGTATGCGTTTGGTCATAGATTCCAAATATTCTTTTGCTTCTGCTACTACTACTACAGATGATTCTCGCAAATATCCACTTTTTAAAAGTTCAAAACCTACATGACGGGAAAAAAAGGGCTGTGATGATGATTTGCTTCTTTCTGGGCTAATAATCTACTTTACTCCCTGCGTTGAGAAGATCCGACCCGTATCTTGGCGGAGCAAATGCAATGTGACATCCAGGCTAAAAAGGGCTGGGGTCCGATCTGCGCATACATCAGTAAAGAAGATAAGAATCCACATATGGGGGAAGACGTACGGTATCCATTTACAAACCAGTGTCTGCAGCCATGGCGATGTCGCTTTCTCTTTGCATGTAAGTAGAACAGCAAAATCCGAGCCCTAAATGGATAGGCGTTCTCTGGAACTGGAATACCCAATTTGGTTTTTCAGTTTTGTTGAATACCCATTTCTCTGATGCAGTTCTCCATCAATTTTTAGCTCTAAGTTGAGGTAATCGGAGAAAAAAGAGGATTTTTCAGGGTGGTTGACCATCTCTGATATGCCTATGATTTTATCTTAGCTCTAATCAACAGCCCTTTTAGCATATATACGAGTATATATATATAATATATATATATATATTTTGTCCTTCAAATGGGGTGGTCTTTAATTTTTGCCCTTCAAATGGGCTGGTCTTTAATTTAATAGGGGAAAAAGTGCAAATGACCCATTTTATTGATGTTGATTGATCTGAAAATATGGGCTGTGATGATGATTTGCTTCTTTCTGGGCTGTAATCTACTTCATAGAGTTGAGAAAATCCGACCCGTATCTTGGCAGGGCGACCCTGTAAGCCATCCATTTGCGAAACGGTGTCTTGCAGCCATGCGATGTCGCTTTCTCTTTGCATGTTTGTAGAACAGCAAAATCTGAGCCCTAAAGTGTACGACAACCATTTGATGATGGTCGGAAATGGATGATCGTTCTTGGAAACTGAGATACCGAATTAGGTTCTTAAGTTTTTTCATGAACACCCAATTTCAGATGCAATTCTCCATCAAATGTTAGCTTTAAGATGAGGTAATCGGAGAAAAAAGGGAAATTTTCAGGGTGGTTGACCATCTCCGACATGCCTATGATTTCTTTTCTGCTCTAATCAATAGCCCTTTTAGCATATGTATGAGGTCGGTCTGTGCGTGTGTATGTATGTATAATGTATTGTTTAGCCCAGAATTGAAGAATGAGACATGTCAAAGAGAAAGGATTTTCTGTAAAGGGTGGTTGCCTTCTCTGCTATGTCCATGATTTCTTCTTCTCCATTCATGAAAATCAACAACCCTTTGAGAAGAAAAAAAAAATGACAAAAGGGACCATGATTTTGAGCTCTTCCTTTTTCTGCTTCTGATGCTAGTACAGCTGATATTCCCAAATAGCCACGTTTATGTCCCTGTAAAATACAAGGTAGAAATGACACAACAAGGTAGCTGCTTTTGATGGGTGATTTACAAGAATGTCTTTCATTGGGTGTAATTTCCACGCTTTTAATGGTGCTAAGGGCACAAGACAACTGATGGTGGTTGATATGAAAAATTGGGCTGTGATGATGATTTGCTTCTTTCTAGGCTAATAATCTACTTTACTGCGTTGAGAAAATCCGACCTGTATCTTGGTGGAGCGACCTGGTATGGCATCTATTTGCAAACCGGTGTCTGCAGCCATGGCGTGTGTTGCTTTCTCTTTTCATGTTCTTAAACAGCAAAATCTGATTCCTATCTGTGACTGATTTGCTCCTGCGTGGCTGCCTTTTCAGGCAAAGCATAGGAAAATGGAGGTTCAGTCTCGTATGAAGAACGGAAAAGGGCCAAATATACCCCTGCTCTACAGGCCATTCTTGGAAATCACCCCTACGTTACTGCATTGAGTAAAACTGACCCGTATCTTGGCAGGGCGACCCGGTATGGCATCATCTGCAAACTGGTGTCTGCAGTCATGGCGTTGTCGCTTTGTCTTTGCATGTTCATATACAACCAAATATGAGCCTTCAAGTCCATGGTAAATTTCACAAATGGTCTCTCAACTGCTGGTGTTCTCAGTAACTGGAATACACAATTGGGTTCAGTCGTCCCTTTGGAGAGTCCGAGCAACATAGAATATGTTCAATGAGGCAGTGAATATGTTCATTCTTTAAGAATCAGATAGTTAACGTTGCTGTAAATTGGCGTGGTAGCTTTAAGGGTCTATGAGATAAGAGAACTATATTGGTTTTCATCTCACTAGGCTATTAATGCTTCCAGCCATGGCATAGTTTAGCTTTTTTCCTGAGAAAAGGCGAATCTGAGCCTCCCAGATATCTGTTTGTGTTCAGAATGAGGTTTTTATTGAACTCGAGAAAGGTAGAGATTTTCCGAGGGTGGTTATTCTCTCTCCCTTAAGTTCAATTTAGCTAATGAATTTTCCTATGCTTTTGTTATAAAGATAAAGTTTAACAGCCTTTTCAACAGAAAAATGCTCTTGATGATGATGATTATAAGGGAAAATACATATTTTCCCCCCTCAACTCTGTCTTGAAAACCCTAAATCCTCAACCCTAAACTTTATGAATGATGCTGTGATGATATTCTCCAGGAAGCTTGAAAAATCAGATTTTTGAGCTGATTCGTATCTTGGCTCGGCAAAGGCAAGGGAATCTGTGAGGTGGGTTCTTACATGCTCTCACAAAGGTGTCTGCTTTTTGCAGCCATGGCGGATTAGCCCTTTTCTTGATTGATTTTCATTTTTCACTCAAATCTGAGCCTCATTTCTGTTTAAAGTTTAGTTCTACAATATGTAGTCTTTCTCTATCATTCTTCGTACGATCAGTTCATATCAGGAAGAATCCCCTTTGAAAATGAAACTTTTTATGTATCCACCTATACATTTTTCACAAATTCTTAGGTACAGTGAAACAAGTCCAAAGGGAATGGAAGTGAATATTGAGGATCCATATATTGTTGCTGCATTTATCTACACAATATTCAAACTGTCATGCCTTGTTTCGATCTTGAATGCTCCAAGTTTCAGAGGTAGTAAAGATTATTCATAATGAAAATGAAAAGTCAAGAAGATGAGAGTTGATTCATGGCCTGGCTTGGCAAGTCCAATCGGAAGGTCTTATAAGGCAGCTGTTGCTTGCAGCCATGGCACTGTTGTTAACTCTGCTCTTCTTTTCTTTTGATTAAATAGGCGGAAATCTGAGCCTTATTCTTAACTTAGTTCATTTACTCATTTTTTTTACTAGTATTTCTGGAAATAGATTTAGATTCCGGCTTCCAATGCCAAAAGCCAAAAGAAAAAAGGTGTGTCTGGGTTGGGAGTACAAGCATTTGTTAAGGTGAATCCATACCTAAACGTGAGTAAAAAAGGGTCCCTTTTATGGGCAGCATTACCAGCGGTCTTTTCAGGTGAACGATGTTGTTGATGCATTTCATCTTGCTTCGTGATAGACCGGTGTTGTTTCAGTTGGTGGTGATACTGATGGTAAAGTTTGCCGGTTCCATGTGGCTTTCAAGGATCTGGATGATGAGCTTGATTGGGTTGATGGAAATTGGATCCGCCCACATGAAAAGGTAATAAATTTTACCATCGATTTGCTTGTGTTTATTTAAGGTCAATTTGGCCAAAGCTTTGAACTACATCTTGGAACATCATCAAACTTGACATGAATAACATTGCAGTACTACTTCTATGATTAATACGTCTATATTGTGCTTATATTTTGATTTACATCTTCTATAATTGAACTGTTATCCAAAAGTATGTTGTTGAGTAAATTTGTGCAGCTATCGATATCGTTAAATAGTACTTTTTAATGCTAACTAATTCAATTATATAGATGAAATGGCAGTTTATAGACATCCACAAATACAAGAAGGAAAACCCAGCTTATATTGGACCTCCCGTGGAAGAGAATGTAGCTTCAAGAGGCCAGCCCAGCCCTAAGTCTGTGTTGAAATTATGGGGCCTCTTCGGGTTGTCACTGAAAATTCCTAGTCACGCGGGAAAAGTGGTCAATGGCAAGGCAAGGCCAGGCCATTTGCCTGCATATCAGATTGCCTCAGCTTGACTATTTTGCATGAGGCCTCAAAGATGCAATTCTCTGATTCTTGGCTTCTGAAGTTAGATATTAGCATTTGCTATCATATGCACCATGATTGCCTCATTTGCTATAATATGGAACAATATATCTGTTGGCAAAGTGTGCGCTTTCATTGAGGTCACATTTTCAATATTTTTAATTGAAGGATCCATTGGATGATGATCATTAGATCAATCATATCATTTTAAAATTAGTTGAAATATGGAATATATTGTACAGCAAACTCTATTTGCAGTTGTTAGTCTGTTATGTATGTTGCCTATATTTGTTGCAAAATTGGAATGAAGATTGGTGAGACGTAGGTACTCGAAGGAATAGTCGAGATGCAAGTCTATTGATTTTGACATTATCATTATTAAAAATATTATTATTCTTGGTAAGTTATAGAAAATAATTATAACTACTAATTTTACATGAAAGCCGATGAACATCATTGTCATCTCTGTTATTTCATTCAAGTTCAACATTATTAACTCTAGGATGACCAAACTAACAATCAAAATCAACTATAGACCAAAGAACTACTGCACAACATACCCTAAAGGATCGCAATGAAATACTATTAGACATTTGTTGCTTAGGCGATAAATTAATAGTCAAGTGATCATGATTTGAATTAAAGGCATAGAATTCATCTTTAGATTAAAAATTGTCTGAACTTTGTATATACGCCAATTGACTGAATACATGACATGTACCTTCGCATGCATTTGTATCATTAATCACAATCAATTAATACATATTCTTACCTTAATCATAAAGTAACCGTGATAATTTGTTTTAGAATAGTACTAATCGTCCGTCATTACTTGTGAACAATTGAGCAATACATGTACTTTTTGCCTATGAGGCAGAACTTGTGGCAATTTCAGTAGGTTCACTGTCTCTGACTCAATAAAATGTTTTCGAACTATTGCCTCATAAGTAAAACTAGTTTATGACAATAACTTTTGTGCAATAAAAGTTTCGCCCAACAGATTTTCTTAAGCGGAGGTTATTTTCAAAAAATAATTTTACCTTAACCAACAATTCAAGACCACCCCTTGGGGATCATACTTGCAAATCACCGGTTAACAACACCCATTAAAAATTTAACATATTTAGTTTTTCCCCAGGAAATTGCTTCTTCCTCCTTTACCTACTTCTTCCTTCTTCTCATTGCTTATTAGTTATTTGTGGCTGTAATTGTGTCACTAGTGTTCCATTAAGTTTATGCTGTATATCCTTAATAATATGGATTGGTTTGTTTAAGAAATTAAAGAATACCAAAGTTGCATATTTTTAACAAGAAAAAAAGCACTTGTTGAAGAAGAAAAGTAATAATTTTTGAAGGTTTAGAATGAAGCTAACAATTGAAAATTATTGGGATTGGTATTAAAAGATTGTATCTCAATCTTGAAGTCATTTAGAGTTGATTTGGATCAACTTTGTAGAAAAAACACATTTGTGAATATCTACGGTGATAGTCAGGATTTTAATCACAAATTCTGACGAATCGCCAGGATTTTAACCACAAATGCTCAGAAGACATAAATCCTGACGATCACCATGACTTACTACTAAGGCAAGTCTTGCACAATATCAAATAAAAAATCCTAGCGACTAATCAAAATCTTACTTCCAATTCCGATGAGAAAAGGTCATTTTTGCATCATTTTTCCTTTAACGAGGCCAAAATTTAAACGGTGGGACCCAATAAATCCTATTTGTGCAAATTGATTATTCTGAAGGCCTATTTTAAAGCGGGGCAAGCCCAAATGAATTTTTGTGGTTGGCAGTTAATCTGGTTAATATCTAACATTGTCATATTACTCTTCTTCCCTCTTCTTTTCTTCCATGGCTATGATAACTTCAATCACTATGAATTCTCCCTTGATTTCTACTCATTATAACTATCACAATATTTCTTCAAACCCATATTTCTCTCCTCTCTGTATTGCTAAATCATCGTCTTCATCTTCTTCTTCATCAGTACGTTTAATATGGCCTATTTCGTCGAATTCTCTCCATTTATCATCTTCAAGTATTTACTCGAAGCAACTAACCGCTTCTCACAATGCTAATCGACAGACCCTTTTCAGGAAAAATCACAAAATCAAGGTTAGCATGTATAAATAAATAGTGATGAGTTTAAGTTATATACACCATCATCAGCGTAAAAAATGTTTTTTTTACACGATCGGGTCACTGTTGTATTTTGTACTCTCTCCGTTCCAATTCATGTGATGTAGTTTGATTGACACGGAATTTAAGAAATAAACAAAAACTTTTTAATCTTGTGGTCTAAAACAAGCCAAAAGATATTTGTGTGGTTATAAATTATCTTGTTAAGCGGAAAATGTATAGTTTAAAGTTCAATTTTTTGCCAAATAAGAAAACGTATCACTGACTTAAAAGGAAAGTGTGTCATAGAAATTGTGACAGAAGGAGTAGTAGGTAATTTGCCTTTTTTTTCAAGATTACAAATCTCGCATTTTAAGGAGGTTTAGTTGCTGATATTTTTTGGGTGACCTGATAGTGTATGAGAATTTTTACATTGACAATGTATATAACTTAAACTCAATTGTAATTATATTCATACATTTCTGAAAGGTATCTAGGGTGAAATTTATGGAAGCAAATTGTGTGAAATTCAATATGTTTTGTTTATTTTACTATAGAATTAAAGTTCTGGAAGTATTTTGTGTGTGTTTGTATCGAATTACTTGTTTTCGGTTTACTCCTATTAACTAATGAAAACTAAAGATAAGATTTTAGAAATATTTTGTGTGAAAGTTAATCCATGTTGGCTTATTTTACTATAGACTTACTTGATTTCCATTGCATTTTGCTGGTTAAAATATACAAAAATGAAGTGTTTATAGTTCTTTTTCCAGGTGATATGTGGTAGAAGTGAGCCTTTAAAGGTGATGATATCAGGTGCCCCGGCATCTGGTAAAGGAACTCAATGTGAATTGATTGTACAAAAGGTCCATCATTCTTCATCTCTCTTGTTGGTTGGTTTAAAATCTGTGAATCGGAATGTTGGTTGGTCTAAAATCTCGCCTTGAATGATATTTTATCATGGTCTATTTCAGTTTGGATTGGTGCACATATCAACTGGTGATCTTCTACGAGCTGAATTATCAGCTGGTACAGATATTGGAAATAAAGCCAAGGAGTACATGAACTCTGGTCGCTTGGTTCCTGATGAGATTGTAACTGCTGTATGAGATCATTCAAATGTCTTAGTATTTTAATGAAGAACTTTTGCTTTTTATGATTTTCAATGTCGACTTCTGTTACAGATGGTGACAGCGCGATTATCAAAGGAAGATGCAAAAGAAAATGGGTGGCTTCTGGATGGGTATCCACGAACGTTGGCCCAAGCAGAAAGTCTGGAAAACTTGAATATTAGACCAGATATCTATATCGTACTTGATGTACGTCCACTTTACCATTACATAATCTGCATTTTCTTTCTCGTCTTCAATAATATGATCTTTTGAAAGTTTACTAATGATAGGTCAATTATTTTGCCACTTGCATTGTTGTATTTAACCATAACAGGATTTGAAATATCTTCAGAGAGTCCCTAAAAGGGGACCAGAACTTTTATTTATCCGAGTTGAGGAATTGTGCGAGTTCGACATACAAGTGCATAGATGATGAAACTAAATATATAGCTCACTTAAAAAAAGTTATACAAGTGCATTCTCCAAATTGAAATTTCAAAAGATTTGTTGCTCTTTTAGAAATTCTAACAAACGTATTTAAGGTCCAGTCGACAACCTCATATAGATCTGTTGAATGCTTTTTGTAAATTAAAGTTGTCTTTTCAAATAGCAGAAAAAAGAGAATGGCTTCTCCATGATTCATTGTTGGATGGAAATAAAGAGAATGGCTTCTCTATGAAGCAAGTCGACAGGTTACTTTCCGGAAATAATAGTACATCGAATAAGAGATGAAATTAAGCTGATCATTTCTGTGTAGCATGATTTAATCAGGATAATCGGAAGACCTTTAGTAGATTGTTTTTAGGTCCAAGCGACATCTTACTGACTTTCCCCCTCATCTTTTTGCAAAAAACCGCTCCACAATCCTAAAAAAAAGGGTTATTATACACCCCAACCCCATCCCTTGGAAAAAAAGGTAGCACCAAAGAAAGGAAAGAGCGAGATGGTGGTTTTTGTTGTTCCCGCGAAGCGAAGATCATTCGCTTGGTGAATAAAGTGGGTCACCCTCTTTTTGGCTTCGGCCAAACACATTTTCTCGCTGGTTCTTTAAATAGTTTGAATCATTCATACATGTCCGGAGGAAAAATTCATTGCAGAAGACATGAATGCCTGCGTCTCAGCTATATTTATCTGCACACGGATTGATAAGAAATAAGTGAAGTCCTCTTGTCATAGCACACATTTCTCGTTTGTCCAGATAATTTTTGGTTGCTATAGCCAATTGCTGTTATAAAGGACATATAATATAATATAATATGAAAAATCGATTCCAAAAAATTTGGCCGTCATAGTGAAATGTTGTTATAGAGGATGACTGTTATAGAGAGGTCTAACTGTATTAGAGAAAGACTGAGGTAAAGAAGTACTATTGGATAGAATTTCCAAATAGAGTCTAAATTAAGAAAGAAATCTGTACGAGTGCATTGTGGCACTTAAGGGTAGATTTTAGTCCGCTTCTTCTTCTGTTTGATTTGGTTCAATCTTTTACGCAAAAAGTCCTTTTCTTCTACAGGTTCCTGATGAGATTCTTATTGACAGATGTGTTGATAGAAGGCTAGATCCTCTCACAGGAAAGATATACCATGTTACTAATTTCCCTCCTGAAACCGAGGACATCAAAGTGAGGCTCATAACTCGCCCTGATGACACAGAGGAAAAGGTACTTTTCAGCTTATTCAAAAGTGCTTTTAGAAAAAGTACTTTTGATGAGAAGCAATTTGTGTTTGGTTAATCAATTTGAATAATACTTTTGAGTGGCAATTAGTGTTTGCCAAACTTCTAAAAGTGCTTTTAAGTGTAATAAAGAAAAGGGCAGTTCGGCGCACTAAGCTCTCGCTATGTCCAGGAAAGGGCCGGACTCTTTTAAGTGTATTTTCTCAAAAATGTTTTTCAAAAAAATTCTTTTGGGAGAAGCTACTTTTTTTCAGCTTCTCGAAAGTGGCTTCTGCTTCTACTCAAAAACACTTTTTCTTCCTCCTAAAAGCTTGGCCAAACATCTCAAATTTGAAAAAGAAACACTTTTTGGAAGAAAAAAAGAAGCATTTTTGCCCTTGGAGAAGCTTGGCCAAACAGGCTATAAGACATGCTTATACAAATCATTTTTGTGTTTCTGATATTCAAGACACCATAATATAGACTAATCCTATTGTCCATCTCAGAGATATCTAGAAAAGTTGAAGCATCTAATATATCCTTAACTCTTAAGTTTAACCAAGCATGCTAAATGTGTTTCAGGTGAAATCACGTCTGCAAATATACAAGCAAAATGCTGAAGCAATATTACCAGTATACTCAAATATAATGAATAAGGTAGATTTTGCATTTACTCCCGTTATATTTCTAGGGATTTTTATTTATGAGCTGTGACATACAGGTAGATGGGAACCGCAGCAAAAATGTAGTTTTTGAAGAAGTTGATTCCTTGTTGTCACGTGTGCCGAAAGAGGAACAAGATACAAGAAAATTAGGTGTGAATTTCATATTTCTTTAGAAATCTCTCTTTAGGTTCTTTATATTCTCTAGAGAGCTATTTATCTGACATTCCTGCTGACTACGGCAGCATATAATCCTCTAAGAGATATAAAGATTATGCAACACATGATTAACCATATTTCTTAATTATACATGCCTCCGCTTTTCATTCTTTTGGAAATCTTCTAATTGGACTATTTTCATCCACCACCACGATTAACTATATCTCTATTCTGTTCACTGGGTATGTTGTTGTTGTTGTTGTTGTTATGTAGCTCTTCGTGTTGTATAGCCAGTTTCCCTTGAACAAATTATGAATAGACGTAATAAAGAATTTGGATCCTTGAAAATTTAATCTAAATTTTGTTTGCAGAAAAATCAGCAATTACCAGTACACAAGCTGATATGGCATCTTTGAACAAGGTAATCATCTGCTACCGTAAATCACGGACATAAATTCCCTTTTTTAAAAGGAGAACTGCATAGGAAGAAACATCATCGATTTTTATCTTTGACCATTTTGCTTAAATCTCTATAGGACTGGAGAGGAATACCAACTAGACTGAATAATATTCCTCACTCAAGAGAAATCAGGGAATATTTCTACACTGATGTGCTTCAGGCTACTCAAAGAGCGGTCAATGATGGGAAAACTCGATTAAAGGTATACTCACCGATTCTAAAGTAATTCAGATAAGGTTGATATTATAGTAGTTTAAGTTGATAGAGCTGTTTCATAATATAATCTTGATTAGTTGTCATTTTAATTTAGACATCACCTTTTGCCACCATTTTATAAATGGCACAATTTGCCGCCATTTTGATTGAGAAGTCACGTTTTTGTGGTGGAAATAGATACAAGATATTATTTGCATATGTATGTGAAATACCATTTTCCTATTGAACCACAATATGCCTAAAAAAAAGGGTAGCCCGGTGCACTAAGCTCCCGCTATGCGCGGGGTCCGGAGAAGGGCCGGACCACAAAGGTCTATTGTATGCAGCCTTACCTTGGATTTCTGTATGCCTACTTGAGTTAATTACTGACGACTATCTATGAAGAAAGCTTACTTGTAATGATACTTTAAATCTGTTGACAGAGAGAGAGTCACTAGATTATTTTCCCCTTGAAGTTCATACTTGCTGGAATGTCACTGGAGATATCTCTTATCTTGTTTCTATATATTAATGATATTGTGAGAAGGAATCACTAAATATTGAAACACGTATTTATCAATATCACGCGATAAATTTTAGTTGAAATAAGTCCAATGAACAACTTTACTTATTTGTAGGAAATATGCCATATTCTGTTGTCCTTATAACTCAGAAACATGGAAAGGTCACCTTTTTTTAATTTTGAAAAAAGAAAGAGAAAACTACCAGCTCGCTAGGGTATTTAATAGGTATACAAGCATGAAAAGAGCTAGTTCAAAAGATAAATCTTGTCCTCTTGTCCAATTATATTTAATAATATCCTGCAACTTATAGTATGCATTACTCACAATATATGATCTTCAATGTCTTGAGAAATTCTATGTAATCTCATATATAAAGCGTGTTTCGACAACTGTGCCGGTCGTCAGTATATGATACATCTTTTGCTGTTTAGTTTTTCTAGAAGAAAGAAGGGAATTATGTGGATTAAATTTTGAAGAACAAATTGCAATGAAACGAGAGAAACTAAGCCGTGCATTTATGCCAGAGAAATCCATGTTAGACTAATACGCTTATCTTAAATTGACAGATAGAAATCAGTATCCCGGAGCTGAATCCTTCAACGGTGAGAAAACATTTTCTAATCATATGCCCATAGTTTATTTAGGTTTGACAGTATCTTAAATGCACAGGATGTTTATCGAATAGGTACGCTAATGGAACTTATCCGGGTACTTGCTCTTTCATTTTCTGACGATGGAAAGCGTGTCAAGGTATGTCTCTGACGTTTATTCTTTTCCTGCCTTGATTAATCCACTACAAGAAAAAAAAAACTGGAATTAGCACGAACTTCGTCGCTAAATAGAATTAGTGATGGATTTTGCTGTTTAGCTATGGAATTTGTCCGCCGTCGCTAATTCCTGATTTTTTTAGTACTGATTTATTATCTTTGTAATACGGAAAATTATACATATTTATTTCTCCAGATCTCATTCGTAGGTTTGTATCCAAGGGTCTATGGGGGAAGGTGCACTTGCAGGGATGCCGTTGCAGCTTAAAGGAAGTCGACAGATATTAGAGTACATGGATTGGGGTGATTATGGTGCTTTGGGTACCTTTGTCAATATTGGTTCTATAGGTATTATATAGACAAAAATTGCATTCGATGAGTTTCACTTCCTATCCAATATCATGTTTTGAGAAGCATATTGCAACTATAAATAGTCCTCTAAGACATAATATACAAATCTATCCGTGCACGCACAACATTTCTCTTCATTATGAAGGATTTATTTGAGAATGTTGTCCTAGTGTTGTGGTTTGTAGAAACTTCATAGCTTTATAAGGGCCCGTTTTTGAAAAAAAGAGTTCAAACAGCGTTGGTTAAATACGTAGGACTGTTTTTTTTTGAGTTTCAAGTTTGCAAAAGTAGTTTTTACCAGTTTTTCAAGTGAACTTTTTTTCACTCATAAAACTTCTACCTTTTTTCGATTTAAATGTATGTCCAAACACATCTTCAACTTCCACATACCCTTTTTCAACTTTTCCAAATTTTTTTTCTTCAAATATCACATTTTTTATGTCCAAACGCCTACTAAATGTTTTTGTAGTCTGATGACTATTTTTGTTTGTTGTGTAAGTTTACACATGCTAAAACGAATACTTAACTACCAGATTATTCTTTGGTTAACCTTGTGATAAAACACGATAAATTATCACACTTCTGTTCTTTCATGATTGCGTGATCGACTCGATATTAATTACCAGATTTTTATGTGTTTTTAGGTGGCAAGGAGGTTGAAAAACAAGATGACTTGTTTCTTCTAGTGGCTCCCCAGAATGCTGTTGGAAATTGCATCATAGACGTGATTTACTCTGAACCAGCAGCTGTATTTTCCTCATATTGCTCTTCTTCAGTTTATTATATTCCTTTTCTCCCGCTGAATAATGCAGGATATGAGAGCTATGACTGATGCAGCCGGTAACCGACCAGTTATTCTTGTCAACCCTAAACTAAAGGTTAGAATCTTAGTTTCTCTCTTATGTATGTGACTTACTGTTACTCCCTTTGAGTATCTCAAAATCACAGATGTACGCGGGGTCTAAAACTTATATGCAATAGTCATAGCCAAGTCCATGTAACATTAGATATTTAATCTACGGCATGTATATAAGCAAATGCGCATCAACAAGCTTAAACATATAATACCAATACATCCACGCATAACACATTCGCTGTTCTTTTCTATTTCATTAGAGTACACACATCAAGGATATCAAGTTTGCTCAAACTATTACTCCCTCTGCACCAATTTATGTGAATGTGTTTGATTGGGTACGAAGTTTAAGAAATAAAGGAAGACTTTTGAAATCTATGGTCTAAAATAAGCCCATAGATAATTGTGTGGCTAAAAATCATCTCATTAAAGGTAAAATAAGTATTTTAAAGTTAAATTGTTACTAAATATAGAAAGATGTCATTCTTTACTTAAAGTATCAAACTGCTAAGCCACACTATGAAAGTGTGGGAGAGGGTGGTGGAGTTGCGGGTAAGGAAAGGCGTGTTCTATTTCCGAGAATCAGTTCGGATTCATGTCGGGACGCTTGACTACAGAAGCCATTCATCTTGTTCGGAGGCTGGTGGAGCAGTATAGGGAAAGGAAGAAGGACCTTCACATGGTGTTCATCGACCTGGAAAAGGCATATGACAAAGTTCCAAGGGAGATCCTTTGGAGATGTTTGGAGGCTAGAGGTGTGCCGGTGGCATATACTAGGGTGATCAAGGACATATACGACGGAGCTAAGACCCGGGTAAAGACTGCGGGAGGAGACTCGGAGCACTTTCCGGTGGTGATGGGGTTGCATCAAGGATCATCGCTTAGCCCGTTATTATTTGCGTTAGTATTGGATGAATTGACGTGAAAAATTCAAGGGGAGGTGCCATGGTGTATGTTATTTGCGGATGACATAGTTTTGATTGAAGAGATTTGTGATGGAGTTAATGCTAAGTTGGAGGCTTGGAGACAGACCTTGGAGTCCAAATGGTTCAAGTTGAGCAGAACCAAGACTGAATATCTGGAGTGCAAGTTCAGTGACGTAGCGCATGTGGAGGACGTGGAAGTGAGGCTTGAGACACAGGTCATCCAAAAGCGAGAAAGCTTTAAGTATCTTGGGTCCATTATCTAAGGAAATTGAGAGATTGATAATGATGTCAGACACCGTATTGGGTCAGGGTGGATGAAATGGAGGCTCGCCTCTAGAGTTTGTGTGACAAGAAGGTGCCACCAAAATTTAAAGGCAAGTTCTATAGAGTGGTAGTTAGACCTACTATGTTGTATGGGGCTGAGTGTTGGCCAGAAGTCCCACATCCAGAAGATGAAAGTGGCGGAGATGAAATGTTGCGATGGATGTGTGGGCATACTAGGAAGGATAAAATTAGAAATGAAGTTGTTCTAGACAAGGTGGGAGTCGCCTCGGTGAAGGACAAGATGCGGGAAGCGAGACTGAGATGGTTCGGGCATGTTTAGAGGAGAGGCACGGAGGCCCCGGTGCGGAGGTGCGAGAGGTTGGCTTTAGACGGGTTCAGAAGAGGCCGAGGTAGGCCGAAAAAGTATTAAGGAGAAGTGATTAGGCAGGACATGGCACAGTTGCAACTTACATAGGACATGACCTTAGATAGGAGGTTGTGGAGAACGCGGATTAGAGTAGAGGGTTAAGTAGTAGTACGTGTCTCGTGTATCCTTCCATACTAGCAGACGTAGTGTTACCCTTTGGGTTTCTGTCCTTCGATTTTATGTTACTATCTACTATTTCTTGTACTCTGATTATCGTACTAGTCTGATGCACCTAATGTTAGAATCTCTCCATTAACGCTTAGCTATAATATTTTGTCCTGATCTCTGTACTTTACTTTCTTTAAACCTTATCTGACCTTTTTTTGTCATGTTTTCTCTTGAGCGGAGGGTCTTTCGGAAACAACCTCTCTACCCCCAAGGTAAAGGTAAGGTCTGCGTACACTCTACCCTCCGCAGACCCCACTGTGTGGATTACTCTGGGTATGTTGTTGTTGTCATTCTTTACTGAAATTTGACTCCTGACAAACCAAGCCTTGACATTTGTGCTGGAGCCTTCTAATCTGGATTAAGGGTGTTTAGCATTAATACCAACTCAAATTATCTAAGTATTGCCCATGGATTCACATTCTTTTTCTCTTTCTTAGAAAACATTAGTCAATAGAGACACTAGAAAAAGCTGTTAAATAAGTTTTGCTTGCTCTTCCACTGTTCATTGCTTAGACTCCACTTCTCCTTACATAAATTTAGTTTCAGAATCATACTGAAAATTTGTAATCTTGTTTTGATTCCTCGGTGATGAAATGATCACAAATGGCATGACACTGATATTATATCGCGTACTAATTGTGCAGGATTTACCTGGTTCAAGTGGTATAATGCAAGTAAGTAGTAACCATTGAGCCATATATTGGTGAACGTTATAGGAAACTTCGTCCTACTTTTTGATTATTATTTTTTTCTTAATCTGCAAGACAATGGGTAGAGATAAGAGATTGGAGTATGCTGCATCGTTTGAAATATGCTACCAATTCCGACTACTGTACTATGCAGGAACGCAGTATCCTATTATGGGTGCTCTCAGGTTAGATTTGTTTCTACACTATTGATTCGTTTTGCCATAACACGAGTTCAAAAGGCAACCTAAAATGGCACAAGAAATGTTTTTTTTAGTGTGAAATATGCAGATTTGCAGATCTTGATTGCTGCATAACTTGAAGTCTCTTGTAATAAAAGATGTATCTTATATTTTTCATTTACTGTAATTTCCGGTGGACAAATTGCCAATATTTAGAGGCGGCTCCAGGATTTGAAGTTATGGGTTCCTATAACAGCCTCAAGTTGATAGTACAATAATAATTGGATTCATAGTTAAAAAATTACTATAAATATTTTGTGAATTTCTTAGTATGTATAGTGTCTGAGTAAACGCTATTGTGAACCCGTAACCGACCCTCTAGATCCTCCCCTGCCAACATTGATATTAACGGATAGATTCGTGTAATAATGGGCTCAGCCAAAAAGGAATGACTGAATTTCCACTGTCAAGATTCACCATCTTATTATTTTTCTCATGTTATAGGATGTCGTACCCATACCCTTATGAGTTATACAAAAGAGTGGATGAATCACCTGGGAAGGAAAAATACGTATCCTTGGCAACATTTGCAAAGAGGCCAAGCATTGATGAAATGAACGATGCCTTTGAAGGAAAATCAAGGTACGCTACAAATCATGAATCGGAACTCATTATAATCTCCTACACTTATTAAGTCTGTTCGTTACCTCTATATACATACCTGCATTAACACGATACATAATGATTATAACTTTTGCAGAAATCAAGAGAAAAAAGCAGAGGGATTTTGGTAAGTGAATATCCTCTGGTTTTATCAAGATTGGACTCTAAGTTGGATGTGTAAATTGATAGATGTATTTTGACATTCTTTTAGGGGCTTCTTGAGTGGAATATTTTAAGCGTCGATGGAGAATGCACGAACATCACAAGGATGCAACATTATTTACATCTAAACATCCAAAATTGATGGTAAATCAATCATCTCTTGGTTTTTGGATCCTTTTGAAATGCAAGTTAAATCAAGATATCATAATGTGTATATCTATATGTATTTCCTATCTGGCATTTTGGCAGAAAATGCATTCGCCAAGAGAATTACAGAGGACCTCATTCTATCTGTATATATTTGATATTTCCTGCTTTTTTTTAGTTAAAGAGAAAAATCAGCTATGTGAGTTTCATGGTGGTATCTCATTCCTCTCTATTATATGTTGAAGCTTCATTAAGTGTATGTTTTTATTCTCTCTTCCTTTGCATGCATGAGGAATTACTCATGCTGCCAGAGGCGGATGGAGCTATGTGCTATGGGTTTCAACTGAACCCAATATTTTCGACACGTGAAAGAGTTTAAGTTATATACATGGTTTGTTTGTGTAAGAATTTGTTTACACTTTAGGTCACCCAAATGATAACTACATGTAAATCTCCTTAAAACGTGGGATTTGTAATCTGGAAGATAGAGACAAATTACATGCTACGACAACAGGTAAATGTGAACTGATGGTGTAAAACTTCCTTATTGTAACGGTGTATATAACTTAAACTAATATCGCTATTAATTATATTATTTTAAGAAATTATTAAATTTCAAACCCGTAATTTTATAAGTACGAGTCAAGTGCTAAGAACTTTAAAGGTTAGACTCATTAAATTTGAATTCCGGATCTGCCTCCAGATGCAACGTAGTATTACTATGAGTTTTCCTTCTGGTGACTTTTGCCTTAAGATGAAAAAGACCACGAAGTTCTGTGTCAATATTCCATGTCCAAGTTAGATATAAAAATCATCATTGATGTTTTGGTGGTGAAGAAACCGTAATCTGGCTATTTATTTGTCTAGGGAGTACTGTATTTTTTTTTTACTAAACTGTATTGTTCAAACTAGATACATACTAACTAATGTATAGGCGAAATGAGAAGACACAATATAAATCAATATTTAGCGGCAAAGGTGATTTAAAAATAGTTTTAGATCGCAAGTTTAAATCACATGTGTGTGGCATTTCTTGTATTTTTTTCTTTTTTCGAATTTTCTTCTTAAGATTTTTGGCTTCGCCAGTGTGACTAATGAGTAACGATTTTAAAGTAGCGGTAAAAGCATGAATATATAACCAATTATAGTTACTTCTATTAACGATCTTAGGATTTTACGACTTTATCTATAATAAACAGCCACGATAAAGGAATCATGTTTGAAAGTCTTAATGAAATTTGAAGGTATATACTCCCTAATTTAAATTTTAAATGAAGAAAAAAATAGTTTATTCTCCGTGAGAAGCCAAATGATTTTGGATTTAATTAGGACATTCGTTTCCTTAATGGGTTAACTAATCCTACTCCTAAAATATTTCTAAATTTAATTCCCACACAAACTAGGATTAAGAATTTGCATTTCCAAAATTAAAAAAAGTTATTCCGATTCCTATAAGGTTTCTAAAATCAACAACTTATATTACTATAAATATACGTAAACCCTTGATTGCCTTCTTTAACTCCTCACCAGCCCAAAAAAAAAAATGACAAGTCTTGCAGTTACTGAATATTTCTATATTTCAGTGTTTATTTTGATTGTTTTAATATTTTTTTACAAATGGATGGCAATTTTGTTGCATTATAGAGTAACACCACGACATCGTTCGAACTATATAGAGGAATTAGCACCAGCACCAGCGACAATGGAAAGAGTAGCTACTATTGAAGTAGTGATAGATATTTCAGTGGAAGCAATAAAAACTCCGGGAATTAAAGGAAAAAACGACGATTGCTCGATTTGTATCACTGAAATTACACATAAGGAGATGTTTTTAATTTTACCTGTTTGTTGTCATAGGTTTCATTATGCTTGTATTAGGCCATGGTTTGAAGCAAATAGGACATGTCCCTTGTGCCGCACTCGTGTTTGTGTCATGCCATTGTCATATTCTCATAATGATGATATAAGGCATTAAATAATTGAAAGAAATAATCTCTTGATTATTTTCATTAATTGAAAGACTATATATACAATTTACATATTTCCATAATAGGAGAATCCTATTCCTATTCTACTTCTAAAACCTTATTCTATTTGGAGATTAACTATAGAGTACAAGACTAATTAAGGTACACTACAAAGATACAAAATCGTGTACAATAAGGGAAAAAATCGAGACTAGCCGAGACTAAATATACATAGGATATACACGTTATATTTGATATATTTAACACACACCAGCAGTCATAGCGGACGGTCTTCGGACGCTGAGACTGTCTCGAAAATCTTCAAAAGGACCGAGGGAAGACCCTTTGTAAAGATGTCTGCAATTTGATACCTGGAAGGGATATGGCAGACACGTACTTGACCACGAGCAACCTTTTCGCAAACAAAGTAAATGTCCATCTCGATATGTTTAGTGCGCTGGTGTTGAACCGGATTACCCGGAAGATAGATGGCACTAACATTATCACAATAAACCAAAGTCGCTTTCTGAATAGGACAATGAAGCTCCAACAACAAATTACGTAACCAACATGATTCAGAGATCACATTAGCTACCCCTCGATACTCAGCCTCGGCACTAGAGCGGGACAAAGTCGACTGATGTTTCGCAGACCAGGAGACCAAGTTATTACCAAGAAACATACAATAGCCAGATGTAGACCGTTTGGTGTCCGGACAGCCACCCCAATCAGCATCAGTGTACGAGACAAGAGTCGACGTCGATGACGGATATAAATGCAAGTCATAGTCAAGTGTCCCCTGGATGTACCGAATAATGCATTTGAGCGCATTCATGTGCTCAACCCTGGGATCATGCATAAACAAATACATTTGTTGTACGGCATATGTAATATCTGATCTCGTGAATGAAAGATACTGAAGGGCCCCTACAAGACTGCGATAGCGGGTTGGATCCTCGTATGGTGCGCCGGCCGCAGCACCAAGCTTGGGTTTAGTATCAACTGGAGTGGAAGTGGACTTACAGGATGACATCACAGCCATCTCAATGATCTCCGCAGCATACTTTCTTTGGGATAAGAAAAAACCCACCTGCATGACGAGTGACAGCAATCGCCAAAAAATAACTCAATGGCCCCAAGTCTTTCATAGCAAACTCAGAACTGAGCATTGTCATAATAGACTGGCGTAATGCATCGGGAAGAGGCAGTCAAGATATTATCATCCACATATAAGAGTATATAAGCCAAGGAAAACCACGACGATATATGAACAAAGAATTATCCGACCTACTGTGAGTGAACCCAATAGTTGAAACATAGTCGGCAAACCTCTTATACCAGGCCCGTGAAGACTACTTAAACCCATATAAGGACTTTTTCAACAAACAGACATAATGAGGATATTTGGGATCCCTAAACCCCAAGGGCTGATGCATATAGATTGTTTCCTTGAGATCATCATGTAAGAAAGCATTCTTTACATCTAACTGATGAATAGGCCATGCTTTCGAAAGAGCCAAACTGAGCACTGTGTGAATGGTAGCCAGCTTGACCACCGAGCTAAATGTCTCACCACAATCTACACCAACCTGATGAGTCTTACCATCACCCAAAAGCCGAGCCTTATGCCTTGCAAATGAACCGTCTAAATTGTCCTTATGCTTAAAAATCCACATAGACCTAATAATATTAATACCATATGGACGGGGCACCAACTCCCACGTCTTATTATCAATAAGAGCATTATATTCATCGGTCATAGCAATTTTCCAATTCGGGTCATTTAACGCAGACACAGAATTACGGGGTAAGGGTGATTTAAGAACATTAGAATGTAAATTAAAATGTCTTTTCGGTTTAAAAATATCATGTTGACTACGAGTGACAGATCTTTGACTCCGGGGAGTATTGGGTGAATTTTGGGGAATAACGGGACCAGTGACGGACGGACTAACAGGCAGTGGGCCTGCTGGCCCAACACGGTAATTAGCTATTGTTTCCGTTGAAGATGTGGGAACAAGAACTAGGCCAGAACTAGGCTGGGGAGGCGGCCCAATTTCTAGACCCACGACGGGAGACAACGAGTGGACTGTAGAACCAGAGGGCAGGGGGCCCGCTGGCAGATTTGGGGTGCGGGATACGTCCAAAAAATGGTGAATCATATATGGGGATATGCCATCATCCAAAAAATTATATGAACTAGGCACGGGATTACTAACCTTAGCAAACGAAAATTGAGATTCATCAAAAATTACATGGCGGCTAATGATGATTTATTAGATGACAAATCAAAACATTTGTAACCACGATGATTAGACGGATAACCCAAAAACACACAAGGGGTAGACCGAGCGTGAAGTTTGTTAATTGTGGTGGACGGAAAAAGTGGATAACACAAGCACCCAAAGACCCTAAGATGTGAATACGAAGGAGTCTTATGATATAAAATTTGAAGAGGGGACGAATATGTCAAACCTTTGGAAGGGAGAATGTTAAGAAGATATGTAGTTATTTGTAGAGCATGAGGCCAAAAAGAAGGGGGTACGGAATCATGAATCAATAAAGTTCTGATAATGTTATTAATGGTATGAATTTTTCGTTCGGCTTTCTCATTTTGTGAAGATGTATGAGGGCAAGAAAAAACAAAACGGATCCCATTATTAGCATAAAATTCCCTAAACACCCCATTATCATATTCTTTGCCATTATCACATTGAATATTTTTTATTTCCTGTTCGAATTAGGTTCTAATGAATGCTCTAAATTTTAAGAAGACGAAAAAAACTTGAGATTTTTTCGCTATCGGAAAAGTCCATAAAAACTTAGAATAATCATCCAAAAATAGAACATAGTACCGATGACCCAAAGAACTAAGAACATGAGATGTTCATAAATCGCTATGAATAATATCAAATGACATTGAAGTATGAGAATTACAGTCTACAAATGGTAACCTAACAATTTTTCCTAAAGAACAAGATTGACAATTCGGAGTACTACGAGTACCCTTACATGAAATAAATTTATTTTTATCTAAAGAAGACAAAATAAACGACCCTGAATGACCTAGATGAGCATGCCATAAGGAAGGAGCAAGAGCTGCAAAGGTTGATGGCAAGGCTTGACGCGAGAAACCGAAACTTGGCGTGATAGGATACAAATCGCCCCTACTATCACACCTCATGAGAGGACTCCCCGTCTTGAAATCCTTCACAGAAAACCCAAACGGATCAAATTCAATTGAAATGGAATTATCAGTGGTGAATTTAAGGACAAACACCAAATTTTTAATCAATTTAGGGGCATGAAGGGTATTTTTCAATACAGGGGGTGGATGGGGGGAGACAGTTTTATGACCATAACCACGAATCGGAATAGTATTACCATTACCAACTATTATGCCACGAGGGTTGCTCAAATTGGAATAAGACGAGAGAGTACCTGAATCGGATGTCATGTGGGTTGTGGCGCCTGTGTCCATGTACCAATTTGGGTCCGTAGGAGTTAATCCCAGCGTGTGCATTGCGGCTTCAATATCTACTGGAGAAGGGATGATAGTGGGGCCCTCAGCCGCAAAGGCCTGCTGTGGCCGAGGCCCAATCAGGTCTGGGCTGGCCAAGGCCCAACTGGGCGAGAATTCTTCTTGGCCGGGTTGGCCGACTGTGGATCGGCCGAAATTGGGCTTGACCGGGCGCCGCCCAATTACCGTAACCAGTGCCTGATTGTGGAGAGTAGATCGCGGGCTACTGGCATTTGGCCCAAGACCAGTAGGCACATGGCCAGTTTGCTAGTGGTCCAGCAGGACGTGACCCCCCAGTGTTTCGCCCGCCACCGCTGCCGCCATTACCACCACGACCACCACCTTTATTTTTATTCTTGCTATTCTGACCTTTCTTGCCGCCACCGTTGTTACGCTTTTTGGCCTGAATTGTCATAAAATGCCAGAGAATCATTGGACATGGCCATCAAGACGGAGTTAGCGCCAGTAGCCGCCTTTTTAGCCAAACCAGACTCCTCTAGTATAAGCATAGACCTGACTTGATAAAATTGCGGTAGAGGGTTACTTTGATGAAGTATCGAAGCAACGTCGTTATAGGCCTCAGGCAGGCTTGCAACCATCTGTAGAACGAGACGATCATTGCTAACAGGAGCATCAACGTTGCGAAGTTGGTCCGCCAATTCCTTGAGTCATTTGCAATAGCAGGAAACGTTCGAAAAATCCTCCATAGTGACTTGGGAAAATTCATGTTCAAGGGTGACAATACTGGAATGCCTGTTATCCTGGAATATGTCACACAATCTATCCCAAACAGCCATAGCTATAGATTTGGGTTCGATTATCGTTTGTAAGAGGTCGACGGAGATAGTGGCATAAATTCACTGGAGAACCGTAGCATCAAGTGTAATCCATAATTTAGGATTGTCCTCTGTGGTGGGTACATCCTGCATTCCAGGAGCCGGAGGAATTATGTGGTGGAGGACTTGATGTGCAAGTGCATGAATTTTGAACGACTCTGCCCACGTCCCATATTGGACGTTTTCTATGTCAAGAACAATAGGAAGAACGCTCTTGATGTTAGAAACTGTTAGGGCAGGATGAAACATGTTCCTATCAGTCATAGTGAATAGAACAAGAAATTTGGACAAGAAAAATGGAAGGGAGGCCTCAGGTTTGAGGAAGAAACCGAGAGGAATTTCTTGTGGGAGAGGAGTAGAAGTATTTGAGTCCTAGACTTCTGATACCATGAAAGAAATAATCCCTTGATTATTTTCATTAATTGAAAGACTATATATACAATTTACATATTTCCATAATATGAGAATCATATTTCTATTCTACTCCTAAAACCTTATTCTATTTGGAGATTAACTATACAATTATGGTAAGAGTACAAGACTAATTAAGGTACACTACAACTATACAAAACCGTGTGCAATAAGGACAAAAACCGAGACTAGCCAAGACCAAATATACATAGGATATACACGTGCATAACGTGTATATCTTATGTATATTTGGTATATTTAACAATAATCACCCAGACTTACCATCTAGTGATACTGATTGAAATTTTTCACTCAATAGGATTAAGATTTTCGAAGGGGAGCTTTGGAGTAACTGTGATCAGGAGGTTATGGGTTCAAACCGTGGAAACAACCTCTTGCAGAAATACAAGGTAAGGCTTCGTACAATATACCCAGGGGCGTCTTTGGGCCTGTACGAGCTGTGCTACCGTACAAGGCCCCCGAAAAACGAAAAATTTTAGGGGCCCCTTTTTCATTTTTTATTAAGTAGTATTAGCCAGAATTTACTGTAAAGGCCCATAATTCGCAGGTCTTAGCTCAATCTAATTATTGAAATCGTATATTTACTTATATTAAGGGCCCACTTTTACGAATTAGAACAGGGCCCCCAAAATGTTTGAGTCGGCCCTAAATATACCCTTATGGTCCGGCCCTTCCTCGAATCCCGCACATAGCGGGAACTTAGGATTAAGATTTTTTTTTGGGGGGTGTGGGGGAGGGGGGGGGGGGACTGGGGATATTATTATGTCGAAATCTTAGTAGAATTCGACTTTCTTTCTTTTTTTCCACTGTAATATTGAGAGAAAAGTTATATATATTGGATACTGAGAAGTCAATATATTTATCATATTGTCTATTTGTATGTTTTGATGTAAAGCGTGGGTATTTGAAGCTCAATACTGTATCAAAATGATTTAAAACTCTGCAGCTAATTTTTTTTTACATTAGGAACGTAAGAATCAAAGCTATTAATCATGATCACTATATAATCATCTTTAAAACAACAACAGAGAGAAATGGTAAGGCTATAATTAATATTGGTTTAATTTGTGAATTGTGATAGATTGATAGATTATATTATGAGCATCGTTAGCAGAAAGAATCATTGCCTATCTGCATGGCTTTGAAGGTACTGTAGTGATGTTTCCCCATAAGTAAGATATTTTTACGGAAATCGAAAAATCCAACCAAATCAAAAATTGAATCAAACTGTAAAAAAAAAAAAAACTGACATTTTTTTTGTTTAATTTGGTTTTAACTTTTAATTTTAAAAATTGACAAAATTTGAAACTAACAGGAAAAGCGAACTAAACCTAGTATATTTAATAATTATAATTATACACACACACACACACATATATATATATATATATATATATATATATATATATCAATTTTAAAATGTTTACAGGTACATATATATTAATCTTGTGAACTCTTGGATTGCAGTCTAGATCTTTACCTTTACAATAATCTAGTTCTTTGCTTTTACATTCTAGTCTGATTTTTAATATTTATTTTAATAAGTGCAAGAATCTATTTTATATTTAAATGAATTTATCTTTAATCAAGCCCTTAAGTTACTAACCACACTGTTTAATTCAATTATCATCATATCTTGATTAATGACAACTTTCCTTCAAGAGTAATTGCCTTGGTATAGTATTATGCTGGAATATGTATTTGACAGTGTATGTAACAAATTAATAAATAAAAAGAAGAAAATGAATTGGTGAAAAATTGAATTTCTTTTTAAAAATTAACCTACCCATACCAAACGGTGAACACCCCACGTATATGAGAAATTTTATTTTGAATCTCACATGCCAAGTACTTGCATGCAGTTCTCTTAATGGACATTATTAATCCTATTCCTAATCAAAATTACATGTCATCAATTTTATAAATAATCCTAATCCTAGAAGGACTTAATTAGGACATATATACTTCTTAAACGAACCTGTTACTCCGAATCCAAATAGGTTTTTAAATCAAGAACTTTAAACTTATAAAACCTTGTGTTGCCTTCTAATTATTCCATCTTCAAATTAAAATCCTTTGCCTATAACCACGAGATCTATCACCAGGCAAAAGTTTTTATCATTTAATTCATTACACTTTGAAATTATTTGAGTCCTTTAGTAATTTTTCGTGCATACTTATAATTTGTGTCGAAAATAATAGATGCCACATGCATCTCCCTGCATATGTCTTCTGGATTTTCTTTGCCATTTCGCCAGTGCTATATTGTTTGTTCGTAGAAATCATATGGAAGTGTTTTTATGAAGAATCGGAACCACAAACGAATGATTTCCCGGTAATAACAGCAAGAGCTCGTTCAGCGACAATAGAAAGAGCTCGGGCTATGGAAGTAGTGATAGATATTCCTGATGATCATGATGCAGCTGGAATAACGACTCGAGGAAAAATAATAGGCACGAACAGCGATTGTTGTATTTGTTTAGGAGAATTTGAGCAACAAGACGACGATGATACGTGTGAACTGCTACTTTCTGCTTGTTGTCATAGGTTTCACGCTGCTTGTATTATTCCTTGGTTATTAGCAAAAAAGAAGAACTGCCCCTTATGTCGCACTTGCATTAGTACTATCACGACATATGCTCGGGTTGAAGATTTAATTAAGTCGCTCAACAATCATCAAAGCTTACAGTGTAGTGATACAGATAAGAAAATTTATGTAACAAGTGATAAGGGTTCAACTATTACCTTCTCCATTCAAAAGAATTCCCTTATGTAATAAGAATAAAAATGTGTTACACAATTGGTGCGTTCAATGTAATTATTTCTAAGTGGCAACTAGCAATTGGTACTCTTATTTATTTTATTATTTTTTTCTTCGGGCAAAGGATATATATATATATTGTTCTTCCAAATTGAAGCAGCACTCAACTTTCTTTTTTCTGTAATATTGATAGAAAAGTCATAATATATTTATCGTATCCTCAATTTATTTTATCTCGTATTATACTCTAATGTTGGATTAATAACACAAAGATAGAAATATAGTTCTTTAGAGCTTTATAATCTGTCAAAACCTAACTTCATAGAGTCATTCTAAATTTGCACTTCATTCAAACTTGATTGGTATCTCTTTGTTTCTTTAGTCTTGTGAGTTAAACAAGCAAATTTCCAAAAAAAAAAAATATGCTTTTCTTTTGGGCATATTTTAGAAAAAGCTAATACATTAATAAATAAATATTTACAGAAGAAAAAAAAAACATAAATGATAGTGTTAAACTGCCCTTAGCCCAAAAAAAAAAAAACTTCATCTTTCTCCCATAATTAAATATTGCAAAAGTTTAGACAATATAGTGTTATTGGATCCTTTCAATGTGCTCTTGCTAAAAATTCAACATGCCCCTTGGACAGTGAAAAATTCCCTCAACTCGCGACATGGTTCTTGAAGACAGAGTAATTATTTATTGCTCTTGTGTAATTTTTGCAACTTCAGCGCGACGTTTAGCCTGTTCAGCAATCTCGTTCAATTCCCGGTAGTTCTTGTCATGGAATAGGCCATTGCTTTCTGCAGTCTGAAGTCCGTGAAGTGTACGTTGAGCCACTGCCCATTGTGCTTCTCTTTCGCCCTTTCCATAGTCCTTCTTTGTTGTGAAGGCAGTCTAAAAATTTTCCAAGAAACAAAAACAAGTATCATATCAAGAATTGAACGGGAAAAAAAATAATACTAAGTATACAAAATGTGAAGGCAATAAGCTCTTTATGTTTACCTTATTTTGGATCATTGAGTCCCAGGCGTCACCACTCAACGCATAACGACTAAGGAATTTAAGAATATCAAGAGGAATATAAGTAATAATTGTGTAGATCCATATGATTGCTGCCCATCCCCAACCAATTCCATTGATCCTAGCAAAGTCCCATTTCGCGTAGACAGTAATTAATGTAGCCACCTGAGTTCATCATTCAAGCAGGAAAAAAAAAACAGGATCTTGATTAGTAAGAATATATAGAGTTGTGAAATTGAAAATGTTCGTTTAGTTTTTTTTTCAGGACTTACAAATTGGGCTAAAAAGAAAGCAATGACAAGCCAGACACCGGGGCGTTCCATAAACGACCAGCTTCTTGATCTCGTCACGAAAATGAGAGCCTGACTGATAATACTCACTTGAAGGTATATAGCAGCTGTAAGTTCATAGTGGTTACCCCTGATTGATCTTACACCGAACTTCTCCTGCAGATACACGAGATAAATTGTTTAATCGAAGTTCCAATAGTATGTTTTATATTTGTTCAGAGAGAGAGAGTCGGGTAACACCAACATCCTGCCTATGGCTAGGCCCAGGTGATGGGCCGGGATGGCATGGCTCGGGTTGGTGTCATGATCAAACATGGCGCTTGCTTGATTGGATTAGTTAAGAAATAAAGTTGCACCCCTGCTATTTATATATTTTTGTAGCTAAACAGCAAAATCCGTCGCTAAATTTTCAAAAAATTCTATTAATTACGAGCAATTAACTATAGATTAACGACGAAATTCGTAGCTAATTTCAGTTATTTTTTTGTATACTTTTGGCATGATAGTAAGTTTGTTCCTAAGAGAGGGGAAGATTGAAAGGGAAAGAACTTACTGTAAAGAAATCAGTAGAAGCTGCAAGATAGAAGAACAGAACAGTCATGAGAGCTTGATAGGTTCCGAGGACGATGCCAGTGGCAAAGATCTCGTTGAGCTTCCACGAGTCGGGCAAAGGAGAAGGCTTGACCCTGTCCTTAGAGATGGTCATGATGGTTCCATCATTGAGGATGGCAATGATGAGGACCATGAAAGGCGGGAAGTCGAATTCCCAAATGAGTGCAATGAGCATGAATCCCATCACAACACGGATAGTAATCGAGACTGCATAGATAGTATAGTTCTTCATCCTTTGGAAAATGGCTCTGCTTGTCAACACAGCACTTATAATGACACCTAGACCTGGTTCAGTCAAAACGATATCAGATGCGCCCCGAGCTGCATCTGTTGCATCAGCAACTGCAATACCAATGTCTGCCTTCTTCAGTGCTGGTGCATCATTCACACCATCTCCAGTCATACCACAGATGTGCTTTCTTTCTTGCAACTTCTTCACAATCTCATATTTGTGTTCTTCAAGTAAATAAAATAAATCCTTGTATTAGTTCTAGTAAGTACTAATAGTTTCTTGATTGTAACTGAATAGTAGTAGTACTCCCTCTGAAGAAAGTTTTACGAAGGAAAGAAAGACTTTTGAAACTTCTGGTCTTAAGCATGCCATGACATTTCCGTGACTATAAAATCATGTCATTAAGGTAAAATGGAAAGTTTTAAGTAAAAATGAGGGAGTTTCACATAAAATGAAACAGAAGGTACTACAGTCAGACTCTCTATAACAATGATCATCTATAACAACATTTCATTATAACGGTCAAGTTTTTTTGTTGAAACTGATTTTTCATGTAGTGTAATATTATATGTTCTCTATAATGGCATTTCGATGTAGCAGCTAAAAAATATGAATGGCGCCGTTCTTGAGAGGTTTGATAGTATTTTACATATTTTACCTGGGAAGACTCCTGCAAAGCCATCAGCCTGCTCAATGAGCTCCTCAACGGGAATTTGAGCAATGGACTCATCCTTGTGGTCACCGAGAAGAGCGGAAGATGGATACATGTTGGTTCCCATACCGAGCCTGCGGCCAGTTTCCTTACCGATAGCAAGCTGGTCACCCGTGATCATCTTAACATTAACACCAAGCTCGAGAGCTTTGCGAATTGTTTCTGCACTGTCGTGCCTTGGTGGATCAAATAGAGGTAAAAGCCCGACGAATTCCCAAGGCGAACCAGCACTTTCCTTGTCTTTCTCTGGTACAGTCTGCATAAAAAGTATCATGATACGTTGCACTAACTCAAACAAAGTTATCAGACATTATGTTTGCTTTACCTGTCTTGCAACACCCAAAGAACGAAGGCCACGGTTGGCAAAGTTGTCGATGATATCATGAGCTTTCTTTAAGACATCTCCCCTTAGCTCACAAAGTTCAATAATCTAGCAAAACATTCTGATAGATTAGACACTAAATGTTGAAATTAAGTATATGAATTGAATGATAAAAGAGAGTATATATCTTACTTGCTCAGGAGCACCTTTGCCAGCCCTGTGCCAGTTTCCACTGTCATCGATATAGGTGATTGCAGTGCGCTTATCAACTGGATTGAACGGAAAGAAATGAACCTCTTGGATGCCTGCTCTTGCCTGCAATATCAAAGGTACTTAAGGTCATCTAAAATCACTACTAAAAAACAGCAATTAGCAACGTATAAATTATGTCACTAAACAGAAAAATTCATCGCTAGTCCTATTTAGTGACGGATTAGCGACAGACTACCAAAAAATTATGTTAGCTAGGACCTATTTGGCAATAGACTAGCAACGAAATTCATAACTAATTTCAGTTTTTTTTGTAGTGAATTAATCTAGAGAGAATAAATCTCGTTCTGCTGAGAAAACATAACGAAAGAAATAAAAAAATTACTATTATTTCACATTACCTCTTTGGGATCACCCAAATTGTTAACAATACAAGCATCAATAGCATCCTGGTTTTCGACCCTGGAAGCTCTAGCAGCAAGTAACATAAGGGTATCCTTGTCTGCATTCTTAGGGAATACCTACGACCACAACGAGAAGTCGTTATGTTATGGACCTCGACATGATAATATATAGTATATTTTTGTCTTGATTACGAACCTCAATCAAGTTTTTGTCAACAGTAAGCTTGTTAAGCGTGAGGGTACCGGTCTTGTCACTGCAGAGGACATCCATACCAGCCATTTCCTCGATAGCAGTCATCCTCTTAGTGATAGCACCTTGTTGGGACAACCGATGAGATCCAATAGCCATGGTAACAGACAAGACTGTTGGCATGGCAATTGGGATACCTCCAATAAGCAACACCAACAAATTGTCAATTCCATCTCTATAATTTCGCTTTTGAATCGGCCACATCACCACAATCTCAATCACTATTCCCACAAGAATTGAGCAGATACAGAAGTTTCCGATAGCAGTCAACACCTGATCATATTGAAATAACAGAACAAAATTTAGATCCCAAATCCAATAGTGTATTCAACATGAAAATTTTCAACTTTTACATCATATAAATAAATGGAGTAGTTTTTTTCACCTTTTGGAAATGACCAACTTGGTTTGTGCTATCAACAAGATGTGCAGCCTTTCCAAAGAAGGTATGAACACCAGTAGCAATGACAACAGCCTCAATCTCGCCTTGCTTGACAGTTGAACCAGAGAAAACTTCATCACCGGGTTGTTTTGTGACCGGTAAGGACTCACCAGTAAGTGCAGCCTGATCAATCTTGAGGGGATCACCCTCGAGAAGACGAGCATCAGCTGGGATAATGTCACCCAACTTAACACTAATCAGATCACCTGGTACCAAGAGTGAAGCTTCCTCCTCAGACCATTTTCCATCTCTCAAAACCTGAAGACCATATTCTCAAGATTATCATCCATTGCACATAGAGATATAATCACCAAAAAACATGAACAATGTTGAATTGTGCAAGCATCCCATCTAAAAGCTTGGACCTGATTCTTTTTTTATGGACCAAGAACGTCTGATACTATGTTGAAATGTATGATTACCTCATTTAAGAAACGTTAGATTCACATCTATTGTTGAGAAATAATTGTTTGAAAGAATGTGAATAACATCTTAAAAGTGAAAAAATAACTCTCATTGGTTAAAGACTACTTTTTCCTCCAGTTATAAGAAAGTCATCCTTTTAAATGCGCCAAAAGGCAAAAATGATGGATTTTCTCCCCAGCGCGCTGCTCTTAGTTTATACTAGAAGAGTGAATTAGATCCTCAGGATACGCGCCACTATGGAGAAAATATTTAAGGAGTCCTCAAGATTCAACTTTTATTGTGATTCTCCAACAATAATAACCAAAAAGCATGAATGGTACTAATTATAGGGGTTCCATTCATGATCAATCCAATTCACATAGAGAAATAATCACCAAAAAACATGAATGGTGTTGAACTGTGCGAGCATCTCATCTAAAATCTTGGACCTGATTCATTATTTATAGGAAAAGAACGTTGGATACTATGTTAAAGTGTATGACTATCTCATATAAAAGCTCAAGTAGTTAGAAAGAGCGCACTTTTATCAATAGTACTTATAGGGGTACCTTAGTTTTGGGAGCAAGATTAGCCATAAGGGAAGCAGCAGCATTTCCAGCATTGTTCTCTTCAATGAAACTGATAGTAGAGTTGATAATAAGCAAGACCATGATACCGACAAAGTCTGGCCAATCCGGTGGTTTGCCCTGCATTTTTCGAAAATTTCACCTTGGATTAGTTTGTTCTACATGGTCATAAACATGAACAAAGAAAGGGATTAAAGGTGTATTTGGTACGACGAAATTCATTTTCTAGCTTTCCGGAAGATGACTTATTTTCTTGAAAATATCTTCTGAAAAACATTTTTCGGTATGTGGTTGGAAAATGGAAAATATTATAATATTAACAAATCGGATAGTGTTTGATGAAATTTTTGAGTGTTAAAAACTGATAATAACATCTAAGTGACTGTTAATGCAATTATGAAGTTAAGAGTTGAGACAATTCTGAAGGAAAATGACTTCCTCCCCGAAGCGACGGAAGTCATTTTTCGTCCTTTTGGTCGAAAATATTGTCTAGCAACCAAACACCAGCAAAAGTCTTATTTTCTAAAAAAATATTTTTCTAAAATACTTCCATCGTACCAAATATACCTAAAGACCAAAAAAATCATAATATTAGCAAATCAGATAGTGTTCGATCTAATTTTTTAGTATAAAAATTGATGATAACGTCGGAGTGGCGGTCATAATGCAACTATATTAGTTGAGATAGTTGTAAAGGAAAATGACTTCCTTAAAAGCGAGAGAAGTCATTTTCCTCCTTTCAATCAAAAATATTTTCCGACAAAAAAGTCTTGTTTACTCAGAAACATTTTCCAAAAAATACTTTCGTTATATTTAGTATTTTTTATTACCCCTCCATTTGCCAGGGCAATAGACATGATAGCAGCAACTTCCATGACCCATGAGAGAGGATTCCACATAAACCCCAAGAATTTAAGGACCTTGTTCTCCTGTAATAATAAATATTAACACAAATTTTTAGTGTTTATTCAAACCTTTTCTAAATAGAAAAATGAAGCCTCTAGTAAATAGTAGTAAAAAAATAAAAAAATCACCTTTTTCTCTTCAAGTTTGTTGGGGCCAAATATTTGAAGCCTATTTTGGCCTTCTTCACTTGTCAAACCCTCTTTGCTACATTTTAGTATCTGGAAGACTTCTTCCACCGGAATGTTTTCCTGCAAGATCATGCAATATTATTTTCAACCATAAGATCACAAATAAAAAAAAACTTTTTTTTCATTTTTAAACCTTATCTTGCATAATTCATCATTATTTTAAAGCCAAAAGAAATATTATATCATATATTCGGTGTCAAAACATTTTGACATGTACTACTTGTAGAGGTACATGATCTAAAATCAGTGCGAGGGTTCATAATGAGTGTGATCTATACGTATAATGTTTAAGCTCTTCATAATTCGATTTGAATGTATCAGGTTCAATTAAATCCACATTACACATCCTTAGTTCGCCTATGACCATATGTCGTCAACAAAATTTCAAGAAGAGATTCATCATCTACTATATATCAATAAATAAAAAATATTGATCTAAGGGTTCAGAAGAAACATCCCCTTCCACGGATGCATTATGTATAATCAACGGATTTAACTGAAACTATCATCATTTTTACACAAGGCACATACGTGCGTGTGTGTGAATGTTACTAAAATTTCAACAAATGTTATAATTTAAACTCATAGTGCAAAAAGTTTGAACTCGTCGAATCAAATTTAAATTCTGAATCCGACCACGAGAGAGGGGAGGAGAGGGAAGATTATACTTACAAGATCAACTGTCTCATTCTTAATCTGTTCTAAGGATAAATTAGATGCCATGATGATATTTAACACTAGAAAAAGAGGGTCAATAATAAAAAGTGAGTTTTCAACAAGGAAGAAGAAGGAAGAATGAAGACAAATTTATTGTGTAAATAGTAATATCACTCTCTATCTTCTCCCTCATCTATGCTCACTTTCTTGAACACACAAATTAATCCTCTTTTGAACCTCAACCCATATAATTATATGCTAATACTGTTATTAATTTAGAAAGAGGGGCAGGCTTGCTACTTTTTTTGTGATCACTCAAATACCCGTTTATATGTAAACACCTTAGGTTCATTTTGAGATAAACCTATAAATAAGGAGAAGCCATGAGAATTGCTACACATTCTCTCCATTATATAAATGTCCTAATGTTTTGTTTTGCCTATCCTAAAAAGGTGCAAAACCATACAATATTTAGATCTCTTCTTCCCTTTTTTTCTCTCCTCTTGAATATTATTTTTACTATTCTTGTTTTTAGATCTCTTCTTTCCTTTTTTTTTCTCCTCTTAAATATTTTTACTTCCTCCGCTCCAATTTATATGACACAGTTAGAATTTCGAGAGTAACCAAGTTTTTCTTTAACTGGAATTACTTTATATGTCTTTTAAATATTTTAAATTGTTAATTTTTGTGATTTATAATACTTTTTACTTAGTTTTAAAATATATAAATTTTGTTTTTAAAAAAAAACTTAAAACTTCTCTGTCTAAATTCACGGTCAAAGTTTAGAAGTTTGAATCTCGAAATTTGAAATGTGGTAACATAAAGTGAGACAGATGGGGTATGCTTTTTTTTTTTTGGTCAATGCATCTCCTACCATAATGACTATAGTTTTGTTTCAAATATTCTTTTTCTTTCATATTAAGTGATTTCTCTTTCTTTTCTTTTCTTTTTGTGAAGTGATAATACACTATTATTCTGAAATAAATTACTCTTATCTAGAAGCATGGGAAAATATTTCATATACTTAAATTTTTATATGAGATCTAATATATTATCCATGTCTTATTATCTGCATGCAGTTACATATCCGATAGAATTGTAGAATTAGTAGAAATAGTAATAGAGTAATGAAATAGTATTATTTTGTTGACTCTTGTCTATACATCTTTTCCTCTTTTTGTTTAGGGAAAAAATAACAAAGTAGCAAAGTGGATAAATTTGTGAAATATTTTGTATATTTCACACACATATACAAATACTAGTATCGTTTTTTTCACATTTGTTATTTAAAATTTACATGATAATATTATTATTTATCATAAATTCGAGTAATTAAAATGGTAGCCATGTTTTGCAATATATCACCTTTAATCGTGTTGTAACAAAAATTATTTACTAATATATGATGATTGGAGTAGTTTAATATAATAACAAGATATTTTTATTTTCTTCATCTCTGATTAAAGAATTAGAAATAAATAAGAAATTACACTTATCATTTCTCCTCGGTCAAGAAAAATGCAATTACCAGTTGCCATGTAAGTTATGTTTAATTCCATTATTATTAATATTTCCTATTTCTTTCCTATCGAAGAAATAGAATAACAAGGAATGAAGCTTGAAATACTTATTGATCACATATTAGAGTAATGTATAGTCTTATAATTCTTTTGTCGACTCTTGTCAATACAACTTGTTCACTTTTTTTTTGGAAAAAAAAAAAACAAAGTAGCAAAGTGCTGGCGAAGTGGATATATATGTTAAGTATCCGTCTAATTCGCCCAGCTAAAAATAGATTGGATAATTTAATTTAATTTAAACTGTACCATATTGGTAAGTCCATATCATCCGCATGAATAGGTTGTGCTTGAGAAAATGATTCATTCAATAAAGTTGCTCAGTGAAATTAGTACCTATATTATCCGTTTCTCAACTGCTTTTTTTTTCATCTTAAATATGAGCTGGACGGATATATTATCCGTTTTTATCTAGACCTTCTCTGGAAATAATTTTAGAAATTAATTGATAATCCATTTTTAATTCGCTCATATTTGATCTGACGTACCCGCTTGTCGGTACTAGTGTCGATGAGGTCTTTAAGATCATCCCCTCTCTAGTTATAGAGGAAAATAATAATATGCGTATGACTCCTCCTGACATGAAAGATGTTCAAAAGGTAATTTTTAACATGTCGGCACGCACTATCCCAAAAAATGGTTTTCTCTATCCTTTGTGATTCATTGATCTCCTATTGGAAAACCGCATCCTAGCTCCCGTGGCTAGTATGCGCTTCAACTAAGATATTCGTGTGAAACAGATGGAGTACATTATAGACATACAGAGAAATGCTACAAGCTGATAATATGTAACTTTGTTTTCCCCTCTTTAGTTGAGAATGTTGAGACCAAAAAGACCCATTTGTCTCTATGAACAACAGTGAATATTTTCACCAAATAGAGTTGCTTTAGTGGAGTATTCTTCACTTTTGACCAGCGTTTTAGAAGACAGTTTTGGAACTCGTATAGGGGTTCGCCCCGGGCGAGGCATTGGCAAAATGCCTTGAGGCATACGTGTGGGGCTTAATTTTGTGAGGCTTACGCCCTAAGCGTTTAAATGTACGCCCTAAACACGCCTAACGCCCAACGCTCTGGACTCGCCAAATAGTTCTTACACAAATTATGTGTCAAGTTCCTTACTTAACATTATTAACTCTCTCAACTCTTTAATAAATGAATGATACTTAATAGTTTTTTTACCTATAGAAATAAAAAGATTGAGAGTAAATCAAATAACAAGTTGTAATATTGCATATTTACTATTTGAAAACACCGTGAGGGTGAATATCATTTAATAATTCTTTTAAAAATACATATCGAATTTTACATTTTCACTTGTCATTGATTTTCATGTTTTTGTCTTATTCTCAAAATTATCATATTTTATTACTTCGCTATTTGAAAGTAATTTTGTTCTTATTCATGGATAAATGATGTTTTAATTATAATACTGATAAACTTTAATGATTATTTTCTTTTAGGGAGGTAAACTTCATAGTATGATAGTAATATACATTAAGAAATTGTGATTTTTTTATTATTTGAAAGTTAAGATGTTATAGTTGATTTGTATATCATAACAACTTTTATATCATTGCATTACTTGTAAACCATATTAGAAATTTTATTTTCTATGAGTCTCTTTAATAATGTTTTTAATATTTTATTAATGTATTTTTTTATAATTTTTGTGTTTTTATACTATTTTACTACATTATAAATTGAAATTTTAAAAAGCTAGTGCTCCATGTCTCAAGGCTTACGTCTCATCCGATTGTAGATAAAATGACTCTCCTCACGCACTCTCCTTTTAAAACACCGCTTTTGACCATTAGGTTGGGAGTGAAAATGGGCAAATCAAAACCAACTTCGAAAAAATTGCTGACATTTTCAACCCTTGAATGCAACTCCAAACTTTCAAAAAGAGAGGGTTTTCAATGACTAACTTTCTAATAATCTGATGTCACACCAAATCATAAACTTATCATGATTGAGTGAGTAAATAAAGTAAAAATATATATTAATTAATCAAATTGAAATGCAAACACATGGCATACGTCTACTTTGCTCGTGAGTGGTGTCAATGAAGACCTCTCAACTGTTTTAATGCTCATGCCATGCCTAATAGAACCATGCCCGTAATGCACAATTGCTTGCAAGATGTTCTAATATCAACCTAAAGTGACAGTTTGTCCTGAAGAATTTAGGAGTATTTAGAAATAACT
Source organism: Anisodus acutangulus (assembly GCA_029783415.1). Taxonomy (NCBI): domain Eukaryota; kingdom Viridiplantae; phylum Streptophyta; class Magnoliopsida; order Solanales; family Solanaceae; genus Anisodus; species Anisodus acutangulus. The sequence goes on from CM056511.1 coordinate 484,077, forward strand.
GAATTCACAAACTCAATATTAACACTCATGTAGACACTGCAGAAAAAAACCATTTTTTAAAGTTCGGTATGAAAATTTTTAGGGGTAAACTGACTGTTGCAACCGCTAATCATGTGTTCGAAGAAAACAAAAAGTAACAAGATAAAAAGTAATCCACCAATCAGTTCCATAAAATGATGAGAAGTTACTCTAGCTATAAGCAAATTCAACTCTAGAACCAATTACTGTCTACACAACCATAGTCCAGAATATATTATGCATATTGTATTGTCCTCCCTGCTAATACAATATGATCAAAACGATACACTAGAATGCTACACAAACCAGTATATAAAGCTTGACTAAAAATTAGTGTCGATCATGACACGCCTTTAGACATTCAGATTTCTACACAATCTAATGTACCACTCCTTGCCACAAAATTCTTCCAATGTAAGGAAAAAATGGAGAGGGGTATATTCTATGGCTGGCCAACGGGGCGGGACTGGCGGGTTCTGTCAGTGTCCCGTCCCGGTCCCGGTCCCATCGGAAAAGGGGCCCGTTATTTATCGGGGCGGGACGGGGTCGGGTTTTCGGTTTTTTTTTCCACTTAATTTTAAAAAATAACATATATAAATAACTCAATAATGAATAATTGAACAAGATAGTGTAATAAAAACATCCCAAGACTGTTTTTGTGTTTCTTATATTATTTAATAGAAAAATGATTTTTTTGTAATACAATTGTCAAAATTGCAACTTTGTGGTGTTGAAACTTGAAAGTTGCAAATAACATAGTAAAATTGCAATTAAAAAATTACATTTTTAAAAACACCTTTTCTAGTTTCTTTATAATTTTTTGTGATTCTTCGGTTGGAATTGGTATTTGTTGGTCAAATTGCTCCACGTCGCTTCCACCTCCGTCGGATAAAATTTCGTTGTAGTTTTCGTCTTTTTCTTCGTTGATCTCTGGTTGACCGCACCTTCTCCGCTCCGCTCGTATCAAATCTCTAAATAATACTGCAATCTCCAAGTTGTCTCCCGCTAATGAGTGTTTGTGCTCTCCTATTTGAAATATGTCGGCATAAAAAGCGCTTTCAAACGTTGTTGATGACGCTTGAATGTTCAACACATCTCGGGTCATCATTGAAAGTGTCGGAAAGGTCTTCTCATTCTCCCTCCAATATTTCAGCAAGTCTTCACGTCCTTCTTCATTGAGAACTGCTTGGTACGGTACAATACCCTGCAAAACATCAAACTCGCTAATTTGGTTAGTAGTGTTAACACTATACATTCTATGTCTGAGCTTTCAATACTAGTCGCAGACACAGCATGTCCTTTTTGAGGTTGTGTTGAAGAAGAAGAAGAAGATGGTATGAAGTCGGTTGGTTGTTAGCACTTTCTTGTTGGTAATGCCTATATACTTTTTTGCATTCATCTTGTATGTTAGACAACACTTCTTCTTTAGTTTGTTCAACATGAGGTGGGTCATTTAGATTTTTTGGAGTTGGAGGTGGAAGTACTGCTACACAATCATAAATAGTTTCAATAAGTGTTTTACAACCGTCTATTTTAATAGTCGAATTTAATACAACACCAATAATATAAATAGTGAAAATAAGAATAAAATATTTTTTTATTTTGATAAACATTTTTTTAATAACTGTCTTATAAGCTGATTTTTTCATATATTCATTAAGTAGTAAAAATATTATAGCTATATAAAACAACATAGTTGAAATAGTAGGATAATATATACCGAAAAATTCTTTTGTTGCTTGAAATTTTTTTTCTAAAATACAATAAGTTCTGGATTTTTTTCTCAATCGCTATCTACAACCATATCAGTTGAATTTCAATTATGGGCGTTAAAAATAAAGTTATAGGTCTTCTATAGTCATAAGCAACAAGTAGTTGCTCGTATAAAGATATTCACCTAGTGGCTACTTCTTCGAAAAAATTTTCTATAGGGTAGTCCGCAATCGTGACGAGTTTTTTTATAATCTTTTTATCATTGTATTCTATTACTTTTTAAAATAAAGTTTATATTGTATTTTATTAAGAATGTCTGCAAAAAGTGTTAGATCATCCTTTACAACTAAGTTATATATATGACATGAACATTTTATATGAAAATAATTTGGAAAAGATGGAGTTAAAAGATTTTTAAAAATTGTAATAGCATACTTATTAGAAGAAGCGTTATTTAATGTAATAGTCATAATTTTATAAGTTATGTCATAATAATCGCAAACTGAATGAATATTTTCTTAAATAAAAGTACCAGTGTGCCTATCGTCTATATATCTATACGCTAAAATACATTTTTGCATAGTTCATTTATAATCTATCCAAAGACAAGTTACCGTTAAATAATCATGGCCGTTAGTACTACGGCTTATATCAGACGTGATAGATACTTTACCAGGAAAATGATATAAGAAATAACGTAAATATTGTTGATATTCATGTGTAAATTTAAATACATCTTTCTTAACAGTTGATCTAGGAAAATCGTTAAAAGCATGATTATACATATCTCTAAATATAATGAATAAAATCGGGAGAGGAAAGAAATGAAAAGGGCAAACCCTCCACAACAACTAATTTTGCTATTGCTTCCCAATCTCTATTTTTATCGTATTTATGGCCTATAATCCCCCCCCCCCTCCGGTCATAGGGTTAATTTGACCTCGTACTTTGTATGGGTAGTATGTGAACCTTGTCCCGACTGAGAGGGCACAGCCAGGAGTTTGTTCCACCTAGCTGGGTGAAAGTTTTGTACGTGTCTCAATAAACCTCCCGTCCCACCCTGACCTTTTCCCATTTTAAATTTAAAAATATTTTTACAAATTAGACATCTAACTACTTGATACTTTAAGTCCCTATTAAAAAAATTTCATGCATCTGATATTAATTTTCGTTGTGGTGGACTTCATCTCGTACTAGGGGGAATAGGAGACGTTTTATTTGGAGGTGCACTAGTGGGTGTGTCATCTAGATCAAGTGGTGTGTCATCTAGATTATCTTCTAAATTAAAGTCTTGTTGAGTTCCAGAAAATAGCTCCTCGTCTAAATCTAATGGTATTGTAGAAAAATATTCAGTATCAACAAAATCACCTTGTCTAGAAATAGGATGACTAGAAAAAATATTTCTTCCCTTGTTACCCCTACTAGAGGAAGCCTTACCTTACTCTTAGACATACCTTTTAAGTCCTTCTATTTTAATTATGCTAATAAATAGTTAAAGATAATGAAATTAAGTGCGCTAATTAAAATAAAAAATAATAATAATTTAATGAAATGAACGAATGTACCAAACGTCGACGTATAATCGAGAGGTTGAAAATTGAAACTTTACTCGATAGATGATCCTCAAGCTAGTTGTCAACTTCACTCTCAAATGAATAAATAAAATTGAATGTTTAGTACACATTGTAGACTTGTAGAGAGATAGATTGAGAGATTAGGGATATTGTAGGAAAATTTGTGAAAAGGATGAAGAGAAAATGAGGTATTTATAGTTGAAAAATTGAGTTAAAGTGTAAATATAATAATTTGGGGTTTAAAAATAAATATTAGGAGGGTTGGGGAGGGGAGGCCAAAAATGGCCGTTGCACAACGGCCAAAATATAAAATGACCGTTGTGCAACGGTTATTTTGGGCAGGGGGGGGGGGGGGGGTTCGGGCGGGACATGGGGCAGGACCAGGGCGGGGATGGAGGTACTGTAGTGGGCCAGGCCCCGGTGGGACTAGTCGAGCTCTCGTTTCGGTTCTCGTCCCGTTACCGAATATTTTTTTTAATAGCGGGGTAGGGGCGGGACCATGGGTGGGTCAGGGTGGGTCAGGGTGGGACCAGGCCGACCCGCCCCGTTGGCCAGCCTTAGTATATTCTAAATTATACAACCATAGAACTATACTCTGTCCAGGCACTGCGCCATTTCATTTCTACAACATGAAAGATACCATCCTCTTATAATGTATAGACAAATGCATGCATCACAACTGCCGATAGAACACAGTATAAAAACCTGAACCCATTTAGCCCTCACAGACGATGAGAGCTCAATCTGGCTTAAAATACCGGACACACATCAATTAGCCAACGGGTAAATGATCAGTTAACACTAGTGGAAGTCATCCTCACCCTGGCCCAACCTTGGCTAGTCTCTCTCAAGAATATAGTTGTAAATGTACAGTCCATGTTTATGAATAATTGTTGTAAACAAGATTATTCTACATACACATCCCACAGCCATTAACGTGCAGTAATCAGTGTGCGAGTTCCAGATCGACAATCATAACTAGTCAAGCTTTTAGTCAGATATTTTAGGAATCAGAAATTCCCAAGTCAAGCTTCTGGTGAAATACACTTCAACGCCACTCAAATGGACAGAAGCTAATATACTGGAAAGTTAAATCAATCATCCCTAAGGCATGTGCTAGGTATCAAGGGTATATCAAATATTGGCGAGGTTAAGAAGCCCACTATGACACGATAGCCGATGAAGAGGTCATCTCGGTATGGAAATAAAAGGGCAAAGGATAGAAGGTTACCCAAGCAATCTGGGTCTTGATACCAAGCCACGCTGCAACATCAGAGACATGCCAATATTGGCGAGAATAGGATCCCTACTATGACACGATAGCCAGAAAAGAAGCCTTGGTTTGCTATTTCCAAGTACAACTCACTCACTTAGGAGGAAACATATTCTCTCTTGATTGAAGCAATTAGAGCATAAAACTTATACAGAGTTTTCTGCTTTAATTGCTTCTTTAGGAAGACATGTTTCCTCTTAAGAAATGAGCGAGTTAATCCTTTGTGACCACTCAAATCCCCCCGACACACACACACAGCTGCTACTTCCCTAGTGGGAAAGGCACACACAGCTACTACTTCCCTAGTGGGAAAGGCACTTTACTCCCCCCCTTACAACTCGCATGAGACTGCTTAAAAGCTAGTTAGTCCGACTAGAAGCCTCTCTTTCTTTCTCTATGTATAAACACCTAACCCTGTCCTGAAACTCCTTTTAAGCATTACATTTTTCCGAGTTGTATTCTCGTTTTCTTACTCAGTGCCCAACAAGTGACCAAACAAATTTATTCCACAAACTACCTTCAAATTTAAATTTGGCTATCACTACACTGATAAGTTCAATACTCTCAATATATAACCACAATGTAACTCAAACTATGGTTGAACTTAAAGTGAAACTATTTAAGATTCACCAGAAACTAATCTAGAACTTCTTCGCACTTCTTCGGCATTGAGCTCATCATTATATCTCCTAGATAAAAAAAATCCTTTATTTCATTTCTTGACAATCATGCTTTCCTTTTATATAAAAATGTTCTTATAACATCCTAGGCAAATTCCAGCGTTAATCTAAGTAGAGAGGAGTTAATTGACCATCACTATCAGATAAACCAAAAACCAATTACTTCTAAACAAAACATCTAATTTTCACCTACACCCCAACGAGTGTAAATCACATATAGATATTCAATGCACAATAGCATTCAGAAAACAATACTGTTAACCAGCATTAAGCAACTCGAATTAAAGGAAATAACCTCATAATCAGACATTCAATAAATAAACTTTGCTGAAATTAAAACATAATCTGTTTCTTCACAGAATAAGCTCCTGCCAAATCGAACAAAAAAATTTATCCGAGAAGTTTTTCCATAAAAAAACTTAAATAAAACATGAGTCTTCCACCTTAAAATTCTAGCTTGACCTATCAGATGAGCCAAAAATCAAGTACTTCTAAACAAAACGTCTAATTTCAACAACACTGCACAATAAGTGTAAATCACAAACAGAATACTCAATCAATGGCAGTAATCGACAAATACCACTACTAACTAGCATTGAACAGCTCGAATTAAACAGAGTAACATCATAATCACAATATACAAACGGAATAACCAGCTCATAATCAGCATTAACCATTAAACGGAATAACTTCATAATCAGTCATTCAATATATAAACTTTGCTGAAATTAAAACACAATCTGTTTCCTCACATAACAAGCTCCTATCAAACCGGAAAAGAAACATAGTCCGAGAAGTTTTTCCATAAGAATCTTAAATAAAACACGAATCTTCCACCTTAAAATCCTAGCTTGGTTCTACGCCAGTGCCTACGCTTAGCATTATACCTAAAACAAAAAAAAACTTCCATTATTGAAATCAACATAAATCAGAAACAAATAAAATCACAAAAAAAAAGTACACTCTGTTTGGGCGGTTGTTACCAATTGTATTGAATTGTTAGTTTAAATACAATGTTCGATGTCATGTTACTTAAAAAAATTATTGTATCGTATTGTTACTACATCCATTTTTATGTAACAACGAAATGTCACATATTGTGTAACGACCGATTTCATTTTGTCTTTATTTATTACTCCCTCCGTCTCAAATAATTTGTCGCTCTTTTGTTTTACACGCCCTTAATAAATATTAATTGAGTAGTATTTGACTACTTTTATCACTATTTATGTCCAAGTTATAATCGGTCTCCATTAAATATTTACTCAATTTCAAAATTCTAGTAAGGGTAAAAAGTGGAAAAAGTAACTAATTGTGCCTTAGAACTTCTAAAACAACAAATAATTTGAGACAAATACACAAATAATTTCAGACGGAGGGGGTATCTAATACTAATCCTATTTTTTCCTTTACACTTCCTTTTTATAGTAGTTGTGCCCAACGGGAAACAATACAATCTATCCAAACTATGTATTCATCAAAACAATACAGTACAATACAATCAACACAATATAACACGATACATTATGAAACAAACAATATGTATAATCCAAACAAAGTGTTGGCTCATCAAAATAAATCAAAAAACAAAAAAAATCACAAAAAAAAATCAAATATAAATACCTGATAGTGTTATCAGTCCTCATACGGATCCAGTAAGGAATTGGCCTGTTTTGTCTTTGTTTCTTCGCTAATTTCTTCTTAATCATGAATGTCTTGTGAGAAGGCTATGTATAACAAATAATTATTGCAATTAAATTAGTTTAATCATTTACGAGCTTATAATATGTATCAATTTTGAATAGAAAACTCACCATTTTCGCGGTTGGAGATGCTCGTCTCGGTGATAAGCTTTGATGATTGTTGAAACCCTAGGACGAACGAAAACCCTAGTTTTTCATTGTATATAAAGGATGTAATACGAGGCCCACTGGGTTGGCATTCTAATTTGGGCCAAATTTTTGGGGAGATCCAAGGTTGATTTACGTAGATGACCCTTTTTATTAGGTGGTCATTTAGATTTAGCTCATTCGCACAAATGTTGCTATTTTGGTGGTTTTAAATTTTTGTCCTATATTACTTTTGGAGCGGTAATTAGAATTTCACTCGGCTTAATTAGTATTTATCTTCGTTATATGTATTATACACAACCCACAAATTAAGCTGGATAAGGTATAATTGTCTACACTCAATATATATATATGAAAAAGGCATAATTTTATATTTCGGCTGGCATAGTTAACGTTTAATTTCAACATATGTATCACAACATCCACACAAACTATGTCGGGATAAGGCATAATTTCCAACACTCAATATAATTTAAAATTTGACTATAAAACTATGATGCATAACTTAATTCCTACATAATTTATGCCACCCGAGATAAAACTTCAATTTTCGAGAAGAAAAATATTATAGAGACTATGCCTGGCGAACGAAATCTGGATATTTCATAAAATAAATAGCATGGGCAAAAATTAAAGATCAATGCGTTTGAAGGGAAGCCAACACAAAAAAATGTTTAGATTTTAAGAAAAATAACCCGAAGTGGCAAATATTTAGATTGTATTTACAAAATACAGCTATAGTTTTAATAAATTATGAAATGTAGCAATTGATTTACGCAAAGTAGTTATCACTGTTGATACACCTCTTTCGCGCGATTTTAGTTGATGTAGTTGATACAACTGAGCTGATACCGCCTTGATACAACTCTTCCGTCTGGTCCAACAATTGTAGCTACGTTTCGTTATTACGCTTTAAATCGTAGCTATTTATGAAATTTTCTCTATATTTTATCCTTATTTCCTAAAGTTGTGTGAATATAACCCTTAAGAATTAACCTTCAGAACAACATTAGACTCGAGTTTAGTAATTGTTCGTATATTTCTCAACCTTACTGGCAAAACATTAAATTGTGGTCAAACATTGACAATAACGTATAAAAAATTTAATCGTATTTAACATTTTCTCGTAAAATTTTTAATTTGCTTGAAAAGTAATCTTTAGATGATGATTTAAAAGGTTCATAAAGTGTAAAAAAAATTAAAATCACGTACTAAATAATTGTTCCAAAAAAAATCATGAGATCCAATGAGTGAAGGACAACTTTTATTTGATGTCGACCCATGGGTTGAGGATTTTGGGTCTGTAAAGCAATGTGAAATAAGCATCTAACCATTACATTTTTATAAGCACTTATTTGAACCAGGTATTTATATTAAACCATACTAGTTTATCATAGTTAAGTCATAAATTAAAGTGAAAATATGTAATAACTGAGGTTTAGTGATTAAAATGTATATGTAAAAATATGTATTATATATTCATCGAGTGCGAATAAATAGTTTTCTTATTATCTTAAAAACAAATCCTATTACCTTAAATGACTTGCTTCAACTAAAGAACAAGAGAAGTACACAAACAATCATGATAGAAAGGTATAGGAAGTTAAACTATCAGGAACTATAACTGAAGTAAAACCTTCATGCCCGATAGAGCATCAAACAGTCAATTAATGTTGCCATTTTGTTGCGTATCCTTAACAAAATACAAGTTACAATGGGTTAAATTTGTGATACCAGTACGTAATATTGCTAAGATCCAACGAAATATAGCAAAAAAGTTACATGGCCTATACTCGAATGGCTATTTTTGAAACCATAGTACTAGTACAAAGCTCCACTTGCGAACTTCACCGAACGGTAAACGAAGTATCCAACCCTCATCTCTTCTTGAAACCATATTTTTTACGTTCATAAAACAGATCAGTTTTAGCACTACCGAGATTGACAATCTTTGGACAACCATCCCTGTCTTTCTCCTGCTGAGTACATTCCTTGCAATAGTAAGCATCAGAAATACCCACACCTCCGCAGATGACACAACGACCCTGGAAGGATCCATAGTTGCACTCATCACAAACTCGGACAAGTGTGCAAGGACGGACATATGAATCACAAATCACACACTTCCCGTCACATTTCTCACAAAGTCGCCCAATAGCTATTCCTGGCTGCTTCCGGCACATGATCAAGTCAGGATGATGCTTGGCCATATTTCTTGCAGTGAGGTCTTATAGTCTGAAAAAAGAAGATAAGAAGGAAGAGTCATTAACAGACGGAAAAAAAGAGGCAAAATGATCAACATGAATCCATATAAATACATTGATTGCAGCAGCAAGCATGGCATAAATAGGTCAAGAAGTACAATACACCAATGTAATCACTCAGAATTGGTATTTGGTAAATTAATATGTTAAAAGTTGATCAAGTCTGCCAAGAAACACAAAACAATAAACCTATACAAAGAGATAAATAGTATCACCCTATCGTGCACCTACCCCTACAGATAAGAAGAAGGAAAATGAAGAAAATAGCATCAGTTATAAAATTGTCCAGAACAACTTTATTTCCATCAGTTCTGACACTGCCCAGACGAAGATTGTACTAGCTCTACCACTACCCCTTTTTTCTGGTCTTTTCCCCTGATAAGGATTATTCAAACTTATGGACAATGGTATAGACCGTGGTAAATTTGAGTTCCACAAAGTTTTTTTTTAAAGATACAAGGTAAAGGCAATGTTCAATCAACTTTTCGGTTCTTAAATTTTAGATCGTGGAAGCAGCCGCTAATGCTTGTATTAGGGTATGTTGTCTACATCACACCCCTTGGGGTGCAGCCCTTCCCCAGACCCTGCTAATGCGGGATGCTTTGTGCACTGGGCTGCCCTTTTTAAATTTAGATCGTCTTGACCTACCGAAGTAAAAAAGAAAAGAAAAAAAGAATTGAACCCTCACAGTAATTTTCCCAAGAGAAATCTTGAGCATTTAAGTAACGCAGTTGGCTGGAGACATCATGCACTTTGCAAACACAAGACAGCTGCACTATCCTACATTTTATTTCGCAGGCAAAAAGGACTGATGAAGGCGCAAAGAAGCAAGAAGTTCCAAGTTCTTTTGACTTGTGAACCTACACTTCAACTCATTTCACACAGTTGGATTTTTAGAGAATCACTCACTTTGTCACTAATGAAACTATTGCCTTCTAGTCTGCAGGATAAGAAGTCCATATACTTGCATTAGTTTAATGGTTAATCTTCTCAATTTTGAACGTATAAGCATCCCCTCCCCTGATTCCCTTTTTCCTTGGGCAGGCTATCAAAGAGCCCTTTGCAAACATATTGTTTAAGATGATCTTGATCATTATTAAATGTATACAATCATTGAACTTTAATAAGTTGCTCAATAAAGTGAAGATTGGGTTTAGATCCGAAAAAAGGTGATTTCTTCCTATCCATCAAAGTTCTGTAAGCTGAGTTACATTATACTTATACTAGTGGGGAGGTGGCAGGTGCCCAATGAAATAGTCAAGGTACGGGCAAACTAGCCAGGACTGTACAACTATCGAAAAGAAAGAAAAAAGTCAAACTTTAATAAGCTTATTTGGTTCCTGCACCAGCACATGACTAAGTTACTACTCCTATCAGTTATCAAGAAACACTCGAGTTCGACATCTAGCAAACACAGTGATTATCATGCGAATGATTTAAGTATCTTTTTTTTTTTTGAGAAGGACTCTAAGTATCTTTCTTTGTTTGTTTTTTGAAGTGATATATACAAATCAAATGCTTTTACTATTTACTATTGAGGTTAACAGGGACGTCCTTATTTCATAATCTTGTTATTTCTGCTACTGCAACAAAAATAAACTGGTACAATACTGTGAACTGAACTCAATCCATCAGCCATCTCCGAAAAAATGTTGTGAACTCAATTACCTACATCTAAACCTAATAAAGTCAGATAATTAACATTTATTTACAACATAAAACATAACAGAACATTCCGAGTCGTGTTATTAACACGAGAATCAATCTTTTCCCCTTCATAACACAATCTCCTACTATTAAACAGCAAAACTAATGACTATTTCTACCAATACGAAATTAAGGAATTAGTTGAATTCATTCAAATAGCTATTAACAACAGTAAAATTTAACCAATACAAAAATTAAGTAATTTGTTGAATTCCTACAAAAAAAAACAAGTGAAATATCAATCAAAACACAATTAAAGTAGCTATCTTTTTGGCAAAATGAAAATTTTATTCAACCAAGAAGTGAAAGTTATGTACATAATAGTCCATGGGACTCTAGAACTAGTTCTCACAAAAATAACAATTAAAGTAGCTATTAACAGCAGCAAAAATTCAACCAATACAAAATTACGTACTTGGTTGAATTCGAACACAAAACAAATGCAATATCAAACAAAACACGATTCAAGTAGCTATTAACAACAGTAAAATTTAACCAATACAAAATTAAGTGAATAGCTGAATTCAAACAAAAAAGGCCATATCATACAAAACAAGATTAAAGCAGCTGTTAAAAATCAACCAATACGAAATTAAGTATTTAGTGTTCAATTCAAACACAAAACAAAGGCAATATCAAACAAAACACGATTAAAAAGTAGCTATCAACAACAGTAATTCAACCAATACGAAACTAAGTAATTAGCAGAATTCAAGCACAAAGCAAATGTACTATCAAACAAAACATGATTAAAGTAGCTATAACAACAGTAAAAAATTTCAACCAGTACGAATTTAAGCAATTAGTTAAATTCGAACAAAAAATAAACGCAATATCATACAAAACACGATTAAAGTAGCTGTTAAACTTCAACCAAATTCGAAATTAAGTAATCAGTCGAATTCAAACACAAACCGAAAGCAATATCAAAACAAAAACGATTAAACAGCAATTAACAACAATGTAAGAGGATGTAAGGCAAACCTGATTCGAATATCGAAGCTTCTAGAACCGATAGCTGCAGAGAAAGAGAAGAACAAAATTGGGCTCAGAGAAGTAGTGAAGATGACCCGAAAAAAATATATAATGGGTCAGAGGGCCGTGCACTAGCCCACTTGAGTAGCCCAATCCATTATGGATTTGGGTTACTTATATTAACTTATGGGCCTTGTCGGGATAGGAAATATATCTTTTAACTTCAATGAAAACTTTCCGGACTAAAATACCCTTAAGTGAGAGCGGTAGCTACACCAGCAATCTAAGACAGACAAATCAATATACCTTTGATGTGTGGGATAAGAACAGTAATTTCGGGATATTTCATGGGATTATATTTATCTAATGTTTGATAATGAGTATTATTTAATTCTAAGATTATTTTATTCCATCATTTTTTGTATAAATGGTGGATAAGTTATCTTATATAGAAAGTGGGATAAAATAATTTCATGAAATATCTTTGTCTATCACATCCCGCCAATCAAACGATCTCTTAGGAGTTTATGTTATATTCAACCTAAGTTGTCTTGTTGGGTACTCATAAATCATATTGAATCGTCATGGCTTCAAAGCTATAGATAAAGATGAGAAAAATTATGTTATTTTAGAGAGTGGAGTGGGTCGACGAGGTTAGGGTTCGACAGTTGGGTGGTTATATGGTGATAGTGATGGGTAGATGGTTGTCGGGGTTGGTTGGGTTTCGGTGACGGGTGGGGAAAGGGTGTCATGACTGGTGGGTAATTAGTTAGGTGGGAACAAAGTGACTCCGGTGACAGGTGGGTTGGGGGAATCGGGTCGGATTGGAATGACGGTGGTGGAGGGTTGGTCGACGGGATGGTGTTACTAGCGACATCTTGTGTGGTGTGGTAACGGTGGTTTGGGTAGTAGGGTGAAGGGCTGCGGCTCGTCGACGATGGCAGTGGTTGGCTGCTCTGGTTCACCGGAGCTGGAGCTCCTCGCCAGAGCAGCGGGAGACGCTGAACAGAGGGAGTAGAAGTGGGTGGCAATGTGGGTCCCACCTGCCATGTGTTTTATTGTCGTCTGTGTGGATCCAATGTGGCATCCACATGGAATTTTCGTCTAATTGAGGCTATATTTGACAACTTTGCTAACATGTAGGGTATATTTAATCTCAAATTTTAACGGATGACAAATGTGATCCTTAATAAATAGTTTGAGGGCAAATCCGACCCTTTCCCTTTATTAAAATCCAAAATTTACACTTGAAGAATTTTTTTGAGTTTCCAGATTTAATGGGATTTGTTTAAATATCTATCAGTTGTCACATATCAACAATAAAATAAAAGGTACTTGTTGAATGATCAAACAAGATCACTTCAACTGTCATGTTATTATTACTATACAATGTAATTCAGAACTAGTGTGTTGCAGCTAGTACTAGATTTGAATATATATTAAACAATTTGTTTCAGCCAGGAGTTTATAGTTTTTCACATGCACATCCATTAAATTTTGTAAACAAAACTATGTATGATGTTGCATTAGTTACGTACCTAATTTCAGAAAACGATGGGTAAATCTCATTTACGAAACAAAACCTGTATATGTTATTTTTGAAATTTCAATAGTTCAACTTAAGCGCTTTCCTGAAATATATTTTCATTTGGGTTTCAAAAATGTAATTTACAAACAGCGTTTAATGTGATTTATAAGTCACGTTTCACAAATATGATTTACAAAGCATGTTTATAATGTGATTTAAGTTAACGTCGTCTTTATTTCAATTAAATTAGAACACATATAAATCGCATTTCAAATATGCATTTTGCATATTTTTGGAATCCTCACAATAAATTACGCACTAATACAAAATTCAGCCAAAATTGCATATTTTGGAATAAAATTCTAAATTGTACACCTACAATAAGTATGAGAAGATGAAAGCAACTTCAAAACATTGAATGGACTCCACACTTATCTCTTCCCATTTGCTTTTTTAAAACATTTAAAGTTTTTGGTAAAAGTCCCACATTAAAAATGGAATGGAACATGAACTCCTTAGATGGACTTGGACATTCTTCACCTTACAAACTAACTTTTGGAGTTTAGTTAGACCTAAGATCCATTCTTTACATGGTATCAGAGTCAGACTCATTTCAATTATTTATCCACCAATTCTTATATTGACTTGAACAATTTTCACCCTACAAACTAGCTTTTAGGGTTGAGTTAGGTTCAAGATTCATTCTTTACATTAAGAGTCTCACATCGAATATGGAATGAGAACATGGACTCTTTATATGGACTTGAACAATCCGAACCCTACAAGCTAGCTTTTGGGGTTGAGTTAGGCTCAAGATTCATTCTTTACATGGTATCAGAGTCAGACTCATTACAATCCATTATTCGTCGATGTGGTACTCTTAACAGTTTTAATATGTATTAATAAAAACTAACTAGTCATTACAGAATTGAAGCTGATAGAATCATAATCATTATTAGTAATATTCCAATTATTAATTATGATTATTGTATTAAATATAATATCCTATGTATATGGTAGGGAGGATTAGATTAGATTAGAAGACTTGATTTTAGCATATCATGTCTTATTCATTACCTTAATTTACTCTTGTAATATTGGTGTATGTACCACATCTTATGGGAGGAAATGATGGGGGGGGGGGGATATTTCATTATTCTTACATGGTATCAAGAGATTAGGAAAAGATCCTACCCTAACACAATTACCCTCCCAAATTCGGCCACCCTCTACCATCCCCAACCAAATTTGTTTTTTTTCTTGTTCTTCCATTTTTTGTTCATCTCCATAATTGTTCTCCATATTTTCTTGTCCAAACTTGTGTATTCCAATTAATTATGTCTGACTCCAAAACCAATTTTCATCCAGCCCTTACCGTTTCAAACATTAAAACACATGTTTTCATCACCCTGGAGATGGAAAATGTTCACTATGCCACTTGGGCTAAATTGTTTAAAATTTGTTGTCGTTCTCACCTGGTGATTCATCATATAATCCCGCGCGGAAAATGACAAAGGAAAGGAGTTGAAGACGGCCGATGACAAAGAACTCTGGAAAACTCTTAATGCCCGAGTTCTATCTTGGATTTACGCAACAATCTCTTCGGACTTGTTAAACAGAATAGTGGAACCGGATTCTACGGCCATGGAGGCTTGGAATCGGTTGCGGGACATTTTTCAAGACAACAAAAATTCTCGCGCCGTTACGTTAGAACAAGAATTCTCCACCATTGATATGGCGGATTTTCCAAATGCGTCATCATATTGTCAACGCCTTAAAGTCTTGTCGGATCAACTTAAAAATGTTGGTTCGCCGGTTACCAACAATCGCTTAGTTTTGAAAATGGTTGCAAGTCTTACCGACACTTATAGTGGTGTAGGGACACTCATCCGACAAAGCAATTCTCTCCCATTATTTTATCAAGCACGGTCGATGCTTATTCTTAAAGAGGCGGGCTTCGCCAAAAAGGCCATCACCGTTTCCAATTCCGCCATGATTGCTACTCCTACAATTAATTAAGAACTTGATATCTATTAGAAAATTTACTATTGATAATTGGGTATCTATTGTTTTTGACCCTTTTGGATTTTCCGTGAATGATTTTCAGACGGGGACAATCCTAATGAGATGTGATAGTCAAGGGGAGCTATATCCAATCACTTCCCCCATTCAACAATCCAAGTTATCATCTACTTTTGCAGCTTTCAACCAATCATTATGGCATGACCGTTTGGGGCATCTGTTTTAGCCTCTCTAAAAAATAATAATTTTATTTCTTGTATTAAAAAAGGACTTTGGATAAATGTCGTTCATGTCCATTGGGTAAACATGTTCAATTGCCTTTTACTTCATCCAATTCATGCATTTTATTGCCATACCCGTTTTGAGCTCTTCAGGCCATCGGTATTACTTGATATTATTAGATGATTACTCAAATTTTTTGTGGACTTTTTCCTTGTCTAAAAAATCACAAGTCTTTTCCACATTTCTGAAATTTCGAGCATTCATCCGAACTCATTTTGAACGGGAAATAAACAATATCCAATGTGATAATGGTAGGGAGTTTGATAATCGACAGTTTTGGGATTTTTGTAACTCTTGTTACATATTTATTGAACATACTCTCTCACAAGAACCTATCCTACAAAGCTCCTCTCGAAATACTCTATTTACGGGACCCCTCATGTACACATTTTCGGGTATTCGGATGTTTATGCTATCCTCTTTTTCCATCCACCACAATCAATAAACTCCAAACCCGATCCACACCTTGTGTTTTCTTGAGATATCCGTCTAATAATCAGGGATACATGTGTTATGACCTCTCATCTAATAAAATAATTGTAAGTCGTCATGTCCTTTTTTTTATGAAACAAATTTCCCATTTGGCAAAATTCACAAGTCCGGACACTCCACCTATTCATTTTTGGATGATGGATTGCCCCGTATTTGTCTCATGTTTTTTCATCCCATCCCGGACCCACTGTTTCGTCCCGTCCACAAAATTTGGACCATGAAACAGTGGTCCAGTCGCAAGTCACTGATGCCCAGCATGCTGGGCCATCTGTTTTGGGCCCAATCTGTTATGGAACACAAGCAGTGGCCCAGTCGCAACACAGTGCTCAGCGAACTGGGCCTCGTCCAAATAACCCACTGCCAGTGTTGAATTGGTTCCTGGCAGTAACTTGGGCCAAAGCCCAGCCCCCAGTTAACTGTCAGGCAGTGTTATTCCACCCTCCGTCCCACTTTCAAATTCAACCCTCGTCCGATCACCTGTAGTAAACATGGCATTATCAAATCCAACACCAAATATAACATACACACCCAAGTCTCAAAATCACATTTACCTCGCAATCCTATGTCTGCACTCCGTGACCCGAATTGAAAAATGGCTATGGATGATGAATTTAATGCTCTTATTAAAAATAGGATGTGGGAGTTAGTACCTCGTCCTCATAATGCCAATATAATTCAGTCTATGTGAATTTTCAGTCATAAGGAAAAATCGGATGGTACTTTTGAGAGGCATAAAAACCGTCTTGTATGTGATGGAAAGACACAACATATTGGTGTTGATTGCGGGGAGATGTTCAGTCTGGTGGTGAAATCAGCAACTATAAGGACGGTCCTCAGTTTGGCTCTTTCAAAGTCTTGGCCTCTCCATCAGTTGGATGTCAAAAATGATTTTCTTCATGGCCAGCTGAATGAAGCGGTCTACATGCATCAACCACTTGGATATCGAGACTCCAAATATCCAAATTATATATGCCGCCTCAAGAAATCACTCTATGGGCTTAATCAGGCTCCCAAGGCCTGGTACAAGCGATTTGCGGACTTTGTTGCACACATTGGGTTTTCTAACAGCCGTTCTGATAACTCACTATTTATCTACCGATAAGGTAATAATATTGCTTATCTTCTGTTATATGTGGATGATATAATCTTAACAACCTCATCAGATACTCTTCGCAAGTCCATCATGTCACAATTTGCCTCATAATTTGCAATGAAAGATCTCGGTCCTCTTCACTACTTTCTAGGCATAGCGGTGACATGTCATGCATGTAGATTATTTTTATCCCAAAAGAAGTATGCAACAGAGATTGTTGAACGAGCTGGAATGTCCTATTGCAAACCATCCGTCACTCCAGTAGACACCAAATCCAAATTGAGTGCATCATCTGGCAAGCCTTTTACTGATCCATCACATTATCGCAGCCTTGCAGAGGCCTTATAGTATCTTACATTCACCAGGCCAGATATTTCATATGTTGTGCTGCAAGTATGCCTCTTTATGCATAATCTGATGGATGATCATATGCATGCACTCAAACGGATTGTGAGATATATTCAGGGAACTCTAGATTATGGGTTGCACTTATATCCATCATCGCCATCTACCCTGGCGTCCTACACAGATGCAGATTGAGGTGGATGTCCAGACACCAGACGCTCTACATTTGGTTATTGTGTTTTTCTTGGAGATAACTTGGTTTCTCGGTCCTCCAAAAGACAAGCCACACTGTCGCTCTAGTGCTAAAGCAGAATACTGAGGGGTCGCCAATGTAGTGTCAGAATCATGCTGGCTTCAGAATCTACTCCTAGAACTCCATTGTCCAATTCCGAAAGGCACATTGGTATACTGTGATAATGTTAGTGCTATCTATCTCTCAGGGAATCCGGTGAACCATCAACGCACTAAACATATTGAACTAGATATTCACTTTGTTCGTGAAAAGGTGACTCGCGGACAAGTGCGTGTCTTGCATGTCCCATCGCGCTACTAGATTGCAGATATCTTCACTAAAGGTCTTCCGCTGATACCTTTTGAAGATTTCTGGGACAGTCTCATCATTCGTCTCCCTCCCGCTTCGACTGCGGGGAGTGATAGAATCATAATCATTAATAGTAATAGTCCAATTATTAATTATGATTATTGTATTAAATGTAATATCCTATGTATATGGTAGGGAAAATTAAATTAGATTGGAAGACTTGATTTTAGCATATCATATCTTATTCATTGCCTTAATTTACTCTTGTAATATTGATATATGTACCACATCTTATGAAAGGAAATGAGAGGGGAAAATATTTCATCATTCTTACCGAAGATAATACCACTAGTGTCAAGTACGACATAAAGGTTCCCAAAATCAGCAAGATTATTATAAACTCCAAAATAAATTTAGCAAAAGAAGCTCCTAAAGTATTGTTGGATATTGTAAAGCAGTACGGGAAGTAAATAAATATTACAAGTGTTCGAAAGGATAAACAAATATGCAAATGTTCAGAACTGCCGCAAGCTTGTTGAGTCTTGAATCTTGATAACCTGAAATCAAGAAACACTAAATCTGGATGATTACAACTGTGTGCTGAGTCGAGTGATTGCACTCTGTCCTTAAGACAAGATTGCCCCGTATATATATTTTTATGTTAACGTGCAATAGTCTCTCAAGATAAAACAACACTTTAATCTCAACACTACAAAGCAAATAGGTTGAGTCTGACGAAGAAAACAAACACGAAACGCCTTGCTGAAGAAATGGAAAAGGAAGGAAGAGTTTCTGTTTTTCGTCCCAACGTTTCTGGACTGAATTTCAGTGTCTCTTCTGTTTGTCTATGTGTATATAAATGTTGTCTCTTCTTCTGTGTCTTTCTATAATGTTTTTGTATATTTTTAGTCACTAACAATTGAGCCAAAAGGCATCAATATATAGCATGAGGGAGGGACTCCTCAACTGCTAAAACATGGTTGTTAATAGTCATTAGGGAGGCTGATTATGGTCATTGAAGGAGGGCTGATTATGGAGGAGTTAATCAGCCAAGTAATGGTTGATTAATGCACACTAACGGCCCAAAAATCAACTCCAACGGTAGGCAGAAACTTTCTGCCTTCCGTCATTCAACTTTTCAGAAACTCTAGGGACCAAACTGTAAATATTAAATAATTTGGGATCCAAAGAGATAATATCAGAAAGACTCACGACCCGAGCCCGGACCGGACGGGCGGACGGCGGCGGCGTGCGTGTGGGCTTAGCCTTGAACCCAAGCACATCTAGGTCCTCCCTCCTTTAAACACATGAGTTACCCCTTGGGGTCCCAAACCCTTAGCCAATTAAGAGACTTATAAAGAGAGCAATTCTTCCTTTTTCCACCGATGTGGTAGATTTGTCCCACATCATATTTTCATGCCTCAAACACCTTACTTCGTGGACCAATATCTCTTTCATTTCTCAACGAAATTTGACGATTCTTGGCCCTACAGTCATCTACTCACTTAGTAGATTATGCATGTGTGAAGAGACAAAGCCTCCAACATCGGAGCACTAGTATTTAATTCATTAAATATGGGTGGACGCACCTCCCCGCCAAAAACAAATTTCCAACAAGTATTTGATTGATTATAATATTCTATTTAATGTATAGTAATTACATGGATGTACTGCATCTTCATCCAATTGGGTGTTATTTGTTGGAATGTAAACGTTATAGAATTAGTGTTTGATTAGCATGATAAAAAGTACGTTAAATTTAATGTTAATGCTAAAAATTGATAAATGTGTACTAATTTTAACAATTGCTTTCATACTGTCATCCACAACATATCAAATTATGTCACTATACAACTTTAGCCACTAAGTAGATTTGAATCTTTTCGTAATAATGACATAATGGGGATTGATTAAGTTAATGGAGATGATAATGAATCCGATTCTCAAAATTAATTGGTGGCACATGGTTGACCTATGGTGATATTATTAAATTAATTAAATAAAAGTTTATGGTACCTAGTTAAAAAAAACGGCAATTACTACATCTAGTGCTTAACCTTTTCAGCAACTTTTACTTGAGGTTAAATATTCCCTTAGTTAATTCCAATGTCACTAAAAAAATAAATGAATTAACGATAGATAGCTTCTGGCGTGAAATAACAAAAAATTATCACTACTAGCCCCCATTTAATGATGAATTATTCAACCAAATAAATCTTATTAGCTAGCTACGAGTAGATAAATTTCATAACTTATTTGTGTTTTTTTTTTTGGATAACATGCATTTCCATATATCAAGTTATCAACTTTGTTTTGACAATAAAAATAATAGTCGATTTAGATAGATTCATTGCATCTACATGTATGTGGAATTTTTGTCCTCAACAAGTGAATGATTTAATGCCTTGAAATTTGAGGAAACAAATCAATGAGATGATTCTATAGAAGACTTATCATCCTTTTTTACATGATATTATTGTTTTTAATAAAATAAAACAATTGTGAGGTAGCTCACTAGAAGTTGTATCTTTGAGTATATACTAGGTGCATGTTTGGCTAAGTTAAAAAGTACTTTAAAAGTCTGAGCACTTTATTCTTGAGTTAGTAACCAAAAAAAATAATCGAAAAGTTATATGGATCTAATTTGAAGATAAAATAAAATTTAGATAACACAACCAAAAATCATTAAAGGAAGAAATCTAAACACTACTCAGAACAAATCTCAATCAATTTGAATCGATCAATCGGCTCATAACCTATACTCTAACTTCGTTCATCCATATGAATATTACAAACATTACAATATTATACATAGGGCAAAGTTATAATCTACGAAGGCTGGTCAACTTAATAGCCTCTGTTCAAAAATTATATTGTATATCTTTATTACAACAACAACATACCCAGAAATCTTATAAGTAAGGTCTGTGGAGAGTAGATCGTACACATATCTTACCCTATCTTAAAAAATAGGGAGACTGTTTTTTTAAAAACACTCAGCTCAAGAAACACATGATAAAAAATGTCAGAAAAAAATTGACAAAAATAAAAAAGTCATGAAAAAACACTACAGATAAATATTATGAAGAAAAATAACCCCACATTCATCAAACTAATAAGATAATTGAACTAGAAAAAAAGATTACCCTAGTAGGCCCTCAATGGAATTTTTTTTTCCACAAAAGGAGAAAAATAGCCAACCATATATGACACCTGTTTTCTAATTAAAATGCCCCACAAATGGGGTGACAAGTCATTTCAAATTAATTAATGGGAAGTCAATTTCTTTTGAAAAATAAAACCTTAAACCACGCAAATCAAAGAAACTAAAGGCTGAAATGAAAGTTGTCCAACACTTCCACATAGGAAAATATCATTAGCATTCAAGTACTGAATCATTACTCCAATTAATTAGACATTCTTCATGAATTTCAAGCTTTACCTCTTTTTGATAAACAAAAGTACGTACTTAAAAACACTTTATTGTATAAATCATACTAAAAGGCTACATCATGAATCTCCAAGTCAACCATCTCCCTTTCTTCAATTAATATGTTCGAATAAAACCATAAATGTTCTCATATATTTAATTTAAAATTTTGTATCATCAATTAACCTTCATAATAAATCATACTCATATATGATTTTTTAGTGTGTGCTAACCTCAATATTGTAGGTTCTATTGTTTAATGAGTATCATTTTTCCTTTATTAGTGATGTAAAAAGAATTACCTTTACAACTTCATTGGTTGGTCATGTTTCTAGATCATGTCCAAATAAGATTCAAACAAAACTTAAGAATATGACTAGTTACATAAGATTTTTTATTTTCCGCTCAATGTCTCATACTCTCATTGAGACACATATTAGATTTGATTCCTGTGGGAAAAAAATAGATTGTGAGTAAAATGCTCTCAAATAAAAGCGAGTCCATATTTATTATTTCTAAAAAAGGAGAGTCCATATTTATTATCCCTAAAAAAGGCAACACACTTATTACCCTTAAAAAGACGAGCCCATATGTATTATTCCTAAAAAAGGCGAGTCAATACTTATTATTCTAAAAAAGGCGAATCCTTCCTTATTAGCGTTAAAAAGGTGAGTTCATACTTATTATCCCTAAAAAAGACGAGTTCATTATTATTACCCACAACTAAAACCCGAAACTCTGGTTAAGTATGAAGTCCAAGATTCAATATGAGTTTGAAACTTGAATATTCAAAATGCAATTAAAACGGTCCCTAAAAACGACGAGTTCATACTTATTATCGCTAGGAAAGGCAAGTTCATATTTATTATCCTAAAAGGACAAGTCCTTACGTATTATCCCTATAAAATGTGAGTCCTTCCTTATTATCGCCAAAAAAGATGAGTTCATACTTATTATCTCAAAAAGGCGAATTCATAATTATTCTTCAAAATTCTAACCCAAGATTATGGTTAAGTGTGAAAATTAAGATCCGTGATGAGTTTGAACACTTAAATATCTAAAATGAAATTAAAACGATTTATAATAAAGGCGAGTCCATATTTCTTTATTAAAGGTGGGCCCATACTTATTATGCCTAAAAATGGCGAGTCCATTCATATTATGGCTAGAAAAGGTGAGTTCATTTACTATTCGTAAAAAAAATAGAGTCCATATTTAATTATTTACTATGAAGAACTCGACCAGAACTCAAGACTCTGATTAAGTATGACAACCAAGATTTGAACACTTAAATATCCAAAATGGAAGGCCAAGATTTCTTGAAGTGTGAATAATGTACATGGAGATGAGCCACATGTGATCATTTCTAAAAAGTCCATAAAAAGCTCAGTTCCAAATAAGCATGCTTCCTTCTGGTTCCATATATGACTTAAAAGAGAATAAATCAATAAAGTTGGAAAAAAAGCTTCACAAATCACAGAAGACTATATATGCATATATGTTCACTCAACTGACAACTGCATAAAACATTATAGCTTTATGTCCATATTTAAGATTTAACATAGCCCAAAACCAAATAAACCAATATCTTATTACTACCAATGTCTTTTTGTGATAAGAGGAGAGTCGGGGGGGGGGTTCAAAAAAGCAAAAGACAAACTGAGAAAAAGTTGAGTTCTTGATAATAAGACAAAGGGGGTGGGGTGGGGTGGGGTGGGGTGGGGTGGAGTGAGTTAAAAATTGATTACCGGATTCAGAATTTTTACTTATGCGTTAAAAATATAAAAAAGTAAATAAATAAGTAAATAAGACCAAGAGGGTGGGATGAAAATTTAATAGCGAAGTCAAATTTTTTATTAAAACGTTAAAAAATATAAAAATGTAAACAAACGGGTAAATAAGATCAAGGGGGTGAAAATTCAATAGTGAAGCTAGAATTTTTATTAAAATATTAAAAAATATAAAAAGAAATAAATAAATGGGCGAATAAGACAAAGGGGGTGGGGTGGATGTGAGGATGGGTGAAAATTCAAATCAGAATTTTTATTAAAGCGTTAAAAAATATAAAAAAATAAAAAAATAAACAGACAAAAAATTAAGTAATTTAATATTTATTATATATATATATATAATTTATATACATTAAAAATAATTTTAACATTATATATACATTTTCAATTCTAGGTCTCCGCCTTCGCCCTCTGACGGATAACTAAAAAAAACTTTGACCATCATTTTCCCACACGTACAGCTTTACTTACAACAACTCCAAGTTCCAATCTTGTCTCTTTTTCACTATCACTAAAGATCTCTTTTTTATTTTTCTTCATTTTTTAATTTATTCACAGTGTTTTCTTATCTGTGATTATCAAAAAGATTCTTGAAAAGTGACCCTTTTATTGTTTTTACGCTAAAGTTTTAATCTTTTTTCTCTTGTGGGTGTGTTTTAATTTGTGGTTCTTGAAATGACTGTGGAGGAAATTAGAGGAAATATGGAGAAGTATGATAATTTTCCAGTTGGTATGAGGGTTCTTGCTGTTGATGATGATCCAATTTGTTTGAAGCTTTTGGATGGATTGCTTAGGAAATGTCAATATCAAGGTATTGCTGCTTTTCTATGTTTTTGCTTAATTTATTTTTGGTTTATTTGACTTGCTTTGTTATTGCTCTATTGCTTTATTTCTAGCCTAGTCTCTCTAGCTTCCTCCTCCAAGACAGCGGTAAGGTCTGCGTACAATTCACCCTCCCCGGACCCCAAATGTGAGATTACACTGGTTATGTTGTTATTTTTGGTTTATCAATTTGGTGTATTGCTAGTTTTTCTATGTTTTCTGCTGAATATCATTTTTTTTTTGGTTTCTTAAATATTTCATTTTTACAACATACCTAATCCCACAAGAAGGATTTTATTTTTGGTTTATCAATTTGGTGTATTGCTGCTTTTGCTGAATTCTTTTTTTGGTTTCTTAAAGATTTCATTTTTGGTTTGTCAATTTGGTATATTGCTGCTTTTCTATATTTTTGCTTAATTCTTTTTGGTTTCTTAAAAGATTTCATGTTTGGTTTATCAATTTGGTGTATTGCTAGCTTTACTATGTTTTTTGCTTAATTCTTTTGGTTCTTAAAGATTTCATTTTTGGTTTATCAATTTGGTGTATTGCTGCTTTGTGTTTTTGCTTAATTCTTTTTTTGGTTTCTTAAAGATTTCATTTTTGGTTTGTCAATTTGATGTATTGCTGCTTTTCTATGTTTTTGCTTAATTCTTTTTTGGTTTCTTAAAGATTTCATTTGGTGTATTGCTGCTTTTATATGATTTTGCTTAATTCTTTTGGTTTCTTGAAAATATTTCATTTTTGGTTCATCAATTTGGTGTGTTGCTGCTTCTATGTGTTTGCTTAATTCTTTTATTGGTTTCTTGAAGATTTCATTTTTGGTTTATCAATTTGGTGTATTGCTAGTTTTTCTATATTTTTTTTCTGAATATCTCTTTTTTTGGTTTCTTAAAGATTTCATTTTTACAACAACAACAACAAAATACCCAGTGTAATACCACAAAAGATTTCATTTTTGGTTTATCAAGTTGGTGTTTTGCTAAATTGGTCTATCTGAAACAACCTCTCTACACCCCAAGGTAGGGGTAAGGTCTGCATACACTCTACCCTTCCCGAATCACGCTCGTGGGACTACACTGGGTATGTTGTTGTAATTTGATGTTTTGCTAGTTTTTCTATGTTTTTGCTTAATTCTATTTTGGTTTCTTAAAGATTTCATTTTTGGTTTATCAATATGGTGTATTGCTAGCTTTACTATGTTTTTGGTTAATTCTTTTTGGTTTCTAAAAGATTTCATTTTTGGTTTATCAATTTGGTGTATTGCTGGTTTTCTATGTTTTTTCTTAATTATTTTTGGTTTCTAAAAGATTTCATTTTTGGTTTATTAATTTGTTGTATTGCTGCTTCTATGTTTTTGCTTAATTCTATTTTGGTTTCTTAAAGATTTCATTTTTGGTTTATTAATTTGGTGTATTGCTTCTTCTATGTTTTTGCTTAATTCTATTTTGGTTTCTTAAAAAATTCATTTTTGGCGTATCAATTTGGTGTTGTTTGGAGTCGTTCGGAAACAACCTCTCTATCCACCAAGGTAGGGGTAAGGTCTGCGTACACTCTACCTTCCCCAGACCCCACTCGTGGGATTACACTGGGTATGTTGTTGTTGTTTGGTAAGTTTACTGAATTGATTTTTAGTTTGATTCTATTTGCAATTCTGCTGTTTGTGAAGTTGTTTTCTGTTCCATTCTGGAAAATCACAACTTTGTTCTGATTTAGATCTCAACTTCAAGAAAAAGGTTTTCAATTTGTTTTTCGTAGTTCCAAGATTTTGTCATGTTTTTTCGATTGCTGTTAATATTTACTTTTTTCTTCACGCTTGCTTCATGTTTCCTTTAAATTGGATTGCGACTTTTCGACAATGAAAAAGTCATAAGGAAAAAGAAATAGTAACCTTGGAGTTCTTTTGTTATGATTTTGGCTTTTCATTTTTATTTTTTTGTACAACTTAACTATGGAGTAATAATCGAGTCCAAATTTTCCATTTTGTACTTTCATTCAGAGTTAAAGCGTTCAATATGGTTTCCAAGAGCTGAAGAGCATATCAAAATCTAATCTTCCAATTTGTTCTTTGGATAGTCTGTTTGAAGTCTAGTTTTCTTTGAGATTTTCATGCAGCTTTAGAGTTCAACTAAGCTCTTGATCAGTGCCGGAGCCATAATTTTCACTAAGGGGAGTCAAAATATAAAGAAGTAAACGCATGAAAAAACCGACAAGATATCAATTTATAGTATATATACATAATGTTTTTAAAATTTATCTACACTGTAATTTTTTAGCTAAGGGGTGTCAAAAGTGTGGCTTCACCACTGTAATTTCTTTTGAAACTTTCTAACCTGTTTTTCTTCATTTATCTTTGGGTTCTTTCCAGCTGACTGGAGTGTTTTCGTTTCCCCCATCAAAATTTAAATTTAATTTTCTGAATATGATCTGTTGTTTCACAGCAACTACGACCAGTCACGCAAGAACCGCGTTGAAGATGTTGAGGGAAAATAGAGATAGATTTGACCTGGTAATCAGTGATGTCCACATGCCTGATATGGACGGGTTTAAACTTCTGGAGCTTGTTGGTCTCGAGATGGATCTTCCCGTCATAAGTATACATACCTTCATTTATCTTTAATTGTATAGCTGTCCTTGATGTTCTTTCCCCTTGGCTGTCGTTAGAGAAAATATTCTTGCATCAAGAATTGAATATCTTTTAGTAGGCGTTTGGACATGAACTGCTTTAATTTTCTTGCTTTTCTGGTGTTGCTTCTGTGTTATCGAGGGTCTATCGGAAACAACCTTTTTACCTGCCAAGGTAGAGGTAAGGTCTGCGTACACTCTACCCCCACACTTTGTGGGATTACACTGGGTATGTTGTTGTTGTTGTAGGCGTTTGGACATGAACTGAGTGATATTTGAAAAAAAAAAGTAGTGTATGAAATTAAGTTGAAAAAAGAGTATTTGGAAGTTGAAGTTGTGTTTGGACATGCATTTCAATGAAATTTTGTTGAAGTTTGGTAAGTGATTTTATTTTTTTCTTGAAAAACTGGTGTGGAAACTTTTTTTCAAGTTTGGAGCGAAGAACTGACACAATTTATAACCAAACAGGTTTTTGAAACAAAAATTTGAAAAAAGAAAAAGAAAACTTATGTCCAAACGGGCCCTTAGTTTACTTATATTAAATTTTCGTAGGGGTAATGTTGCACTGAGCCATTATGGGTCGTTTGTTAGAGTTATGCAAATTTTCGTTATTCATGTCTTAGTTATTCCATCTTCTACCATGAATAAAATGATATATAGATTCCCTCAGAACTTATACATGTATTATATCGCGGAATTGTGAACCGGTAACCAAATATCATACTTGGTGCGCTGAATTTTATACATAGCAACACTAAAATGCTACCGAACATGGTACTCCCTCCTTTCCATAATAAGTGGTGTTTTTAGCTAATGCACACCCCTTAAGAAGTTGCCTACTTCTAGAAAATTATTAGTGTTTTTACTAACTTACCCCTAATTAATGCCTAGAAAAGAAAAGCTACTTAATGATTCTTGATTATGTAAATAAGAGTAATTTTGGAGGAAGAAAGTCAATTTCTTCTTGAAATCGTACGGCACCACTTATTTTAGAACAAAATGAAAAGTTCAAAATACCACTTATTATGGAACGGAGGGAGTACTAATTATGCTACTGTTAATACATGAATATTTCACTTCCTAACCAACAACCAAACGACCCTTTAAGGTTTGTTTTATTCATTGATCATTGAACCTTTTGTTTCCAGTGTTGTCAGCAAACAGTGATAGCAGACTTGTAATGAAGGGAATAACACATGGTGCTTGTGACTATTTGGTGAAACCTGTCCGGCTTGAGGAGCTGAAGAATATATGGCAACATGTAATAAGGAAAAAGAAAGTTGAGCCAAAGAAGAACCGCAACAAGTCTGATGATCAAGACAAGGCTCATCACCAGGGAGGCGGAGAAGGTGAGAGAGGAGGATCGCAGCATGCAGATCAAAACGGGAAGGTTAACAAGAGAAGGAAGGATGAAGGATATGAAAGTGATGAAAATGGAATTAATGACGATGAAGATCCAACAACTCAGAAGAAACCTCGTGTTGTTTGGTCTATAGAGCTTCACAAGAAGTTTGTTGCAGCAGTTCATCAGTTAGGCCTTGAAAGTGAGTTCTTTAGCACTAATGTGGTAATCTTCGTCTATATAACTTTATTTGTTTAAAATCGTGTTGTCCGGACAGTTTACGCACACCTTGACTAATTCCACGGGATACCTGCCACCTCACACCAGCCAAGTAACTCTGTCTAGCAAGGCTAGGCTAGATGGAAAGAAATCACCTAGTGTTTTTTTTGTTGGCTCTACTGGGATTTGAACCTGAGACCTCATGGTTCTCAACCCACTTCATTAACCACTAGGCCACACCCTTGGATTAAAAATAATTACTAAATCTTCGTCTATATTTATTAAGCATGTTCCCGTATTAACGAACTATTTTCTCAATCATGTTTCTGATGCAGAAGCTGTCCCTAAGAGGATTCTTGATTTGATGAATGTTGAAGGACTTACAAGAGAGAACGTGGCTAGCCATCTCCAGGCATTAATCTCTATTTCTTCTTTTTAATTCCCCATGTTTGCATTTGAGTCCCGTTTCTTTATATTTTTACAGAATTAGGGGTTTCTGGCTAGACCTTTTTTGGGATGTGAAAATAAATGAGGTGAATGTTTAAAGCATGTATCATTGAGATTTCATGCTATTAAAATTATATACCCAAGGGTGTGGCCAGGTGGTCAATGAAATGAAATGAGAACCATGAAGGTTCAAATCCCAACGGAGATAAAAACACTAGGTGATAACTTCCCATCGAATTAACTAGTACCTGTTGGCGGTGGGAGGTGGCATGTATCTCGTGGAATTAGTCGAGGTGTGTGCAAGCTGGTCTGTACACCACAGTTATAAAACTTAATGTGGTTTTATATATGACAACATAAATTATGTTCCTTGGTGCGTTTCTTCGTAAATGGGACAAATACGATCCCGGAGAAGTTCATGTACTGTGTTTATGAATTTAGCTGGCTCTTGAACCAAGAATGGGAAGAATCATATACCCTTGCCACATCTTGGGGAAGAAAGTTCTTGCTATGTTTTACAAATGTTAATTAGCTAATGCCTTCATTTTATGTTTAAATAAGCATGTGGAAATATAAAGTTTGACGATCACAAAGGTGTTCCAAGAGTTGTCTCCTGTATTTTTAATCACAAAGGTATAAAGTTTGAAAAGTTCTAATACATCTTTCTTTCTGTGCCACAGAAGTATAGGCTCTTCTTGAAAAGGATCAGCTCGTCAGAAACCCACCAAGCCAACATGGTTGCCGCATTAGGGGGTAAAGATTCAGCATACATGCGAATGGGTTCGCTGGACGGGCTTGGTGGTTATCGAACATTGGCTGGATCAGGAAGGTTCGGCGGTCAGGCTAGCTTATCATCACATGCATCAGGAGGCGGCATGCTTGGCAGACTAAATAGTCCTGCTGGCGTAAGCCTTCGCAATCTGGCATCATCATCACCTATGCTCCAACCTAATAATCATTGTCAAAATTCGAGCAACAATGCCTTGACAAAATTGAATCCAAATTTTCCACCGGCAAGCCAGAACGCTAATTTATTCCAAGGGATTCCTGCATTGTTGGAGCTTGATCAATTGCAGCAGAGTAAGTGTGCCACACACATGGGAGAATTCGGCAACAACTCTTTGTCCAGTGTCTCAAATAATCCTATTTTGCTTCAAGTCAACTCCCAGCAACCACTGACAGGGCCCACGGGGGCGGGATTTGGAAATCAGCCTTCTATCAACATAGCCTCTTTTAGCTCTGAGGCCTTTAATACTGGTGTAAGTGGTTCGTCTAATTTTCTTGACCATGAGAGATATAACGAGAATTGGCAAAACTTTATGCAGCCTTTGAAGTTCCACTCAAGCTCCTTTCCGTTACGAGGCAATGATACTTCAGCGGGCCCACATTTGCAGAACAACCCTGTTGACATTTCTTCCTCCACCATAGTTTCCCTACCTTTTGATGCTTCAAGAGGAGAAACACAATTCTGTGAAACTTTAGGGGGTGCTGTTCAATGGTGGCCGGATCAGAACCAACATTATTCCCACAACTCGAATAATATTTTTGGCAATGGTGGCATGGCCTCTTTAACCAATCCTATGGACCAAAACAATGATATGTTCTGCAGAAGGGTAGAGACGTCTTTGACCGGCAGATCAAATGGAGGTTCTTCAACGCACATACACCATAGTGAGAGTGAAAAATTAACTCATGACTCGAGGACGAGGACAAATGAAGACAACTACCGCTTCCATATAACAAAGCAACAAGTTGGTTTTCTTCCTCAGGGCTATGGCTCCCTTGATGATCTAACGAGTGCAATGAAACGGGTAAACGATTTTTGGTCTTGTCTTTCTTATCTTTGAAGCTTTCAAATGTCTTGTTCTGAAGTTAAGTAGTCACAGATTCTGATACCTGAATGGTTACTTAGAAGAACACCACATACAAATGTTAACATTAGTTGGACATACTATTGATCTTGTTAAGTAGTCATAGATTCTGGTATGGGTGTGGGATATGTACCGGATCCGGCATCGACATTGGGTATTTTGACCACAAAACGGAGAAACTTGAGATAAGAATTGGCATTTTGATTTCTCAAGACAAAAGCCAGTGTAGATTTCTAGATGACTACCTACAACTTGAGAGGTAAAGATTGAGTTGGTGTTCTGTACAAGCTATACATATAAGTCTCCACATAATGTCTCATAATTTAGGCATATTTTTATAGCTCTAGTTTTGGATATTTGAATTATTTCTAGCAGAATTCCGGGACCTGTGTCCATACCTGGATCCGCACCTTAGATCATGAAGGATCCCACCTAAAGATTTGCGGAAACCCGCCACCCGAGTCCGAGCAACTTAGTCGTCGGTTGTCTCCTACTTTGGCTACTTGGACTTGAAGCACTGTTATTGCCAGGGATAGTTAATCACTCAAGGAATTTTATGTCATGGATGCAAATCACTATAGATCTTTTCTGGCTTCAAATATTACGTGTCAACTTTTAGGTATTTTCCATAAACTAGACCTTTGGAATTATGCCTTCCAGCGTGGACAATTTCTGCTTTCTTGAGGGAAGGCAAGAAGCTTTTCCACTCAATAGAATTATGTTTTCAAGCTTCACTGTGCCTGTCTGAGAAATATTTGTACCGATAGTTGGTCCACCGACTTGATGCAACTACTTTTCTTGGTTATGTACACCGGGTAAGTTGTTGATGTTGTATATGGCCTACTGATGAAATACGTGTTGACTAACCAAGGAAGATGAAAATGCTTAATAGGAAGATATGATCCTAATATTTCTTATTTAAATGCAATAAGTTCCTTGTAAATCTAGTATTCCCTTAAATATTGACATGAAAATGGGGATTATGTACAAATTGATCAATATCAGCACCTAATGCATCTATTGATGCCTTCAACTTTTAAGCTCCTTCAACTTTTAAGCTCATTGTTTGATGCATCTCTTTTCAGTTGAATAATTCTATTTTAGGTTCAGCTTTTTCGTCTCCTTTGCTTTTACAAGCACGGATTTTAGGTACTCTCGGTTATTTCTTTCCAAAGATCCTAGATTACCGGTCATTATAACCTCAGTTTGTGCTGTCTAACTATGTTGCTCAGACTCCAAAAATGCACTACTTTTGGAGGGTTCGACAGGCATCGGTCTACATTTTCGAAGAGTCTGAGCAACATAGCCATCTAATACTGCATGACATAATGTATTTCTTTGGCGTGTTAAAGCACTAATAATTTTGTTTGAAAAATGCAGGAGCAAGATGGAGCCATGTTAGAAGGGGGAGAATTTGGATTTGATGCTTATTCTCTTGGGTCAGGTTTATGAGGTTTTTGTACCTACTATTTTAGGAAAGAGAAGATCAGGGGACATAGCAAAGTTAATTTAGCTCATTTAGAAGTTTGTAACAATATGCCTACAATGCCTTCTTTTTCATTGTTCCTTTCGAATTCGGGAACGTGTTATCGATTGTAGAAAACACTTAAATGCTTATTACTTGTTGCTTTTAAAGGTCAGGTTCTTTGAGTTCAATTGAATCATTTGCATTCGTCTCCAGCTCTGTATATATGCGAATTGTTTTGAAATGTACAATACTCATGTTGAACTCACTAACTCTAGATCTTGATTCGCTTCTGGATGGGATGTGTTGATCTTTAACATGTTTTCTTTACTATTATTTGGCTTAATGAAGCAATAAACAACTTTTTAGCCAATCCTCGTGATGTTTGTATACTACTGGAAATCCTCATATTCAACTAACAGATGTGTAGAAGACTTTGTTCTACATTTTAAGTAACTAAAACTTTTAGAAACATGTAGTTAAAATATAATCTGGCAAAAAGTAGAGATATAATGATCTCCAATAAAGAGTTCAATGTTCAACTCAGACCTTTTTTCCTTTGTTTTAGGAGGGATATAGGCTCACAGGCATATTGGAAATAACATATAAAATACTGAGCATGTGTTGAACTTATGCTCGACCTTTTCAAAAAAATGTTGCCGAATGCGTGTTGGAGTCATTAAAGTCGATAAGGGTGGTAATATTTTTGAAAAATTCAAACTACGTAGTTGAGAACAAGCATTCATTGCCTATAATGTGTCTTTGGGCCAAAAGACTTGGGAATTACATTTAGTGGGGTGTGCCAGGCCAAGGCTATAGTGCTATCAAGGTGACACTTGAAAGTCCCAATAGCAAGCTACCGTTGTGGACTTCCCATTAAGAAGTCGAGTTAGTATATATGAGTAGATGATTCACATATCAAATATTAAACTAATAAGAACAAAATCTACATTTGATCTTCGCTAGAAGGCCGAGAAAGGTATGATTTTCAAAATCATGAACCTTTTTTTTTCTTTAAAGGGGAAGAATAATGTTTTGTGCCTTAACCATGCGCCTTCTTTGGATCAACTTGAATGATTTAACAAGTATGGTTAATTTCCTCTAATGTTTCCCATTTTCAATATTAGAAAAAAGAAAAGCTACAATTCAATTTTACTGTTTAGCTACAAAATGTGTTGTTTGCCAAGTAATCAGACTCCAAAATGACAATAGACTGTAATAAAATTGAGAGAGAGGAGAGGTTACAGTGGTTTAGCACCGAAAAAGAAGTCGTTGTAACAGATGTCCTGAAACATATATATGCCTACCAAAAAACCTCAACCGTTAGATTTCAATCTTCTTGCTTACATTTACCTTTTTCTCCCTTTGCGTTTTCATGTGAATATTTGTATATTTAAGTTTCCAACCAAGTAATTTTTTTTTGTCTTTTAAATATTTTAAGTTGTTAATTATTGTGTTTTATAGTATTTTTGTTATGTGGTTTCCAACATACTCAATGTAGTCCCACAAGTTAGGTATGAGGAGTTTTTAAAGATCGGACTTTAAAAGAAACGAAACAAGAGACAGATTCTTTAAAAATAATATTTTTATTAGGAAAAGAATGTGTTTAAAAAGAAAAAAAATTATCAAGAAAGGGTGTTTTTTGCCCAATTAAGTAACTATAGGGTCATTTTTGGACCAAACTATTAACAGAGGGCATTTGTTCAATTTCACATAGTTTAAGGACATTTTTGACCCTTTTCCGCTTTTATTGTTGTATAAAATCCGACACATGCACCTAACAAGATGTTTGGTTTATAATTTAGGAACCCGCATAACTAATAGTACATGTAGTATAAGTTATGAGAAAATCTATATATTATTTTATGCTCAAAGATGGAATAACTAATATATAAACAACTAAATCCTTAACTAAAATAATACTTAAATTTCCTCATAACAAATTCCGCATTATTAATACCTGCATAATCCTAACCGGCTAACGGACAACCCCTAAGTTACCAACACCGACTATTGATATGAATTCCCAGTTTGTTTGTATCCAAGAACCTTTATTTCAAGATTAGGCATATTTGAGACTCTAGTATCAAAAATTGGAAAGTAACGGAGCCTAGTGCGCTAACTGCTGATGAAAAGCCAGCAACTTTTTAGGAGTCAGTTTTGGCTTGCCCCTCTCCAACAAGTCAAGCGGCTGAACGCCCCACTTTTTTTATTTTTTTTTTATAAAAGAAAAATAAAATATATGAAATAGAAAATTCGATAAAAAAAAAATTTGAATGAAGGATGGCAATTTGATCAGTAATCCATTTGATAGATTTTATTTTTCTCTTTCCTCGATAACTCAAATCCAAACCCAGGCTTGATCATATTTTCACGCCAAATGTCTAATCCAACAAACATATGGTCCAAATGCATTAATGCTTTAATACTAAGTTGCCAATACCAACAATTGATATGAAATCGCAGTTTGTTTGTGTCCAAGAACTTCATTTGAAAGAAAACTTAAAAGAGTCAACATTTCATACAGGATTCAAATGCAAACCACAGTAGGATAACACACTAAAGACTTTTAAACACTCATTTCATTGGTCTTTAAGTAGTTTTCTTCACCATTGTACTGTCTTTTGCCTATTTTCCAAGGATTGATTTGATCCACCAAATTCCTTTAGTGTCCTTTGGGCCATCTTCACTCTCTGGTGGGGAATCAGATTGTGGTGTCTTGTGGAGCTTGCTCACATCATAGCCTTCTTCTTTAGCCTTCTCAACAAGTTGGTTATAAATCTCATCATCAAGACATGTTCTCCTACATAATATCTGCCAAAGAAAAAATGTCAAATACATTTCATTAAGCCGGAAAACAAGAATCCGTTGAAAAGATATGCAAAAACGCTAGGTGATTTCTTCCCATCTGTCCAAGCCTTGGTGGACAAAATTGCTTGGTATATGTGATGGTGGGATGTAACAGGTACCCCGTGGAGTTAGTCGAGGTGTGCACAAGTTAAGCATGGACATCTTGATTATAACAAAAAAAAAAAGATGCACATTTGATAGCCCTAACAACCAGAAGGATTGAAATAGAAAAGAGGTATATGAGTAGCTAAATATACTACTGATGTTTTTAGTTTGCATGGAACAAATGTTTAGGAACTGGGTACGCATGAATAATGCCTAATTGTTCTATTAGTAAATGATGTGTTTCAATAGGAAGAGAAGAGACAGTCAGACAAGAATTAGTATATAAACTAGAGATGCGTTCCACCTTTTGCTTTTCTAAATCAAGCGAGGTAGTCGGATATAGTTGGTTTTCTGCGGAATCTATTTCCGTAGAGCATATAATGTCGATGACACATACAAGATCTTAGGAAAGCGGAAGCTTCAGATGATATCTAATGGGATTGAGCATAAGCTTAATCATTCACGAAATTTTATCATAAACTGGAAATTGAGATGCCACAAATTGTAAACCAAATAGTATACCTTCATTGTTTTCATGCAACACTAAGACATATTTGGAAGAACTAAAAGTATCACAGACTTGATATATAACTCTTTAAGAAAGTTACAAATATGAGCAGATCAACATAACTAAAATAGGAGAAACCAGCATGTTCATAGACTCAGTCATTGGATGCCGGGATACACTAATAAAATACTGCTAATAAGTGCCTTTTCATATTAGACACCTAGATCACTACTTCGTTTAAATGACCAAGAAATCCCCGAGGGTCAGTGGTGCACGGTTCAGAAATTCGGTGGATGATAAGCCCGCCCCTCTACCTCTACCTTTCTCTACTTAAACACTGTCTATAACAGGGTTCAAACTCGTGAAGTATTTTCTGTAGCTATTTGTTCATCTCACTATGCATTCAATATTGCATGAAACAAACAAATATCTATTAGAATGGGAGGTCAAAATTTCAAATGGCTTTCCTCAAATTCTCATTTCACTTTGAAGTTCAAAGAAGATGCATGTATCTAAGCAAAATGTGACAATATTTGTTTTTTTTTATCAAGTAAAAGTATTTTCATTCATAAATATGGTCAAACTGGCCGTACACAAGGGATATACCAAAAGGTAAAGAATCTACAAAATATGATTCTCTACAAACTCACCCCAATGAAGGGGAGTTTTGGAGTAACCGGTAAAGTTGCTGCCATGTGACCTGAAGGTCACGGGTTCAAGCCGTGGAAACAACCTCTTGCATAAATGAAAGGTAAGATTGCGTACAATAGACCCTTGTGGTCCAGCCCTTCCCCGGACCCCGCGCATAGCGGGAGCTTAGTGCACCGGACTGCCCTTTCCCCTTTTTTTACAAACTCCGCCCAATCATCTATAAGACAATTGAAATATTTGTTAGTTTCAATTGTTACAAAGAGATAACAAATGATCACTCTTCTTTGTTGTGGGAGAAGGGGACTGTATTTTTAACCTTTTCTCCAAATTTCCATTTCAAGCTCTGAAATTCTATCCTTATCATCTTATACATAAGAGAAAGAAAAAAGTATACAACAACAACATACCCAGTGAAATCATACACCGTGGGTCTGGAGAAAGAAAAAAGTATCACTTTCATATTTACCAAGATTCTAAAACTGACATATAAATCTCTAACAAACCAAAAAAGCTCATGAAGACCATCATATTAGTACTAACATCACTAAAGCTTGATTCTATACAGGTCTTTTCTTTCATTCCACCATATTTTTTGCTAAGTCGGCATAAATTTAAAGAGATTGTAGGTCTTTCGACATAACTTTCAAACCTACCTCGTCCTCTTTTAAAATTTTCACTCACCAAGGTTATATCTACTTATTAAAGACTCATCCAATTTTCATATCAAATAGCAAAGACAACAACTTTGAATTTCAAACCATAATCTCTTATGGGACTAAAAACTCCTCGAAAACATCGGACTTACAATAAACATACTAACATGACTAAAACGTAATCCCAACTAGCAAATGTTGTCACCTATAGATTCTTTTTCCTTCAATTGTATACAAGGTTCTCTCTAGGTCTGCCTAAATTCCAAGAGATTGTGGGTCTTTAGAGACAATTTTCTTCCACGTGATTATTTCTGGATAACTATGGTGTCAGGTCAGCAGAAATATGAGGTAAGGCTGCGTACAATAGACCCTTGTGGTCCGGCCCTTCCCCGGATCGCGCATACCGGGAGCTTAGTGCACCAGGCTGCCCCTTTTTTATGGTGTTAGGTCAGCCTTGACTAATTCCACGGTATATCTGTTAGTTCCCACAAGCACATATATCTAGTATTTTGCCACCGATGGGATTTGAACCAGAGAGCTCATGGTTATTGCACCAAATTTTAAGTCTACCTCGCCCCCTTTTAACATGATTTCACATCTACATATTAAAAACTATTTTCAGATTAAATGGTAAAGATAATAACTTTGAACATTAAAAGGTGTTAAAGGGTAACAAGAAACTTACCCATAGATAATTCCTACTAGGCTGACCAATCAAAGCATATTGATAATCTTGATCAATATGCAAAACCCAATTATCACCAGTAATAGGAAAAATTGGCAAGAATGGTGGAACATAAAACTTGACTTTCAATTTTGCCTCATCACTTCTAGGATCGGCCTTATATGCAGTTCCTTCAATATACCCTCTTTTCCCATTAGACCATGTCTCATTTAGCACATGTACAGTGTCATCAGGGTTCAAAGTGTAAGTAGTCCTTGTGTTTTCTCCATCTTTGGGCTGAAATCTTGATGGAAATGAAGCAATTTCATACCATTTTCTCACGGGACAAAAAACTCATCGAAAACATCTTAGGACCTATAGTAAACATACTAACATGACTAGAACTTAATCCCAACAAGTATTTGCTATCGTCTATATAGATTCTTTTCCTTCTATCCCTTTTTCCCCTACATCTGCCTAGATTTCAAGAGATTGTGCATCTTTCAAGACAATTTTCTTCCACATGATGTTATGTCTAGCTCGGTCCCTTTCAACATGATTTCACATGCAAAAGGCAACGCAGTGCATAAAGCATCCTGCGTTCACGTAGGGTACGGGAAAGGGCTGCACCCCAAGGGTGTGTGATGTACCCTGACACCTCGAACCCGTTACCTATATGTTACACGGAGACAACTTTATCATTGCTCGAAGGCTCACCTTCAACATAATTTCACATCTATGTATTAAAAACTCATCCATATTTTTGTAACAAATGACAAAGACAACAACTTTGATATTAAAAGGCAAACTAGTATACGTACCCGCGCAGTTGATATCAAAAGAACATTAAAAGGTGTTAAAGGGTAACAAGAAACTTACCCATAGATAATTCCTACTAGGCTGACCAATCAAAGCATACTGATACTCCTTATCAATATGCAAAACCCAATAATCACCAGTAACAGGAATAATAGGAAAGAATGGTGGAACATAAAACTTGACTTTCAATTTTGCTTCATCACTTTTAGGATCAGCTTTATAAGCAGTGCCTTCAATATATCCTCTTTTGCCATTACACCATGTTTCATTTAACACATTCACAGTACCATCTGAGTTTAAAGTGTAAGTAGCCCTTGTGTTTTCTCCATCTTTGGGTTGAAATCTTGATGGAAATGAAGCAATTTCATACCATCTACCCATATACCTCTCTATATCAAGGTTTTTCATCACTTCCATTACTTTTGTTGCCATTTTTTTCAAGATTTAACAAATGGGGTTTTCAAGATTTTGGGGTTTGAGAAAAAAAAGTTGGGTTTGAGGGTGTGTGACATGTTATGGGAGGGACGTGGATACTTAAGGACCTTACATTATTAAAGTAAAATTTTTGGGAAATTTCTATTCCTTTTTCTTGTTCTTTTATTGATATTTGGAACCATTGAATTTATTAGACATGTATTAAATACTGATTTCTATCTCCGAAACGTGTTTTTTAGGTGTTGAAAACTAAATTGGGTGTC
The DNA here is from genome assembly GCA_029783415.1 of Anisodus acutangulus. Lineage (NCBI taxonomy): Eukaryota > Viridiplantae > Streptophyta > Magnoliopsida > Solanales > Solanaceae > Anisodus > Anisodus acutangulus. Next base: position 523,390 of record CM056511.1, read on the forward strand.
GAAACCTTTGATGAGCTAGCGAGAGGCACGTAGGGGAATAATTGTTCGGATTTCTCGGCATGTATCGTGCATCTCATTATCATGATATCTACATTAAACTTTGTCACGTGGATTTCTAAGGATCTTACATTTTTAAGGTAAATTTTTTTGAAAACATATCCCCATCGTCTCACTAGCCGACCTTTCCTATATATTGGAACCATTGAATTCATTAGATATGGATTCCTATCTTGAAAACATGTTTTTAGGGGGTCTTGCGTTGAGCTAGGCGTCAGAATCTTAGATGCGCTAGCGAGTGACACATAAGGGAATAATTGTACACATTTCTCCGCATGTATCTTGCACCTAGCTACCATTATATCTAAATTCAAATGTGTTCTAGAGTTTTATCAATAATTTGCCTGTGTGTATGGTGACCTAATATTTTCTGAATCTTTATTTTCCTTTTGGATTTATAAAAAAATAATCCTAGCGAGTGACAGGAATAATCGTCAGCATTTCTCGGCATGTATTTTGCACCTTGCTATCATGATATCTTTATTTTCCTTTTGAATTTATAAGAAATATTTACACAATCACATCTTCCAAAGATGAGTTCCATGCCTTTAATTCAAATTGTGATCACTTGAGTATTAATTTATCGCATAAGCAACAAATGTATATTAGTAATTCATTGCTATCCCGTTTTGGGAAGTAGTGAAGTAGTTTATTGGTCTATAGTTGATTTTGTTTACAAGTTATTCATTGTAGGGTGAATAATGCCGAATTAAATAGGGATGACAATGATTTTCATCAATTTTCATGTAAAATTAGTAGTTAGGAGTATAATTATTTTATATAATGATGATGTCAAAATCAACTTGTTTGCGTCTCGACTATTCCTTCGGGTACCTATGTCTCACCAATCTTCATTCCAATTTTGCAACAAATATAGGTAATATACATAACACACTAACAAAAGCAAATAGAGTTTGCTGTACAATATATTCCATATTTCAACTAATTTTAAAATGATATGATTGATGTAATGATCATCATCCAATGGATCCTGCAATTAAAAAGATCGAAAATTTCACCTCAAAGAAAGCAGATAATTTATCAACAGATATATTGTCCATATTAATCGACATTCTTGAGTGAGAAAAAAACAACCATGGTACATATGATAGCAAATGCTAACATTTAAGAACAAAGCAATTGCTCTGAGGCCTCATGCAAAGTGTCAAGCTGAGGTAATGTGATATGCAGGCAAATGTCCTTGACTTGCCATTTGACCACTTTCTCCGTGTGACTAGGAATGCTCAGTGACAACCCGAGGGGTCCCCGTAACTTCAACTTAGACTTGGGGCTGGCCTCGCCTCATTCTTGAAGCCACATTATCTTTTTCAATCAACCAATACTTCATCCCACGGGAGGTCCAATATAAGCTGGATTTTCCTTCTTGTATTTGTGGATGTCTATAAACTGCCATTTCATCTATATAATTGAATTAGTTAGCATTAAAAAGTACTGATTAACGATATCGATAGCTGCACAAATCTACTCAACAACATGCTTTTGGATAACAGTTCAATTATAGAAGATGTAAAGCAAGACAAATCGAAGGTAATATTTACTACCGTTTTCATGTGGACAGATCCAATTTCCATCAATCCAATCAAGCTCATCCTCCAGATCCTTGAACGCCACATGGAACCGGCAATCTTTACCACCAGTATAACCACCAACTGAAACAACACCGGTCCATCACGAAGCAAGATGAAATGCATCAACAACATCGTTCACCATAAAAGACAGCTGGTGATGCTGCCCATAAAAGGGACCATTTTTTACTCATGTTTAGGTATGGATTCACCTTGACAAATGCTTGTACTCAACCCAGAAACATTTTTTTTTTATTTTGGGTTTTGGCATTGGAAGCCGGAGTCTAAATTTATTTCCAGAAAGACTAGTAAAAAGAGAGTAAATGAACTAAGTTAAGAATGAGGCTCAGATTTTCGCCTATTTAATCATAAGAAAAAAAGAGCATAGTTAACAACAGTGCCATGGCTGCAAGCAACGGTTGCCTTATAAGACCTTCCGATTGTACTCGCCAAGCCAGGCTCCCATCTTCTTCACTTTTCATTATGAATAATCTTCACTGCCTCTGAAACTTGGAACTTTCAAGATTGAAACAAGGCATGGAAGTTTGAATATTGTGTAGATAAATGCAGCAACAATATATGGATCCTCAATATTTACTTCCATTCCCTTTGGACTTGTTTCATTGTACCTAAAAATTTGTGTAAAATGTATAGGTGGATACACAAAAAGTTTCTTTCTAGAATGGGATTCTTCCTGATATGAACTGATCGTACAAAGGATGATAGAAAAAAGACTACATATTGTAGAACTAAACTTTAAACAGAAATGAGGCTCAGATTCGGGTAAAAATCAATCAGACAAAAGGCTAATCCGCCATGGTGCAAAAAGCAGATACCTTTGTGAGAGCACATAAGAACCAACAACAACAACAAAAAACCCAGTGTAGTCCCACAAGTGGGGTCTGGGGAGGGTAGGATGTACGCGAGAACATAAGAACCAACCTCACAAATTCCCTTGCCTTTGCCTAGCCAAGATACGAATAAGCTCAAAACTCGGATTTTTCAAGCTTCCTGGAGAATATCATCAATCTCATTCACAAAGTTTAGGGTTGAGGACTCGGAGTTTCTAGACAAGTTCAACAACAACATACCCAGTATTTTCTAGACAAGTTGAGGGGGCAAAATATGTATTTTCCCTTATTATTACCATAACCATGGCAATCATCATCAAGAGCATTTTGCTGATGAAAAGGGCTGTTAAACTTTATCTTTATAACAAAAGCATAGGAAATTCATTGGCTAAATTCAACTTAAGAGAGAGAGTAACCACCCTCAGAAAATCTCTACCTTTCTCAAGTTCAATAATAACCCTCATTCACTGAACACAGATATTTGGGAGGCTCAGATTCGCATTTTCCTCAGACAAAAAGCTAAACAATGACACGACTGCAAGAATCAATAGTCCAGTGAGACAAAACCAATATAGTTCCCACATCTCTCAGACTCTTAAAGCTGCCACGCCAATTTACAAGTGGACAACTTTGAGGGGTAAATTAAAATCATGCGTGCCAACTTTAAGGGGCTATCTATGTATTTGGCCTTTTTTTGTAACTGCCATAACCATGGCTAAAATCATCATCATCATCACCATAACTGGCATTTTGCTGATGAAAGGGCTGTTAATCTTTCTCTTTATAACAAAAGCATAGGAACATTCATTAGCTAAATTGAACTTAAGAGAGAGAATAACCAACAACATATCCAGTGAAATCCCACAACGTGGAGTCTGGGGAGGGTAGAGTGAAATCCCACAACGTGGGGTCTGGGGAGGGTAGAGAGGATGTTTCCGAAAGATCCTCGGCTCAAGAAAAAGCATAAGCAAAAGCAAAAGCAAAAGAAACGGTCAGACCCAGAAGAAATTTAAAGTAGCATGAAAATGAGAGTAACACACGCGAATAAGCCATGATAAAGCGCCTTTGGGAAAGGAAGCCGTAACTATCAGGTACATGAGATAGTCGAAGTACACGAAAGAACATACAACAGCAGAAATCAAAGGACAAGGAACTATAAATCATAGGAACATTGAATACATTGAATACGTTCAATGAGGAACATTCATTAGCTAAATTGAACTTAAGAGAAAGAGAATAACCACCCTCAGAAAATCTCTACCTTTCTCGAGTTCAATAAAAAGACTCATTCACAAAAAGCTAAACAATGCCATGGCTGCAAGCATTAATAGCCTAGTGAGACAAAGATAAATATAGTTCCTTTATCTCATAGACCCTTAAAGCTGCTACGCCAATTTACAGCAAAGTTCAACTATCTGATTCTTAAAGAATGAACATCTTCACTGCCTCATTGAACGTATTCAATGTTGCTCGGACTCTCCAAGGGGGGTTTGTTTAAGAAAAAGGACTGAAGCCTATTGGGTATTCAGGTTCCTGAGAACCCCATCAGTTGAGTGGCCATTTGAGAAATTTACCATATTTTGTTGTATATAAACATGCAAAGAGAACGGGACAATGCCATGGCTGCATACACCAGGTTGCAGATGCTACCATACCAGGTCGCCCTGCCAAGACATGGCTCAGATTTTCTCAATGCAGTAAAGTAGGGGTGATTTACAAGAATGACCGCAGAGGTGAGTGGTCTTGAACTTTTGACCCTGCTTCCCCATGGGTAAAACTTTTGACTTGCGGGTCAAGAGTTCAAGACCATCCATTTTCAAGGTCATTCGGTGTAATTTACTGGTAAAGTAGATAGCCCAGAAAGAAGGGTGAAGTGCAGAAAATAACCGCTTTTAGGACAACTATTTAAAGCATAGGCCAAACTAACGGAGTGTTTAAAGTTTAGCCATCAAGAGCATAATTGGGGGGAAGAGGCTCAAACTCTCGACCTCAAGAATCAGGATCACTCAGAAGCTATGGGACCTACGCGCTAGCCAACTGTGCCACCACCCCAGCTCAAGAGTATAATTCACATTTTGCTGATAAAAGGGCTCTCTTTCTTTAAAACAAGAGCATAGGAAAATCAATTGGCTTAGACAGAAAGGGACAACGCCATGGCTGCAGAGACCAGTTTGTAGATGATGCCATACCAGGTCGCCCTACCAAGATACGGGTCAGATTTTCTCAATGCAGTAAAGTAGGGGTGATTTACAAGAATGGCCTGTAGAGGTGAGTGGTCTTGAATTTTTTACCCCACTTACTCCATGGACGAAACTTTTGACTTCTGAATTTGAAAGTTTACCATGGGGCAAGTGGGGTCAAGACTTATCAAGGTCATTGGGTGTAATTTCCTGTGTAACAAAGTAGGAAGTTCATTGGCTAAATTGAACTTCAGAGGAAGGGAGTAAACACCCTTAGAAAATCTCAACCTTCCACGAGTTCCATAAAAAGCCTCATTTTGAACATTAAAAGATATTTAGGAGGCTCAGATTTGCTTTTTCTCAGACATAAGCTAAACCCCGCCATGGCTGCAAGCTTAAGGAGCCTTTGTGAGAGGTGGAAACAAAATAGCTCCAATATCTCACAAGACCCCCCCCCCCCAAAGCTGCCATGCCAAGATATAGCAAGGCTCAACCATCTGATGAGTAGACGAAAATCATCACAGCCTCATTATTGTCGAATGTCTTATTTCTTGAGCCGAGGATCTATCAGAGATCACCTCTACCCCACAAAGATAGGGGTAAGGTCTGTGTACACCCCACTTGTGGGACTATACCTGAAAATATCCCCAATTTTTCTCCGATTGCCTCCTCCTTTCGAGCTAAAAATGAACTATGTTTCCATCAAATGAGCTTCTGGTTTCAGATCCTCGAACTCATTGGATGTTGAGGCTCATATCTGCGTGAAATGGGCCAAAGACGACAACGCCATGGCAGCAAAACGAACCGGGTGCATGATCCGGGTATGCCCCGCCAAGATACGAGTCGGGATTTCTCGATGCCCCGAATTTCAGCCCAGAATTAGCTATATCATCACTGCCTCTTTAGAAAGATGGAATCTTTTTGTATAGCAATTTGTGGATAGCTTTCAAGACAAGTAAATTGAGACGGAGGGAGTATTACTACTACTACTACTGCTATCAACATTACATCAATGACAACAGAATGTTTTTTGTTGTTGGGAAATTTCACAAATATACCATGGAGGGTTGTTGGTTTGCTCGGACGGAGAAATCATAGGCCAAACAGAGAGGGCAACCACCCTCCAAAAGAAATTACCTTTTTCCCCCTGTTGGCCTCATTCTTCATACTGGGCTGAGCTTCCTTTACTCTGTAAACTGTAAGTCCCTAAAATCCAGGAAATTACACACATTGGCCTTGGAAATGGTCTAAAATCAGCTCCAAACACTAAAAGAAGAAAAAGAAATTGCACGGTTTACCCTTCAAATGCCCCGCGAAAAAGTTGTTTCTTACGAGGGGCAAAAATTAAAGACCAGCACAAAATAGGGGCATAAGTGCCAAAGACCCAAGCATTGGTCAAATGATATGAAAGGGATTAATTACTAATCTCCTTTGAAATAGGCCTATTTTTTCTCCAAGTTTGAGCAGAGAGAGGCTGTAAGTGCATTCTCTCCTTCTCCATCTTCTAGAAGCACTCTTTGAGCATGCTGACAGAATGAAATCATTGACATACAGGAGATGGTCAACCACCCTGAAAAATCCCATTTTTCTCCGATTGCCTCAGTCTTTTGAGCTAAAATGAAAAACTGGGTTTCCATATCTGTGTATAAATGGGGCAAAGAGGAGAAGACGACAATGCCATGGCTGCAAATGAATCAGGTTTTCCCCGCCAAGATACGAGTCGGGTTTTCTCTGTTCCCCCAGAATTAGAAATATCATCACTGCCTCTTTCTGAAAGATGGTATCTGTTCTATAGGGGACAGTTTTGAGACAAGTAAAATGGAACAGAGGGAATATTACTACTGCTGCTATCAACATTATACCAATGGCAACAAATTTTTTTTGTGTGCGGAAATTTCACAAATATACCAATGGAGGGTTGTTTGTTTGGTCGGACGGAGAAATCATAGGCCAATCAGAGAGGGCAACCACCGTCCAAGAAATCCATTTTTTCTCCCTGTTGGCCTCATTCTTCCTTCTGGGCTGGTCCTCACTGTTGTGTGAAAGACTAAGTAGGCGTTTGGCCATAGATTCCAAATATTTTTTCACAGTGACTCTTTGGAAGCTGAGGCTCAGATTTGTGTAAAATGGGGCAAAGAGAAGACGACAATGCCATGGCTGCAAAACTAACCGGTTGCATGATCCGGGTCTGCCCCGCCAAGATACGAGTCGGGTTTTCTCCATGCCCCTAATTTTCATTTTTTTGTGCGGATTGGCCTTCGAACACACTAATCTTTAATTTTTGCCCCTAAAATCACTTGTCTTTAATTTTTGCCCCTGCTTCTCATTTAGTAAAAGAAGGGGAGCCTTGGAGTAACTGCCATGTGACCAGGAAGTAATGGGTTCAAGCCGTGGAAACATCCTCTTGCATTTCTGCAAGGTAAGAATGCATACAATAGACCCTTGTGGTCCGGCCCTTCCCCCGACCCCGCGCATGGCGGGAGCTTAGTGCACCGGGCTGACCTTTTTTTCTCATTTAGTGAAAATTTGTGGGCCAACGTACCCTTATCTATGATAAGGCGCTGGGCTACGAAACCAGAGATTCTAGGTTCGATCCCCAGCAGAATCGATGAATTCGATGTTTTCTTACCAAATTTTTTTTTTTTTTTTGCAAGGCATAAGTTTAGAGAATTTTTTCCTTGTAGGAATGAAGTTACCCGGCATAAGTTGTGTACTAACTAATTCACTCGGCATAAGTTTACAGTAGGAACTTGTGTTATATCATGATACGAGAATATAAACTTATGTCGGCCGAATTAGGCACTACATAACTTATGTTGGATAAGGCATAAATTATGTCGTTATGCCTTGCGAAATTAGGTCATAGATAAGGGAAGATCAATTTTTTTGTTTTTTCGATGTCAAGGTATTTTCGGCAAGCTTTTTGTTACTTAAAGTGCCGAAGGGATTAAATTAAAGACCAGCGATTTGAGGGGCAAAAATTAAATACCACCCCAAGATAGGGCATCCGTGCGAATGACCCCCGAATTTTCGGCCCAGAATTAGCAATATCATCACTACCTCTTTAGAAAGATGGAATCTTTTCTGCCACAAAGTGGCTTTCCAATCACTCTAAAGACCAGCACAAAAAGGGACATAAGTGCAAAAGATCCAAGCTAAAAGGGCTGTTGATTAGAGCAAAGAAGAAATCATTGCTACCGGCGATGGCCAACCACCCTGAAAAAATACCATTTTTCTCCGATTGCCTCAGTCTTTTGAGCTAAAATGAACTAGGTTTCCATCAAATTTGGATCGGTTCGGATCCTGGAGAATCCACAGTGACCCATTTGAAGTTGAGGCTCAGATCTGTGTAAAATGGGGCAAAGAGAAGATGACAACACCATGGCTGCAAAACGAATCGGGTTTGCCCTGCCAAGATACGGGTCGGGTTTTCTCCATGCCCCGATTTAATCAGCCCAAAATAAGCAAGATCATCACTGCCTCTTTAGAAAGATAGAATCTTTTTGCATATCAATTTAGTGGACACTTAAATTGGAACGGAGGGAGTATTACTACAACTGCTGCTGCTATCAACATTACATCAATGGCAACAGATTTTCCCATGGCTGCAAAAGAACCTGTTGAATATGAAAGAGAAGACTCAATCACAAGCCATCAGGGTTTGCCATGCCAAGATACGGGTCGAATAGTCTCCATGCACCAAACATCAGCCTATATTAGCAAAATATCATCACTGCCTGAAAAGATCGAAACTTTTTTCTGTAAGAGCCTGTCTGGACAACTCTAACAAGAAAAATTAATAAAACAAATGAGACCTTCAGATCTGTAAGTGTAACAAATATTTTTTCTTGTTTCCACTTTTGCATAGGCTTGTTGGTTGGTTAAAGGAGAAATCATAGGCCAATCAGAGGGGGCAACCACCCTCCAAGTTAATTCCTTTTTTCTCCCTGTTGGCCTCATTCGTCATACTGGACTGAGCTTCCATTACTCTATAAAGTGTAAGTCCTTTAAGTTCGGGAAGTTACACATAATGACCTTGGAAATGGTCTAAAATCAGCTATTTGTGCACTTCGTTCACATACAAAAGCTAAAAGATAGAAATTGCACGATTTTCCCATCAAATTCGGGACAAAACATAGTAATTACTAGGCTAGTAATTACACCAATTCCAATTATCAAGTGGCTTTCCAAACAGAATGACTCCCAAAAACAAAGCCAATTTCATCCTATTCCTGGCTGATATAGACCCTTCATCCTTTTGAGCTAAAATGAAAAACTGGATTTCCATCAAATTCAGATCTGGGTTCGGATCCTGGAACTCATTGGAAGTTGAGGCTCAGATCTGTGTAAAATGGGGCAAATGAGAAGACAACAAGATCATGGCTGCAAAATGAACCGATTGCATGATCCGGGTTTTGCCCGCCAAGATACGAGTCAGGTTTTCTCCATGCCCGGATTTTCAGCCCAGAATTAGCATTATCATCACTGCCTCTTTAGAAAGATGGAATCTTTTCCATAGCAATTTGTGGACAGTTTTCAAGACAAGTAAAATGGAACGGAGGGAGTACTACTACTGCTATCAACATTACATCAATGGCAACAGATATTATTTTTGTTGTTGGGAAATTTACATAAATATACCAAAAGAGGGTCATTGGTTTGTTCGAGGGTGAAATTATAGGCCAACCAGAGAGGGCAACCACCCTCCAGGAAATCCATTTTTTCTCTGTTGGCCTCGTTCTTCCATCTGGGCTGATCCTCATTGTTGAGTAAAAGACTCTTTACAGATAGAGCTATGGTGTAGGAATTACTTTTAACAGAAAAGGGCCATATATACCCTGTACTACCAGGTAGCCACGGACTATCGGAAACAACCTCTATACCCCGCAAAGGTAGGGGTAAGGGGTGCATACACCCCACCCTTGTAGACCTCACTTGTGGGATCACACTGGGTATGTTGTTGTAGACACCAGGTAGCCACTTCAGGGTTGCTTCACTGAAATATTTTCCTCCATACCAAAAACACCCAGAGTAAGACATGTGACAATTGAGGATCAGATCTGTATTTATGCTTGGGCGAAGAAAGTCCCACCATGCCATGGCTGCAAATATCCCCAAGTTGCATGCAACACAATCACAGGCATCCCGATCATTGCCCCGCCAAGATACCGGTTGGGTACTCTCAATGCTCAATTACTAGCTCAAGAGATTAGATTAAAAAACCATCACTGCCTCGATAAGGGACCATTTTGGACATTTTCTCCTGATATGTGTGTGAGAGTAGAGCCTTAAATTCTCCCTGTTCTTACATTGATTTCTTTGTTTAGTTCATAAACAGCCCAACAACAAGAACAAGAAAAATACAGGAAACTCCAGCAGCAGCAGCAGCAGCAACATGGATATGGATCAAATTTGTCCCTCCTTCCACATATTATAAAAAATTTATTAGGGGCAAATTTGATCCAATAGGTGGACGGAGGACCATTTTGAGCTATTTCTAATACGTTAATAGCACTTTGACCCCCACGTTGTGGGATTACACTGGGTATTTTGTGTTGTTGTTGTAATAGCACTTTGACCCTTTACTGTATACAAAAAATATCCATTTTTTTACATGCATATAGTTGGTTATTGAGGCTCAGATCTGCAGAATTGGGGCAAAGAGAAAGTGACAGCGCTATGGCTGCAAAAATACCAGTTGCATGTGAAAGAGAAGACTCAATCACAAGCCATCCGGGCTTGCCATGCCAAGATACGGATCGAATAGTCTCCATGCCCCTAACATCAGCCCAGATGAGCAATATCATCAATGCCTCTTTTGAAAAAATTGAAACTTTTTTCCATAAGAGCCTGTTTGGACAACTTTAACAAGAAAGATTAATAAAACAAATGAGACCTTCACATCTGTGAGTGTAAAAAATATTGTTTCTTGTTTTCAGTTTGGAAGAGGGTTGTTGGTTTGGTTAAAGGAGAACCATAGGCCAATCAAAGAGGGCAACCACCCTCCAAAGAAATTCCCTTTTTCTCCATGTTGGCCTCATTCTTCTAGAACAAGTGTAAATAAACATTCCCTCCCCTGCTCTGACTTTGATCGACTTGCCCACACAACGTTTTTTTTTAGAGAAGAGGTCAAGGGGCTAAGTGACTCCCGAAAGTCGTCTTTTGTATCGCGTCAAGAGAAATGACATAGATAATAATGGGCTGAGTCTCCATTACTCTGTGAAGTGTAAGTCCCTAAATTACAGGAAATTACACACAATGACCTTGGAAATGGTCCAAAATCCCAAAAAATATTGTTTCTTGTTTCCCTTCAAATTCAGGACAAATATTAGTAAATTACTATACAATGTAATTACTAGGCAGCGTAATTACTACCCTAGTAACTACACCAATTCCAATTACCAGGTGGCTTTCCAAACAGAATCTAAAGATCAGCACAAAATAGGGGCATAAGTGCCAATGACCCTCATCCTTGTGAGCTAAAATGGAAAACTGGGTTTCCATCAAACAAGGTTCCCGGTTCGGATCCTGGAACTCATTGGAAGTTGAGGTTCAGATCTGTGTAAAAATGGCGCAAAGAGGAGAACACGACCACGCCATGGCTGCAAAACGAACCGGCTGCATGACTTAGGTTTGCCCGCCAAGATACGAGTCAGGTTTTCTCCATGCCCCGATTTAATCAACCCAGGTTAGACACATAAATCGGAACGGAAGGAGTATTACTACTAGTACTGCTGTTGCTATCAGCATTGCATAAATAACTAACATTTTTTTCTTTGTTGGGGATATTTCAGAAGTATACCAATGAAGGGTTGTTGGTTTGGTTAGTTGGAGAAATCATAGGCCAACTAGAAAGGGTAACCACCCTACCAAGAAATCCATTTTTTTTCTTCTCTGTTGGCCTCATTCTTGCTTCTGGGATGATAATCCACTGTGTAAACAGACTAATTTGTGGAATCTTTTCCATAGCAATTTGTGGACAATTTTCAAGACAAGTAAATTGAGACGGAGGGAGTATTACTACTGCTATCAACATCACATCAATGGCAACATATTTTATTTAATTTTTTGGGAAATTTCACAAATATACCATCTAAGGGTTGTTGATTAGAGCAAAAAAGAAATCATTGACATACCGAGCTGGTCAACCACCCTAAAAAAATCTCCAGCTTTTTTCTGACTGCCTCATCCTTCTGAGCCAAAATGAAGAACTGGGTTTCCATCAAATTCGGATCCTGGTACGGATCCTGGAGAGTCCACAGTGACCCGTTTGAAGCTGAGGCTCAGATCTGTGTAAAATGGGCCAAAGAGGAGAAGACGACAACGCCATGGCTGCAAAACGAACCGGTTTCATGATCGGGGTTTGCCCCGCCAAGATACGAGTCAGGTTTTCTCCATGCCCCGAATTTTAACCTAGAATTAGCAATATCATCATCACTGCCTCTTAGAAAGATGGAATCTTTTCTACAGCAATTTGCAGACAGTTTTCAACACAAGTAAAATTGGAACGGTGGGAGTATTATAATTACTACTGCTGCTATCAACATTACACCAATGGCAACAGATTTTTTTTTTTTTGGATTTTTCACAAATATACCATCGAAGGGTTGTTGGTTTGGTTGGACGGAGAAATCATAGGCCAATCAGATAGGGCAACCACCCTCCAAAAAATCCATTTTTTTTCTCTGTTGGCCTCATTCTTCATTCTGGGCTGATCCTCACTGTTATGCGAAAGACTAATTTATGAAGTTTTCGCACGGGTTGGCCTTCAAATGCACTGGTCTTTAATTTTTACCCCTCAAATGGGCTGGTCTTTAATTTTTACCCTTCAAAATTGGGGCTCAGATATGCAATAATTGGGGCAAAGAGAAGGCGACCACGCCATGGCTGCAAAAGAACCAGGTTGCATGTGAAAGAGAAGACTCAATCACAGGCCATCCGGGTTTGCCATGCCAAGATACGGGTCGAAGTCTCCATGCACCAAACATCAGCCCATATTAGCAATATCATCACTGCCTCTTTTGAAAAAATTGAACCTTTTTTCCATAAGAGCCTATTTGGACAACTTTAACAAGAAAAATTAATAAAACAAATGAGACTTAAAGATGTGTGAGTGTAACAAATGTTGTTTCTTGTTTTCACTTTGGAAGAGGGTTGTTGGTTTGGTTAAAGGAGAAATCATAGGCCAATCAAAGAGGGCAACCCCCGCCCCCCCGCCCCAAAGAATTTCCTTTTTTTCTCCCTGTTGGCCCCATTCTTCATACTGCGCTGAGCTTCCATTACTCTGTAAACATGATTCACTCTAAAAGAAGAAATTGCATGATTTTCTCTTCAAATGCCCCGCAAAAAAGCTGTTTGTTATGCGGGGCAAAAAATAAAGACCACCACAAAATAGGGGCATAAGTGACAATGATCCAAGCTAAAAGGGCTGTTGATTAGAGCAAAGAAGAAATCATTGACATACCGGAGATGGTCAACCACCCTGAAAATCCCATTTTTTCTCCAATTGCCTCATCCTTTTGAGCTAAAATGAACCGCTTCCATCAAATAAGGTATGCGTCTGAAAGTTGAGGCTCATATCTGTGTAAAATGGGGGCAAAGAGGAGAAGAGGACAACCCCATGGCTGCAAAATGAATCGGGTTTGCCCCGCCAAGATACGAGTAGGGTTTTCTCCATGCCCAGAATTAGCAATATCATCACTGCCTCTTTAGAAAGATGGAATCTTTTCCATAGAAATTTGTTAACAATTTTTCAAGACAAACAAATTGAGACAGAGGAAGTATTAAATTACTACTGCTATCAACATTATATCAATGGCACCAGATTTGTTTTAGCTAAAATGAACTGGGATGACATCAAAATCGGATCCCTTAGAATCCACAGTGACCCATTTCAAATTGAGGCTCAGATTTGTGTAAATGGGGCAGAAAGAGAAGACGACAACGCCATGGCTGCAAAACGAATCCGGGTTTTGCCCTGCCAAGATACGGGTGGGGTTTTCTCCATGCTCCGAATTTCAGCCCGGAATTAGCAAATATCATCACTGCCTCTTTAGAAAGATGAAATCATTTTGCATTTGTGGACAAGAATATTGGAACGGAGGGAGTATTAGTATTACTACTACTGATGCTGCTATCAACATTACATCAATGTCAACAGATTTTTTATTATTATTACAACAACATACCTAGTGAAATCCCACAACGTGGGGTCTGGGGAGGGTAGAATGTACACAGACCTTACCACCACCTTGGTAGGTAGAGCGGTTGTTTCCGAGAGACCCTCGGCTCAAGACAAAGCATAATTAGGCAAAACAAGCAAAGCAAAACAAAGTGTGAGAGACGGTCAAACTCAGACGAAAAATTAAAGCATTGTGAACATGCAGATAGTAAAATCAAATACGCGATGATAGCGCATACTAACAACAGGAAGCAGTAGCTAACACAACTAAGGAATCAAACTACAAGGTACTATAGAGCAATAATGCGCCTATAAGTGTGATAGGCTAATCGAGCCTACATTAATAACACTACACTATCATTTTGTAAGCGTAAGTAGGACTACGCTCGACTACCTACTACCCTTCTACCCTAATCTGTGTCCTCCGCAACCCCCTATCTAAGGTCATGTCCTCAGTAAGTTGCACCTGCGCCATATCCCGTCTAATCACCTCTCCCCAATACTTCTTTGGCCTACCTCTACCCCTCCTGAACCCGTCCATAGCCAACCTCTCACACCTCCACACTGGGGCATCCGTGTCTCTCCACTGCACATGCCCGAACCATCTCAACCTCGCTTCCCGCATCTTATCCTCCACCGATGCCACTCCCACTTTATCCCGGATAACATCATTCCTAATCCTATCTCATCATTATTATTATTATTTGTGGGAAATTTCAGAAATATACCAATGGAGGGTTGTTGGTTTGGTTGGAGAAATCATTGGCCAAACAGAAAGGGCAACCACCCTACCAAGAAATCCATTTTTTTCTCAGTTGGCCTCATTCTTCTTTCTGGGCTGATCCTCACTGTTGTGTGAAAGACTAATTTATCATTTAATTGCACGGTTTTCCCTTCAAATGGGCTTGTCTTTAATTTTTACCCTTCAAAAATTGGGGCTCAGATCTGCAAAAATTAGGCAAAGAGAAGGCGACAACGCCATGGCTGCAAAAGAACCAGGTTGCATGTGAAAGAGAAGACTCAATCACAAGCCATCCAGGTTTGCCATGCCAAGATACGGGCCCAATAGTCTCCATGCACCAAACATCAGCCCATATTAGCAATATCATCACTGCCTCTTTCGAAAAAATGGAATTTTTTTTCCATAAGAGCCTGTTTGGACAACTTTAACATGAAAATTAATAAAACAAATGAGACATTCATATCTGTGAGTGTAACAGATATTGTTTCTTGTTTCAACTTTCACAGAGGGTTGTTGGTTTGGTTAAAGGAGAAATCATAGGCCAATCAGAGGGGGCAACCACCCTCCAAAGAAACTACCTTTTTCTCCCTGTTGGCCTCATTCTTCATACTGGCTGGGCTTCCATTACTCTCTGAGTGTTAAGAGCCTAAACATCCAGGAAATTACACCCAAATACCTTGGAAATGGTCTAAAATCGGCTATTTTTGCACTTCGTTCACATACAAAAGCTACAAGAAGAAATTGCACGATTTGCTCTTGAAATGCCCCGCGAAAAAGTTGTTTGTTCTGAGGGGCAAATATTAAAGACGAGCACAAAATAGGGGCACAAGTGCCAAGATTCAAGCTAAAAGGGCTGTAGATTAGAGCAAAGAAGAAATCATTGACATACCGGAGATGGTCAACCACCCTGAAAAATACCATTTTTCTCCGATTGCCTCAGTCTTTTGAGCTAAAATGAAAAACTGGGTTTCCATCAAATTCGCATCCGGGTTCAGATCCTGGAACTCATTGGAAGTTGAGGCTCAGATTTGTGTCAAAATGGGGCAAAGAGGAGAAGACGACAAAGCCATGTCTACAAACGAACCGGTTTCAGGATCCAGGTTTGCCCAGCCAAGATATGGGTCGGGTTTTCTCCATGGCCCGATTTTCAGCCCAGAATTAGCAATATCATCACTGCCTCATTGAAAGATGGAATCTTTTTGCATAGCAATTTGTGAACAGTTTCCAGACAAGTAAATTGAGACAGAGGGAATATTACTGCTACTGTTATCAACAACAGATTCTATTTTTTGTAAAGTTGAGGCTCAGATCTTGTAAAAATGGGGCAAATAGGAGGAGACGACAACGCCATGGCTGTAAAATGAACCGGTTGCATGATCCGGGTTTTGCTCCGCCAAGATACGAGTTGGATTTCCTCCATGCTCGAATTTTAGCCCAGAATTAGCAATATCATCACTGCCTCTTTAGAAAGATGGAATCATTTTGCATAGCAGTTTGTGGACAAGTTTTCAAGACAAGTAAATTGGAACGGAGGGAGTATAATATTACTACTGCTGCTATCAGCATTACATCAATGGCAACAGATTTTTTTTTTTGGGAAATGTCACAACTATACCATCGGAGGGTTGTCAGTTTGGTCGGATGGAGAAATCAGATGCCAATCAGAGAGGACAACCACCCTCCAAGAAATCCATTTTCTCTCTCACTACAAGAAGAAAGGCATTTGCCAAACAACATTTTTTGTTGCCATATGTTGGATGTTGTTGCCAAAAGTACTTTTCGCAGCAACAAAAATTGTCGCATGCCGTTGCGATAACCTCTGATGCAAAAAGTTTTCGCAACATATTAAATTTGTTGCCATTTACATTTTTTAAAAAACTGAACATTAAATTTTTGTTGACATTTAGGTTTTTCAGCAACAATATATTTATTGTTGCTAAAATTTTGTTGCCAAGCCGGGGGTCTATCGAGAACAGTCTGCCTATCCGTCAAAAGGTAGGGGTAAGGTTTGTGTACACTTTACACTCCCTAGACCCCACCTACTCCCCACCTACTACTGGGATTATACTAGGTATGTTGTTGTTAAAGTTTTGTTGCCAATTCTATACTTTCTTGTAGTGGATCTGTTGGCCTCATTCTTCCTTCTGGGCTGATAATCCACTGTTAAGTAAAAGACTAATTTATCATTTAATTGCACGGTTTTCCCTTCAAATGGACTGGTCTTTATTTTTTATCCTTCAAAAATTGGGCAAAGAGAAGTTGACAACGCCATGGCTGCAAAAGAACCAGTTGCATGTGAAAGTGAAAACTCAATCACAAGCCATCCGGATTTGCCATGCCAAGATACGAGTCGAATAGTCTCCATGCACCAAAGATCAGCCCATATTAGCAATATCATCGCTGCCTCTTTCGAAAAAATTGAAACTCTTCCATAAGAGCCTGTTTGGACAACCATAACAAGACAACTTAATGAAAACAAATGAGACCTTCAGATCTGTGAGTGTAACAAATATTGTTTCTTGTTTCAACGTTTGTAGAGGGTTGTTGGTTTGGTTAAAGGAGAAATCATAGGCTGTTGGTTTGGTTAAAGGAGAAATCATAGGCCAATCAGGGAGGGCAACCACCCTCCAAATGAAATTACCTTTTTCTCCCTGTTGGCTAATTCTTCATACTGAGCTGAGCTTCCATTACTCTGTAAAGTGTAAGTCTCTAAAATCCAGAAAATTACACACAATGACCTTGGAAATGGTCCAAAATCGGCTATTTGTGCACTTAGTTCACATACAAAAACTAAAAGAAGAAATTGCACGATTTGAACTTCAAATGGCCAGCGAAAAAGTTGTTTGTTATGAGGGGCATAAATAAAATACCACAAAATAGGGGCGTAAGTGACAATGATCCAAGCTAAAAGGGCTGTTGATTAGAGCAAAGAAGAAATCATTGACCCCATCTAGTGGGATTATACTGGGTATGTTGTTGTTAAAGTTTCGTTGCCAATTCTATACTTACTTGTAGTGTCTGTTGGCCTCATTCTTCCTTCTGGGCTGATAATCCACTGTTAAGTAAAAGACTAATTTATCATTTAATTGCAGGGTTTTCCCTTCAAATGGACTGGTCTTTATTTTTTATCCTTCAAAAATTGGGCAAAGAGAAGTTGACAATGCCATGGCTGCAAGAACCAGTTGCATGTGAAAGAGAAGACTCAATCACAAGCCATCCGGGTTTGCCATGCCAAGATACGGGTCGAATAATCTCCATGCACCAAACATCAGCCCATATTAGCAATATCAGCACTGCCTCTTTCGAAAAAATTGAAACTTTTTCCATAAGAGCCTGTTTGGACCACTTTAGCAAGAAAAATTAATAAAACAAATGAGACATTCATATTTGTGTGTAACAAATATTGTTTCTTGTTTCAACTTCCACATAGGGTTGTTGGTTTGGTTAAAGGAGAAATCAGAGAGGGCAACCACCCTCCAAAGAAATTACCTTTTTCTCCCTGTTGGTCTCATTCTTCATGCTAGGCTAAGCTTCCATTACTCTGTAAAGTAAGTCCCTAAAATCCAGAAAATTACACACGACCTTGGAAATGGTCCAAAATCGGCTGTTTGTGCACTTCGTTCACATACAAAAGCTAAAAGAAGAAATTGCACGATTTGCACTTCAAATGGCCCGAGAAAAAGTTGTTTGTTAAGGGGCAAAAATTAAAGACCACCACAAAATAGGGGCATAAGTGACAATGATCCAAGCTAAAAGGGCTGTTGATTAGAGCAAAGAAGAAATCATTGACATACCGGAGATGGTCAACCACCCTGAAAATCCCATTTTTTCTCCAATTGCCTCATCCTTTTGAGCTAAAATGAACCGCTTCCATCAAATAAGGTATGCGTCTGAAAGTTGAGGCTCATATCTGTGTAAAATGGGGGCAAAGAGGAGAAGAGGACAACGCCATGGCTGCAAAATGAATCGGGTTTGCCCCGCCAAGATACGTGTCGGGTTTTCTCCATGACCCGAATTAATCAGCCAAGAATTAGCAATATCATCACTGCCTCTTTAGAAAGATGGAATCTTTTTGCATAACAATTGTGGACAGTTTCCAAGACAAGTAATAAATTGAGACAGTATTACTACTGCTGCTACTGCTATCAACATCACATCAATGGATGACATACTCTTTGTTTCGAACTCACGGCCCTAACTAAAGACATTTGTTAAAGCAATGGCATAACATTTGAGATGAGAATGATTGGGAAACTAATTTTTTTTTAGGCCTGCAGATTATGCAAAGTGAAGATGTCATCTCCCAAATCAAATATGCCAAGAATTTAATTAAGAGTTTTGAATTTGGAAAATGCTAAACAGATGAAAACTCCAATGGGATCGTCGCAGAAGATATGTAAGGATAATATTGGTGAAAATGTCGACCCAACATTGTATTGATCCATGATAGGTAGCCTTCTATATCTCACTATTAGTAGTCCTGATATAATGTTTAGTGTGTCTATGTGCTCGATTCCAAGCCTGTCCCAAAATTTTCCATTTAAATGCTGTGAAACGTATCATTAGATATGTTGTCAGCACATGTGAGTTGAGAATTTGGTATTCCAAATAAACTAATTCTAATTTAATAGGATATAATGACTTGGATTGGGCTGGTGATGTGGATGATAGAAAGAGTACGAGTGGAGGATGTTTTTACCTTGGCAATAACCTTGTTTCTTGGTATAGTCGTAAACAAAATTGTGTCTCATTTTCAACTGTTGAATCTAAATATGTAGCAGCTGGAAGTTGTTGCTCTCAATTAATATGGCTAAGACACATGTTAGACGACTATGGTTTTTCAAGTAACATCTTAGTTTTGTATTGTGATAATTTGAGTGCTATAAGTATTTTCAAAAATTCAGTTAAACACTCACGTACAAAATATATTAATATTAGACATCACTTTTTAAGAGATTTGATTGAAAAACAACAAGTTCAAATTGAACATGTTGACGCTCTTCATCAACTAGCTGATATTTTTACAGAAGCTTTAGACCATGAGAGATTTTCTAGTTTGAAGAAATCTCTTGGTCTTTGTAATCTCTAAAAAGACATTTTTGGTGAATGTCAGCTGAAATGTCTCTAACATTTCGGATGACATTTACCTATGTAATATCAAAATCTGATTATTGTTACTGTATAGTGCATTATTTTTTGTCACACAAGTATGATCCTTCAATAAGAACATGACATCAAAGTGATAACGTTCTCTGTGATGATTAGATATTATAAAAAGGGAGTATCAAAATAAGGCAAAGCCTTTACACATTTTTTGGCAACTGTGCAAAATGGGCAAAGCCCTTGAAATGATTCAGTTCCTATTCTACAGGAGTATCAAGTGCTTCAAATGTTTTTTTAGGATACCAAATAAGTATTCTTATTTTTTGACACAAAAATAGTTTTATATGTGTTTTATGATTAGACCAAGGACACGATGAAAAAATATTACATTGGTCCGGTCGTTAAACTCATTAAAATACATATAAAATGTGTCTTGATTGTTGCCAAAATGAAAAGTTCTTGCAGGATTATAATGCAGGTGTTGTCCAAAATGTTATCAACATTGATGTTGACATTTTCATATAATGATATTTGTTGGGATGTTGATCGTAACTGACTCCAGAAAATAAGTTTTTTTCCTACCCTATTTTTATGTCATGTTTTTAATTGAAATTCAAACTTTAAAAGGATAATATTAGATTCCAAATAAAATGTCTATCTTTTTATCCCAAAATCTTAGGTGCAAGTTATTGAATAAATATCAAACACCAAAAATTAAGGAATTTTAAAGCTTGCCAAAAAGTATAGATATCCATTTCATTTGTTTTTCTTTTTACCATTCTTATCTTTTCTTAAAAATAAAAAAAGGTAAATCACATCACCTCGGTAAATACCCTACCAACCGATGGATTCATCACTTTTATCTTCATCCAAAAACCCCAATGAAAACCTCACCGATGTCAACCCCAATGTCAGCCAACACCACCACCAACACACCTATGAGTACCAGTCCACCAAAATGCACAACCATTGTTCTTAGTGGAGATCACGTACCCTTAGAAATCAGCTATCCAGGGGATGATAATAGCCCTATTGGTGTAGATGCTACTGCAGACTACTCCATACTCGGCAAAAGAGCAAGTTCATCCTCCTTTCCTACTCGAAGATCGAGTAGAGTATTTGAGAGGACTGTTCAACAGGAACTTGTCACCAAGAAATCAAGATTTGAGACTGAGGTTCCTGCTTGCTCAAGCAGTGCCACAGATGACATAGACTGTGAATTGTCTTATGATGAAACCGAAGGAGAACCTGAAGAATCTACTACTGCTGAACATCAAAATGTGCCTCTTGAAATTACTTCAGAACATCAAGATGTGCCCTCGGAAAGGGAAATCCCAGACGAGACTCCATTGAAACAATTCCTTCTGAAAGGAATTCCTAGATTTACAAGGCCAAGTGTTGTCCCAAATGTTGCCACGGATGCCACAACATCTCATACAACATTTCAGCCAACATCTGAAGATGCACACTCTCCTACTTCCTCCAACAGTACAGAATCCCTCAGCCCAAATGTGTCTGATTCAGACAATTAGGTAATTGCCTTTTCTAACAGATTTTACTCTAAAGCTAAACATGATAAATGAGATTATTATAGAAATATAGTAATTAGGTCTGAAAGAGAATTAGATATTGTCTCCTGTTCGGAGTATGGTCTGTTAGATTTTTTGGAAAATAGACAACTTCTTGGCACTGTTACCAATAAAGAACCTTATGTTGATGAGATTGTAAGGTTGTTCTATGCAAATCTAAACTCTGATATAGAGGATACCTTCTCAAAGAAACTTGAAAATGTATATCTCTACAACAAAGTTTATAAATTTACACCTTCAATCATCAATTAAAGTATGGGGATTAATGAAGAGCTAGTGAGATAAACAGAAAGAGTAACAGCACACAGGGACACAATGATAGAATATCTCACTAGAGGTATACTAAAGAAATGGATCCCTAGATGCCCAACATCAAAACTCACTGCCCTGTTTTCCACTCTTCACAAAATAACAATCCACAATTGGCTACCCTCTCTAAATGAATCAGTTGTTACAACTGAACAAGCCTTTCTACTCTTCAAAATTGGGAAAGGATATAAAATTGATATATGAAAATTAATCTTCTATCAAATTGCCAACCTGGCAGAGAAAGAATCAACTTCCATCATTCATTTTCCCTCTCTGGTTTTCAAAGTACAACTATCTAAGGCCTTGAGCCTTTGAGATGAGATATTTTGGGGAAAACTCCTAAAATGTACGCTGTCAATAAAGCTATTCTAAAGAGCAAAGACAGAGTCATTGATCTATCATGGACAAAAGAAACAGATATAGAAAATGTTGTCAGGAATGTTCCCAACATTCAGGGCAACACTGGGCCAAGACAGTCTACAATGTCTACAAATTGACTTATGGAACAAATTGCTAAAATCAACCAGCAAAATTCTGGGATTGATACTGCTAGAGATGCACTGGTTCAAGCCAGAGACCATTTTCTACTCCTACTTTCTTCACAAAAAGGGGGAGATGACTCTATACAGGGGGAGCAGATACATGGAGAGCAGAGAAAGGCTGATGAAGACATTAGTGGAGAAGTTGTTGCTGCAGATACAAGGAGAGCAAAAAGAGGCTGGTGAAGACATTAGTGGAGAAGTTGTTGCTGCAAAAGAAGCTGTTGGAAGATGAAGACAGAAGCTGAAGCAAAGGAAGGAGCATGCTGAAATTATACAGAAGTAGAAAGAGGCTGGAAGCTACTACTGCTGCATAATATGCAAGGTAATTTGTTGCTGATGATTGGTTACTAGTTGATGAATGTTTGTGTTGATGGATTGATTTGTCTTGGTAATGTATTTGGTTATTTTGACAATGATCTGCAGTGTTTCTATCTTTTGGATGATGTGCTTATATGTTAATGTTTTTCTTCTAATCCTATAAGTTATGTGTATATCTATGTTAGTGCTAAATTTATATCTTGTATAAAGGTATACACTTGTATACATATGTTGTGTTTGTATACCACCACATGTTAAGGGGGAGCATTATTGTACTCATAGATGTTGGGACAACATTTATGACATTGTCGTAAGTCACTTACACATATTAGATAGGTTTTGTGAAGAAAGGCAAAAAAAATGGGAGAATGTTAATGTTGGATTTGGTGTTGTGACGTTTTGTCCAATATATCATTTTCAGTACTAAGTTAAAATTCAGAAATGTTGGAACAAATGTCACGACATTTGGACCAACATCCTGTTAAACAATTTTGCCTTACTTCACAGATTGAAGCAAATCTCGTGGGATTTTTATCACGATGTAAAAGTGACTTGGCAAGGTGTTTAGGAGCTGATGAAACACGTGAGAAGAACAAGACAAAGCTGTTGCTAAGCTTGGGGAACAAGTCCAAGAAGTTAGAGGATTTTGCTCCATGATCTTCTCCAACAAATCCTATCGGCTGCCTACCTTTCCCTCAATCTCCACAACCAATCGATGAGCTTTTCAAGGAAGACTCTCTACAATAAATAGAGAGGCAAGAAAAGTGAATCGATATCCAGAATCAGATTGCAAAAATATCAAGAGAGCTCTCGAAAATTCATCTCAGAAAATTGGATCACAAGTGTTACCTGAGCGTGTCGACAACATTCTGTCCAACATTATAATTGATGCTTAGATTCTAGATGTGTTCTTCATTGAAGCAATTATAATGAGATGTTGTCTATGTCTATTTAGATAGATTTCTCAAGCAGAAGTCATCTACGATTTCAACTTTTTAATTCTTTTTGTATTATCTTGTAATATTGTAAAAAAATGAATTTATTTAATTGTATATAAATATATACAATACTTTCGGTCACTGACCTTCATAGGTTATATAATCAATATAACCTATGTAAATATTAAACCTTTGTGTCTTTATTATTTCCGTTGTATTTTACTCTTCAAAGGTTTTTTAGTTTTTATCGAAATGTTGTCACTTGTGACAGACGACATTATTGCTGACATTTACAAACTGCATTGACATTCGATTTGTTTTTTACTTCCAATTTGTTATTATTGTTCCATAGCATAACCCCGAGACCCAACAACAATAATGCTATTAAAATTAACCAAATCGCTCGAAATAGAATTTCACCCCCGTATTCGATAATGATAGAAAAACCCTCAGTCGATTTGACTCTCAATTTGTCATGTACCCAAATCGACTTCAACCCAGAATATCAAAGTACCCTCTCTGCCGTCGTCTCTCTCTCTCTCTCTCTCTCGGCACCACCGTTGTCTCGTCTTCATCGTCGCTGCGGGCTCCCAGATCTGGTGATGGTGAGCCGGAGCTCCGGTGTGATCTCCGGGCTTAACTGAAGTTTCACCAGACCAGGATGAAATTGGAGTGTTGGTTGTTGCACGTGATACATTGGCTGAATTTAGAATAAGAGAAGTGAATCTAAACCAACATCTGAGCTTTTTAAGTGATGAAAATGAAAAGCTTGCTGCTCGTCTCAAATCTCAGATCCGGCGATGGTGTATATGGAACTATAATAGTGTATATGCGTGTATATGGTGATATATGGGTGTTTATGTATATATGAAACTATAATAGTGTATATAGGTGTATATGATGGTATATGGATAAATATGTATTCACCTTCAGACATTTATATACATAATGTATTTATCTTTTGTATATAATTGTATAATACTATATAAAAATATTTTTGGATCCAAGCTTTGCAATGTATAAATTGTATATTTTTGAAATTTCTCCAATGATATCCCCGATGAGTAATAAACTTAATACTCCCTCCGTCTAAAATTATTTGTCGATTTTTATTTTACAGCCCCTTAAGAAATATTAATTAAAAGGAGTATTTAACTATTTACTGTTATTTATGTCTAAGTTATAATCTATCCATTAAATGTTTACTCTATATTTATGTGTAATTTTCATTAATGACAAAATTTTACTAAGGGTAAAATGGGAAGGAAATAATTGTGTCTTGAAATTTTAAAACGACAAATAATTTGAAACAACAATTTTTAGTAATCACGACAAATAATTTGAGACGGAGGGAATATCTTATAACATTTAAATCCTAAAAGTGCTCTCTATTCTCACGTCCTCATTGAGACCTTTTCTTCATATTCATTCAATCGAAAAGAAATTAGAGGTCATCTAAGAACATGTTCAAACAAAGTTATTGCTATTTGGGACGAGTTTGTGTAAAATTTCAACAACAACAAACAACAACATACCCATAGTATAATCTCACAAAGTAGGGTAGGATGTATGTAGACCTCTTTACTTTTGTGAGGTAGAAAAGTTTCTAAGTGGAGAAAAAAAAGGCAACAAGGGGAGTTGAACTTTACAAGGAAGAATATATAGTAGATCAATATGGAAAGAATTAGGTGAACCTAAGTGGTTCCTACACTTAAAAAGGAAGTTCGGTGTACTAAACTCCTGCTATGTGCGTATCCTGGAAAGGCCTAGACTACATAAAGTCTGACCTTGCATTTGTACAAGAAGTCATTTTCATAGCTTGAACCTGTAACTTCCTAGTCATATGAAGGGAACTTGTTACCATTGCGCCAAGGTGAACTTAAGTGGTGCCTACACTGTGAAGAAAAGAATAATCATATTGAAGTGGAAAACTCAAGCTACACCTCCTGGATCAAATTGCTATTCATGTAAATTGCATTGTTGCATATACGGATGTTCGTAGCTAACATGTTTTTTCCAATATGACTTGTACTTTTGGATCCCAATGTCTAACCATGGTTTCATAACTCCATCATAATGAACCACTGCTGCCTGCTCGATTTCGGCTCGTGTGACGCCCGAGTCATACCCCAACCCGACAAGATGCCATGTCCTGTCCAGAGCTTGTGTGTGTTTGTAAAATGTCATCCAACCAATTGGCAAACTACCAGCTTTCAGTAATGGTCTCTTACTTCCCTGCATCAACAAAAATGGCACACAATGTTACTACTTACTAGCAATGAAGATAAAAGGAAATGAGTGTATAATAGAGAAGCTATAAGTGTCTTAATGGATTAATCCCACATCATGGTTGGCTATGCTATTTAATATAAGACCAAAGTCTTCTTTTTTATGATGATGGTGTGGGGGCCAGTTTACGCACTCCTCAACTAATTCCATCTGGTTACTGCTACCTCCCACAAGCACAGGTACCAGTAAACTCTGCTTATCAAGGTTTGGGCATATGGGAAAAATAATATGATATCTGGTCTAGCTTGTGCGTACCTCAACTAATTCCATCAGGTACGTGCTACCTCTCACTAACACAGGTACCAGTAACTCTATTTACCAAGGTTTTTGGCAGATGGGAAGGATAATATCACCTAGTGTCAACCAAACTCATAGAACTTAAAACTCATGATTGTCATTAATGAAATCAACAAGCAATTTGCAAACAGTAGAATAGAAATCATACCAACTCCAAGTACTTGTGATAGCGTGCAGTTAAGTTTCGCTTCCTCCACTCCTGCAGATCAAATATATTCATCCCGAATGCCCAAGTGCACGTGTTTGCATCAAACCTTTTTGCCACCGAGGGGTCTGTGAAGTTGATGAACATATCCATTCGACGGAATGGAGCCTCACCTTCCACACAAGTCTCCACTGCACCGTTCACTTTACCCTTAATGTTGATGTGCAAAAGTCTGGTTAGATCCTTTTTCACAACCACATCGTGGTCGAGGAACACAATCTTGTTCAAGAAAGGAAATATATCAGGCAGATAAAAGCGTAAGTGGTTCAGCGCAGAAGCATATCTTGGATCAAGGCCCTTTTTCTTCTGCTGATCCTCGTTGTATTTGGTCGATAACCATTCAAAATTGTCTATGCTCTGGATTTGAATGGTAGCTTTGCCAGGAGGATTCATCAAGAACCACATTGACATGGCTGGCAGGTTAAGCGAATCAGTCACTATATGAAAGACAATTTTCTCCAGTTCCTGCCAAGTACATAAACATTTACGTTCAATTAAGACATATTTGTGATGCTTCAATTTCCAAATCTCAAACTTCAAATTTACGGAAACTAGTCAGACTTTCTTGGCTACCCTATATGGATATTGCATATAAGCTGATGAAATGATAGTATTACTGCAGTCATAAAAAATGAGCAGAAGGACCAACTAATCTTTAAAATGTATTTGCAGATTTGACGCCCGAGTAATATCATTTATGTCCTTATAGTAACTTAGTAGTATCTATGTGCATGAACAAGAATATGTCACTTCCAAAATCAGGCCTAAGACTTCTTTCCTACAGTTCCATTAAAAGAATGATGACAAATATTGTCACTAAACCAGAAAAACTGAGGTTTTGCCTCTAAAGGCCATCCTTTTTTTTTTGATAACCTGGTGCCGGCCAGCTTGTGCTCACCTAGACTAATTCCACGGGATACCTGCCACCTCCCACCAGCAATAGGTACCAGGTTAGACTGTCCACCCAGGCTAGGACAGATGGAAAGGAAAATTGAGGTTTTCCCTCTAAAGGCCATCCATTTTGTCCTATAATTATTGTTTGCTACATTATAAAACCAATTACTCAACATGCTAAACCAATTACTCAACATGCTAATACATACCGCTGCAGATCAAGTTACAAAAAGACAGACATCAGAACAGATCTCTCAGTTAAGAACCTGTTCAATAAGCATCTTCTTCAGAATCACCTAGATGTACTTAGCTTCTTTGAACCATTGGTGTATGAATGTACAATTAATAGGGAAAGGGAAAATTTGTAAAATGAAAGACGAAAAACACATGGATGAAAAAAGAGGGGAGAAAAGGAAAATGACATGGAGCAGCATACCCTAGCAGTTGATACAGTTGAATTGACAACCACAGAACACGCCAAAACATTGTCTGAGAAAACAGCAAAGTGGTAGAGATGGGGATCCTGCAGTTTATATTTGTTAGGAAGTTCCCGCTCCTCAGGCTGCAGGGCGAAATATTCTGTGGTCAACCGCATGGAAAGGCAATGAAGTCCTTTTGGTGTGGTTCTTGCAGCGAGCTGTATGAGGAAGGAAGTTTGATCCCTTTGTGATCGAAGCTGTTCCTCAGCACTATACGTCATGGCACGTAGTGTATTCACCATGGCTGAGCCATCAGGGTATATTCTGCTGGCTTTCAACAGGGTCGTATCCATGGCTTTCATCTTTTGTATGGCCCTGGAAAGTTAGCTTTAGATTATACATACAACATATTAACTATTCAAAAATAGAATTTGATTGCCTATTTTAAGCAATTATCAGTAAGACAAACCAATTCGTTTCGACTTTCGAATACCCTCCAGTCATTATTAAGTTTGTCTCTTTTAAGACAATAGCTTGACTGACTTATATGCCAGCTCTACTCTTTATCTGTCTCAGAGTAGAGCAGTGCAGGGGCGGATCTAGAGTGTCACATATGGGTTCACGTGAACCAAGTAACTTTAGCCCGAACACAATATATGCATTAAGAAATCCACTAAGTATCTAAGTATTTGATTATGAACCAGTTATAATTGTATATTAGCTGTAGGAATCCATAAACTTCAAATCTCGGATCTGCCTCTGAGTCTAAGTAGCCATAACTCAAACAAAACAGATTTTATGCTGTTAAGACAAGCCAGGTTCTGTAAATTGCATTGATTAAGCTTTCTATTTAAATCAGCATGTTATGTGATTTTTCTTTACACATTTGGCCGGGGAGGTAAAAAATCATTACACACTTGCTGGCCAAATATACAAAAAATATACACTATTATGGTTAAAATATGTATAAATTTAGTATATTTAATTTTAATAAACATAAAAGATACATTTGTCGGCTATTATTTTAGTGGGCGGTTATACTGTGTAAAAATCCATGATTTTGGTTTGGGGTGGGGGGGAGGAGGAGAAGAATGACCGCACCTCCTTGACAAACGAAAATCTTTAGTGACATCGCCCATAGCTCGTTCTAGCTCTTTAATTCGTAGCTTTATCTCTTTCACAAAATGAGAGTTGCTACCTGGTGGTGCAAAACTCAAGTACGCTTTGGCCCTTATCACCTTATCTTTCATCTCTTTTACTTTCTCATCTAATGGTCTCAGCGAATGTGACTGTATGCTCCGACTGTGTTGAACCCCTTTTGATCTGGACTTTTCCTGCCACAACCCTAACCGAAATTAGCAGATTGCAAACTCACAATAAGCCTGTACTTGCTATGAGCAAAATAAGAAAAATGACATCCTAGTTGCATGCCACAAAGTGAGATGCACACAGGTGAGATATCTAAAAGGAAAGAGAGGAAAGAAAGGAGGGATCGAACAAGTATTTTAGTTCCAGAATACCAAATGTAAGATTTTATCTTTTTGTAAAAATTGCAACAGACAACAATAATGAATATCGAAAAAGTGAAAGTGGACATGGCATCCTCGATATTCTTCTCGTGAACTTTCGTTGAAGCCCCTAAATTGACATATTTCCTATTTCCTACCTCCAACACATTCGAATGTCCAATGTTGCTACTAAAATGAAGTTAGAAATCCAGTATATATAGAGAAAAAGCAAATATGCGGACATTTCTTATTTTTATCACTACACATCAACAAGATCACCACAATCAAAGCAACAACTTGACAATTTAAATAGAAAGAACAGAGAAATATAAACTAACTCCAAATTTGCCAACAGTACATGCTACTAAATCTGAAAATCTTCCACTCTATGCAGCCAAACAGAAACTACAGTAAGTCCATTAGTCGCAAATTCTGGAGACAAGCAACACAAATGGCTCTCTTGTTCATAACTAAGTGATAAAAGTTAAAAATCTTAGAAAAGAAGAAATTAAGACCTCCTCTGTCTTCAGCTATGACACAAAATAGACTGCTATACATAATAATACCTTTTCTCTAGATGAGGACACATTTTGCTCAGATAGATTTCGTTGATTTTTTTCTTCTCCACCATATGTGGTCCCTGTAATGGAGAGTAGAGTTAAATGCTGCACGCCTGCACGCATATTACAACTTGACTGCAATGAAGGAAAAAAAGAGGTAAAGAGCATTTAGGAGCCGTATGGACATTGAGTTTTTTCTCCTTTATTTCAATTTTTTTCAAAACATTGTTTGGTTATATATTGAAACAACTTTTGGTTATTTTTTGAAGATGAGGTTTTCAACTCTTTTCCAGTGAAAAATTGTTCCCTCACAAGACTTCATCTTTTTTTTCAAGTGAAATATATGTCCAAACACAACTTCAGCTTCCAAATAGCATTTTTTAACTTCAACTTCAAAGTCTCTTTTTTTCCAGTTTCAACCAAATGTATTTCCAAACGCCTACTTAAAGCAGTATGTACCATTATTTTGCAATAACTTAACATTCTCTGCTTTGTCAAGCCTATCATTCTCATCCGAACTGACTAAAGAGCTGTGATCTCCATCTCTATAGACAACCAAGTGTGGTCCTTTTAGGCCTTCAACTTCTTCCTAAAGAAACAACATACAAAGATTAACAAACATAGGTAACAATCAAGTAGACTTTCACAGGGTAATTAGGCTAATACAAAATTTTCTATCACCTGTTCAACTGCACTATTCGCCTGAGCATCTATTCTATGCTTCTGAAAAGGAGAATCCAAACCCCCAAAATAGAAAAATCGCAGTCAGATATTTGTTTCTCTCTGTTTAGTATGATAACATCAATAAGACAATTAAACAATAAGAAGAGAAAAAAATCAGCGTTTGCGCAAAAAAATAGTTGAAAAAATAGAGATTCCCTTCCTTTGCTTTTTGCTTATCACAGGAGCAGGACAATGAACGAAAACAAACATTAACCATTTCAGCTTGATGATTCCATTATATGGTGCCAAAGATGCATAACTAAACTTAACTGTACAAAAGCGTATGTGTTTTTCTTCTTTCTATTATATGGTGCCAAAGATGCATAACTAAACTTAACTGTACAAAAGGTTATGTTTTTTTTCTTCTTTAAGATGCATAACTAAACTTAATTATACAAAAGCTTATGTTTTTTTTCTTTCTTTAAGATGCATAACTAAACTTAACTTCTTACGCGGTCAACGAACTCATACTAATGCTAGGACTTGTCGCAAGCTAATTCGATTAAGCATACTGAGGTCACTGCGATGGTCACAAGCTCTCACTAGAAGGATCGGAACACATAATAGAATAAACATGTTTTTTTTCTTTCTTTAAGATGCATTACTAAACTTAACTATACAAAAGCTTATGTTTTTTTCTTTCTTTATAAGTTGTTAAAGCTTATCCTTTTTAATTGCAAAGGAATGAACAGGAACAACAATATTAGTCAACAAAGCACAAGTAGCAACAATATAAAACATATCGACCTGAACAAGACTAAAACTTACAAGAATCGATAAGTCTTCAACAAAGTCTCTAGATGCTGCACCCAAATTGAAAACAAACACTGGTCAGATTAAATTAAAATCCCAAAAGTCCAAAAGTAACAATAAGAAGTCAAAAACATACCATAAGAGTTAAGGTGTTTGAGCCTAAAAGAAAGCAAGAAGACAGGAGTGAACACTGAAATAGCAAGCAAAGAGAGGATAAAAATCCCCGTACATCGTCGAAATAGCCTCATCAAAGCATAAAGATGAAACAAAAGCCAAAAGGGTATTGGATCATTAAACAAGATTATACAAAAGGATTCAGATTACAAGTATAAAAAATGAGTTGATACAAAGTGAACAAAAAAATTGAGTCTTAACAGAAAGTGAACAAGACAAAAATGAAACAGAATGCAAAAGGGTATTGGATCAGATTCAGATTATTATGATAAAAAATGAGTCTTGATACAAACTGAACAAAACTATTGAAACAGAAGGCAAAAGGGTATTGGATTATTAAACAAGATATGCAAAAAGATTTAGATTACAAGGATAAAAAATGAGTCTTGATACAAAGTGAACATAAAAAATTGAGAAAGTGAACATGAAAAAATTGAAAACAAAAACCAAAAGGGTATTGGATTATTAAACAAGATATGCAAAAATATTCAGATTATAAGGATAAAAACTGAGTCTTGATACAAAGTGAGCAAACCAATTGAGCCTTGATACAAACAACAACAACATATACGATCTAATTCCACAAGTGGGGTGCGGAGAGTAGTATGTACGCAGACCTTACCTCTACCCAAAGGTAGAGAGGCTGTTTCCGATATTCGGCTCAAAACTGAAACAAAATTCAAGAGGGTATCGGATAGACCCTCAGGTCAGAATTTGATAGAAAGTGAACAAGAAGGTAAAAGGTTATTGGATTATTAGACAATATATGCAAAAATAGTTAGAATTTAAGGATAAAAATTAAGTCTTGATATAAAGTGAACAAGAAAAAAAACTGAAGTGGGCTTTTTCATGCTTGTTGAATTTGTCATTTTTTGGGTTATAAAAGGATCTAACAATGTATTTAATGATTTAAAAATTGAATTATTTTAATGAAATAAAGCTATAAAAATGGAGAAAGATGTGGTGCCATGTTCATGAGTTGAATGAAAGGAATGAAATTCAGGAGGGAGAAGGAAAGAATACTTATAGATTTTGTTGAAATAGAAATATAAAAATGACATTTATATACTCTTTGGAGACCCCAACCCCCTACCCTAACCCCCACTTGAGAATTTTTATGTTTTTTTCCATACAGGAGAATGATTTTCTAATTTTGGTGAACAAATAATGGGTTGACCAATAAGCTTAATGTGGGCCTGCCTTACAACCACCTAGTTGGCATTTTCTAAGAGGCTTTGTTAGTCCACAGTGCTGAGGTGGCCTATTTTAAGAGGGAGATTTGGCTCTTACCGCCTTTTACAATAACAACATAGTCATTATATTTTCATAAGTGATATTTTAGGAGTGTGGTGTATACACACCTTATCTTTTATCTTGGGTAGAGAGTCTGTTCTCGATGAATCATCGCCTAATTTTTTTTTCCAGAATAGGTTTGAAAGCAATGCAAATATCGGGTCTCACATAGAAAATATTTATACTGTACTCGGTGTTTATATCAAATCGAACAATTAACAAGGTGTTTACGTAAATTTCTCAGCCGGTCACACTAACTTGTAAATACTTTTTAGTTTATCTAATGCATGTGATAAACATTACTACTATTTATAAGCTTAGTACTTATAAATCAAATAAATTGATCAGCTTATAAGCACTTTTAAATTCATTTTTTTATAACTATTTTATCTCTCATATATGGAATCCTGGACTCGTGCATTACATTTTTTGCCATTTTTTCTGTCTCGTCTCTTAAAAATAGTCGTTCTACCTATCAAGGTGAAGATAAGGTATGTGTACACTCTACCCTCCTCATACCCCACGGCGTGAGATTTCACTGTGTATGTTGTTGTTGTTTATGTAGAATATTTTAACTTTTTTTTTGTCGTAAATAAATTAAACACAATAAGTACTTATTATCAACTAACATTTCTATCTAAACAATTGTTTATTTATAAAATTAATTTTGAATTACAATTATTATTTCAACATTTGATGTTTATAGACTACATTTGATCAACTAAATAGACCCTAAACAATATAAATCATAAATTAAAGTGAACATACTCATCATTTAATTATAATTAAGTGGTAAATGTGTATATGAAAAATACATATGCGAACAATTTTTTTTCTATTAATATCCTCATACCCTTTCTTCTCATCTTACCTACCTTTTCACCCTCCCATTAGTTAGAATTTCTTTATTTTCAATCTACCATGATTATGATTATGATTTCTTAATTGTGGCTATAACTAGATCACTCTAAATAAGACTATGTCCACTTTTAGAGGACCATTTCAATGTAAATATTATACTTAAGTCATTTGTCTTTATGCACTTCTAGAATCCTTGGTTATGAATTCATCTCAACTAACTTAAGAGGACTTTTTCTAAATTATATTTAAATCTAACTTTGTAACATGTCATTTTCATTAGTTCCCTTTTTATTAATCCCTTTTGTACCAATTATTTATATTAATTGTTATTACATTGTTTAATTAACATATATTGTTACTCCATATATAAAGGTAATATACTTATAAGAATTGACTAAATATAACATATTTTATGCACATAAACATGGCAAATGCACAGAGAGTCAATTTTGGAGCATTATTTAGGTAATATCAATATCCGTAAGTTTAGCTTTCAAAATAACTTCAGACGTATACGACTAATAAAATCTCATAATAGTTAATGGTCATCGTAAATACTTTAATCAGGACTAACAAATACCCTCGAACACAAAGAGACTAGAATGGGTTAGCATGCGACAATGTTATCAAGATTTACCGTGAAGACAAAGTAGAAAAGTGAAGGTAAAGAATTTGAATAAAATAAAATAAAAATAATAATGAATTTAACTTGCGTTATATATTTATATCGATTAAATTATTATCATTCTTATATAATACACTTAATCATATAAGTAATATATATAATATATGTAATAATG
The DNA here is from genome assembly GCA_029783415.1 of Anisodus acutangulus. Lineage (NCBI taxonomy): Eukaryota > Viridiplantae > Streptophyta > Magnoliopsida > Solanales > Solanaceae > Anisodus > Anisodus acutangulus. Next base: position 557,562 of record CM056511.1, read on the forward strand.
TATTTTTGTATAATATTCGAAATTTCAATATATTCTTAAAAAATATTACTTTATATTACTTTTTTTTAAATATCTTATACTACTATTGATATCTTACAATAGTAATAATAAAATACCAAAATTAAAATTAATCAAATTTACTACTATTTCTGTTGCCTATCTCCGCTGTCTTCCAAAAACACTTCCACCGCCGCCGCCGTGCCGCCGCCGTATCAGATCACAGCTTCAAACGACGACGTTTCATTCGTCTCAACAATCTCTGTATGGCCGGCATTATTACTCATCCTTCCTCTTCACAATCCGCCGTCATTCACATCAACGCCAAAAACACATCTATCTCGCCTAAAAAAACTCTAGCTTTACCAACGGCGAAAACACATCGCTCTTTTTGTCAAATTAGAAGCGCGAATAGGTTCGAAACGACGTCGCTGCTTGCTGTATCGCAGAACAGTTCAGCTACTACTAGTTGTGTTGAAGAATTATCATCGGATAATAATAATGCTAAACGGAGTCCGATTATTGTTATTGATAATTACGATAGCTTCACTTATAATCTCTGTCAGGTATATGCTCACTTATTATTGTTTTATTTTATATGATGCAGTTTGACCGGACACGGATAGTAAGAAATAAAAGAACGACTTTTGAATTTTGTGTCTAAAACAAGCCAAAGATATTTGTGTGGTTACACATTATCTCGTTAAACGTAAAAAATAGTTTAAATTAAATTATTGCCAAATAAAGAAATGTGTCATTTTTTGGGATAGACTAAAAAAGAAAGTGTGTCGTATAAATTGGGACATAGTGAGTACTTTTTTTTTGTTTTATTCGTGTAATTTTGATGTATAGTGAATGTTGAGAATGTAATTGATTTTCAACATTGAGAATTGTACGAAAATTGTTAGCGTAGTTTTTCTTAATATTTTGCTGTTCTTGTTGTGATTTTGAAATAATTTGAAGCTTGAGAATTGAACTGATTTTAGAACATAGACAAATGTATAGAATTATTGACTTAGCTTAAAACCTAGCTTTACCAATTCTCTTCGGCTCCAGCCGCACTTTTCTGTGAATCAGAAGCACAAAGCAGCTCCAAAGGATGCCGCTTGCTGTATCACAGAACAGTTCAGCTACTTGTGTTGAATTATCGGATAATACTAAATGGATTAAGAGTCCGATTATTGTGTTATTGATAATTACGATAGTTTCACTTATAATCTATGTCAGGTATGCTCAATCTTTTGAAGCTTGAAGCTTGAAGCTTGAAGCTTGAATCAAAGAATTGAGTTTTGAATATAGAGAAATGTCATTACTATTATTTTAGTAATCCTTTGTGTAATTTTGATGTATAGTGAATCTTGAGAATGGAATTGATTTTTGAACATTGAGAAATGTACAGAATTGTTAGCTTAGTTTTTCTTGATATTTTTCTGTTATTTTGTTGTGAATTTGAAGTATTTTGAAGCTTGAGAATTAAACTGATTTTAGAAAATCTACAAATGTATAGAATTATTGTCTTAGTTTAAAAAGTTAAGAAACAATTACTGTCTTAGTTTTGCTCTTCATTTTTTTTAATAGTTTTGAAGTATATTGAAGTTGGAGCTTAATATTGATTTAGGAATATTGAGAAACGTAGACAAATGTTGTTTTGGTGTTTCTTAACTTGCTCTTCTCTTTCCCCCCCGAAGTATATGGGAGAGCTTGGATGCAATTTCGAGGTTTATCGGAACGACGAGCTTACTGTGGATGAACTAAAGAAGTAAGTTACAGAGTTGGTTTTTATTTTATATTTTTTGGTCTAGCTGTTGCGGTGTAGATACAATATTCAACTTCACCAAGTAAAATCCATAAATTTAAATTTGAGACCTTTAGTTTCAGCACCTGCACCTTACCTTTGCTAACTGTTAGATTTAGGCTGCATATGCACTATCTAATTTGATTGGTCTTTTGTCTGTTCTGGATCCGCGTCATGATTATATTCAAATTGAATAAGTGTATGGTAGAGACGGAGATTGCTACAGAACTGAAATTTTTCGTTTGCACATTGACCATATTAGAAATTGTAGGTCTGGAGATAACTGCATAATTATCAATTGAAATGAGCTGTGATTTTATTTTCTTAAAATCTAACAGAAGGTAATGAATTATAAATGAAGAAAAAAACCAGTGAACTGGATGGAAAGGTTTGAGAGTGCAAGTAGAAATGAAACAAAATCGCCCATTAGATATACGGCCATTTTAGCCCATTTTTCTTTACTCGTTAGTTGGAGTGGTAATAAGCAGATTTCCCTATTTGAATTAGACCAACCATCTCCTCTCTTTTAATTAACAATATATAGAAGAAAACAAAAAAGGACAAATGAATCGCTAATTTTTTCATAAATGAGATGCATGTGCACCATACTAGGTCCGTTACAGGTCGAGCGATCCATTATTTCTGATTTACTTCATCAGGTCAGTTTCACATGAAGAGGGGAACTGTTTTGTGAGCAAATGCTTATTTGATATTGGTAAATCCTAATGAAAAAAAGACTAGAAAATAAATTTAATTTCAAAGAGTATATGATGGTTTGTCGAAAATTTAAGGGGATTTTATGCTATTCTTTAGACCTGGCAAAAAATGAGTGTTCTTTTCTTACTCCTTAAATCTGATTAAGTGATACTATGTTTTTTTTTTAAATATTTTGTAGGAAAAATCCAAGGGGAATACTAATATCACCTGGACCAGGTAAGAAGAGTCATCCAAATATATCAAGTTATCATTTTCATTTATTTGGAACTTATGGAAAGATCGGTACTTACGATCTAATTTTATTTGGGAATAGGTGCACCTCAAGATTCAGGGATATCGTTGCAAACTGTACTGGAACTTGGACCAACTGTTCCATTATTTGGTGTTTGTATGGGATTGCAATGCATTGGAGAGGCTTTTGGAGGTTTGTTATTCAATCAATATTATTTGGTGCTTTTGTTTAAATAAGTTTGGCCTATCTGATGGATAGTTTGTTTCTATTCCATTTGGAAAAAATAAAAAATAATTACTCGTAAGTTTTTAAAGTGCTTTAGAACGATAGGTGATTTCTTTATATCTTCCTAAGCCTTGGTGGATAGAGTTACGCGACACCTGTACTGGTGGGAGCTAGTAGGTACTGATGAAATAGTCAAGGTGCGCGCATGCTGGCCCAGACACCTTCGTTATTATAAATAAAAAGTTCATTATCCCTCTCCAATATCAAAATCATCATTGTCACCAACATTCAGTCAAAAAAAGTTTATTGTCACACGAATTATATATATTGTGAAGAATGGTAGATACTTACGTAAATCGTTAGATATGTACCATATAAACATACTTAAAGTGTAGTTAGTTTTGAGGTATTAGGTAAAGTAATTACATCATAAAATTTGGTATTGTTTGTCTAATGTTTGGTTGCTATTTTCATTTCTTATATGTTTAAGTTATATGGTAATGTCGGCATTATTTTATACTAGTAAGCATGAATAACTCATACCTGTAGTCTATACTTGAATAAAGCACCTAAAAGACAAAAGTAAACTTGATGTTTATTGTAGTAGCTCTTCTCCTCAAATTCTTCATAGTGCTCCACATAGTAACAACACTAATAGACTGTGTACAACAACATACCCAGTGTAATCCTATAAGTGGGTCTGGGGAGGGCAGAGTATACGCAGACCTTACCTCTACCTTGGGAGGTGGAGAGGTTGTTTCCGAAAGACCTCCGACTCAAGAGAAACAACAACAAACCTAGTGGTCCCACAACCTAGGGTCTGGGGAGGCTAAAGAGAAAGCATGACAAAAAAGGTTAGACAAGAATTGATGAAAGTAAAGAAGTCGTGACAAAAAGAACGATAAATAAGCATTATGAAGAAAAGTAACAGTAACTGCAACAAACTAATACGATAATTAAAGTGCAAGAGATAACAGATAGTGAAAGAAACTACAAAGATACTACTACACCTATTAGTCTAGAAGGATACACAAGAAGACGCACTACTACCTACTAACCCTCTACTCTAATCCGCGTCCTCCACAACCTCCTATCTAAGGTCATGTCCTCGGTAAGCTGCAAATGCGCCATGTCTTGTCTGATCACTTCTCCCCAATACTCCTTCGGCCTACCTCTACCTCTGCTGAAACCATCTATAGCCAACCTCTCACGCCTCCGCACTGGGGCCTCGGTACATCTCCTCTGTACATGCTCGAACCATCTCAGTCTCGCTTCCCGCATCTTGTCCTCCACCGAGGCCACTCCCACCTTGTCTCTAATTTTCTAATCCTATCTTTCCTAGTATGCCCACACATCCATCGCAACATCCTTATTTTCGCAACCTTCATCTTCTGGATGTGAGATTTCTTGACCGGTCAATACTCCGCCCCATACAACATAGTAGGTTTAGGTGTATGTCATTTAATGCATCTTTGTTTGGTTTTAGGTGTTTGCTAGTTTATACTATTTCCTAGTAAATCTGTATAATCTAAAAGGGCTTAATGTCACTATGAATAGAACACACACATTCTTAAATGGGGTTTCATCCTTTTCTGTTTTCAGTGAGTGTAAAATAGTGCAACTTAGAAAGGAGGATATTCTAATTGAATTTTTTCATGCTTACAATAGACCTTGTGGTCCGGCCCTTCCCTGGACCCGCGCATAGCGGGAGCTTAGTGCACCGGGCTGCCCTTTTTTTCTTGTTTTACCCAAAAATGTTATTGTCTTTGTCCCAAATCGCTTTCCTTATTAGTTTGTCCCAAAAAGATTGGCACATTGGGTATTTTTGGAAACACTTAACTTTATGAGATGATTTACTGCCACTCAAATAGCTAAGACTTGTTTTGGACCACACATTTCAAAAGTCTTCTTTTATTTCTTAAACTCTGTATCAAGTCAAACTAGGACAATCTTTTTGGGACGGAGGGAGTAGTAAAGAGACAAGAATATTGATTGCCTTAATAATTATTCGAAATGGTAATGTACGTGAAGGGTTTGGTTAAGATATGCCAGACTCCACCAAGTATAAAATGGAACCTATAGTAATTATGTAACTGTTCACCCCAAAATAATTATATGAATAGGTATTCTTGCACACCCCAATGCACCTTCTTGGTGCCAGTTTCAATAATACTGCCGTTACCTTATTTAAAACAAAAAGAGACATGAATAATATAAATTTTCAGGGCTGTTCAGTCCTCACAATATAGTGACTTGAATGAGGACTGTTCAGAGCATAAATTTTCTGTTGCTGACTGGCTAAAGCAGAGAAACATAGCATACTAGTAAAAAAGTCATAATACTCCGAGGAGAAACCAGTGAGTTGTGCAAAAGAATAGGTGAATAGGTATTCAAAGTTTTGAGAATGACAATCGTCTGGGATTATTGTTATGTTGACGGTCAAAAGCTCTACTTTCTTCTTTCTTGTTATTCAACTAGTCAATAGTATGTTCTTCACTTCCCTAATCCTCCTTGATGTGAATTTATTCCTTTGCAGGAAATATTGTGCGTTCTCCATATGGAGTGATGCACGGAAAAAGCTCCCCTGTTTATTATAATGAAGGTGGGGAAGATGGCTTATTTGCAGGTTTATCAAAGTAAGCTCTCCTTTATCTGTTTTGGTCTTTTTTGTATCAAGATAAGTACGTCTCTCCATTGAAAGTTAAGATCATCATTCCTACGAGTTAAAATTAGTTGCCTTTGCACTAGCTACGAGCTACATCACCCCTAAATTTGATGAAGTCCAAAGACTATGAAACAACAGAGATGCTGTTTTCACTAGACCAACGAAAACTTGTATAATAGATACTCAAGGGACATGGCAGCAGGATCTTGCATTCAACTTGATTGCGTGGCGGGGTTTGTCAACAACAGCTTCTTGACTTCCTGACCATCTTTCTTCCCCTCGTTAGCTTTAAGGCCTTTTCAGCTGTAAAGCTTCTATAGTTCCATGTGATGGAGAATCTGTTATATAATAATCCAGAAATAGATGGCTGATTAGGTAAAAAATCAGAAAGGGGCTGTGATGCTTTGCCTTTTAGATAAATAAGTGTTACACGTTTCTTCTTTAATCATGCTTTTTTCCCCAACACAGCTTCTAAGGGAGCTGCGAACTTCTCCAACCACCAGTTCCCCAAGCAGTTCAACCTTTGGTGCACTGTTGTGGCTAATCTCTTTCGATGCTTCTTTCTTTGGACCAGAAAAATCATGCTTCCGCAATGGATCCAATTGCAGGATAACTGTGTTATTCTGTCCAATTTCCTTGATTTCATTGACTCGATTTCAATGCCAAAATGCTGGTTTCAAATAGTGTGTTTCTTCTGCTCTTTTTAATTATAAAAGGGCAGCCCGGTGCACAAAGCATCCCGCATTAGCAGGGTACTGGGAAGGGCTGCACCCCAAGGGGTGTGATGTAGACACCCTACCCTAATGCAAGCATTAGTGGCTCCTTTTAATTATGTCTCTAATTATTCTTCTCCAGTGCTTTCCCCTGAGATTCTCTCGACCCGCGCAACCTGTGTAGTCTCTGGTTCTCTTGATTAGGATCCCTCATATCAAGAGCTTGACCCCTCTGCAGCTGCTAGTCAGGACCTTCAACTTCTTCTTTATCCACTTCATTGGAACTAGTAACTTCACCAGCAGCTTTTTTAAAAAAGGGCAGCCCGGTGCACTAAGCTCCCGCTATGCACGGGGTCCGGGGGAGGGCCGGACCACAAGGGTCTATTGTACGTAGCCTTACCTCACATTTCTGCAAGAGGCTGTTTCCACGGCTTGAACCCATGACCTCCTGGTCACATGGCAGCAACTTCACCAGCAGCTTTTGACATGGTTTTTTCCTCTTCATCACCATGTACACTCTGGGCAACATCAGCCTCTGTGCTGTCCTTTTGAATAACAATATCTGCACTTGAACCCTTTTGTGGCTCAGTTATATTCTCCATCAGACAGTTTCCGCCTTCCCCACGGTATCTTCAACAAATTTGACTGCCTTAAAGTTCATAATTACTCTCCCTCTCACTCAACTCCAGAAAACCACTTTGAGAATATCCTGGCTGTTCCACATATACACTTCCCCTCCCGTAAATTTCATGAAAATCAGTTTCAAAGACGTTCTTGTGAATCATGTGGTCAGTGCCTGAAGTGACCATGGAGTTCGTGGATATATATGAGTAAAGAAAATAACCAATAGAAGCAGAAGTTTGAATAAGTCCCTTCAAACCCCATTTTTGGTCCACAACCTCTTACGTTCTTTTTTTATAAGAAACCTCTTACTTTTCTTTATCATCCTCGACACTCTCCCCATCTTCATTCTCTGGCTTCGAGTTATGCTTTTCTGGCAGAATTTGAGGAGTCTTGAGCTTGCTGCGATGACCCTTTTTATTATCATTAGATTCCTGAGAATCAAGAGAGCTGCTTTTTTTTAATCTTACAAGTTACATCATCATCGGCAATTTGGCATATCTGCTCAAGCTTTCTTGATGAAAAAGATCCCACGACGCCTAGTTGGCTGGTAGCATAGATACTTAGGCGTAGGGGAGAGGTAACTAGTGAGAGGGTCGTATGGTTTCTGGAGGAATCAACACTAGAGTTGCTTTATTGATCATCGCCTGATTCAGAGGCCTAACTAAGGAAGAAATAGCTATTCTACCAGAACGATGAGAAGTTGAATTTAGGGAACTGATTCTAAACCCAAGAATTTCATTCCTTTCGGCAAAAATTTCATTTTTGGATATAGTTTTTATTCTTTACTGATAAATCTAAAGATACGAGAAGATTTTGAAGATACTTCCAGATTTGGGATTGAACTTTACTATGTCAAATTTGGTGAGCATAATCGAAAGCTTCTTTCCTTTTTGACCAAACAGCGTCTTAGGGTCGCTTCTATCTTGATTCAATTCCTTTTCTAAGTCAAACATTTCAAAACTGGCTATCATATTTAAATGATGCTGACACACTTTGTAAGTCAGAAGTGTAATTTCTGTAACTTATAGTGTAGGTTCATTCATTTAATTAAGCTGCAAATCTCTGCCTGCTCTCTTAGTGTTATGGTCTAATTAGGGTAGGTTGTACGCAGACCTTACCCCTACCTTTGTGGGGTAGATATGTTGTTTCCAATAGACCCTTGGCTCAAAAGAAACATAATCGATGCAGGATTGTAAGGAAAATAAGACAGCAAAATATCAAGTATTTGTCCTGAGCAATATCAATGATTTTTTTTGGCACATGTGGCAACATAGGTAGTTCCAGTTCAATTCCTTCCGTTAGAACTGTAGTTGAGAATTTCTTACCTCATACTGCTTATCAATCAATTCTTTTGGTGTCTCAGAATTTTGAATTTATTGATTCTAGAATTTAGAAAGGTAACTTACTGGGTTTCTACATAAACTATTTATACATTATTCAATGGATTTCTTAACACAAATACAGGGTTTTGGCCAAAGCTACTGTGTTCTGCCGAACCTATAGCTAAAACTCTAGCTCCACCTATGTGTGGCAAAGAATGATGTCCATTTAATTGAATAGTTGATGTTGACATAGTACAAAAATGAAAGACCTCAGGTGGTGGGAGATGTGAAAGCATGTTGATCACACAGGTGTTGCGCGAAGTTTTGATTTGCCGGGATCTTTTCTTACATATCATGCATTATTTTAATATTTCTCGATCTCGTTAACTCCCCATTCACCCACTTAATTACTTCAGGTGAATTTTAATTCTACCTTGAATATGCCAGTAACAAAATCTTGGAATATCAGTGCCACTTCTACCATCTTAAAATAGGTATAACTTTATCCGACTTGTGTTGACATCTTAATATGACCTTTTTCATTTCAGCCCCTTCACGGCTGGTAGATACCACAGCCTAGTAATAGACAAGGACACTTTCCCGAAAGACTCCCTTGAGGTAACTGCATGGACAGAAGATGGTCTTATCATGGCTGCTCGTCACAAAGCTTATAAACACATACAGGTAAAATTTCCATCCTTGATGAACAAAATTAGTGTTGTTATCATTCTGTTATGCATTCATAGTTTTGAGCTGTCTATTTGACTTGGTGGCGAGATTTAAAATTTAGGAAATGTTGTATTGGTGATGTGAACTAATAAAGGAAGAAAGTTATCAATAAGTTTTATCAGATTGTACTTCTTGATTTACAACCTTATACTTGTTGAAAAGAAACTTCACGAGGTATCCTGTTTGGACACTGCTATTTCATCTGCACCCAGTATTAAATTTTTTGCACGTCTACTCACTTCGGAACAACTTCAGACAAAATGTCTGAAAATTCTTACGGCTAAAGTTCAGACAATTTTTCGGAATCTTTGTCAAGACTAACTTCAGACACTATATGTCTGAAGTTGTTCCGAAGTGGATAGACGTGCAGAAATTTATAAACTTAGGGTATAACTTAAATAGTGGTACCAAAATCGGGTATTTGTGCACTTTGCCCACTTGAACTTGATTGATTGTTTGCTTCTTGCTTGGTTAATGCAGGGTGTACAATTCCATCCTGAAAGCATCATCACAAATGAAGGCAAGACAATAGTTCGCAATTTTGTCAAATTGATAGAGAGGAAGGAAGAAGCAGATTCTCAAGACTAGACCCCTCTTTTACTCATGTACAACATTGTGATATTGCCTCAACAACCGAAGCAAAAGTATGTACCTTTTCTTTGTTGTAAACTAGCAAAGGTAATCTAAAAAGTTAACACTTGTATTCTCCTACTTTTCATGGATTTAATTCGAATTTCTTCTAAAAAATGTTGGTTATTATTAAAGATGATATCATGAAGATCCTGGGATACTTTTTTCTTCACCAGGAAGGTATTTCTGAAAGTGGTTTTAATGCTACATCTATAGCTCTAATCCTTAAAAAGGAATGGATCAGTGAATGTGAAAGAGTTCAAGCCCATCAGTCTAGAACAACAACAACAAATACCCAGTGTAATCTTACAAGTGGAGTTTGGGAAGGGTAGGATGTACGCAAACCTTATTCCTACCTTTGTGGGGTAGAAAGGTTGTTTAAGATAGACCCTCGGCTCAAAAGAAATGTGTCCGACACAATATATAAACTTCGAGCCCATCAATCCATCAGTCTATTAGGTAATATATAGTTCTTACAAAGAGCTAATTGTTTTTGAAAGATACCTTTTTCGTCAAAATGTTTAAACATCTTAAAAGTTGACTCAGTCTTGCATTTTCTGTCTTTTGACATCACCATTGCAAACAAAGAATTGCGACGCCCATTGACGGAGGGTGTGTCAATGAAAAAGACTACAAACTTATAGGTTTGACAAACTTTTAAAGAAGGGATGTAAATGAAAGTGGAAAGTGAAAGTTTTACAATACATAACATAAGTTAATATGCTATACACTACATCGTGAAGCAGCAAGTCTAACCCTCGGTTAACCAAAAGTTGCAAATCTATAGCCAAGGAACGAAATAACAGTAAATTAGAAAATTCAATATTTCCATTATTATTCAACAAACTACGGACTGGTTGAAAGACTATTCGCAGCTTCTTGCCATCAGATCATCTTGGTCTACGCAGATCAAGGGCTTAGCGAATGCATAAAACACCCCGCTTGAGGAGCACGATCACAAAGTCGAAAGACGTTGATTATATCAAACTTAAAACCCCCGATAATTTTAGTTCATCATAAGTAGAGACACTAAGTAGAAAATACGTGTCATAGACTTTGTGAGTCAGTGACAACAATATTATTGAAATTGAATTTCCATTAAAGAAAGACGACGATTAACATTATGAACTATTTGGATGAAATTTCCAATACAAAAGTGATATCCCATTATACTAAACGAGCTACTTTTTGTTAAACCTAATTAATTCAGTTGGATTGGTGATAACAATGTTTTTTAAAAAATCAGAATAATATAATCAGACATGGGGTGCACTTATTCCAAATATGATTGGCCAACCAGTATGTTATCTACTTTTAGGCAGAAACCAAATCCTACATCTCTTTTCTTATTTTAAGAATTTATTAATAAAAAATAAAGAAAAATTGAATCAATAAATAAAAGGTTCACCTCCTAATACCTACTTCTATGTCTGGCTGAGGCTTCTTACCAAATTAAAATACATTATGGAAAGACAAATAATATTTTTATTTGTAATATGAAAAGGGGATAATACAGCTACCAAACACTGTGTGAACCTAGTTTGATTGAAATTCATTACTACTCAGAATTGTTGTAAAATAGATAGAATTTCTTCGCCCCTAATTAAAGGTATCAGACTATCAGTTTTAAGTCTCGATAATAAAAAAATCTTGATAGAAAATGCGCTCCACTTTTAATGTGCCTTACACAACATGAATTTATATTGGTCGGGTTCAAAGCGAATACAAAAAATAAATAAAAATTCTAATTTTCGGGCTCTAAAGCGAGTACCGAGTATAACACTAATTATAGCAAGTCGAACTTCCTAAAAATCTGTATTAATCTCTTATGGTGGATATTCACATATATCCTAAATTTTTATATTTATAAATAATTTAGTTATTATAAGTTCTAAGAGTTGACTAAAATATTTTATTGGTTATTGTGGAAAAAACAGCTTTGTTCTCTTTACTTTTTTCCATCCCTACTCCACTATTTCTGTTTGAAAATTCTTTCCGTCCCTACTCCACTATTTCTGTTTGAAAATTCTTGAGCTATATGCTGCAATAATCTACAACATTCTCTTAATACTTTCTTCATTTTATATTTTTTGCTTTCATTTTTCCTCTTATCTTTTTGTGTTAAAAATGTATCTTGAGCCTAACTCAACCCCAAAAACTAGCTTGTAGGATGAGGATTGTCTAAGTCCATATAAGGAGTCCATGTTCCCATTCCATTTTCGATGTGGGACTCTTAACACTCCCCCGCACGCCCAGACCTCGTTAACTAGAGCGTGAACAATATAATTTGGAGGCCCAACATCGGTGAACAAAGAATTGGACTGAGTCTGACTCTGTCTATAGCTAGCCAGTGGGCCGGGCTCGGGACTGGCGGGTCGGGTTTGGCGGGGTCGGGGCGGGACAGGTGAAGGGGGCGGGATCGGGGTGGGTCGGGTCAGACGAGATCGGGTTTGGCGGGATTTGCCGAAGTCCGGTCCCGATCCCGGCGGGATCGGGTCGGGGGCGGGATCGGGTTTGGGATCCGGGCGGTTTTTCCTTTTTTTTTTAAAATAACATATGTATAAAAAACTCAATAATTAAACAAGACAAGATAGTGTAATAAAAACATCTCAAGACTGTTTTTATGACTCTTATATTATTTAATAGACATATGTTTTTTTTGTAATACAAATACAATTGTCGAAATTGCAACTTTGTGGTGTTGTCCAAAAGTTGCAAATTACATAATAAAATTGCAATTAAAAAAATTACATTCTGAAAAAAACATGTTCTAGTTTCTTGATAATTTCATGTGGTTCTTCGGTTGAAATTGGTATTTGTTGGTCAAATTGATCCACGTCGCTTCCACCACCTTCGGATAAGATTTCGTTGTAGTTTTCGTCTTCTTCTTCGTTGATCTCCGGTTGACCGCACCTTCTCCGCTCCGCTCGAATCCAATCTCTGAATAATACTATAATCTCCAAGCTGTCTCCGGCTAGTGAGTGTATGTGCTCTCCTATTTGATATCTGCAGGCAGAAAAAGCGCTTTCAGACGCAGTTGATGATGCTTGAATGTTCAAAACATCTCGGGCCATCATTGAAAATGTTGGAAAAATCTTCTCATTCCCCATCCAGTATTTTAGCAAGTCTTCACGTCATTCTTCATTGAGAACTGCTTGGTACGGTACAGAACCCTGCACAACAAAAATATCAAACTCGCTAATTTGGTTAGTAGCGGTACGACCGCACATTCTATTTCTGAGGCTTTCAATACTAGCCGCAGAAACAACATGTCTTTTGTGAGGTTGTGTTGAAGAATAAGATGGTATGGAAGCCGGTAGGTTACTAGCACTTTCTTGTTGGTAAAACCTATATACTTTTTTGCATTGGTCTTCTACGCTAGACAACACTTCTTCTTTAGTTTGTTCAATAGGTGGTGGGTGATTTGGATTTTTGGGAGTTGGAGGTGGTAGTACTTCTATACAATCATAAATAATTTCAATAAGTGATTCAGTACATTCTATTTTAATAGTCGGATTTAATACATCACCAATAATATAAATAGTGGGAATAGAAATAAAATATTTTTTTATTTCGATAAACATTTTTTAATAGCTGCCGTATAAGCTGGTTTTTTCATATATTCACTAAGTAATAAAAATATTAGAGCTATATAAAACAACATAGTTGAAATAGTAGGATAATAAATACCGGAAAATTCTTTTGTTGCTTGAAAAAATTTCTCTAAAAATACCATAAGTTCAATTTTTTTTACCCAATCGCTATCTACAACCATATCAGCTGGATTTTGATTATGAGAGTTAAAAAAATAAAGTTATAGATTTTCTATAGTCATAAGCAACAAGTAGTTGCTCGTATAAAGAATTTCACCTAGTGGGTACTTCTTCTGGAATTTTTCTATAAGGTAGTTGGCAATCGTGATAAGTTTATTTATATTCTTTTCTTCGTTGTATTCTATTATTTTTTAAAATAAAGTTTATAGCAAATTGTATTTTACTAAGAATGTCTTCAAAAAGCGATAGACCATCCTTTACAATTAAGTTATATATATGACACACATATTTTATATGAAAATGATCTGGAAAAGATGGAGTTAAACTATTTTTTAAAATTGTAATAGCGTAATTGTTAGAAGAAGCGTTATATAATGTAATAGTCATAATTTTATCAGTTATTCCGTAATAATCGCACACTTGATAAATATTTTCTGCAATAAAAGTACCAATGTGCCTATCATCTATATATCTATACGCTAAGATACATTTTTGCATAGACCATTTATAATCTATCCAATGACAAGTTACCGTTAAATAATCATGACCGTTAGTACTACGGCCTATATCAGAAGTGATAGCCACTTTGCCATTAAAATGATATAATGAATAACGTAAATACTGTTGATATTCATGTGCAAATTTAAATACATCTCTCTTAACAGTTGATCTAGGAAAACAGTTAAAAGCAGGATTATACAAATCGCTAATGTAATGAATAAAATCGGGAGATGAAGGAAATGAAAAAGGCAAACCCTCCACAACAACTAATTTTGTTATTGCTTCCCTATCTCTATGTTTATTGTATTTAGGGCCTACAATTCCCCCTGTCATAGGGTTAATTTGACCATGTACTTGGTCCGGGACAGTATCAGTATGTGAACCTTGTCCCGATGGAGCGGACATTTGCGCACCCTATTTTGAGGCCTCGTATTGGACATACCTAGCTGGATGAACCCTTACTACGTGTCTCATTAAACTCCCCGTCCCACCGTGACCTTTTCCAGTTTTAAATTTTAAAACATCTTTACAAATTTTACATCTAGCTACTTGATTCTCTACGTCCCTATAAAAAAATATCCATGCATCTGATTTTAATGGTCGTTTTGCTGGACCTCATCTCATACTAGGGGGAATATGAGGCATTTCAGTTGAAGATGCACTAGTGGGTGTGTTGTCATCAACATTAGTGGGTGTATCATCTAGATTATCGTCTAAATTAAAGTCTTCTTGAGTTTCAGAAAATAGCTCATCGTCTAAATCTAATGGTATTGTAGGAAAATGTTCAGTATCAAAAAAATCATTCTATGTAGAAATATGATGACTAGAAGAAGTACCCTTGCCCTTGTTGCCCCTACTAGAAGAAGTCTGACCCCTACCCGTAAGCATACGTTTAAATCATTTTATTATAAATTTATAATTATACTAATAAATAATTAAAGTAAATAAAATTAAGTGCGCTAAATAAAATAAACAGACAACAATAATTTAATGAAGGAACGAATGTACTAAACGCCGACGTAACGTCGGCGTGTAATCGAGAGGTTGAAAATTGAAACTTTGCTCGATGGAAGATCCTCATGCTAGTTGCCAACTTCACTCCCAATTCCCAAATGAATAAATAAAATTGAATATTTAGTAGACAATGTAGACTTGTAGAGAGATATAGATTGAGAGATTAGAGAGATTGTAGGAAGATTTGTGAGAAAGATGAAGAGAAAATGAGGTATTTATAGTTGGAAAATTGAATTAAAGTGTAAATATAATAACTTATGGGTTAAAAATAAATATTAAGGGGTTGGGGGAGGGGGGAGGCCAAAAATAGTCGTTGCACAACGACCAAAATGTAAAATAGTCGTTGGTGCAACGGTTATTTTTGCAAAAGGGGGGGGGGGGGATCGGGTCGGGACAGCCGGGACTGGGGCGGGTCGGGATGAGACATTGTCCCGTCCCGGTTCGAGTCCCGATACCACAATTTTTTTTAACTATACGGGTTCGGGTTCGGGGCAGGATCGGGGCGATGTCGGGCCGGGACCGGGCTGACTCGGCCCACTGGCCATCCTTAGACTCTGATACCATATTAAGAATGGATCTTGGGCCTAATTCAACCCCAAAAACTAGCTTATAGGGTGAAGATTGTCTAAGTCCATATAAGGAGTTCATGTTTCCATTCCATTTCCATGTAAGACTCTTGACATTTTGAGAACTATACTAGTGGGAGACATTACTAGAAATCTTTTAAAGTTTATAACTTTTTAGTGTAGACTAGATAAACAGACAACTAGCTATAGTTATCCTAATTTAATAATCTAAAATATAGTATTAAATATTTATATGTTATAACAGATTAAAATATATTGATCGTGTAACTTTTTTTGCACTATATGTATATAACGGCTCGGACAACCCCTCAAACATGAGGCTTCAGGGTCAATTTGAAAGGGAGAGGGTTTGTCCAAGCTGGAGCTTTATATCAGTCAAAAAAATAATTTTTTAACTTCACCAAATCTAAGCTGAAATTTTGTTAGTGAGGAGGGGCAAGTGTAGTCCAATTTTAGACGACGCAAGGATAATTTTGATATCAAATGATAATAAAGGGTAGAAGTGCTCACACTAATTATGATATGGTCTAAGGAGTCTTTTACTTGAAAATAAATAAAGAAAAATTGTTGTAAGATGTGTGATGGGTACAAGATGATGACATATACCTACACTTTTGCAATTTGCTTCTTATTTTTTAAGGTAAAGAGAACTTCTTTTGTTTCTTTCTCGGATAATAATATAATAGTTAGAAGCGTTTAACTTATATATATTACACTACAAGAATAAAGATATTTATTAATAATATTTTTATTATCATATGTTTGATGTCGTTGCTAAAAGTATTTTTCACAATAATTAAAGTTGTTGCATGTCGTTGCAATAGCCTTCGATGCGAAAACTTTTCCAAACAAGTTATTTTTTTTGTTGCCATTTATGATTTTTAGCAACAAAATATTAAATTTTTGTTGCCATTTACGTTTTTAGAAATAATATATTTATTGTTGCTAAAGTTTTGTTGTCAATTCTATACTTTCTTGCCGTGTCAACAATTAATGTACAGGAACTTTTATATTATTCGATTACCTAAAAGATAATTACGAATAATTGTTGATGAAAATGAGGTTAGTAATCTAAACTAAAACATGTAACCTGTTTAAATTCATATGTTGAAATACACGAATAGAGTACTAATTAGCTAAGTAACCAAATTATATTATAATAAACTCAAAATCATGTCTAAAGTCTATGAAACAAATTGGAATTAATTTATTTGAATCATCTGTCGAAGCTTTTGATAGAATATAAGTAGGATATTCCTAATATACTACGTATATTCCTTGATATTATTAGTGATATTATACATATGTAATTATGATAGTAATCTTTAGTATTAGAAAAATGTATATTTTATTTCCGTAATTATAGGCTAGGTTTACTATTGTATATCATATATATAAATATATTATATTAATGAAAATAATCAAGGGAGCAGTCTAGGACAAACTTTTCTTTCTCCAAAACTTTTCCCCTTCCGCCGCCCTACTCCAACTCGGCTGTCGGCCGATTAAACCCCATCCCTTCAAAAAAAATTTCCACAACCCTATTCTCCTCTTGTTCTTCCATCATGTCTACCACAAAGAACACATTTCATCATGCCCTTGCAGTCTCTAATATCAAGAATAACATCCTCTATTCCTCTCGTATATCGTCGTAATGCCCTTAATGCTAGGATTTGAAAAAGACTTTTCATGTCATTCCCATTTAGGTCCGATTCGGATCCCTCCGTTGTTTTCTTTTCCTTCCGCACCTTTTCCTCGAAATGAGAAAGAAGATGGTACACTTGAATTGTATTATTTAAGTGCTTATTGCTTATCGTTCTTGAGGTGGAAAACATCCAATACGCGACGTGGGCAGAACTATTTTCATGCAAGGTCGAATAAAGTCTTCCATCACATCGTCAAACCGGAAAAAGGCAAGGAGAAGGTGCCTTCCACAGATGATGAAATTGAGTTGTGGGCAACTCTTGATGCTACAGTCCTCCAATGAATCTATTCCACAATTTCTACAGACCTCTTACAGACAATTATCGAACCCGACGCCACGACAATGAAAGTTTAAAATAGGTTGCGTGATATATTCCAAGATAACAAAAATTCTCGTGCCGTAACCCTTGAGCAGGAATTCTCTCACATAAATATGGAGGATTTTTCGAATGCCTCAGCCTATTGTCAAAGGCTCAAGGAGTTGTCAGATCAACTCAAGAACGTCGGCGCGCCCGTCACAAACGACCGTCTCGTTCTTCAGATGGTTACATGCCTATCCGAGGCGTATAATGGAGTTGGCACTCTTCTTCGTCAAAACAATCATCTTCCGCCGTTTTACCAAGCACGCTCCATGCTCACATTAGAAGAAACAAGGTTGGCTAAAAAGGCAGCGACCGAAGTCAATTCCGCCATGATGGTGGCCACGTCATACGACACCGATGACCCTCACTCCTCGAAAAATTCTAGCCAAGATTGTAACAATGGTGGCGGCAAAAGGACCAAAATCGAAAAAATGGTGGCAAAAACTGCGGCGGAGGCCGCGGCGGTGGAAATAGTGATAGCCATGGTGGACAGTGGCCTTGGGGCTCGGCCAGTGGCCAGTGGCCCACTCCACCTTATCAGGCCTTTCCACCTTAATTTTGGGTCAGGCCCAATGACAACTAGCAGCAAGGTCGACAGAACTAAGCCTGGAAGCAGCCTGACCTACTTGGTACTCGGCCTCAACAGACCTTCACTTCTGCGGGCCCAGTAGCAGCCCTAACCCATACGGATATCGAGGCAGCGATGCATATACTTGGACTAAATCCTCCGGATGCAAATTGGTACATGGACACCGGTGCTACTTCTCACATGACATCCACACCAGGTAATCTCTCGTCTTATTTCAATTTAAGCAAAAATCGTGGCATAATTATTGGTAATGGTAATTCAATTCTAATTCGTGATTATGGTCACACAAATTTATCTCCCCCGAACCCACCTTTAGCCTTGAAAAATGTCCTTCATGCTCCTCAATTAATTAAAAATTTTGTGTCTGTTCGGAAAATTACAACTGATAACTGGGTTTCTGTCGACTTTGACCCTTTTGGATTTTCTGTGAAGGATTTCTCGACGGGGATACCTCTAATGAGATGTGATAGTTGGGGCGAGCTCTATCCTATCAGCACCACCAGCACCACCACTAAAGAAGTCACACCGTCAACGTTTGCCGCTTTAGCACATTCCTTATGGCATGCGCGTTTGGGTCATCCTGGAGCGTCTGTTCTTTCCTCTCTTAAAAACAATAATTTTATTGAGTGTAATAGTACACGTAGTACTAATGTTTGTCCTTCTTGTCCGCTTGGGACACATGTTAAATTACTGTTTGTTGCCTCCAATTCTAGTACTTTATTGCAATTTGATATTATTCATAGTGATTTGTGGACATCTCCCATTTTGAGCTCATTGGGCCACCGTTATTATGTGTTATTTTTGAATGATTATTCTAATTATTTGTGGACCTTTCCGCTATCTAAAAAGTCTCAAGTTTATTCCACATTCATATCATTTAGAGCATTCATTCGAACCCAATTTGAATGGGAAATTAATAACATTCAATGTGATAATGGAAGGAAATTTGATAATGGGCAGTTTAGGGCATTTTATAAGGTTAATGGTATATCTTTTTGATTTTCTTGTCCACATACGTCCTCACAAAATGGGAAAGTCGAAAGAAAAATTTGCACCATTAAAAATATTATTCGGACATTACTAGCCCATGCTTCATTACCACCTTCGTTTTGGCATCATGCATTACAGATGACGACTTACCTTCTTAACATACTCCATAGCAAATGATTAGCATACCAATCTCCTCTACAAATTATTTATCACAAAGACCCTTCGTATTCTCATCTTAGGGTGTTTATGCTATCCTCTCTTCCCATTCACTACAATAAACAAACTTCAAGCTCGTTCTACCGCTTGTGTCTTTTTGGGTTATCCGTCTAATAATCGTAGTTACAAATGTTATGATTTATCCTCTAATAAAATCATAATTAGTCGCCATGTTATTTTTTATGAAACTCAATTTCCGTTTGCTAAGTTGCATAATTCCGTGTCTAATTCTAAATAATTTTCTGGATGATGGGCTCTCACCGTATGTGGTCCACCATTTGGTCCTGCCCACATCTCCGGATTTGGACTAGTAGACACCAGCATGCCTAATGCCAACTGGCCTAGATCCGTCCCGTGATCAAATTTAGCCAGCAGGCCCAAACTCCCTCCGTCATCCAATTCTGCCAGCAGGCCCACTGCCTGCTGGCCCATTTTTCTCTTCCGGTGAGTCCCTGCCAACAGGCCCACTACCTGTTGGCCTAACCCGTGACCACCCTCTCGGTCCAGTCAGTTCCGATGTCACTACACCGACCCATGTCTGACCCACTTCTATCCGAGTCAAGGGCCCGTTACTCGTAGCCAACGGGGTATCTTTAGACCAAAATGACATTTTAATCTCAACTCTAATGTCACTAAATCACCCCTACCACGTAACCATTTGTCTTCCCTTCGTGATCCGAAATGGAAAATGGCCATGAATGATAAATATAATGCTCTTATTGAAAATAAAACATGGGAGTTGGTGCCCCATCCGCCTGGTGTCAATGTGATTCGTTCTACGTGGATTTTTACTCATAAGGAAAAATCTGATGGTTGTTTTGAGATGCATAAGTCCCCTCTTGTAGGTGATGAAAAAACTCAACAGGTTGGTGTGGATTGTGGAGAGACATTTAGTCCGGTGGTCAAACCGGCGACTATTCGCACAGTTCTCAATCTGACTCTCTCAAAAGCATGACACATTTATCAGCTGGACGTGAAAAATGCATTCTTACATGGTGATCTCAAGGAAGCCGTATACATGCATCAGCCCTTGGGTTTCGGGGACCCCGATCATCCTAACCATGTGTGCTTGCTGAAGAAGTCCTTGTATGGGCTAAAACAAGCTCATCGGGCTTGGTACAAAAGGTTTGCAGATTATGTGTATACTATTGGGTTTTCTCACAGCAGGTCTGATCATTCTCTGTTCATCTACCGTCGCGGTACTTCTCTGGCATACATTCTGTTATATGTGGATGATATTATATTGATTGCCTCCTATGATAAACTGCGCAAGTCTATCATATCTCTTCTCAGCTCCGAATTTGCTATGAAAGACTTGAGGTCTTTGAGTTATTTTTTGGGTATAGCTGTAACTCGTCATGCAAGTGGTCTATTTCTATCCCAGAGAAAGTATGCAACTGAGATTATTGAACGCACTGACATGTCATCTCCTACTCTGGTTGACATCAAACCGAAGTTGAGTGCTAATTCTAGCACACCCTACGAGGATCCCTCCCACTATCGCAGTCTTGCATGCACTCTTCAGTATCTTACGTTCACGAGGCTCGATATTACTTATGCAGTGCGGTATGTGTGTTTATTTATGCATGATCCGTGGGAAGAACACATGCACGCTCTCAAACGCATTGTGTGTTACATTTATGACACTTTTGATTATGGTTTTACACTTATATCCATCATTCGTATCTACTCCCATGCCTTATACAAATGCTGATTGGAGTGGATGTCCATATACCAGACGCTCGACATCTGGTTATTGTATGTTTCTAGGTGATAACTTGGTCTCTTGGTTGGCTAAACACCATGCTACTTTATCGCGTTCCAGCGCGGAGACAGAGTATCGAGGGGTAGCCAATGTGGTGTCTGAGTCATGTTGACTGCGTAACCTCCTCTTAGAGCTTCATTTTCCTATTCATAAAGCTACCTTGGTAAACTGCGATAATGTTAGTGCGATATATCTCTCTGAAAATCCTATCCAACATTAGCGCACTAAACATATCGAGATGGATATTCACTTTGTTCGCGAAAAGGTAGCTCGTGGACAAGTACGTGTCTTGCATGTCCCTTCACGGTACTAAATTGCTGACATCTTTACTAAGGGTCTTCCCTTAGTTCTGTTTGAAGATTTTAGGGACAGTCTCAGCGTACGACAATTGTCCGCTATGACTGCGGGGGTGTGATAGAATATACATAGGATATTCCTAATATACTACGTATATTCCTTGATATTGTTAGTGATATTGTACATATGTAATTATGATAGTAATCTTCAGTATTAGGAAAATGTATATTTGATTTCCGTAATTATAGGCTAGGTTTACTATTGTATATCATGTATATAAACCTATTACATTAATGAAAATAATCAAGGGATTATTCTCTTTCAACTTTGGTGGATAAAGTCCCCGATATCTTATCGGTGGGAGATTGTTGTGCTCCGTGAAATTAGTCGAGGTGCGCATAAGCAGACCTGGACATCACGAATTATATAAAAAAATCCTTATAGCTATTAATTTGTTCGCTGATATTCTTTTATCTATAATTAAATACAATTTAGTCAGCTTTCTATGGGTTAAAACTGATACGTGAAAGTTAAAAACATTCCCTATGAAGATATGTTTTTAATAGTCGAAGGGTGATAAAATCAATTCGTAAGAGTTTTGGGCAAAATTGAACAAATCTTTTCAGGTACTTTTAATTCATAAGTTTGCAAATTAAAACGTGTAATAGATAATGCACGAGGCTAGAATTTTTTTCATATTGTTATAATAGTTTGGTAAAAATAAGCTTTGTCCATAACCCTAACATTTTCGGTATTGTACGCCTTTCTTGATTATCATTATCTATTATTCACACGATCCAACCGTTACCTATGTGGTTGAGATTCTTTAGAAGTAAATCCAGAATTCTTTAAGAACAATTACAATTTAGACTTATCTTAATCGGTCAATATAATATTATATATATGGTCACGTATCTCCGGAACTAGACGGGCTGGCCTCACAACTCCGGTCCTTCGGTGATCGAGAGGCTAACCTCACCGGTTGTACGTGTTCAGGCATTGAGATTGGCATCGCCTTTGATGAGTCACATCCGATCTATCTTTATCTTCCACGTGTCACCTCCCGAACCAACCAGCTGCCGAGCTAAGATTTTACCCTATACAGAATCATCACAAATTTTTCCTCTACAAGATCGTGATTTAAGTTTTTCAGTCAGACAACTAGAATTTTCATCAAAACTATCTTTAATGGAAATTGGAACATCAACTTCATTGGGATAAAAAAATCTGTTTGTATGAAGGCCGACCAGAGAACAGGAAGTTGAGATAAAATATTTGAAAAATCCTTTATGTCTATAATTCGAAAAAGTCGTCTAGAGTTAATTCAATATTGTATATTTGAAAAATAGTCAAATACATATTGTATAAAGACCAGCACCATCACAAAATCAAGATTCTATTAATTTTTTATATGGTTCTTATAATTACTTCATGTTTTTGTACATAGGGCATGTTCATTGTATGAACAATGAGATCTTAAGACACTAGAAGAGAATCATAAGTTACGTGTTTATAATTTTATTTTGCCCAAAGAAAAGTTGAGTAATAAGTGATAGTGCGAAGTTAATTATTTTGATTTATAATTTTTTTTCCTGACGGTATTCGTTAATCTAAATTTGTGTTATGTATAAATTTCTCTTTACCAAAATCTTTTTTCATACCTAAATTTCGAATCCAATATCTCTGATTAAGCAATTTTCTCCAATATAATCTCCCGCCTAAGTAAGTTACAAAAGGTTGGAGATTAGAGTCATGTATGAGATTTTTCGAGTTATATAACTTTTATATATATATATATATATATATATATATATATATATATATATGCATTTCCCACAAAAATAATATTAATAAGTGAAAGCTAATTTTGGAGTTCCGGATATAGTCAATTTTTTTTATAATAACGTCGTTTATCTGAATATTTTTTTATTGTTGTAGCGAGATGTTATTGTAGAGAACATATAATATAATATAATATAATATAATATAATATAATATAATATAATATAATATAATATAATATAATATAATATAATATAATATAATATAATATAATATAATATAATATAATATAATATAATATAATATGATATGAGAGTTGGTTCCAAGAAAACTTACCGTTATAGCAAAATATTATTAACAGAGGATGACGGTTATAGAGAGGGATTCCACGAGTATTTATTAAACTTATTTATTTGAGTTTAAATTGTGGGTGTTGATAGTGTAAAATAATTTTGCACCTTGAAGTTAATATAAAATCGAGTGCAAATGTTTTTATCGCAGAAAAACATATTAATGAAACTGGCCGACCAAATCTGAACAACGCACTTCTCTCCAAATTATAACCTATTTTTGGTTAGTCCTTACAATTTTTTTTTTCTACCAATTCCAATTTCGTTCAGCAATATTGGAAGTTCAAAATGTAGTTTACCAACTGAATTTCTTATTCTCAACGAATTGAATTACAACAACATATCAAGTATAAATATCACAAATTGAATTATAATCTCTTATATATATATATATATATATATATATATATATATATATATATATATATATATATATATCTTGCTTTTTATTGAACTTGACAAGATTTGTATGTTTTTTCAACCATACTTTCACAATAATCTGAATTGCCAAAATATTAACTATCACGGAATTTTCAATAATATGAATTGGACCACCATAGACATGAAGCACGTTTCCATTATCCTTGGAGACTATAATTTCAATACTCGCTTTTTGAGCTTTCTGGTCCAAACTTGCATCAATATAAAACATCACAATTTCACGACTAGAATTAGAAAAAAAAAAGTCAAATCCAAAAATAATTTATACCACCATGTTGAAAAACCAATAATAAGATGCAAGTTAGGGCAAATAATTAATGGGCTCATTTACACTAATGTATAACTTAAACCTATATTGCTTACGGAGTAAATGGATAACACTTCCTTTATTCTTCCTAAAAATATGACAATATGTTTGTTTAACGATAGACTTTGGGACCTTGAGGGATGGAAAGTGTTTATTGGCTACTTTTTCAACCCTGACTTTGATAAATAGTTATCGTTATGGAGTTTCAAATTTCAAATTTAAAGGTGAAATTCTAAGGTATTTGAAACTCGCTAAAAACTTATTTGTAGAATTTACAACAAATTAATAAATACATGACATATGTTTGCATATAAACTTTTATCACTTAACAATAGTTAATTATTGCATATTTTTCAATTTATTAAATCATTTACACTCTTTTACATATTGTTCATAATGTATCTATTAGAATAATTATGGCCAAATCCCATAATTATATTTATTCTCCATTAATCATGATATTGTAATTAGTAGTATAATCAATTAGTCATCAATTAGGAGGATTGTAAGTAACTAACATCTTATATTTTAGGTAAACTTAGATTAGAACTAGAACCTATGATTGTATATATTTCCTAACATTGGAATGAAATAATCAAGGAAATAATTTCCTACATTGTATCAATAGCATAAGATCTTTTGCCCTAAACCCTTTTATTTCTTTTCCCTTAGCCGAATTTTCTTTCTCTTCTTATTGTTTTTCGGCCACCTTAGGTTTAGTAGTCATATACCCTAAACCTAAACCTAAAACACACCCTAACCGACAACTACCCCCCCGGGGGGGGGGGGCTAGAACTTGTTTCTCTTCCAAAAACCCTAACCAACATTTAGGGTTCTTCCATCCACTTCCATCAAAACACCACCTACTTCTCTTCTTCTTTTATTTCTAAGTGGAATCTATGGCCGAAAAACAAAGTTTTCATCCCGCTCTTGCCGTTAATAACGTCAAGAACTTTATATCCATAACTCTTGAAATGGAAAAAGGGCAATATACCTCTTGGGCGGAGTTGTTCAAAATTCATTGCCGCACTTATGAGGTAATCGACCATATCATCCCATCTGAGTCATCTTCGGATACCACTACGGTAGACAAAAAACTATGGTCCCGGTTAGATGTTATAGTCCTTCAATGGATTTATGGCACAATTTCGAATGATCTTCTCCATACCATATTAGAGTCGAATTCTACGGCTCAACATGTGTGGAAACATTTATAAAACATATTTCAAGATAACAAACTTTCTAGGGCCGTTTATCTTGAACACCAATTTACTAATGTTAAATTGGATGACTTTTCCAACATCTCTGCCTATTGTCAGGAATTGAAGGTACTTGCGAACCAACTATCCAACGTTGGTTTGCCCGTAACAAATCAAAGGTTGGTCATTCAGTTGATTGCAGGGTTGAATGAACAATATGATGGAGTTGCTACATTAATTCAGCAAAGTAATCTGTTGCCTCCTTTTTATGAGGCCCGTTTGAGATTGATTCTCGAGGAAACACGAAAAACAAAACAGGTATCCTCTGGAGCAGCCACCACCGGAATTGCTTTCGTCTCCACGAACTCATTTTCACATATTTGGAGCCCCAAAATTCTGATTCGGGAGGCCATGGTAATCGGCACAATAATGAGAAAAAATGAGGTTCAAACCGTAACAATAAAGGGGAAAATAACGGTGGAAAGGGACGGGGGAGAGGCGATGACCAACCTGTCGGCGACAGTGGTCAGTCTGGGCAATGACGGACAGGTAGTGGCGGTAATCAATGGGGGCAGTACCCACCATGGGACTGGGCCCCACAGTGGGATGCCCCGCCATGCCCATATCCAACATCATCGTGGGCCAGGCCTCAATCTTCAAATAGCCAACCTGGAATTCTAGGGTTTCGTCCACAACACGCATTTGCGCCCAGGCACCGTCCTCTGTTGGCTGGCTATGCACCCACGGACATTGAACAAGCCATGAATAGCGTGAATCTAAGCGTTCCAGATGAGTCATGGTACATGTACACATGGGTTACGTCACACATGACGACATCTCAAGGTAATCTCTCATCTTATTTTAATATGAGCAATAATAAAAATATTGTATCGGCAGTGGGCAGGAAATTCCAATTTGTGTTATTGGTCATGTAACACTACCCTCTCCACACCCACCATTATACTTGAAAAACGTATTACATGCCCCAAAATTGATTAAGAACTAGATCTCTGTTAGACGTTTTATAATTGACAATAATATTTCTGTAAATTTTGATCCGTTTGCCTTTTCTGTGAAGGATTTTCAGACGGGGATGCCACTAATGAGATGCAATAGCACGGGGGACTTGTATCCAGTCACCACTGTTTCCAACAATAGCATAACCAAACCATCAACCTTTGTTGTCATTTCTCCTACTCTAAGGCACAATCGGTTGGGACACCCAGAAGCACAAGTTTTTAATAATCTTAGGAAGAATAATTTGCTTTATTATAACAAACTTTTGGACTCTTCTGTTTGCCAAACTTGTGTGTTTGGTAAACATGTTAAGCTTCCTTTTTCATCATCTACTTCTCATACCTTTATGTCATTTGATCTTGTGCATTGTGATTTGTGGGCATCACCAGTTTTGAGTTCTACTCATTCTAGATGATTATTCGAATTTTTTGTGGACTTTTTCCTTAGGTCATAAATCACAAACCTACCACCATTTTAAAACAATTTAATGTTTTTATCAAAACTCAATTTGGCAAATGCATTAAATGCGTTCAATGTGACAATGGTGGGAATTCATAAATGCCTACTTTAATGATTTTTGTCACCAAAATGGGATGTCTTTGCGTCTTTCGTGTCCACATACATCACCA
The DNA here is from genome assembly GCA_029783415.1 of Anisodus acutangulus. Classification (NCBI taxonomy): domain Eukaryota; kingdom Viridiplantae; phylum Streptophyta; class Magnoliopsida; order Solanales; family Solanaceae; genus Anisodus; species Anisodus acutangulus. The sequence continues at coordinate 584,734 of CM056511.1, forward strand.
TAAAATGGAAAAATCGAAAGAAAAGTTTAAACAATTAACAATATGATTTGCTCTCTTCTTGTGCATTCTTCCACACTACCAAAGTTTTGGCACCATGCACTTCAAATGACCTCATATCTTTTAAATATTCTTCATAGTAAATTGCTCTCCAATGTGTCTCCCACACAAATATTGTATCACAGTCTCCCGTCTTTTACACATTTGAGGGTGTTTGTGTTATCCTTTATTTCCATCCACTACCATTAACAAGTTGTAGGCTCGTTCAACTCCTTGTGTGTTTTGGGGATACCTGTAAAATCATAGGGGATATAAGTGTTATGATTTGACGAATGGAAAATAATTATCTCTCGTCATGTAGTTTTTGATGAGTCGACATTCCAGTTTGCTAAGTCTCATGTGACATCCTCACCTTCATATGATTTTTTGGACAACGGAATACATTCCATTTTACACCACCACCTTAATATCCAACCACAAGTAGAACCAACCCAATAAAATACCCAACATTTTCCAGCCCAACCACAAAATGGGGCTGGACTGGAGACCACAACCTTGTTCCCGATAGTCTCGGCCCAGTCCTATTTTCGTGGCGTGCAGGCCCAAGTGGGGCAGCCCACTGCTCCATCAATCGAAACCTTACCCCAGCTCAATACCGGCTTTTGCCTAATACTGGATCGGCTACCCATTTTCACTTGGGCCACAATACACCCACTCGGCCCAATACCATACCCGAGTCCCCTACTACCAAACCAATGACGGAACAACCTCAGACCATTGAAACTCGTGCCATGCACGGGATTTTTTAGCCCAAGCGTCAGTTTAACCTACTATCCTTAGTTCAATAATCACCTCTAACAAAAACTCCCAAAGTCGCCTTGTCCGACCCGAATTGGAAAGCTGTTATGTTAGATAAATTTAATGCTCTTATAATAAATAAGACGTGGGAATTAGTACCACGTCCATCTAATGTGAACGTCATTTGGCCTATGTGGGTTTTTTGTCATAAAAAGAATTCTGATGGTTCTTTTGCGAAATACAAAGCTCGTCTTGTTAGTGATGGCAGGTCTCAACATGTTGGAGTAGATTGTGGTGAAACATTCAGTCCGGTAGTTAGGCCAGCAACTATCAAGACTGTTCTCAGCGTGGCTCTTTCCAAATCTTGGTCCATTCATCAGTTGAATGTTAAAAATGCATTCTTACATGGACACTTACATGAAACAGTGTATATGCATCAACTGTTGGTTTTCCGAGATTATACCCATCTAGATCATGTTTGCATGTTGAAGAAATTCTTATATGGTTTGAAACAAGCTCATCGGGCATGGTATAACAGGTTTGTAGGATTTGTTTTCAAGTTGGGATTCTCTCATAGCAAGTCCGATCAATCGTTGTTCATTTATCGGAAGGGCGCTGACATGGCATATATACTTCTGTATGTCGATGATATTATTATCACAGCATCATCCACTTCACTTCGTCAATCTATTATGTCTCTTTTTGCAACAAAATTTGCAATGAAGGACTTGGGTCCGTTGAATTATTTTCTTGGCATAACCGTCACCCAATATGCAGGTGGTCTATTTCTCAGTCAAAAGAAATATGCCGAAGAAATAATTGACAAAGCAGATATGTCTTCCTGCAAACTATCACATACTCTAGTTGACAAAAAGGCGAAATTGAGTAACGATACCGGAACTCCATACAACGATCATATATATTACTGCAGCCTAGTAGGGCTTTGCAGTATCTGACTTTTACAAGACTAGATATTTTCTATGCAGTTCAGCAAGTTTGTTTACACATGCATGATCCGAATGAAGAACATATGGTGGCTCTCAAAAGGATTCTGCGGTATGTTAAGAGTACTCTCCATTTCGGCCTACATCTGTATAAGTCCTCCATCTCGAGTCTTTCAGTTTACACAGATGCATATTGGGGTGGCTATCCGGACACACGTCGTTCCACTTCCGGTTATTGTGTGTTCTTTGGAGACAATCTCATTTAATGGTCGTCCAAACGACAATCCACTCTGTCTCGGTCAAGTGCTGAGGCAGAATACCGAGGTGTTGCCAATGTGGTTGGTGAATCATGTTGGCTCCGTAATCTACTGTTGGAGCTACATTGTCCGATTGAAAAGGCAACAGTGGTGTATTGTGACAATGTGAGTGCGATATACTTATCCGGCAATCATGTTCAGCATCAGCGCACAAAACACATTGAAATGAATATCTTATTTGTCCGCGAAAAGGTTGCCCGTGGACAAGTCTGTGTTCTCCATGTACCGTCCCGCTATCAAATTATAGATATCTTCACGAAAGGTCTTTCGCGCGTACTTTTTGATAATTTCCGGGATAATCATAGCATACGTGAACCTCCCGCTATGACTGCAGGGGACTATTAGAATAATTATGGGCAAATCCCATAATTATATTTATTCTCCATTAATCATGATATTGTAATTAGTAGTATAATTAATTAGTCATCAATTAGAAGGATTGTAAGTAATTAGCATCTTATATTTTAGGTAAACTTAGATTAGTACTAGAACCTATAATTGTATATATTTCCTAACATTGGAATGAAATAATCAGGGAATCATTTTCCTACAATATCGTAGGATATAAATAATAAAATAAGATTATTAGATAATAAGTAAAGATAAAATGAAAAAAATAAATAAGGTAATAACGCCATCATACCATTCCGTCATTACACATAATAAGACTTTTCATCGTTACATAACGATGAATTTAATGATACAATACAATAAAATTTAAGTAACAAGCAAAATTAATAATGTATTCAAAGTAACAACAAAATACAATACAATAGATAACAATCATCCAAACAAGTTGTTAATCATAATAAGTTGTATTAATTTAATATAAACCCCTGATGTAAATAAATTTTAACTTTATAACTCCATTTATGTAAGTCAATAACTAATTTTCAATTATAAAGAAAAAGAATGACATATATAATTTTTACTGAGGGGGTGGGTGGTTGAGCCAGGAGGTACATATAAAACAACATATATAAAACAACATTGAGGGATGGTAAAGTTAGGGTTTATTAGCTATTTTTCCGATCCTAATTTTAAAAAATAGTTGGAGTTTCAAATTCTAATTTCAAGACATTTGAAACTTAAAAACTTAATTATAATATTTACGCCAAATCAATAAATGAATAACATGTGTTTCACATGTATTTTTATTACTTAACCCTGATTAATTAATCTTTCTGTTCCAATTTATGTGACACAACTAGAATTTCGAGACTTGACTTCTAAATTTTAATCGTGAATCCGGACATAAAAACTTTTAAATTTTTATAAATAAAATTTATATATCTAAAAGCCACGTAAAAAAATGTAATAAATCACAATAATTAAAAATTTAAAATATTTTAAAGACATATAAAATAAATCCGATCAATTCACTCTCGAAATTCGAAAGATGCAATATAAATTGAAACGAAGAGAATGCAGATTTTTACTTTATTAAATGAAAACCACATGAAAAGTACTACTATAAATTATAGCTTTTCTCATATTAATTTGATGAAAAAATACGTTTTAAAATATTGGTTGCAATTTAAATTTCAAAAATTGAGATAGAGGAATATTTCTTAAACTTTATGTCCAGTCAAATTAACATCACATAAATTAGGACGGAGAGAGTAGGGTACATTTAAAACAACCTATATAAACAACATTCCACCACCAAATTTCTGAAGAAAAAAACAATGCAAGCTATGAACTCATTTCAAAGCTCTGGAGAAAATGATGCTTCTCATTTCGATCCGACGTCGTCTCACGACGACTTTCTCCAACAAATTCTCTCATCCGTTCCTTCTTCTTCTTCTCCATGGCCTGACATGATCTCCGGCGACGGTCAAACTCCGTACAATTTCGACGATCATCAGTCAACTCTCTTAGCTTCAAAGCTTCGGCACCATCAGATCACCGGTGACGGAGCTGCTGCTAAAGCATTGATGCTTCAACAACAGCTTTTGCTTTCTACAGGAGTCGCTGATAATGGCGATCAAAACGACGACGGTTTAAATCCGGTCAGTTTCATTTACTACCGAAAATTTCAATTGCTTAATTTTCTGAATAATAGTATTTCCTCTGTACCAATTTATATGTCACTTTTTGTTTTTCGAGATTCAAACTACATGAATTTTGATCAGCATTTTAAAATGTACTTTTCATGTAGTTTTCAAATATATAAATTTTAATTTTAAAATATTAAGTTAATTTAATCCAGTTTAGCTTCAAAATTTAGTCAGATTGACTTTTGAAAAGCGAAAAGTGTCACATAAATTGGAACGAAGCAAGTAGTAAATTAATGATGAATTAATTACCGGCAAAGCCGGTGATAAGTTTTATTTAGTACCAAAAATTCAATAGAGTGACAGCTTAATATTGCATTCTGTCTCTCAATTTATGTGCCATCTTTGAGTTCGAGATTCAAATAAGTCTTGTCGCCATGTGATCAGGATGTCACGGATTCAAGCCGTAGAAACAGTCTCTTGCAGAAATGCAAGGTAAGACTATGGTACAATAAACTCTTGTGGTATGTATTTTTCCCGAATCTTGCTCATAGCGGGAGTTTACTGGACTGGGCTGCTTAAACATGTCTTTGTTTGACCGTAATTTTTTTATATATCTTTTTAAAAATTTGAATCATTATGACTTATAATACTTTTTATGTAGTTTTCAAATATATAAATTTAATTTCAAAGATTTAATGATTTTATGCCTGAATTCACAGTTAAAATTTAACTGTTTGACTCTCGAAATTCGAACCGTGTCGTGTAAATTGAGACAAAAGGTACTAGTAGATTAGTGACGAATTAATTACAGGTAAATCCGGTGAGTTTCATTTAGTACCAAAAATAAGTAAAGTGATTAATTGATTAATTTGCAGAATTTGTAGTAGTAGATTAATGACGAATTAATTACAGGCAAATCCGGTGAGTTTCATGTAGTACCAAAAATTCAATATAGCGACAGTTTAATCATGTTTATTATGGTTGTAATTGACTTAGTTATAGTAGATTAATGACGAATTAATATATACAGGCAAATGACATTTCAGTTCAAGCTCTTTTCAATGGATTCACTGGATCTCTTGATCAAACCTCTAATCAATCTCAGCATTTTCACCATTCTCAGGTCTGCATATATATACATTTCGATATATTTCAATCAATTATAGTACAATTTTTTGAGCTAATTAATCGAAATCAACTCTCACATATATATATATATATATCTATATCCCTCCTTTTAGATGGGTTACACTGTCGTGAGACATGTTAGTTTTATCATGACAGTGTCGCAATAGTAATTTAACCTAGTACGAGCAGTGGCGGAGCCAAAATTTATATTATGGGAGTTCAAAAATATAAAGAAGTAAACACATGAAAAAGTTAAGGGGTTCAACATCTATTATATATGCATAAAAATAATTTTAACCTTTTATCTACAATATAATTTTTCACCGAAGGTGATTCGGATGAACCCCTCGGCATAACCTTGCTCCGCCCCTGAGTACGAGAAGAATTGATTCACACAATTGGTCATTGCACTTTGTTGAAAAGCTAGTGACGTGAAGCTACTGTGTGCTAAATTATGATTGAACGCCCGTATAATTTTTTCCCCTAATTTATCGAAATCTCAACTCTCCTTTGTACATATTTTTTCTCTCAATGCGTTGCATATATACATATATAGGCGGAGTTGATACAGAATAAATTATACTAACGGCTATCAATGTTTTATGAAAATATAGGCACAGAGTTTCGGAGCTCCAGCGTCGTCGACGATGAATCAAACACCGGCGGCAAGTGGTTCAGCTGGTGGAGCGCAGCCAAAGCAACAGAAAGTTAGGGCTCGAAGAGGACAAGCAACTGATCCTCATAGCATTGCTGAAAGAGTACGTACTTAGCGATTGATAAATTTTATAGCTAATTTTTTTTTTGTTAATCCTATTTAGCAATGGAGCAGCGACAAATTAAAAAAAAAATTACATTAGCTGCGAGTTATTTAGTGATAGATTAAAGACAAAATTCATAAGTAGCTAATTTTAATTCTTCAGCAGCATTTCTGCACTCGCCGTTCATCTATTAGTGTTGCAGTTATTTTTACGGTATGAATTAGCGACAGACAAATTTTATAGTTAAATTAAAAAATTTATTTCTTAATCCTATTCATCAATGGAGTGGCGTCAAATTATCCTGAAAGTATATTAACTACGAGTTATTCAGTGACATATTAATGAAATTCATAGCTAATTTTCAATTCTTATGTAGTGTCTCTACACTCGTCGTTCATCTATCAGTGTTCCAGTTATTTTTACAGCATGAATTAGCAACTAACAAATTTTATAGCTAAACTGAAAAGTTTGTTTGTTAATCCTATTTATCAGTGGAGTGATGACAAATTATCATGAAATTACATTAACTGCGAGTTATTTAGTGACACATTAAGGACGAAATTCATAGCTAATTTTAATTCTTCTACAGCATCTCCGCACTCGCCGCCTATCATCTATCAGTACAATTGCAGTTATTTTTATTTTTCTATTAAAAAAATTATTTTGGGGATTTTAGTGGTTTTGATTTTTGTTGAGTTGTGATCAGTTAGTTAGATTGTGATGCCGAATATTGTGGATTTTCTGATTTGTTTTGTTGTGCTCCGAATTTGGATGTGAGCAGTTGCGAAGAGAGAGAATTGCAGAGAGAATGAAGTCGTTGCAGGAGTTGGTACCAAATGGCAATAAGGTAATTTTCTCACTCCTATTAACATAAATTAAAATCATTGGTTTCGTTTCTAATATTCCATCTCGATTCCTTTAAGATTTTTAAAAATATACGTTTTAAAAATCATATAAACACACGTAGGCCAAAATTATCACTCATTCTGTCTCAATTTACGGAAGGCGGTTGATCGTTAAGCATAAAATAAAAAGTTTGAAATTGAATCACTAAATATAAAAAGATATCATTAATTTTGTGTCTAACTAAAAAATATAAAGTATTGTCACATAAATTGGAATGGAGAGAATATTACTTTTGCTCAATTTATGTGAATAGGTACTACGAAGATTAGAATACCTAATTTTTATGTGAATATTGTGTATAGATTGTTCTAGCTTTCTAAAAATATGTTCTCATATTTGAAAATTGTTCTAAAACATATTCAAAAATTATTCTCAAATAATTATTATAAAAAATTATTTAATTTTCAAACAATAAAACAACAACAATAATAATATACCCAGTATAATCCTATTAGGTGAGGTTTAGGGAGGATAGAGCGTACACATACCTTATCTCTATCTTTTGACGGGTAAATAGACTGTTTATGATAGACTCTCGGTTCAAATAATAAAACATTCACATAAAATGAGGCGGAAAACATATAGTAAGACTGTAAGAGTACTCAATTTAATTCAAATTATTTATATACAATTAGCTCAACAAATCGAATTACTGATACACAAAGAACCAACCAAACTGACCTAGTGGATAAATCAGAAATATAGAAACAAAAACAGCAATTGGATCAGAGAATGCGATTGCATTATCCCCAAAGGTGGAGATAGATAGAAGAAGCTCTCTTTTGCCTTGACTCTGTTCCCGTGATCCTAAGGTGAGGTGGTGGAGAGAGATGAGACCGGTTATATAATAGGGGAAGTAGATGCAAGCTTTTTCTTTCAATAGCCGGCCGCTTTGATGAGGTGAGGGGAAAGAATGCCACCGTAATGGCCGATCGGTGCCTGACAGCATGGGGCAAAGCAAATGGCAAAGCTTCAAGTGACTTGTTAGGGCTGTCGAAGAGCAAAGAAAAAAGTCACTCGAAGCTCCTCTCCTTCCACTTCAGGTTCGGGGAGCTCCAGCAGGGGGACAAGCCTATCATTGATAAAAAAAAGTGTTCAAAAGAGGATAAAATTCCGATGATTCCGGAAACAAATTTGAAATGTTTAAATTTTGAAGTTTGGCGAATCTCATCCCGTTTTCATATCCTAGAGTATTATTTTAGCTGCTCTGAGTCTAGTGCTTGCTATGGTGGGCATGTGTCATTCCAAAATTATCGTCCCACGTGCCAAATGGAGATCAGATAGGCATAATTCAACATTTATTAATGTATGCATGTTACGGAAGGACCAATTATCTTTTATAAGTACTTTATCTTTCTTCTCATATTTTTGTAATTGTACATTATTTTTCAGTAACGTTATTTTACGTGAATAATATTAGTAGTTTGTTGTAAGTGAAAGTGAAATATTGATGTTACAAGTCAAATAAAGACCGATTCAAAATTTTGTAAGTCAAGACATTATTGTTAAGAGTCTCACATCATAAATGAAATGGAAATATGAACTCCTTATATGGAATTGGACAATCCTCACCCACAAGCTAGTTTTTGGGGTTGAGTTAGACCCAAGATCCATTCTTTACATGGTATCAGAGCCAGACTCATTTCAATTCTTTATTCGTCGATGTTGGGCCCCCAAATTATATTGTCCACGCTCCAGTTAACGGGGTTTGTGCGTGCGGTGGAGTGTTAAGAGTCCCACATCGGAAATGGAATGGAAACATACTCTTAATATGGACTTGGACAATCATCACCCCACAAGCTAATTTTTGGGGTTGAGTTAGACCCAAGATTCATTCTTTACAATTATTACTATATCTTCAATTCTTTAGTGAAGATTTGTATAAACTTAGTAGTATAAATTTAGATATTTTTGTTAGTCAACTATATATATGTGAGTAAATTTTATTTTAACTCAAAAGTGTGTGCTCCTGTTTCTCTAATTCAGCATGTGAGAGCAAATTATATTCTGCCAGAGTAAATACCAGATTATGAATTTCATAAATTACACTCTAGAAATTCTGTCTTATATTAATGGGGAACTAACGTGATGGTGCTTTATGGAATGACAGACAGACAAGGCTTCAATGTTAGATGAGATCATCGACTATGTCAGGTTCCTCCAGCTCCAAGTCAAAGTACTCTCTCTTTCTCTTTCTTCTGTTTCCACATTTATTGTTCTTGGACTTAAAAACTGGAAATGGATGCTTCCCTGTTGACAAATTGGGATGGAAAATGATGTAGTAATAATTGTTTCCAACTTGGTTTGTCAATATGGGTTTCTACTTTCTAGTATAGTATTTCTTGTGTTTCAATTAATCAATTTATATGGAGTACTTTTTTTAGGATGTGTTTGGTTTGAAGGAAAAATATTTTCCTGAAAAACAAATGGTTCTTTTACTTATATTTTAGTGTTTAGTAAGTAAGAAAATATTGTCTTAAAAATATTTATATGTAATCTAATAAAATACTATGATGGGGTTAGGTGGGGTGGGGAGGAGATAGTGAGATTGGTACGCCATTTATGAAACTTATCATTTTCTTGCTTTTGACCAACCTTATATGAAAAAAATTGGAATCCTCCATATCAAACACATTGTTAGTTTGTCCAAAAAAAATGTTACTTTCTTAAACTTTATATTCTTCAAATTAAGACACATAAACTGAGACGAAAGGATTAGTAAATAGATATCTTTTTGGCCATTTCTATTGGACTACTATAATTTCATATGGTGTTTGTGCTTTTCTTCATTTTTTCTTCTTCTGTGTTTAGGTTCTGAGTATGAGCAGATTGGGAGCTGCTGCAGCTGTTGCTCCCCTAGTTGTTGATAGGTCCTCTAAGGTACTACATCATACCTTAGTTGAAATTCCAGTTATTATTTCGAATATCTCTACAATATGTCTACGTAATATTGAATCATAAGCTAATTATGAACCATTACGCCACTACCGAGGGTTGTAGTGAGATTGATAAAATTCTTCCACCTTAACTAGAGTCTCAAATTCGTGCTTTAAATATGAAAAATCTGGTAAGAAAACTCATTATGCCAAATATTGGTAAACTGTGCAGATAACTTACTCCCTATCAAATAATCACTAGCTGTACTTTTAAATGGTTATTCTTTAACTGTACTTTATTCGATTAAACACTCAGTCACACACATGGAGTACAATAAAGGGAAAAGGAAAACGAAATAGAATGAATGACCAATGCCTATGATAGAGTACCTATTAGGCTTTCCATTTAAAGAAATATCAACAGGAAATGAAAATAGCATAGTACTAGTACTTTGATCAGTATGGGAACAAATCTTTTTTTTTTAATATCCGGCTTTCCGGGTACGCCAGACTATTCCTGGAGATAGAAGTCCCGGTCCCTCATCACTACTACCAGTAAATCAAGGGATGTGTCTGAATGACCAGAGTTTGAGGACATAACAACTGATATCACCTACAAGATCCTACCCCAGAAGAGACCAAATTGCTCCCACCAAAATTCGAACGCATGCTGCAAGCCATCAGCTGGATTTTAAGTTTTCATCTTTTACCATCCAACTATGCCCAGACTTTAAGTTTTCATCTTTTATAATCCAACTATGCCCAGACTGGGAACAAATCTTGAACAGACTAAAACACCTCTAATCTGTTCCTCTCAAACTCTGTCAGCAGAATGTGACAAACCCAAAATGCATCACGCGTGCTCACCTCCAAGCTAAAGCTTTCTCCTTTTATTTTAGGTAGCCGGTCAAAAATACCCCTACTTACTTTTATTAGTTAAATTTGTCATCCGTTATTAATTGTGGACAAATAACCCATGCCGCCTACAAAGTTTACACTCATATCCCTCAACCAGATGATATCTCCCAAAATCAGCCTCAATTTTCCAATTTTACTTGAAATTATCCGATTTTCGCATTTTTAACCCGACCCGACCCACTAAACTAATAGTACGTGCGTATTCTTATTTCCTTTATATGTTTATTCTTTATCTGTATTTAAGTGTTACTCCCTCCGTCATTTTACCTTTCCCGGCCTTTTACTTTATTACAAAAAAGGAGATATTTTGTATTCAAATATTTATTATTTAAAAAAAATTCATTTAGACTTATAGCCTGTTTGGCAAGCTTATAAAATCTGCTTATTTTGAAAAGTGTTTTTTCCAAAAGTGCTTTTCAAAAAAGTACTTATGGTGATAAATAATTTGTGTTTGATCAATTAATTTAAAAAATACTTTTGAGCAACAATTATTGTTTGGCCAAATTTTTAAAACGTGTTTTTAAGTGTATTTTTCCAAAAGTACTTTTCAAAAAAGTGTTTTTGAGCAAAAGTCATTTTTTTAGCTTCTGAAAAACTGTTTCTGCTACTCCTCAAAAATACTTATTTTATTCCAAAAGCTTGGCCAAACACCTCGGTTTTTTTTAAAATAAACACTTTTTGAGAATAATAAGCACTTTTGGAGAAAAATCAGTTTGGTCAAACAAACTATTAGTAACTTGTTGATATAATCCGACATCCTTAGTCACTATTTTGATTGATTGGGATCCGCGTTATATAGGATTCATTACATGAGAAAGCAGTTCCAACTAGAAATTTTTGCTCGAACTCAAAAACTTTAATTAAGATGGAGCTATTCTACCCGTCCAATCATATTCCCAAGAAGTATCCTTAGGCCTCATTTGTTTGCACTTAATAGAGGTCTTAATCATAATCATTCAGATTCAGCCCATTAAGTGCATTTGTTTTTGAAGGTCTGAATCTTAATCATTCAGATTCAGCCTATTAAGTTCATTTGTTTTCTTTTCTTATGAAGCCTCTTAATAAGTTTAAATGAATAAGATTTGTAACAGAGTGTTAACACCATTCAGGTTCATTAAAATAGGGGGAAACAACACTAATGCACCTAAACACAAAATAATTACCCTTGCATGCCCCCTTACTTCCATACCCCCAAACTATTTACATTTAGTACCCCTTGTAGCTTTTGTAGTAATTATCTCTTTTTTCTTCCTTTCTTTTTTATTTTTCTACTTCTTTTCTCCTATTTACTCTCTTTTTTCTTTATTTTTTCTTTTTCTTCTTTTTGGTTTCATTTTTATTCTTTATTTTCTGTTTTCACCATAATCTAATTTCATATTTAATTCTAGCTTCTTTCATTTTTTCTATTTTCTTTTTTATTTCTTTATTTCTTCTTTTTTATTTAATAATCTCTTTTTCTTCTTTTTCTTTTTATTTCTCTACTTCTTATCTTCTTCTCTTTCTTTTATTCTTTTCTTTTTTCTCCTTTTTTGTTCATTTATTTTTTCATACTGTATTTTTTTTCCACCATTATCTGATTATATATTTAATCCTAACTTCTTTCTTTTTTTCTATTTTTTATTTCATTATTACTTGTTTCTTTTTAAATTTTATTTATTTCTTTTTATTTTCTTTTTTATCTCCATAATCTAATTTCATTCACCTTTTTAAAATTTTTTAGGTGATTTTCATTTATTTTTTCTCCGTTTTATTTTTTATATCTCAAAAAATAATTTATCTTCGCATATAGTATATCTAATCAATAGCAGTTAAAGTATATTGTTACAGTATATTATGATACCCATATAGTATAAAAATATAATGAGATGTTATCATGCAGGACTACAGTCCTTCAACGAAACACTCTTCAACAGTCCTACATGATACCATCATAATATAAAAATATACTTAGATGGTATCATGCAGGACTGTTGCAGTCTTTCAATGAACCACTCTTCAATAGTCCTTCATGATACCAATATGGTATAAAAATATACTGAGATGGTATATACCATGATGGTTTCATAAAGGACTACTGAAGTCCTTGAATAAAAGTCTGTAGTCCTCCATGATACCGTCATGATATAAAAATATATTGAGATGATATCATGCAGGACTGTTACAGTCTTTTAATGAAAAACACTCTTCGACAATCATCCATAATATCATCATGGTATAAAAATATAATGAGATGGTATCATGCAGGATTGTTGGATCCTTCAATGAAACATTTTTCAACAGTCCTCCATGATACCATCATGTCATAAAAATATACTGAGATGGTATATACCATGGAGGACTGCTGAAGTCCTTGAATAAAAGTCTCAGTCCTCCATGATACCGTCATGGTATGTATCATATACTGATTTGATATCATAAAGGACTGATTCATTCGTACATGGTATATATTATATACTGATATGATATAAAGAACATGTTCATTGCTTCAAAAGGAAAATAATTAATAAAAATATAGCAAATAGAGTTTAAGCTTAATTTGAATATTTAACTTTTATGTCATTTATAGAAAATTAGTTTGTGAAAAATAATTACAAAAAATAGAGTCATGTTTTAGATATTAGTTATGTTTTCAATTGTAAAAGAGAAAAAAATTATAAAGATATATTTTCTATTAATTTAGATTTTAATCATTTTAGCAAATTATACTTTTGAAAAAAATACAAAAAATAGAGGCATATTTTAGATATATAATTTTGTTTCATTTGCAAAAGAATGTTTATATAAAAATATATTTTCTATTAATTTAAGTTTTAATAATTAAGCTAATGATTTTAATATTTTTCTTAATTATTTAATTTTCTTATAGTTTATTAAAATAGTCAGCTTTTTTATATTTTATTTTTATCTTTCCAAAAAAATAAAAAAGACAAAAATAAAACAGGACCAAAAAAAGAAAAGACAAAAAAAAGTCAAATGAAAAGAAAGAAGAAACACTTACACGTGACTTAGTAGTGTCACAATTGAAGTTGCAGCGAAGGAGGACACTTCGGGTAAATATTTAGCATCTTGTGGGTAGTTTACGTTATTTATAGGTACGGGGGACATATTTTGGTAAATACTTTATCTCTAACGGGCAGTTTGTGTGGTTTTCCCTTAAAATAATCTCTCTTTTTTTCCACAAAACTTTTCAGTTTTCATGAGACGCCTCTAAGCTATCATTTATCAATTAAATATTATCAAGAACTCTTGTTATCATAAATATTAATTGATTAACTGTAACAACAAAAAAAATTCTTAAAGTTTTTTTTTTTGAATTTGTCAAAAAATTTGCTTGATAACCTATGTATCTTCAATCAGTTCATGATCTATTTTGCACCAGAAAAATTAAACATGAGTGAATCCATCATCTCAATAAAATCTTTACCTTCATTTCTCTATTTTTTTTATAGATCTCAGTAACTTATAATATAATGTTTCTCGAGACAATAACAACGAATTGAAAAAAAAACTTGCATACTGCATAACTCTCTAATCAAATTTGGAATTAAATACTACATAATACCAAGCTTCAAGAAACAATAGAAAACGCACATAAATTATGTCAAACATTGAAAAATTTCCTCCTTTTTATCTTATTTTAACAAACTTTCTTACTAGAAAACATATTGTAGGATTCAGTTATAACAACTCTCTTTGAATCACTTTCAATTGATAGAGAAAAGTTTACCATTTAAATAATAAGCACAATTTTTTTAAAAAATCATGTTTACGTTGTTACAAAATTTTTATATTGATGCATAAATTTTATTTGCATTTGAGATAGTTAAAAATTTATCTTTATAGAAAATAAAAAAGGAGATAGTTCAAAATTTTAATCAAACATAAATATTTAAAATATTATTTCCTATAAAAAATAAATATATTCTGCTGAAATGGGATTTTTATAATATTTTATAGATATTGTGGTTAAGTCCACATGCACATTCAGATATTGAAAACAAACCGTCTTAATCATTTAGTATTCAGATCTAGAGACAACATCATAATATTCAGATTCAGATATCTAGATCTTAATGCACATCTTAATATTCAGACGTGTATTCAGATTCAGATGTCTTAATCTTAATGGAAACAAATGAGGCCTTAGTAACATTCACATTGTCGAACCCAAAATTTGAAATCATGGGTCATTTGCATTTTAATTTATTAATCACAAAATAGATGCTTGATCAATGTGTTTATATGTCAATATTAATTGTTTATCTAAAAAAAAATGCTTGAGGCGAAAACAATGAATTTTTTTAGTATTCATTGAAAGTATTGTCAAAGGCGCGCTTAAGTCCTGAAGCAAGACTCAAAACATGTTGAGCACCTTAATGTGCGCTTTAGTGTTTTCATCAAGGCTCTAGGACATACCTTTCCTTGCCAATGAGCTTTCATGAAGGGCATCACAGAATAATTAATCACTTTATCATAAAAAGAATTTAATTTTTTTCCATATATTTGTTATTCATGCTTATAATTTTTAGGCTTGGACTAATCTTATATATTTGTATATTTTCTATATTTACGCATTTTTTCATTGAAGCACACATTTTATTTGCGCATTGCACTTAGAGCAACAATAGACTTTAGAGTTTTTTTTTATGCTTTTCGCTTTTAATAACATTGTTCATTGGTCCCTAAGTAGGTCTGCTTTGAGCTCGGATGTTCTTATTGTCATGGAAATATTGTGACATATTTAAGATTAGTTGTAAAAGTGTACTCCTACTTTTTCTTAAAACATATAAACAATTATAACATCGTCATATAAAATTGAAACGAAAAAATATATATTTATGGAGATAATAATCGGAGTTTGCAGGGAGGAGGTGATTGTGTACAAGGAAATGGAGGAAGGGGCGGCAGTAACGTAACGACGTCGTCAACGAACAATAACAGCACCATGACAATGACGGAGCACCAGGTGGCAAAGCTGATGGAAGAGGATATGGGATCAGCCATGCAGTATCTTCAAGGAAAAGGCTTGTGCCTTATGCCAATCTCTTTAGCCACTGCTATTTCCAGCACCACGTGCCACTCCATGAAACTCAACAACCACCCACTACTCGCCGGAGGCCCCGCCACCAATGGCGGTGGTGACACCGGTGGTGGTGGGCCGTCTTCTCCTAGCTTGTCGGCTTCCACTGTCCAATCAGCTACGATGGGCAATGGCGGGGCTTGAGTCAGTAATCCTTCTGTTTCAATTTATGTGATATTTTATTTTTTAGTTTGTCCTTCAAAAAATATTATAATTTTTTTATTTAGAAATAATTTAATTTAAATTTTTTATTTTATCTTTGATGAAGTAAATTACAGTGAAACAAGTATCTATTTCTCTTTTTAAGTTTCATGTTCATCAAAATACATCACATCAAATAGGACCAAAGGAGTATTTGATTTACGGCATTGACTTTTAATGACCCAATTGTCATGGAAAAGTAACTACTCTCAAAAAAAAATTCTTAATTTGACTTAACCCGATTTTTTTTTAAGAAGCAAAGGAAGAATTTTGAATGTGTAATTCAAAATGAGTCTTAAATATTTGTGTAGTTATAAATTATTTATAAAATTAAATTGTTTTCAAATATAAAAATGTATCAATCTTTTTTAAACAAAGTAATAAGGAAAGTAAGCCATCTTTATGGAACGGAGGTAGTACATATTTTTGATCCCTCAGCTATTTTCTACCGTTTTAGTACATTTTTATTAATTGAAAATTAAATAGTACAACAATTAAAAAGGTTTTGCTTGAGTAAGCTCAAGCTAACAACAGAAGTTGCACTAGAAACTAAGGACTCACTGTCCTCTCATGTTGCTTCTTAATTAGTACTATATAATCTTCTTTTTGTCTCAATTATTTTAATGATAGTATTGGTGATACTGAGCAATTTTTAATATGTAATGATCGGTTCTAATGATGTTATTATGAGGAGATATGATTATGAATTGATTAAATGAGAATGATCAAAAGAATATTAGTATTAATAAATTTGCAGAAATCCAGGATCTGGAAAAGGGAGGGAGTACTTATTTAGTGTGTAATTACTAATTAGTTTGTATTTAGTACTTTTGGAAATTCTATCCCTTTATTTAATGAGTAAGCCTAATAATTTGGTTAATAAAATAATACTAGCCTTTAGGTGGTCCTTTGACTTCTGAAAAAGAACTACTCCATTAATTCGAATGAAAGCTAGAAAAGAGATCGTGTCATAGCCATTGAAAGTATGGATCTTAAATTTATGTTGTTGACATTTTTCTCTTTGGTTGAAAATGAAGCCAAGAACTTTGCTTCTTCTTCCTCTTTTATTATTTTATTTGTTGTTATTTACAATAATAGAAGAAAAAGGAAACTCGGATAAAAGTAAAGTTATCATTCCCCTTAATCAGAGGTCTGAAGTTTGAGTTTTTGAATGAAAAAAATCTTGATAGAATTTCCCCTCTTTAATATGTCCTACGCAGTGCGAATTTGAATTAGTCAGAAACCTAATGATACCGAAAAATAACAAAATTGAGAGATAGCGCTAGTGAAATTGTTAAATTCAACTAGTTATGGTCAACAAGTATGATGACTCAATCACTTTTGGCCTTGACCTATTAACTCAAAATTTTCGTATTCAATGTCTAATAATTGAGATTATCTTTGGCAATATTGAATTTTTTGTTTTTGTTAAGTAGTTGGTAATGAAGATCCACAAAAAGCCACTACTAACTTACCTACCTAAAGTCCATAAAAAATTGTCAATTTATCATTCATAACCATATCCCTTTCTTCTTATCTAAATAAGTTGTCACAATTTTAATTAGATATTTTCCTCCAATTGATATTAATAAAATCTTTTAGTGAAAGAGTGGAACTCGTTGAACTTTGTCAACACCTATAAACTTTTATTTATATTTTTGTCTTGTGCTTCGTTAGGTCAAATGGGTCAGGATGGCACTTCATTTTTGGTGATATAAAACAAAGATAATAATAGGAGAACACTAATAGTAGAGGGTTGTGGATGACAGGTTAAGAATCAAATTGGGGAGTTTGACCATGGCTAGTGCAAAAGAGATGGGGGAGAGGTTGAGGGCCAAGGAGGCTTGGGGGAGTAGTGGGGATGCGATCGATATGTGGGACAAGACGACCAGTTGCATTCGTGAGGTAGCCAGAGAAGTGCTAGGAGTCTCGCGGTATTATCGTGGTGGACATCGAGGGGATTGGTGGTGGAATGTTGAAGTTCAAGAGAAGGTGGAAGCGAAGAAAGCGGCGTATGTGAAATTGGTAGAAAGCAGAGATGAGATGGAGAAGTGGACGAATAGAAAATTGTATAAGATGGCGAGGAAGGAGGCAAAACTAGCGATTACAGTGGCTTTTCGAACGCTTGTATGTGAAATTAGAGGAGAAAGACGGGGATAATAAGTTGTACAGACTAGCCAAGACAATAGAGAGGATGGCCCGTGACTTGGATCAAGTGAGGTGCATCAAGGACGAGGACGACAAAGTACTGGTGGAGAAAGTGCATATTAGGTGGAGGTAGCAGTCTTACTTCCACAAACTTTTGAATAAAAAAGGAGATTGAGAAATTGTATTGGGAGATCTGGAGCATTCTGGTAGGCACAAGGATTTTGGGTATTGTAGAAGCATTAAGGTTGAGGAGGTTACGGGTGTTATTCGCAGGATGCGCAGGGGACGAGCGACCGGACCTGATGAGATTCCAGTTGAATTTTGGAAGAGCTCATGCAGGGCTGGTTTGGAGTGACTGGCTGATTTGTTTAACGTCATTTTAAGACGGCAAGAATGCCTGTAGAATGGAGGTGAAGTACAATTATTCCCTTGTACAAAAACAAAGGTGATATCCAGAGTTGTAACAACTATAGGGGTATCAAGTTGCTGAGCCATTCTATGAAAGTATGGGAAGGAGTCGTGGAGACGAGGGTGATGAGAGACGTGTCTATTTTTGAGAACCAGTTTGGATTCATGCTGGGGCGTTCGACTATCGAAGATATTCATCTTATTAGGAGGTTGGTGGAGCAGTATAGAGAGATGAAGAAAGACTTACATATGGTTTACATCGACCTCAAGAAGGCATATGACAAAGTTCCTATGGAGGTTCTATTGAGATGTTTGGAGGTTAGAGGTGTACATGTGGTGTACACTAGGGAGATCAAAGATATGTATGATGGAGCCAAGACTAGAGTACGGACAGTATGCGGAGACTCGGAGCACTTTCCAGTGATGATGGGGCTGCACCAGGGATCAACTCTTAGCCCATTCTTATTTTCCTTGGTGATGGATGGATTGACGCGATAAATTCAAGGGGAGGTACCATGGTATATGTTATTCGCAGACGACATAGTCCTAGCTGGAGGTTTGGAGACAAACTATGGAGTCTAAAGGGTTCAGGTTGAGTAGGACCAAAACAATATTTGGAGTGCAAGTTCAGCAATGAGAGCAACCCTGAGACAGGTCAGGTCATTCCAAAGAAAGGAATCTTCAAGTACCTAGGGTCTATTATCCAAGAAAATGGAGAGATTGATGATGATGTCACACATCGTATTGGGGCAGGATGGATGAAATGAAGGCTCATATCTGGAGTCTTGTGCGACAAAAAGGTGTCACTAAAACTTAAATGCAAGTTCTATAGGGTGGTGGTTAGATCGACTATGTTGTATGGGGTGGAGTGTTGGCCAGTCAAGACTTCGCACATATAAAAGATGAAAGTTGCGGAGATACGGACGCTGAGATGGATGTGTGGGCATACAAAGAGAGATAGGATTAGAAATGATGATATGCTGGAGAAAGTGGGAGTGGCCTCGGTGGATAATAAGATGCGGGAAGCGAGGTTGAGATGGTTCGGGCATGTGCAGAGGAGAGACACATATGCCCTAGTGCGGAGGTGTGAGAGGTTGGCTATGGACGGGTTTAGGAGGGGTAGAGGTAGGCCGAAGAAGTATTGGAGAGTGGTGATTAGACGAGATATGGCACATGTGCAACTTACTGAGGACATGACCTTAGATAGGGGGTTGTGGAGGACACATATTAGGGTAGAAGAGTAGTAGGTACTCGAGCGTAGTCCTACTTATGCTTACAAATTGATAGTTGTAGTGTTATTACTGTAGGCCCGATTAGCCTATCACACTTATAGACACATTATTGCTTTATAATCCAATGTAGTTTGATTTCTGCTGCTATGTGTTCTTTAGTGTATTTTGTTTAGCGTATTTAGTTGTGTTAGCTACTGCTCCCTCTTGTTTTAATGCACTTTATACTGCTTTAATTTCTTATATGAGTCTGACCGCTTCTCTTGCTTTACTCTTTACTCTTTACTCTTGCTTTGTTTTGATTGCCTTGCTTGTGATTCACTGAGGTGAGTATAGAGTCGTCTTTTGATGAACAATGCCCGATTCGACGCAATATTCCTCAAATGGCATATGTATTCTCCCCCTCTATCGCTACGAATTGATTTAATTTGCATGCTTAGTTGGTTCTCAACTTCTGCTTTGTAGCGTCGGAACACTTCAAAGGCTTCATCTTTACTTTTTAACAAGTAAAGGTAACAATACTTTGTGCTATCATCAATGAATGTCACAAAGTACTTGTTCCTCCCTAGTTTGTGCAAACTTCAAGTCACATATATTTGTGTGAATAAGTTCTAGATGAGCTGTATTCCTTTCGACGGATCGAAAAGAAATCTTTGTGAGTTTTGCCTCTACACACACCTCACACTTATGTTAAGGGTTTGCGTTGATAGACGGCAACAACTCCAACTTCACCAACCTTTGGATGAACTTATAGTTAACATGTCCTAATCTATGATGCCATAAATTAGAAGACTCAAACAAGTAAGAAGAAACTACAATTTTCTTGCTTGGACACATTACAGACATAGCGTTAACTTTGAAGAGGCCTTCACAGACGAAGCCTTTTCCCACAAAAGTTCCATTCTTGGTGATTACAAATTTATTGGACTCAAATACTAGCCTAAAACCAACATTAACCAATAAAGGTCCTGAAATTAAATTCCTTATAATCTCAGGGACATGCATCACCTCATTCAGAGTGAGCTCCTTTCCAGAAGTCATCTTCAGGACCACCTTTCCTACCCCCTGCACGTCAGAGGAAGCGTTGTTACCCATGAACAACTTCTTGTCTATAACTGGTGTATATGTGGAGAAGGCATCTCTACTGGAACAGATATGTCTGGTAGCACCCGTGTCCATCCACCATTGCATGGGGTTCTCAACAAGGTTTTCTTCAAGCACCACCGTCGAGAACTCCTCAATCATGTCATCAAGAAGTGTGTCTTCGATGACATTAGCATGTGCCTTGCCTTTGGCCTTTTATTTTTGCTCAGTCTTGAGCTTGCGGCAGTCCTTGATCATATGACCAGGTTTTCCACAATGGTGGCAGTTCCCCTTGAACTTCTCCGCTGTGTAGATCTTGCCATCTTTTTGGAACTTGCGCTTCTTGCCTGTGTTCCCTTTGGCCTCAACCAGATTTGCCTTTGCCTCATCGGGTTGCTTTCCCCTAGGCACGACCTTCTTATTATTTTCCTGAATCTGAAATTTGATAATAAGTTTTTCAAAGGTCATTTCCTTTGTCTTGAATTTTAAGTAACTCATAAACTCATTCCACTAGAGAGGTAACTTTTCAGTTAGTGATGCAACCAAAAACTGCTCATTTGATTTCATACCTTCCAAATCCAGGTGATGTAGAATCATTTGGAATTCCTGGACTTGGGACATCACAATTTTGCTATCCACCATTTGAAATTTCAGGAATTTCCCAACGATAAATTTCTTCGTACCTGCATCTTGTGCATTGTACTTCTTATGCAGTTTTTCCCATAACTCTTTGGCGGTGTCTACGGTGCAAGCTTCCAATTTCCAAAAAAAATCCCTATTGTGTCGAACTTTCCATTTTTGGAATAGTTACGGAATCTACCGTGTAGAGTGGGTCTGACAGACAGTTCAAAACATAGTTCTTACACATGAAGTCGTTATGACTCCATGCATCAAGAACCATCTTCATGCCATTAACGACATGTATATCTTAGCCCCCTTCAGCCATTTCATTAGGCTGAGGTCCATCTCATCTCCAGCTTATGGAGGATCTTCTGTTAGGAAATGAGTCATTCCCATAACAGTCAAGTAAAACAACATCTTCTGCTGCCATCTCTTGAAGTTGGAGCCCATAATTTTTTTTGGGCGTTCATGGTGGAAACCAGAGGGTGGAGGAAATGTCATGTTCCCTTGAGCAGCAGTAAAGGCACTGGATGTGCCTTGGGCAGCAGTGAAGGCATTAGATGTGCCTTGAGCAGCAGTGGGGAAGGCAGAGGGGTTGCCTTGAGCAGCAGAATCAAAAGCGAGTTGTTCTCTCCCAGTCATCTTTTCTTAGCACTTACAACGATCTTGTCTTAAAATTGTGGGTTACAACAATTACAGGAAACGTGAAGTAAGTAAATATTATAATAGCCATAAAGGATAAACTACTAACGATTACAACAAACTGAAAATAAGAACGATTACAACCACTTAAAACTTTGTTGAGTCGAGTGATGACACTCTGTCTTTAAGACAAGATTGCCCCGTATATATCATCTTACGTTATGGGCAATAGTCTCCCAAGATACAACATCAACTTAACAAATGAGCAAAGGAAATTCAAGTGTTACTCTTGAAGAACTTTGAGTAATGAAATAATGCTAGAGAGGAAGAGGAAGATTTCTGTAATTTTCTCAAGTGTGGAACAATTGAGCCAAGGCCTCAATTTATAGTGTAAGGAGGATGACCTCTCAACTAGACAACTAATGGCTTTCAATAGTCATGTAATGACACTTATTGAGGGGTTACAATAAGCCAAATAATGGCTGAATTCAAGTGCCTAGTAATGGAGATTCAATGCTCTAAAACCAGCCCAAGAGGCAGAAACTTTATGCCTTCCGCCTTGAGCCTCTTCCCAATTTTATCTTTCTTGAAACTCCAGGGACCAAACTGTAAATATTAAGCAATTTGGGTCCAAAAAGATAATATCAACCCAAGCCCGGACCGGACGGGCGGCGCGCGCGGGCTTAGCCTCGAACCCAAGCACACCTAGGTCCTCCCTCCTTCAAACACACGGGTTACCCCTTGGGGTCCCAAACCCTTATCCATTTTTAGGCTTATAAAATGAACAATTCTTCCTTTCCCAATCGATGAGGGAGATTTGTTCCACACCATATTTTTCATGCCTCAAACACCTTACTTTGTGGACCAATATCTCTTTCATTTCTTAACAAAATTTGACGATCCTTGGCCCTACGGTCATCCACTCACTTAGTAGATTATGCACGTGTGAAGAACCAAAGTCTCCAACATGCGGAACCCTAGTGTTTAAGTCATTAAAGATGGGTGGACGCAATACCCATCAAAGGCAAATTTCCAACAAATATAAAAGGTTAAAATACATTGTTAATTTAAAATTTTGTTTACTATCAAAGTTTTTCAAAAACTTAAACTTGAAGCACCTTTTGCACACACACACTTTCAAATAAGGTAACATAAAACTCAACCAATTAACATTAAAAGATGTTATTATGTTCGTTACCTTTTATGTGATGGTGTGTGTAGTTCATGGGCCGTTAGTGGTGGAACTCGAAAGTGATTCATTGTGAAACTTCCTTAAGGCGAATCTAAAAAAAGTTAGGGCAGTACAAGGGGCATTCAAGAATTTATAACTGTTGAGAACTTGAAATGTCTATTGAATTAAAGTCCAAAGAAACAAAATCACGAGGTCCAAAAGGCTCGAGGTGACCTAGAGGAATAAAAAAAAGCGAACAATATCTTAACAGTTGAATCTGAATCGTAATGATTGTAATTAGACATAATTCCTTTTATTAAAAAAATAGGAGTAAAAGAAAGACAAACTTTTGGAGTATAGCAATAAAAATGTTCACATACACTAATGACTAGAACCTCTAAACTGATTGATGCTTTCCAAAGAGCCTATCCAACCACACTGCTCATTACTAGAATAAAGAGATTAACTTAAGCTTGTCCAATCACTGTTTTGGAGAAAAAGATTAACTTTAAGCCCATTGGTTAAAGTGATTATCATTTTAATAGTCACTATTCTTTGTAAAGTAAACGCATGCTCCAAGCTGTCCCTTTAAAAAAAATTATTGTACTGTAATTAATCTTGTCTCTATCAAATGATGCATCTCCATGGGGTTTGAAACTTATGAAGACATCCTTTTTTCACGGGAACTTAAAAGTCAATTATTTACACTATAAGGCATTGTTTGGTTACCCGTGTAAAGAATGGATCTTTACGCCTAACTCAACCCCAAAAGCTAGCTTGTAGGATGAGGATAAGTCCATATAAGGAGTCTATGTTCTCATTCCATTTCCAATGTGAGACTCTTAATACTCTCTCGCACGCCCAGATCTCGTTAATTGGAGCATGAACAATATAATTTGGGGGCCCAACATCGACGAACAAAGAATTGGAATTGACTTGACTATGATACCATGTAAAGAATGGATCTTGGACCTAACTCAACCCCAAAAGCTAGCTTGTAGGGTGAGGATTGTGCAAGTGTTCCCATTCCATATCCGATGTGGGACTCTTAACACTCCCCGCACACCCAGACCTTGTTAACTGGAGCGTGAATAATATAATTTGGGGGCCCAACATTGGTGAACAAAGAATTGGAATGGGTCTGGCTCTGATACCATGTAAATAATGGATCTTGTGCCTAACTCAACCCAAAAGCTAGCATTTGGATGAGGATTGTTCAAATCTATATAAAGAGTTCATGTTCTCATTCCATTTCCGATGTGAGACTCTTAATAGCCAGTTAATTAGAAAGAGAGATATTTATATACTAGTAAATTAACCCGCACTTCGCCCGGTATGTTAAAGAACTCGTCAAATTTATGATGTAATCTTTTTCTAACACCTAAATATTAGAACTGGTAGTATGTTTTTTTGCAGAAACTAAAGATAACTTGTAGAGTTGTAGCATAAGAGTACTTAGTATCTTATCAAATATTTTGTTATACAATGACATGATGTAGGAAAGCTTCACCCTCATCAATAATTTCCAATGTCTCTGTCATATCCTTTCCCACAGATTACTTAAACTCAACTCAAGCATGATTGGAACCAACCTATTTTATACATTCTTATATGAAGCACCAGACACTTGCAAGTCTAAGAGCCTGTATTAGTAAAAACAATCATGTAAACAGACAGTATGCTCTATCAAAAGCTAGTTCCACAACTCAAAAGTGGAAAAAGATGTGATGACTCTTCATTTATCTAAAAAGTTCGCTCCTTTTGGACAGTTTTGCCAATAATCAGTCCATCACTTGCATACCACGAGTTTGATACTTCATAAGACGTCAAACGGTACAGAAATACAGCAGATTCAAACCAAACTGACACGCCTATAATCAGTGAATAAATTGTTGGAAATTTGCCTTTGGCGGGAGTTGCGACCGACCAACTTTAACGGCTTAAACACTAGTGTTACGTATGTTGGAGAATTCGGTTCTTCACACATGTATGATCTACTAAGTACGTAGATAACCGTAGGGCCAAGAATCGTCAAATTTCATTGAGAAATGAAAGAGATATTGGTCCACGAAGTGAGGTGTTTGAAGCATGAAAAGTGTGGTGTTGTGTTCAATTCTCCCTCATCGGTAGAGGAAGAAAGAATTGTTGTGTATATAAGACTCGAAATTGGTTTGGGGTTTAGGACCCCAAGGGGTATCCCATGTGTTTAAAGGAGGGAGGACCTAGATGTGCTTCGGTTCGAGGAAAGACCACACGCGCGCCGCCGCCGCCCGCCCGTCCGGTTCCGGGCTCACGGGTCTTAGGTCTTCTGATATTATCTTTTTGGGCCAGAGAACTTTGCCAGAAGTACAGTTCGGATCAGAATTCTTTCAGATGTACAGTTTGGTCCCTGGAGTTTCAAGATGTACAGTTTGGTTACTGAAGTTTCCAGAACGTCAGAACTTGGACAGTCAAAGCAGAAACGCCAAACACTCAATTCAGCCATTTATTTTGGCTGAATTACTCCTCCTATAATGGCCAAATCCGTTGGTCTTTCACCATTTATGTTGGTGACTTTACTACCTCCATAATTGCCATTATTTGGCTATTATGGAGGCAGTTTTCAGCCCCTCCATCACCTATATAAACACCCCCTTACACTATTGTTGAGCACTAAGGACACACATATAATATACACGAAAATTCAGAAGCTTACACAAGCAGAAAGTTTTCTTCTTCCTACAACTTCCAAGCATCATTTCGTTAGTCAATATTCTTCACGGTAGCTCTTGAGTTTCCTTTGCTCAAGTGTTCCATTGTTGTTTTATCTTGGGAGACAAATTGTCCAGGACGTATAAAGGATACATACGGGGCAATATTGTCTTAAGGACAGAGTGCCACACTCGACTCAGCAAAAACAGTTTCCAATTTTCCGTCTTCAACAAAATTGTAATTTCAGTTTTGTGGTTCTCTTGTAATTTTCAGATTACTAGTTGAATTATTGAATCTTTGTTTATCCTTTCGAATACTTGTAATAGTTATATACTTTCCGTACTGCTTTATAAAGTACCATAGAGCAAAAATATCCAACATAAATAACTAACATACATAGTTTTTAAATAGATGGAGTCTTGAAGGTTTAAAGAGCCAACCAGATAGACAACAACAACAAACATACTCAGTGAAATCCCACACCGTGGGATTTGGGGAGGGTAGAGTGTACACAGACTTTACCTCCATCTTAGTAGATATAGCGGTTGTTTCCGGGAGACCCTCGGCTCAATACAAAGCATAATCACAAGCAAGACAATAAAAAAAAATAAGAGTAAAGAGTAAAGAAGGTTCTACTTACCACAACAAACAATATGACAGTGGAAGCTGAAAAAATTCAAGCAAAAGAGTGATAGTACAGATGTTTACCTAAAAAATAGTCGGTCTTCAATATGTGAATGGACTTGCATAAAATATGTAGTGCAACATTGCCGGTGTTTAAAAAAAGGTCAGATCTGAAGCACCTCCTTCAGGTATATTTAATTAGCGAGATGGACATCACCTTTATTAAAAAAAAGAGTTCGTTAACCATTAAAGGATGCTTACTTGTAAGAGTCGTTGGTTTGATAATCCTTCACCATTTCCCTGCCTAATTTCATCAAACTTCAGGACTAATATAATTGAATAAGGTAAATTAAAACCTTGTTAAAGTTTGGCCTTTCTGCAATATTTGCCATAACATCTTTTGGCTGAGTAATATAGGCAGCGACGGTGATAAATGTGATTAAATGAAGTTTAAATGGTAAGTAAACCACAGTCCAAAGAGCTTGTGTTACTGTTACCGGATGAGCTGTAGCTACCTGTTAAGAGTCCCAATCGGATATGGAATATGTACTTAGACAATCCTCACCCTATAAGCTAGCTTTTGGGCTGAGTTAGGCCCAAGATCCATTCTTTACCTACCTTGCATTTACAAGAGTACATGTTTATCCATCAATTCACTACTTCTTACTACTTTCTGTATACCTAATTAGACTTTCCTAATCAAGATTTTAAAAAATACAAAAAGGTAATTGAATGAGAACATATAGCACCGAATCAGAGGACTGGGATGAGGCCTTTATGCAAGAAATGGTAGGAAAGAAGAGCTAGCAAAGAGAACTACCTCAAGTAGAAGGAAAGGTCGAATAAATTGTATTAAAATCGGATCATACAAAAAATTAAGATTATATATATGCAACATTAATTTTCATACTAAGCAGAATAAGATCGAAGCAACTAAATCAATAAAGGATCATTAGTACCGCTAACAAATTAATTGCCTTAGGTTCAAATACTTAGTAGCGATTACCACATTAATTAACAAAATAAAAAAACCTAATGAATATAATAATGCTTACACATGCCCTTTAAGAGTTGAAATGTCATCAGAGAAATAAATAGAAGTTTGCAAATACACTCTTGTCAATGGCTCCATAAAACACTCGTGTCCTCCATGGAGATCTCCCAACTTTACTATAATCTGACATAAGCGGTTGAAAGAACCTGCTGTCCACTTCTTTTGTTGGGGATACCAAATATAACATGATGATCTGGACTCTGGATCATGATTAGTAGATGAAAATGACATAAAATGGATGTTAAATCATAAAAACCTTCTATTAGTGAATATTAGCATATATTTTATAATTATTAATGTTGTATAATTATATTAGAAATAAGATCTTTATTATATTAGTGAATATTCTATTAATACCTTCCACTGAAAACAGAGAAGACATAATTCTTCTACATAAGAGAAATCACCTCCAGTGTCGTAACTGACACAAGAGATCCCTACAGACAACTATGTGTTCAAATTAGATGAAAGAATTAGTAAGAAGCGTTACAATTGTTGGGAAGTGCCGAGGCTGAGGAAGAGATATGGGTGTTAAGAGTCCCATATCGGAAATGGAATGGAAACATGTTGGATACAAAGATGCAGGAAACGGAAATTACAAGTAACTGCTAAGTATTACAAGAACTGAAATTATAATTTAACAATAAACTGAAATTACAATGAACTTGAAGAATAAACTAGAACAATTTTTGGTATGCTGACTCTAGTGTTTGCACTCTGTCTTTAAGACAATATTGCCCCGTATGTATCATTTCTACGTCCTGGACAATTGTCTCCCAAGATAAAACAGCAAGTGAACAAATGAGCAAAGGAAACTCAAGTGCTACCGTGAAGAATTTTGAGTAATGAAATGATGTTGCAAGGTTGTAGGAAGACTGATTTCGTTTCTGTTTGTGTGTTAAGTGTAACTCAACAATGGTGACAAAGGGTCCTTTATATAGTTGAAGGAGAGGCTCATGAACCGCCCACATAAGTGTCATTACTGGCCAAGTAATGGCAATTATGAAGGTAGTAATTCACCAAAATAAATGGTGAATTTGATGTGTGCAACGGATGACATTTAGGAAGAGTAATTCAACCAAAATAAATGGCTGAATTGAGTGTTGTTGACGTTCTGTTTTCTGCCCAAAAAGATAATATCAGAAGAAGCACAGTCCACAGCCCATGAACCCGGAACCGGACTGGACGGGCGGCGGCGGCGCGTGTGGGCTTTCCTCGAACCGAAGCACATCTAGGTCCTCCCTCCTTTAAACACATGGGATACCCCTTGGGGTCCCAAACCCCAAGCCAACTTTGAGACTTATAAATAAAACAATTCTTTCTTCCTCCACCGATGAGGGAGAATTGATCTCAATACCACACTTTTCCATGCTTCAAACACCTCACTTCGTGGACCAATATCTCTTTCATTTCTCAAAGAAATTTGACGATTTTTGGCCCTACGGTCATCTACTTACTTAGTAGATTATGCATGTGTGAAGAACCGGATTCTCCAACATGCGGAACACTAGTGTTTAAGCCGTTAAAGTTGGTCGGACGCAACTCCCACCAAAGACAAATTTCCAACAAAACATGCACTCTGGACTTGGACAATCATCGCCCTATAAGTTAGCTTTTGAAATTGAGTTAGACTCAAGATTCATTCTTTACAATAGAGTATAACCGTGTAATTAGTAGAAATTAATAAGTGACTTTTGGAGGAAAAACATGAGGCTGAAAAGCACGTACGTGTCAAACTTTACCCTACCCGCTTTACTGCAATTAAACCTATTCGTTTCAACAACATGAATCAACTCAACATTTATTTAACTATGGTTACAAAAGACTGGATTATCATCCTAGTAAAATGATAGAAAGACAAACTCAGATGCTGTAGCAAATTTTGTACGTCCCCAATGTCAGATTCATTGATCATCAGAATATAAAACAAATTTAAAGGTCTTAAATTACAACGGAAAGGCCTAAGGTTAGACTGAAGAGCTTCAGAGAACAATGGAGGACAAATTCAAACATCTTTTATATACTTACCCTCCATTATAATCTTCATATAATTATACATCTATTATGCTAAAATTATATTATTACTCTATTTTTTAGAGCAATATACTTCTAAAAAAGTTCAAATATAACATTTCATATATAAAGGGATTAGAAACCCACATTTTAAATAATTAAAAGTTAGATGTATTGAACAATGCTTGAGGACCAAAAATACTATTTTTCCAATTATTAACTTTAAAAAACATTTTTATCTTTAAATAGTTTAATTTTAGTGAGTACTAATTTTTTTATTTTATTATGTAATTTTTGTTGGAAATTTACTAAATGTGGGATTGAGTTTATCCCGTCTTTAATGACTTAAACACGCGGGCACCGCATGTCGGAAACATCGTTTCCTTGCACATGCCTAATCTACTAAGTGAGTAGATAATGTTAGTGCCAAATATCGTCAAATTTCGTTAAGAAATGAAAGAGATATTGGTACACAAAGTAAGGTGTTTGAGACATAAAAAGACGGAGAGTCTTTGGCCAAAAATGACAAATCTCCCTCATTGGTAATGCAATATACAAACTCTAAGTTTGAGTAAGGGTTTGGGACTCCAAGGGGTGACCCATGTGTTTAGAAGGGAGAGGACCTAGGTGAGCTTGGGTTCGGGGCTAAGCCCACACGCGCGCCGCCGCCCATCCGGTTCGGGTCACGGGCTGTTGGGCTGTTGCTTTCTTTCAAAACTTTATTTTTGGTCCCTGAAATGTTAACTATTTACATTTTGGTCCCTGAAATATTAACTATTTACATTTTGGTCCCTGAAGTTTTCAGAACGTTACAACGGTTCTAAAAGACACCAACAGACATGACTGTTCAGTTGAAGACACCAACAGACATGACTGTTTAGTTCAGTTGAACAGTCATGTTGAAGACACCAACAGACATGGCTGTTTGCCTCTCTATGACTATTTGCCTCCCTTTCTGATCTTATAAATTGAACATCTTTGTACAAATTAAAGAGCACGAAACAGAGAACGAGACGAAACAGGAGCACATGAAAACATAACACACAACCCGAAATCTTCTCTTTTATTCATAACATACAGAGAATCAGAAACTCAAACAAGCAATATGTTCTTATTCATTTTCTTCGCTAGAATCAATTGTATTTGCTTTGTACAGTTGATTAGTTGTTGTTTTATCTTGGGAGACTATTGCCCAATATCTTAAAAGCATTTATACGGGGCAATTTTGTCTTAAAGACAGAGAGTCATCTCTCGACTCATCGTTTCTTTTGTTTAACCTTTCAAATACATTTTACCCCGATTTCTACCTACAATTTTAAGACAAATTTTGCTATTTTCTAAGTGTTCGAAAGATGTCTGTCAATAATTGTGTTTCCGGTTGTGGTTCTAACTCTGGGTTTGGCTCTGTTTCTACCAACTGTTCTGTTGACAGTCCGGTTAACAATTAAATTGGTGGTTCTAGTTCTACTACTGTCAACATTTATGTTTCTAGTTCTGCTGCTGTTGTTCAAGGAAATGTTGTTGTCTCTGCCACTGCTCAACGAAATATTGTTGTCTCTGGCGCTGCTCAAGGAAATGTTGTTGTCCATGCTCTTGACATTTTTAAAGCAAACGCCAAGGTAAGGTTCTGGATAACAATTACAACAAGAGAAGGAGATTGAAAATGTTGTTCTATCTTACTGCGTTGAGCCTGTCACGATCTCAGACAAAAGATCATCTGTCTAGTGGAGATGCAATGGACACTCAGTCTAACACAACGACTGAAGTGGGCAAAAGTACCCAGGTCACAAATGACCTGAAGGCCAAGAACAAACGTAAGGCAGAGGCTAACGTTGTACAAGACGAGGGTAATCCTCCGTATCTTAACGACAAGATTATGGATTTCTCGGCAGTGGTGCTGGAGGCAAATCTGGTGGAGAATCCAAGGAAATGGTGGATAGACACGGGTGTAACCGTCATATCTGCTCTGACAAAAATGCATTCTCTTCATACGCCCCAGTCACGGGCAAGAAGCCATTCATGGGCAACTGCGCCACCTCTAAAGTGCAAGGGGTTGGAAAGGTTGTCCTCAAAATGACTTCAGGTAAAGGGCTTACTCTGAAGGAAGTGATGCACGTCTCTGACATCCGCAAGAACTCAGTTTCAGGGCCATTGTAGGTTGGTTTTAGACTAGTATTTGAATCCAACAAATTGTAATAACTAAGAATGGTATATTTCTAGGAAGAGGCTTCGCGTGTGACGACCTCTTCAAAATGAATGTTATGTCTGTAATCCTCTCATCTAATGAAACAAAGCCTTCTACCTACTTGTTTGAGTCTTTTAATCTATGACATCATATATTAGGACACATTAACTACACATTCATTCAAAAGTTAGTAAAGTTGGAATTGTTAGTGTCAAATATCATCAAATTTCATTAAGAAATGAAAGAGATATTGGTACACAAAGTAAGGTGTTTGAGACACAAAAAGATGGAGGGTCTTTGGCAAAAAATGACAAATCTCCCTCATTGGTAAAAGAATGAGAGTTTATGCAATATACAAACTCTAAGTTTAAGTAAGGGTTTGGGACCCCAAGGGGTAACCCATGTGTTTAGAAGGCAGAGGACCTAGGTGAGCTTAGGTTCGGGGCTAAGCCCCATAAGCGCGTCGTCGCCGCCCGTCCGTCCCGTCCAGACTCAGGATCGGGTTCGGGTCACGGGTCACAGGCCGTAGGCTGTTGGGATGTTGCTTTCTTCTGGAACTTTTTTTTGGTCCCTGAAATATTAACTATTTATATTTTGGTCCCTGAAGTTTTTAAAACGTTACAACGGTTCTAATAGACACCAACAGACATGACAGTTGCCTTCCTATGACCATTTGCCTCCCTATGACTGTTTGCCTCCCTTTCTGCTCTTATAAATTGAACATTTTTGTTCAAATTAAAGAGCATGAAAAAGGGAATGAGACGAAACAGGAGCACATAAAAACAGAACACACAACCTAAAATCTTCTCTTCTGTTCATAACATACAGAGAATTAGAAACTCAAACTTTTAGGGAACTGACCGACGAAATGGGTGGGGAACGGGAACCAGTGTTAGCGATCGGGTGGGGTGTCAGGTGTGGGATTTTTGGGCATGACAGTGGTTGTGGTGATGACGATCTGGGCAGATATGTGGGATGTGACGTCGGTGGTTGTTTGGGGACGACTGGTAGTTGTGGTGGTGTGGGGGTGTCTGTCGGGGTTCTAAGTTGTGTCCAGGTGGGTAAATTACTGGGCATTGGGTTGGGGCCGAACTGGGGTATTGGTGGGTTCGGGTTGCCGGTGACTAGAGATAAGTCGGGGGAAGGGTGTTTCACTAGAGGGACAGCCATGGTGTGGTTTGGTGGCGGAGACACAATGATTTGGTGATGGGGGTTCCGGTGACTGGAAGTATGAACAATGACTGAGTGCCGGCTGCCAGAGGTTGTGGCAGTCGGCGACGAGTGAGACTGAGGCAAAGATGGTGACGGTGATGCAATGACGCTATCGGAGGTGACAACGGTAGGTGACAGTGGCGGACTTGCGATGGTTGGCTGATACAACTGACTAAGGACGACGTGGGACATGTCGGACTCGTCAAGAAAGGTGTAGTCCGTTTTACGATATTTTTGGATGTTCGAAAAAGGCAATATAGTTTCGTCAAATGTGACGTGATGTGAGACGCGAATTTGACGGGTGGACAGGTCATATCACAAATAATTCCTATGATTAGGCGGAAACCCTACGAAGACACACGGAGTGGTTCAGGGTGCTACTTTATGAGGGGAGGTGGAGGCAAGGTTGGGATAACAAATGCAACCGAAAATCCGTAGGTGGTCATAGGAGGGGATCTGTCGGTATAAAATTTCAGTTGGGGTCATATTGTGTAGGGTGCTAGTGGGTAAAATATTAACGACATATTCTACCATTTTGACCGCATAAACCCAAAAAAATGGAGGAAGAGATGCATGAAAAAGGAAAGTACTGACCATGTTATTTATGATGCGGATGATTCGTTCTGCTTTTTCATTCTGAGGTGAGGTGTGGGGACACAAAAATTGAAAAATCATGCCATTGTTTTTGCAAAATTTGTGAAACGTGGAATTATTAAATTTACGATCAATATCACATTGAAAAGATTTGATGGTTTTTTCAAATTGCGTTTTGACATAAATATGAAATTCAATAAATTTTGCAAAAAACCTCTGATTTGAACTTTAGTGGATAAATCCAAATAAAGTGAGAGTAATCATCTAATAAGATGAGATAATATTTATGACCAAGAGAGCTAGTATGGGGAGATGTTCGTAAATCAGCATGAATAATATAAAAAGGAGCAAATGTAATATTGAGAGACGACTTAAACGGAAGTCGAACATGTTTGCATAATTGGCAAGATACACAATTTTGGGCAAGTTTTCCATTATAATGAATAAAATTATTGCTTCTAAGAAAATTAAAAACAGTAGCGCCTGGGTGTCCAAGCCTATTATGCCAAGTTGACGTAGAGATAACAGCTAGAGATATAAAAGAGCATGAGCTAGTAGCGGAGGTGAATGGAAAAAGGATATAGATCCCCCGTGCTATTGCATCTTGTGAGAGGTATCTCCGTACGAAAATCCTTCACAGTAAAACCAAAAGGGTCAAAATCAATAGAGATGGAATTGTTACGAGTAAATTTTTGGACAAATATTAGTTTTTTAATAATGTTGGGAGCATACATGACACTATTTAGGGAGAAGGGTGGGTGAGGTGGTTGGGTGTAAGTAGTACCATACCCCTGAATCGAAATGCGATGGCCACTACCCGCAGTAATAAATTGAGGATACTTTAACTGAAATAGTTTTGAAAGATTACCTGTAGTCCGGGTAAGGTGAGATGTAGCCCTGTTGTCCATGTACCAATTATCATCGGGCTGTTGCATGGTCATGCTGCTGAAGGCCTAACCCAATTCGGATGGGGCCAGGCCACTGTATGAGGATGTCGACTGGGCCTGGACATAATGGGCCTGGGGGGTCATCTGTCAGGGTATGGGAACTGGACCAAGCAGGCATGGTTGCTTCTGAAACTGAAAGGGTTGTTGGCCCACTTGTTGCTGAGTGAAGTAAGGCTGGATCGAGGCCCAGGGTCGAGTGTTAGGCCACTGCCCTAGGCCAGCCTAATTTGTTGGAAGCTGTGGCTGCTGGGGGCTGGCCTTTCCACCATGCTCTCGACCCCGCCCCCCTTTGCCACTGCCCCGCCCCTTTCCACCTCAGCCACCACCGCGGCCACCCCACTGCTGGTGATTGTCCGACGGTGGTTGGCCGGCTAAGGGGGCGGCGAAATTGGCGGGAACATCAACCGTTAGTGCTTTTTGGTTATGTTTTTCTTATTTTGTACGTCATGTTTCTTCCAACAACAATTGCGATCGAGCCTTGTTAAAACTGGGAAGAAGGTAGGCTTGTTGGATCATTGTTGCTAGTATGTCATATTCACCTTTCGGTAATCCTATAACAAGTTTGAGAACAATTTTTGTGTCAGAAACTGGTGTCCCACGTTAGATAATTGGTCTGCAACAATTTTTAATTGTTTGCAATACTCGGACATGTTGGTGAAGTTTTCTAGACGTGTGTTGTTGAATTGTTTTTCCAAATACACGACACATGTATGTTTGTTATCCTGAAAGATCTCCTTCAAATGGACCCAAAGTTCACGTGTCGAGGCACCAGACTTCATAATCGTATGGAGTAGATCTTTTGAGAGAGTACCATAAATCCATTGTTTGACAATAGCGTCAAGACGACGCCATGTTGTGTCGGGGATGTCAAGAGAGCGAGGAACGGACTTATCAATGTGGTCAAGCATGTTGTACGCGAAAGCATGAATATAAAACAGTTCAACTCATGAAGAATATTGATCCTCCTCATGATCAACAATTATATGGACGAAATTCTTGATATTTGTGACGGTAAACGCCAGTTATAATGATGGATTTGAGGAGGGAGGGTGGTCGTCAAAGACAACAGTAGAAGATGCGGAAGCTTTAGGAGTGGTGGGAGCAGACATGATAGCCACAGACAGGAAAAAGGAGTCGTGAAAGAGAGGAAGAAGAAGGAGACGGTCGACGGAAAAAAACTTCGATGGCGGCGACTTCAATTGTTTGGAAGAAAGAATTAGGTTTTGAGTTTTAGGCTCTTGATACCATGTAAAATTGTATTAATCTCCCTTGGGGAGCCTTCTCATTAATATAAAATATATATAGGTGTACAATGTGAAATCCTTATATAATAATGATCCTATTTTTATCATAATTACATAACATTAAATATGATAAATATAGTACAGAGCACATGTGTTAATATGTTCCGTGAATATTATGTGCTCATGATAAAACTTTAATAAGGATTCAATGTACTTTTATTTTCAAAGAAAAATAATTGGTGCATATGCACGTGATACGTGCAAGTATTTATATCTATCTAGTACATCATCCAAACAACTCCTTTACTATTACGCCACGTAACCCCCAAAACTTGAAAGCAACCAATCATATGTCGAAACCTACAAGGGCCCCACTTACCAATTCCAAAAACTTCAGCACCATTCTAAAATCTGTTTTGTTTCTCCATAACGTCAGCTAAGTGTGAACTTGTTTCGTAGTAGTACTTTGTCAATCGAATTTTGTAGTACCAAATCAAACAAAGTGGTGATGAAAAGATGCATTTGTACTGACATATTAACCACCATTAACTACGATTTGGACAATATTAAAGAGCAAGATTTGATGTGTACTGCTCTTTTTCAAATTGTTTTGAATTATTTTATTTAGTCGGTTGTTTATCAGAAATAATATCTCTATCTTCACTAGATAGGAATAAAGTATGCATACACTCTATTCTCCACAGACTTCACTTGTAAAATTATAGTGATTATGTTATTTGTTGTTGTATTGCAAATAAAGTATTTCATTATGCGTACATATAACTTAAATATGAAATAATTGAGTAGGTAGTCAATTTTCAATCTGCTATTTAATTTAAAATAATTTTTTGAAATTATTTAACTGGTGCCATTGTAGATAAACTTCAGACAAAAACAACACTCCTCCTTTTACTTTTCATCATCTCTTTTTCTCTAGATTGTTGAATGAGTCTCTATATCAAACAATTTTTTTTAAAAATGAGTACTAAACTTTAAATGTAAATTGATCTCAAATTCAACCAGAAACATGTAAAAAGATAAACTTGTCAACTTGTCCTGGTTAAATTAACTGTAAAAATTAGCTTACAAATCTTTCCATTGTGAAGTATAATTAGCTTTTGTTCATTTTGATAATGCTCCTTTCATGAATTTAAAAGTAACCGGGTGAGATAAATACTTTAAAATTATCTTAGACTTATTAAGTTTGAAGTACATTTACTGCCAAGCCTTATAGCAAATTTTATTGTATATATATATATATAGAGAGAGAGAGAGGGGGGGGGGGTTTACATGTGGCTTTAGAGATGATTGGAGTCTAGAGGTGTATCTGTGACTTACATTAGAGCTATCAAGGACATGTATGGTAGAGTCGAGACTAGGGTTAGAACAGTGGAAGGGGACACATACCACTTTCCCATCGTGATGAGGTTGCACCAGGGATCAACCCTTAGCCAGTTTCTATTTGCTCTAGTGATGGACGAATTGACACGACATATACAAGGGGAGGTGCTGTGGTATATGCTATTAGTTGATGACATGGTATTGATTGATGAGACGCGTTGTGGAGTTAACGATAGGTTGGAAGTTTGGTGACATGCCATAGAGTCTAAAGATTTCAGGTTAAGCAGGATTAAAACAAAGTATCTGAAGTGTAAGTTTAGTAACATAACCCATGAGGCGGAGGTGGAAGTGAAGATCGATGTGCAAGTCATATCCAAGAGAGAAAGTTTCAAGTATCTTGGGTCCATAATTCAAAGAAATGAGGAGATTGATGAGGATGTTGCACATTGTATTGCAGCGGGATGAGTGGAACAAAGGCTTACTTTTGGGATTTTATGTGATAAAATGTGTCGCCAAAATTTTAAAGATAAGTTTTACAGCGTGGTGATTAGACCAACTTTATTGCATGGAGCAGAGTGCTGGTCAGTCAAGAATGCACACGTTCAAAAGATAAATGTAGCAGAAATGAGGATACTCAAATGAATGTGTGAGCATATTAGGAGAGATATGATTGAGAATGACGTTATACAGAGAAGGGTTGGAGTGACCTCCACTGCTGGCAAATGAGGAAAGTGAATGCGAGATGATTTGGGCGTATGAAGAGTAGGTGTGAGGATGCGCCAGTAAGGAGGTGTGAGAGGCAAGTGGAGAGGTAGAGGTAGGACAAAGAAGAAATGGAGGGATGCGATTAGACATGACATGATAGAGCTCCAACTTACTGAGAACACGACCCTAAATAAGAGGGTGTGAATGTTGTGGGTTAGGGTAGAAGGTTAATAGGCAGCCGAGTGATGTCACACTTTAGATGGGGAAGGTATGGGCTAGCCTCCTCTCCACGTACCCTTATTAATAGTATTATTTAGTAATCGCGTAGTTACTATCTATTGTGCATTTGCTTTGTATATATCTTGCTATTTTGTTATCATATTTTTTTATCTGCATTGAATTTCTTTTATT
Organism: Anisodus acutangulus; assembly: GCA_029783415.1. NCBI lineage: Eukaryota > Viridiplantae > Streptophyta > Magnoliopsida > Solanales > Solanaceae > Anisodus > Anisodus acutangulus. Next base: position 622,980 of record CM056511.1, read on the forward strand.
CTGTTTCCTGTCCTTTCTTTTCTTTTCTTTTAATTTCGTTTGAGTCGAGGGTCTTTCGGAAACAACCTCTCTGCTCACAAAGATAGGGGTAAGATATGTGTACACTCTACAATCTTCAGACCCCCTTGTGAGATTACACTAAATATATTATTGTTGTTGTATGACTAGGGATGACAACATATCAGATATGGACCGGATCCTACTAGATCCAGATCCAGATCCGTTTTTCATACCTGAATCCAGATTCGGATCCATATCCATCGGGTCCATAAAAATCATATCCAAATCCGGATCCATCGGATCCACCGAGTCCACAGATCGGATCCACATGTAAAAAAATTTGTCTTGATAAGAAATTTTTTTTTGAACTGACAAACGATTTTTACTTAGCTAACAGTTTACTGTGTTTCAATTTTGAAATGTTCATATGAGATATTTTGTTCGTTGTCTCGTTTTGATTGTGAGCTATTGATTGAAAATGTTGGACAATAACAATAGTTGTAGAAAATGCTGACTAGTATTTTCACAATGCAGAACTTGCATGTGTTTGGAATCTTCACAAATGAAGTGAATATAATTTTAACTACTTGTCTATGAAGATGTTAGTCATTCACTAATATAACATTGATTTTATTATCGAAGTTACCTCTTTATTTTTTATTTTTTCAATTAATGCGGGGATAAATTAAACTTGCAAGGATGTGCTTAGCAATTTTAAGAAAATACTTATAAAATTACATTCTAGGTTATGAATATATTTAATAAAAAATGGATCCACGGGTCGGATCTGGATCGGATACGGATCTCAAATACAAGATCCATATTCAGATCCGATCCGTCAGAAACGGATCCGAGTCCGATCCGAATCCGTCGGGTACAAATTTTGAAGACCCATATCCTATAAAACGGATTTGGATTCATCGAATCCGGACCGAGTCCAGGATCCAGTGCCATCTCTATGTATGACTATATGCATGTATGTACGTCCGCTAGTAATTAAATGTACGATATGTTTTGAAAAAAATTATGCTATTTTTTGAAAATTCAATAATATCGCCATATTTTTATTACGGGCATAAAATAATCCTATTTATGAAAAATCCCAAAAAAAAGAACATATGAGAGAGAACCGGAAAAGTCAAAAAAGTTTTTTTTTTACTCTCTCTCTCTCTTTGAGAGAGATATCCCTGAATTCAGTGGCCATGGGGTTTTTTCTACTATATTTTACCATAAAGGGGTGATGAGAGTTTATAAGTAAAGGCTCTCTGTTGATGGTTTTTGGGCAATAAGGAGAGAAACACACTGACAGAAGAGAGTGAGCATACGCAGATAATTGTATAAAGATTTTATACTTTTGTGTTATAGATTTACTTATATGATTTTGCGTGTGCTCACTTCTCTTTCTGTCAGTGTATGTATATTGTATATTACATGCTCATTCCTTTTTTTGCCACACATCAATCTTTATGTTGTTTCTATTAGGGTGAATTCAGAATCAGAGGCGGAGCTAGAAGCTATCAAGCAAAAGGGTTTATTCCATTCTCTCTCACTATATATATATATATATATATACTTTTTTTATGTATATAATATAGTTGTTTAGTAAAGTTTTGTTTTTTAATAGGTGTAAGTTCTTGCTAGGACGAATCTCAAGAAGAGTGGATGAGGCTCGAGAGAAAGATGGTTGCTTTCATTTTTTTTATTACATAGGAGTAGGATAAGGAAAATGGAAGAGAGAATTATAACACGGGATAACCAACCAACTGAGATATTAGATCCCGATGGACCAACGGCTTCCTAGGTATATCACCTGAATTTCTTGATTTTTCATTTTCTTATTGGAAACAAACATGTTGAACCTTTGATGAATTCAGTTAGTAAATTCAGAATGTTTCATATACAATTTAATTGTGCTTTGTTTACATATATAATGAACTGATAATAATGTGTTTCATTAAACTCACAGATGAAAAATAAAACATTGCAGAAAGATGAGACACTGTACTTAGCAGGTGAACTGCCACCAAGTAACGCGTTTCATCATCTCATTCTTGAATTCTCTCTGCTATATCAGATGGACATGACCCCTCTTGACCCAATTTGGCCTATTTTTTATTTATATTTTATTTTTTGATTTTTTATCTGTAAATATATAATTATTTTCTTAGTGATATTGTTTAGGTATTGTCTATTTTTAGTGATATTATTTAGTATTGTCTAGATCCTTACTCTTTATGTGTTGTATTACTATTGCTCTATTTACTTTATATTTGAATATTTTGTTATTTTATTTTACTTGCAATCCTAATCCTGCACCTACTATTTTTTTTTTGGAGTCCGAAGGTCTATCAGAATCAACCTCTCTATCCCATAGAAGTTGAATAAAAGTTGAGATAAGGTGCACATACATCCTACCCTCCCCAAACTCTACTTTATTAGATTATACTGAGTATATTATTGTTGTTGTATATTTATCTTCTTGTATCTTTACAAAAGTTTATATATTTATTCTGTTTGATCAGGAAAAATTAAGTATCCGGTTTGAGGTTTTGGGGATCTTTGTTGTAAAAACCTTAATTTTTTATTGATATACTCCAATTAAAATATTATTTTTTTCTCAATTAAATATTGTTAATAAGCGTGACTTTTGATGCAGTAGTACTTATATCTGGTGGAGAGGACAGACATGGATTTTGAAGGTAACCATGTTTACTGTTCTCATTTAACAGAAAAAACTGCAAGTATTTTTTTAAAAAAAATAATAAAAATTGGTACTTTTATTTTCTTCTTTATTTTTGTGGGTTTTTTTTTTTTTTTTGGGTTTAGAAGTTTTCCCTTTCATTTTCAACAACCCTTTTGTTAATTTAACCAAAAAAAGGAAGTCTTTTTTTTCTGTATGCATATGAAATCTATGTTGTAAGTTGATGAATCTTGGGATTTATTTGTTTTTTTATGGTGGTTCATGCAATATTTTATGTAGGTTCTTATGAGCTAATTAATTTCTCTTCAATATGAAGTAAATGATATGCTTTTTTTGGTTCTTTTGCAGAGGGCAATGAAGAAATTTAGTGAAGAATAGAAATCTCAGCTATCAGTGGAAGTTGAAAATTTTCCATTTCCAGGTTAGGAGTTTCATCAATTGCAAACTTTAATATTTGATAAACTTTCAAAGTTGTTGTGTTTTAGGGTTTAAGAATCTAATAGTTATGTTGTGTTTTGGGTGTTTAGAAAGCTGCTGACTTTAGCACATAATCCTTTTTGTTATCAGTTTGACTACAACATTCTACTAGTTTATTGTGCAAAATTGGGCCGAGGGTCTTTTGGAAACAATCTCTCTACCTCCCAAGGTAGAGGTAAGGTTTGCGTACACTCTACCTTCCCCCTCTCCATACCCCACCGTGTGGGGTTACACTGGGTATGTTGTATTGTGCAAAATTGGGTGACTGACTTGAACTATTCTGTTGAAAAATAAGTATACTATAGATGCTGTACATAAATCTCCAAAGAAATTAAGTAGATTATGGTCTTACTGAAATGATACCTTTGTCCAAATAGCTATGTTGCTCGGACTCTTCAAAAATGTGGCCGCAACAGTGTCAGATTATCCAAAAATGTATTACTTTTGGAGGATCCGGCTCCCACCAAACGGCATTTCTAAGAGTTCGAGCAGCATAGCGAAATAGATCCAATTGACTAGTCAAGAGTTTGGGATATACTATGCATGCGTGAAGGAGTAAAAACTTTTATTTTTGTTTGAGGAAGAAAAAGTTTATTGTTTTGGTAATTGAAGTCAGTGTTGGCTGTTTTAGTGGAAAATTGATGTCATAGACATGTTCATAAGGGGTAACTCATGTTACTGTAACTTGAGGCAGTGGAAGTTGTTTATGTCTAATATATTGAGGATATGTTAGATAGAGATACTTTGAGAGGATCTAATGACATTTTGCACACAAAAAATTGGTGGAGGCAAAAATGGTAGAGAAGGGCTAGAGGAAGAACACAAATATATAGAGTCAATATTTCTTCTTCTTGCTTGACTTCCTCAAATGATTCTGGCATAAAAAGTATTTGTTAAGCGTATCGTACACTCAATACTTTTGCCATACCTCTTCGAGCTCTTCAAATGTATAATTAGTCGTTATGAGCTAGATATAATGGGACTTTTTGGTTAAAGAAGAAAACTTCATACAATACTATATGAATCCAAAATTCATGTACCATAGTAATTCATGAACCAAGAATTATAAAGTAGATGAACCAACTAACTAATAACCATACATACTAATTAAATTAATCAACTTATTTGTCAACTTCCATCTAAACTTTGAGACCCATCAAAGGATGAAATCTTGCAAAGTGTTTATGCATTTTAACTTCCAACGTATGCCTTAGAAAATATTGGACTGGCTTGATCGTACGTATAGTCTCCCAGACCCCACTTTGTGGATTACACTGGGTATGTTGTTGTTGTTGGCTTGATCATGTAGTCTTGATATAAATGAGGTCGACTTCTTTCTTCCGGACACATCTTAGAATGAAATGGGACCTTGGATTGATTTGGTTACTTCATTTATAGTATATAGGTTTCCTGCCGGAGCAATAATATAGGTATTATCTCTTGTGTGTCTGGGGTGTTTATGGTTCCGTCGGGTTCAGTTTCCATAAAAATGAACCTAGACATCAGTTTTTTTTTTTGGTTTGGTTATTTCTGGTTTTGGGTTTTGTTGGTGTTATTCCTTTGTTGAAATAGATCTAATATAGTAGTCAAGAGTTGGTAATTTACTTTTGATTGAACAATAGCATTTAGAAGTTGAAACTTTCACTTTTGGTGGAATTAGATTGTTTGTTTTGGTAATTGAAGTTAGCTTTGGCTTTTTAATGGACGGCGATAACATATGATAGGGGTAAGTCATGCTACGGTATCTTGAGGCAGTTAAAGCTGTTTATCTCTATCTATATATTTAGGGATATGTTAGACACCTTGGGAGGACCTAATTGCATTTTGCAAGAAAATTGGTGGAAGTGGTAGTGGTATATGGGAGAAGGGCTAGAGAAAGAACACAAGTAGAGGTCGGCAATATTTCTTCTTCTTGCTTGGCTTGCTCAAATGATTCTGGTATTTTACACCCATAATTTGACCATACCCCGATCCTAACTCTTTAAATGTATTAACTACTCATATATGAAGTTATACTATGGAATCCAACAATTCATGTTCCATCCTGGCTCATGAACCAAGAACTAATATGAACCATCTAACAGACATGAATACTAATTAAATTACTCAACTTTATTTATTCAACATTCCCCTTAAACTTGTTTTATCTTGACAACATCAAAAAATAAAGGACCAATCTTGTGAAGTCCTCATACTTCAATTGCCTTAGTAAATATGTCTGTGAACTGATCATAGTCTTGATATAAGTGAAATCTACTTCTTTCTTCTTGATGCTTCCAGATTACATAGAATATTGTATTGATGTGCTTACTTTTACTTCATTCATAGATTATAGGTTTTCTCCCAAAGCAACAATAGAGTTATCGTCAACATGAATATATTAGATTTCACTTGTGACATGTTGCATGACGAATAAGGTAGATGCGTCATAATTGGCTTCACAAGTAGAAAGAGTCACAGTAGCTAGGTTTCTTCCACGAAAATACAAAGGCAGCAGTACACTTGCGGTTCATCCCATCCACTGTTGCCTGCACGCTTTTAAATTATTATATGGAGAAATTGATAGGCTGTAATTAATCGTACCTTTGATGTGCTAAGGGTACTTTTTTCTATCTTCATGTGTGATGAACTTGGTGGCCCAACAAAAGTTATTTGATGTGTTTTACTCTTAAGCAAGTGCCATCCAGCAAAAGACATAAAGGACCAGCATTCATAATGTAGTATAAAATGGCTTGGGAAAGACAAACTTCTGCACTACAATATATAAAGTCGAACTTCACGAAGAATGTCAGGCCTTGTGCATGTTAAAAATCTCAAACTCTAGAAAACATTTCTATAGAGAGCTGAGGCCATTTTCTTACCTTCTTTGAAATTGGATAATTTTGCTCCATAATCAATGGAGTCGTTCACTGACTCGCTATTCTGCATATTAAAATCTTCTAGTATCCTGCTTGCATAAGCTTCTTGAGATGAATGCCATCAACACATTGCTTCACTTCAATGCTAAGATATCATAAGACACTACTAACAAAACTTTGATTTTCAACGGACTTTCCGGTGGAACGCCATCAGAAATATGGGATATTTGAGGGAAAGTCCGTAGGAAAAGTTTCTAACGAGCCAATTTCCTATGGATTTCCGTTGGAAATTCACATTTTTAATAGTGAGTTATGCTATCAGTGTTAGTCATCCATCTCAAGTTCTCATGCCACCACTTGTTTGAATTCAATAAATATTTTTTTATGACAATGGTGCCGGGCCCACTTGAGCACACCTCGACTATTCCACCAAGTACCTGCTACCTCTCATCATTAGGGTAACTCTGCCACCAAGGCTTAGGCAGGTGGAAATTGAAATCATCTAGTGTTTTGCCTCCACTGAGATTTGAGCCTGAGACGTTGTGGTTTTCCCCCCATTCCATTGACCACTAGGTCAACCTTTGAGTAAAATTCATTAAACATTTTTACTATTGCCGGTAAAGACCAAGGGGCACTATTCACCTAGGAAGTGATTCGGCCATTAAGCTACTTTGTGGGGTCAGGACTAGACTGGTGGCCGTTGCGGTTGTTGTTTACGTAGTATGTGATGTCCCACAAGTTGACTAGTATTGAGCCAGGAGATTTTCCTTTGGATCGTTACAACGCTTGTTGAACGGTTTAAGTAAAAGCGAATAGCTTATAAGAAGTATGAACTCCATATAAATTCATGTCCATAGGAGACAATATGAGAAAAAACAACAGGAATCTGTAAATCCTTCAGAAAACAATTCACTCCCTCATCAATTATATCATATAAAATGGAGAAAATACCTCCATTTCCTTCTTCTTTATTAAAAAAGTGCTCATGTGTACATTTGGTAAAAGTTGAAATCCATGGTCTTGGAGATGCTTCAAGCCCTATAAGGCTTCTTTCAATTTCAAAACTTAATCTTTGTGCCCTTTGGTTATGAAGCACACAAGTTGTTGATTATAAACATCTTCATCAACTTAGCGACTTTAAAATGATGTCTTAGTTAACATCCATTTGATAAATCATCCATCAATTTATGCTGCCACAGAAAAACAAGCCATAGGAACAAAAACTTCATCATAGTCAGGCCTTGTTTTTCAGCTATAGCTTTTTGCACTAGCTTACAACCTTTCTTTTCTTGTTTGGTATCTCTCTTCAATTTTGTACACCCATTTGACACGAATTGCCTTTGGGCTTGTTCGAAGTTTTGTGAGTTCTCATGTGCCATTCTTTGGAATTGCTTAAATCTTCTCCTATGTAGCTAGTCGTTGTTTCTGCCACAGTCAATTCAGAGGCCGGATCCAAGATTTGAAGTTTATGGGTTCCTACAACAATCTCAACTTAACATATAATAATAATAGGGTTCAAAGTTAAATATTAACAAATATTTCGTAGATTTCCTAACACATAAAAAGTCAGGGTAAAAACTACCAGGTGCACGTGAACCCCTAGACGACTTCTGGATCCACCCTTGATAGCAATAAGTGTTTTTTACACAAGCTTACAAGCATTCAGGATGAGATCTTGAACATTGTGCAAGATCACTCTATTCTTTGACGTTGGTACATTATCAATCAATTATGAAACTTTCACTTCTGTTAATCTTCATATAAATATCATATCTGATCCCTGACAATTGGGCCTAAGCGAAAAATATTATTTTCAAGAATAACACATAATAAACTTGAGAAATAAAAAAGTGGTATTTACTATTATTTCTAGGAATTTTCACCTTTGCCTTTCCTGGACTCATGAGATTGTTACGAGCTCCTAGTTGCCGCTCTTGTGATTTCTAGCATCAGTGTCAATTTAGCTTATTTCTTTTTCATCTTTTCCTTCAATTGCCAATAGTAAGAGTAAATCTCCTTATTTTAGTTCAATATAATTGGCTTTTTCCTCTTTGTTTATATTATTCCAATAATTGGAAGCACAGTGATAATATTTATAGCAAGTGTGAAATTGTACATGCCATTATCCTTCCTTCTACCTCCACCTCTTCGGTTGCGATAGCTAGTGCACCTTCATGGTGGTTGAGATAGACTGCTTGGTGGTTGAGATAGACTGCTTGGTTTCTCAAAGTTGTCATCCTCCATTTTGTGCAACCACGACCTCATAAGACGTGACTATGCAACATCTGCATCTTTATGATGACCAACTCGTGGATATATTGGGACCTACAGGCTCAACACTTTCGCATATAATTACTAGTTCCACACGCACTTTGTAAAAGCTGCATTTTAGTTGAATAGATGTCTTCCTTTTGCATAACGAGCTGTTGTTTCAGCCAACCTATTTCAATTCTATATGTTACCTCTTCATCTATTATATTATTCTCTTGGAATTATGAGCCTAAATATTTTTGGATTGTGTGACTTTAGGCACCACACGTCATTTTAACCTCAAGTCATTGGGTTAAACTTAAATGTGTAAACCCAACTTACATGTGTAAACACATTTTTACGGGAAATTTCTGTCTCCGACTAAACAGTGACCCAGTACTGATCTTTAAAGGACCGGTCTTTGAATTGTTCTAGTGACTAAAAATAAATCTGAAATATGACAGGTGCATCACATAAGTTGACATGAAATGTTTCTTTTTGCAAAGATAAGCTGTGATGACAATCAATTTGAATTAACCAAATGTAATTTTTTCGATTTCGGGATCTACATTTTGTTCATGGATCTTTCTAGGTAAGTAGAGAAACCAACTCTCTTAGAAGGTTACCTTTGTTCATTTTAGGATCTAATCAAAACTGAACATCATCTCTATGGAAGTACATTGTAATTTTTGTGAGCTAACATGGAAGATCCTAATATCTCATACTGTACCAGATCATGTTTATTCAATCTGCGCGCATTGTATTAGGAGGTAAGGTGAAGGCCCCACACAATGTACGTTGTTGTTTAATATATTACATCCAGTCTCCATATAAGAGCTGGTTGGTTTTGCCTCTGAATTGGCTGCATGCGGAAAAGCGTTGCATAGTCTACTAGTCTTGTCCATTGCCCCCCCCCCCCCCCCTCCTTCCTAAAAAAATCAAAAATAAAAAGAATTGTACACTTAGGTACTCAGTATTTCAATATAGTATGGTAAAAAAAAAAAGGGCAGTCCGGTACACTAAGCTCCCGCTATGCGCGGTCCGGGGAAGGGCCGGACCACAAGGGTCTATTGTACACGTAGGTACATAGTATGGTCTAATCACTACTAAACAACAGTGATTTTTGAGAAAATATTTTGACCACACGCGGTCGAAAAAGCCATTATTTTGACCAATTTTTCGACCACAGGCCTTGGTCGTTAATAACTTGGTCGAAATTTTTTTCGACCGCTTGCCGTCGAAAAATAATTTCTTCCTAAATTAAACAAGAAAACTTTTCTACCACACGGGGTCGAAAAAATTATTTTTTATTTAAAAATTTCGACCACATGCGGTCGAAAACATTATTTATACTTAAATATTATTTTAAATTTTCTACTCCTTTTGGTCAAAAGATTATTGCTAAATTTTGACCACTTGCGGTCGATTTTTGTTTTTTGTGCTAATTTTCGACCATAAAATCTGGAAAACATTTCACAGTATTTGGCTGCTTTTAGAGCAGCCCAGCTGCCAAATCAACAATGCAACAAATCCGATTCATCAAGAACACAACCATAAACTATAACATTCTACAATTAAATTCCACCTTAAAGTACTTCAAAATCGAATTAAAAGTACAACCAAACACTTAAACATCATAAACTTAAACATCCACTACATTCTACAATCAAATTCACCTTTAAAGTACTTCTAATTCGAAATAAAACTATATTCAAACACTTAAATATCATAAACATATCCAACAAAACATAGCAAAATTAGAATCCAAAAGCATACGAATTAAAAAGTTCATCGTTGGGTGCTAGACACATGATCTGTACCCTCCCCACTAGACTCATCGACAAGAGCATGTCCTACATTATTAGGTGACCTACGGCGTCTACCTTGGGAAGGTTGGGGGTGGGAGGGCTGTGACCTATGAGCATCCCCGGGACACGGGGGAATCAGAAACGCCCCCGAATTAAGTAAGCTGTTATTTGGGGCTGCATACCCAACATCCTGGCCTCTGAGGCATTAAGTATGGTTGTCAGTTGAGAAATTTGTTGCTTCATCGTTTGGTATTCCTTAGGATCCACTGCCCCCTCATTAGTAGCACCTATGCCTTGAAGGGAAGATGAGAATTGACGAAAGGCCTGATTGGCCATCCCATAAACCGTCCCATACCTTGTCGGGGGAGCAACCTTCTCCATCCACTGCTGCTCTACTATCTCTGGGGTTATCGGCATGCCGGTTGGCTGAGTGGCACGAAACTCCTCAATGCGTTCTTGAATTGTGTTATGAAGTTGAAGGATCCAATGTTAGTAGCTAAATTTAGTAAAAGAAACTAGCTATTATTGTTAATTAGTGACTTATAAAGGTTTGCTCAGCCCGCATTCTTCTCCTTCCTTGTGTGAGTAATCTTGAAGATCTCATCTTGAGGTACTACATGACCCCTCGTGAGCTCATTCAAACAAATCAGTATTAACAACTAAAAAGTAAGAAAAAAGAAAAGACCAACTTAATTATCAAAAAGTCTTTACAGATAAAGCATAAAAAAGAAGTCGACAGACCAGCTTCTTCACATCCACTTGGCAGTGGCTCCACTAGTGTGTAGTGATCCACCATTTTCTGAGGCTTTGGCGGCCTTCGCATTAGCAAAATGTTTCAAAAACTTCTGATCAGTCGCCCAGTAGTGTAGTAGCTCTTGCCAGGAGTCATCGCAAATCCACCTAGGCCGAAGGTTATTGATACGAGCTCTACGTAACACATGCTTAAGTATATTCCCTGCCTTTTTCTCAAAATTCTGCGCTACCAATGCCTCATGTTCCGGCTTCCACCAACACTTTGTCTGCAAAGAAATTAACATGATATCATTAATATATAAGGAATATTCCATAAACAATCAAGAAATAGTTATATTATTTTACTACAAGTAATTAATACTCTGAACTCTAAAAACATCTGCCTCTTCAGATCCACTGACACCTTGCCCCAAGACGCAATGGCGCCTCTATATAGTCCTTTCAAATCCTTTTAGTTGTTTTGCTTGGAAAGAAGCTGCATCAAAACAATGAAATAATTAGATATTTTAAAAGAAGGTAAATAACTTATGCAAATTGAATATACTTACGTGAATCCAACAGACTCAATTATGAGACGACCGTACTCATCATAAGTCTCAAGCTTTGGAGGGCCTCCTCGTCAGGGAGCTTCTTCGTCAGAATCAGAGCTACTTTCTTCGTGCCCCGACGTCCCAAACTAGTGTGGCAGATGATGTCGATGGATGTGACATGGTTGGGCTGGGAGTAGCTGTAGGAGTACCGCTCATAGTAGCTCACTGTGATACATGATAAAATTCAGGGAGACCATGTGGGATCCTACTAGGAGTGTCAGGGGACTGATAGGATTGAGAGGTGTTGCGTCTCTATTTGGCCGCGGGGCCAAAGATAGGGTCGAGACTGAACATGTCCAGTTGGCCGACTAAAAGCCAATCCATCTATGAGAGAATCATGTGGTAATGGAGGGCCTCACGGTGGGATATATGGCGAAGTGTCTCTCTAATCCGTAATGGCCCTGGCACTACCCTCTGGCGGTATTAATAAACCTTTGTTTTTGATGTTTTTTTCCTTTAGCAACAACCTTACCCTTCCGTTTATCACCTGCCATCTAATAATTACAACAAATCGATGAAAATAATCTTAAATTAAATTCACATATACAAATCAAATAATCTTTAGATTCATATAGACAAATGAAGCTTAAGTGAAAATAATACTTAAGCTTCATTATTTGCTTTGTCTATGTGAATCTAAGATTATTTGATTTGTTTATGTGAATTTAATTTAAGATTATTTTCATCACTTTGTTGTAATTATTAGATGGCATGTGATAAATGGAAGGGTAAGGCTGTTGCTAAAGAAAAAAAAAGTCAAAAAACAAGGGTTTATTAATACCGCCAGAGGGTGTAGGGTCAGGGCCATTACGGATTAGAGAGACACTTCGCATATATCCCACCGTGTGGCCCTCCATTACCGCATGATTCTCTCGTAGATGGATTGGCTTTTAGTCCGCCGACTGGCCATGTTCAGTCTCGACCCTATCTTTGGCCCCACGGCCAAACAGAGGCGCAACACCTCTCTCAGTCCTATCAATTCTCACATGATCTCCTCGAGTTTTATCATGTATCACAACGAGTTACTATGAGCGATACTCCTACAACTACTCCCAGCCCGACATCATCTGCCACACTAGTTGGGACGTCGGGGTGTGAAAAAAGTAGCTCTGATTCTGACGAAGAAGCTCCCTGATGAGGAGGCCCTCCACAACTCGAGGCTTATGATGAGTATGGTCGTCTCATAATTGGATTCACGTAAGTATATTCAATTTGCATAAGTTATTTACTTTCTTTTAAAACATCTAATTATTTCATTGTTTTGATGCAGCTTCTTTCCAGGCAAAACAACTAAAAGGATTTCAAAGGACTATATAGAGGTGCCATTGCGTCTTGGGGCAAGGTGCCAGTGGATCTGAAGAGACATGTTTTTAGAGTTCAATGTATTTATTACTTGTAATAAAATAATATAATTATTTATGGAATATTTCTTATATATTAATGATATTATGTTAATTTCTTTGCATACAAAGTGTTCGTGGTAGTGCGGAATTTCAAAAAAAGGCAGGGAATATACTTAAACATGCGTTACGTAGAGCTCGTATCAATAACCTTCAACCTAGGTGGATCCGTGATGGACTCCTGGCAGGAACTACTGGGCGACTGATCAGAAGTTTTTGAAATATTGTGCTAATGCGAAGGTCGACAGAGCCTCAGAAAAGGGTGGATCACTACACACTAGTGGGGTCACGAGCCAAGTGGTTTTGAAGAAGAAGCTGGTATGTCGACTTCTTTTTTATGCTTTATCTGTTCTTAGAAGTTTTTTTGATAATTAAGTTGGTCTTTTCTTTTTGCTTACTTTTTTAGTTGTTAATATTGATTTGTTTGAAGGATCTCATGAGGGTTCATGTAGTACCTCGAGATGAGATCTTCAAGATTACTCACACGAGGAAGGAGAAGAACTCTGATGGGTTGAGCCAAGGGCTGATCAAACCTTTATAAGTCACTAATTAACAATAATTAGTTTCTTTTACTAAATTTAGCTACTAACATTGTCTTCAACTTCATAACGCAATTCAAGAACGCATTGAGGAGTTTCGTGTCATTCAACCAACTGACATGCCGATAACCCAGAGATATTAGAGCAGCAATGGATAGAGAAAGTTGCTTCCCCGACAAGGTATGGGACGGTTTATGGGATAGCTAATCGGGCCTTTCGTCAATTCCCATCTTCTCTTCAAGGCCACTAATGAGGGGGCAGTGGATCCTAAGGAATACTAAGAGATGAAGCAACAAATTTCTCAGCTGACAACCACACTTAATGCCTCGGATGTTAGGTATGCAGGCCCAAATAAATAACTTACTCAATTTGGGGGCGTTTCCGATTCACCCGTGTCCCGGGGATGCTCGTAGCTCACAGCCCTCCCCTCCAACCTTCCCAAGGTAGACATCGTAGGTCACCTAATAACGTAGAACATACTATTGTCGATGAGTCTAGTGGGGAGGATACAAATCATGTGTCTAACACCCAACGACGAACTTTTTTGATTCGTATACTTCTGGATTCTAATTTTGCTATGTTTTGTTGGATATGTGTATGATATTTAAGTTTTTGAATGTAGTTTTATTTCAAATTATAAGTACTTTGAATGTAGTGGATGTTTATGATGTTGTAGTTTATGGTTGTGTTGTTGATGAATTGGATTTGTTGCATTGTTGATTTGGTAGGTGAGCTGCTCTAAAAGCAGCCAAATGTTTTCCAGATTTTCGACCGCATGTGGTCGAAAATTAGCCCAACAACATACCTAGTGAAATCCCACAATGTGGGGTCTGAGAAGGGTAGAGTGTACACAGACCTTACCTCTACCTTGGTAGGTAGAATGGCTGTTTCCAAGAGACCCTCGGCTCAAGACAAAGCACAAGAACAAGCAAAATAAGACAAACAAAGCGACTAAGCCATGATAGCGACTTCTGAAAAAGAAGCAATAACTAATGCATGTAAATAAGACAAAAAAGATATACATAACAACATAAATCAAACGACAGTGGATTATAAAGCAATATTGTGCCTACTAGTATGATAGGCTAAGCGAGCCTACAATAATAACTTTACAACTACCAGTTCGTAAGCGTAGGTAGGACTACGCTAGACTACCTACTACCCTAATTCGTGTCCTCCATAACCCCCTATCTAAGGTCATGTCTTCAGTGAGTTGCACCTGCGCCATATCCCGTCTAATTACCTCTCCCCAATAATTCTTCGGCCCACCTCTACCCCCTCATGTACCCGTCCATAGCCAATCTCTCACACCTTCGCACTGGGGCATTTATGTCTCTTCTGCACGTGCCCGAACCATTTCAACCTCGCTTCCCGCATCTTATCCTCCACTGAGGCCACTCCCACTTTGTCGCGGATATCATCATTTATAATTCTATCCCTCTTTGTATGCCCACACATCCATCTTAGCATCCTCATCTCCACAACATTCATCTTTTGGGTGTGCGAAGTCTTGACCGGCCAACACTCCGCCCCATACAACATAGTCGGTCTAACCACTACCCTATAGAACATGCTTTTAAGTTTTGGTGGCATTTTTTTATTGCACATGACTCCGGATGCGAGCCTCCATTTAATCCACCCTGCCCCAATATGATGTGACATCGTCATCAATCTCTCCACTCACTTGGATAATAGACCCGAGGTACTTGAAGCTTTCTTTCTTTTTTATGATCCGAGTACCAAGCCTCACATCCACGCCTGTCTCAAGGTCGCTCCCGTTACTGAACTTGCACTCCAAGTATTCTGTCTTGGTCCTACTCAGCCTAAACCTTTTAGACTCCAGAGTATGTCTCCAAACCTCCAGCTTAGTGTTCACTCCGCTGTGATTCTCATCAATCAGGACTATGTCGTCTGTAAATAACATACACCATGACACCTTCCCTTGGATTTGTCGCGTCAGTCCATCCATCACCAAGGCAAATAGGAATGGGCTAAGAGCTGATCCCTGGTGCAGCCCCATCATCACTAGGAAGTACTTCGAGTCTCCTCCTACTGTCCTACCCTGGTCTTGGCTCCATCATACATATCCTTGATTGCCTTAGTGTATGCCACAAGTACACTTCTAACCTCCAAACATCTTCATAGAACCTCCCTAGGGACTTTGTCATATGCCTTCTCGAGGTTGATGAAAATCATATGTAAGTTTCTCTTCCTCTCCCTATACTGCTCTACCAACCTCCTAATAAGATGAATGACTTCTGTAGTCGAACGCCCCGGCATGAATCCAAACTGGTTCTCGGAGATAGACACGCCTTTTCTCACCCTCATCTCCACGACTCTTTCCCAAATATTCATAGTGTGGCTTAGCAGTTTGATACCCCTATAGTTGTTGCAACTCTGGATATCACCTTTGTTCTTGTACAAAGGAATCATTGTACTCTACCTCCATTCTTCGGGCATTCTCGCCGTCTTAAAAATGACGTTAAACAACTCTGTCAGCCACTCCAAACCTGCCTTGCCTGCGCTCTTCCAAAATTCAACTGAAATCTCATCAGGCCCGGTCGCTTGTCCCCTGCACATCCTGCGAACAACACCCTGAACCTTCTCAACCTTAATGCTCCCACAATATCCAAAATCTCGGTACCTACCAGATTGCTCTAGATCTCCCAGCACAATGTCTCTGTCTTCTTTTTCGTTTAAGAGTTTATGGAAGTAAGATTGCTACCTCCGCCTAATATGCGCGTCCTCCACCAGTACTTTGCCGTCCTTGTCCTTGATGCACCTCACGTGATCCAAGTCCCGGGCCCTCTTCTCCCTCACCTTGGTTAGTCTGTACAGCTTCTTATTCCCGCCTTTTTCCTCTAATTCCACATACATACGTTCAAAAGCCACCATTTTTGTCGCCGTAACCGCTAGCTTTGCCTCCTTCCTCCAGAAAAACAAAAAATCGACCGCAAGTGGTCGAAATTTAGCATTAATCTTGTCAGATTTCGACCACATGCGGTCGAAATTCTGGGCAGCATTTACAGTTTCGACTACACGTGGTCGAAATCAAGAAACAATATTGCTAAATTTTGACATGCGGTAGAAATGGTAAAAATAATTCTTTAAATATATATAAATCTTTCCAGATTTCGACCACATGTGGTCAAAAATTTAAAATAATATTTACATATCAATAATGTTTTCGATAGCATGTGGTCGAAATATTTAAATGAAAATTAAATAAAAAATATTTTTTTCGACCCCGTGTGGTAGAAAATGTTTCTTTAATTTAGGTAGAAATTATTTTTCGACCTCCTGTGGTTGAAATTTTTTGATCGCATGAGGTCGAAGAATAATTTCGACCAAGCTATTAACGACCACGGCCTGTGGTCGAAAAATTAGTCAAAATAATGGCCTTTTCGACCGCGTGGTCGAAAATCACTCTTTTTTAGTAGTGTCTATCTTCCAGCCATTTGTATGGTGCTCTAGAGTGTACATTAGGGAATTGACAATATAACATAGTGACGAATATACTTTGGGTAGGATGTTTGATTTATATTTCCTATTGATCAAGCATGTGAACTAATTTGATTTACAAATGCAATTCTATTAGCTTTCATGTCGAAGTTGTTAAAATAAAAAGTGAACTGGTAAACTGTTAAATGGTTGGATTTTGTCATCCTCTTTTTGGTTTAGGGATGCATTTGTTTTAATGACATTATATGTCGAGAAGTTCGAGATGAAAGATCTTACTTCAACTCTTTTGTTATTGGAAAGTTATTGTATACGAGCCCATGATTCACTGTTGAGTGATGAGCTTTTTGTCTCCCTTCTTTTAATCAGGTTCATAGGTAGCTACACTCAGTTCAAATGATGACATGCTATCACCCCAAAAAAGAGTCATCATCGTGCATCAAAAGTGCCAAATGGTTCGTTTAGGAGTCAACGGTTTAGCAAAACTCCTGGGATGCCTCCGATCATATTCTAAGCTCCTCCAAATGTTAAGGTTTGTCCTGAGTTTCTTACCTTATTTTAATTTTACCATAATTGTGTATTACTTCAAAAAGGATTTTTTGGTGGAAAAAGTTCTTCGTAGAAAAAGACTACCATATTTATCTTTTTCTTGGAGGAGAAGTTTTGAATTTCTATAAATAGAAGATCTTTTCTTCTCATACACAACACAATATCATCCACAATGTAGTCTTTAAAAGAGTCTTGTTTAGGGGAAGATTTTTCTCTCAATATCTTTAGATATTTTTATATTAGTTTTTATCATATGTAGGTCAATTGATCAAACCCCTATCATATCATAAGTCTTTTTTATAGTGTTTCTTTGTTGTCTGATTTATCGTTGTTCAAGGTTTGCAATTTCGCTTCCACATGACGCCCTTATTATTTTGATCCCAACACCAAATGCGTAGGATCATTCTTGGTGTTTTTAAAAAATAATATTAGCATGAAGAAAACAGGCTACTCAAATATGTCTGGCTATGGATGCCATGAGGTTTGTGAAGCAGTGTGCAACCATTGTGCTCAACATCGCCTTCAGGGTAAACTTATGTGTAAAAAATGGGTCACGTGAATCCATGGTTATCCAACTAAACTCGGTATATTATGTGTATAATTCTTATAAATATACCTAATATTAACTGAAGGAACACATGGTCAAATCAGAGGGAGTGGAGCACTGGTTAGGCACTAGGCTCAAGGCCCAAAGGTTTAGGGATTGAATCCCTGTTGCTGCGCTCTTTTCCTTTCTTTTAGTGTTTCTTCATTTCCCCTCTTCTAATGCAAATAAAATTGTAGTGCTTAGGATGAGCTAACTTCTAATCTTGTGTTCAGGAGATTCAAAATCTCTATATGTGCATAAAAATATTACCTTATATATATCGTGTAATTTTTTGCCGGGGGAGGGTGTGTGTGGTGATTTCGGGTGAACACCCTTTCGCCCCCTTAGATCCGCCCCTGATAGTGCACTCATCCTCTTGAAATCTTGAATTCGCCTCTGATCGCCTTTATCATCCCTCGGACAGGTTGATGAGCTTTTGGACAATTCAATATGAGTGAACTCCAGAAGCATCAGAACACTTGTAATAGCTTGTCCCTAGTGTCTTTGAACGAACTGGAAGGCCTCTCTTCAACTCCCTTTGAGGTTTGAACTGCCAACCAACTCTTTCGAGTTTCGACTGCGAATTGAGAAAAAAATGAATCTAAAAGGAGCTTTGGTAGCTGCTCTTGCGGCTAAGTGTTGGTAATGATATATAGTGAGTGAGTATATGTATATATATATAAATAGATAAAATATGTACTAACTGCGACTTATCCATTTGGTGAAGCTACTAAATGTTGCTCGTCTGCGTTGTTTTTGAGTGCATGGATGTCATTTTCCTCATTTTGGGAGAAACTTTTATGGTAAATTCTAGGTCTTTACTTGTATAGTGAAAATTACACATTTTTGGAATTAAACTTTAGTGAGGTGTTGATTTTTCTGGCCATTCTGAATTTCATGGTGACTCTTTCCTTGTATCTGTTTTGCCACTAATAAAGCTTTCGATGCTTTTTTTCCTGATTCAATTCCCGCCTTTTTTTTTGTAGCTCTTCTTTGGGTTCTCTATCGATGTGTGTATGTCTTCCTCGAAGAAAGAAGGCGTTGAAGTCTATTAGATAATAAAGAAGAAGGACAAGAGATTCCAAAGCAGGAAGAAGAGATCAGAAAACAGGAAGGACGAGAGATTCCAAAGCAGGAAGAAGCGATCACAAAACAGGAATTCAAATTAGACGATAAAACTGATAGAAATAATGATGAGATGACAAGCAATTCCTCGAATTCTTAAAATGCTCCTCTAGTCCCGAGCTTGGCAAATAAGGCTGTGGGAATTTTTTTAGTCTGGTTCTCTTGCCATGATAGGCCTTGGGTTATAGCTATCATTGCCGAACCCCAGTAACTTTGGTCCGAACCCTATACATTTGTTTACTGAATATGTATGTACATATACTCAGATTCATAATTCAATAAGCTTCAAATTCTAGATCCACCTCGAATCTGAAGTGGAACGTAGTTTCTAATCCAAAAGAAGCATGTTAAGTTCTTCAATGCGCAGAAGGTTGTTGTACGTCATGTTTCACTTCTTCAATTGGTGTATATTCAAGAGTTATTGATGCTTTTTATGTTATTGTATTCAAGTATACCTTGTCATATAAATTCATTTTAAGGTGTTTTTTCTTGTTTCCTATTTTCATTTCGTGTTAAGCTTAGAATAATTAATCCGTGTTAAGCTATATATCTTGTCATTTAATTTTTTTATTTTGTGTTAATTTGTCAAGCATAATACTCTTTATGTCCAATTTATGTCGCGGTATTTGACAAATTTAAAGGACTAAGCCCTGCAAATATTTAACGAATATTTTACTTCCACATAAGGGACAGTATTTGTTATTTTCTCACATTCTTTCCATTACATGACATAACGTAAGTAGCCTGAATTAATTAAACTATAGAAAGGTAGCCAGCTAATCACCCCCTAAAGAGTATTATGCTTGACAAATTAAACATGCAATAAACATAAATCATGAAAAGGACAACAAATTACTGACTGGATCGAGAAATATACCAAAAAGACATCAAGAAAATATAAAGAAGTTGATATAAATCTTTGCCTTTTGCACCAATCACCAATGGAGATCCTAATTTTATCTTAATAATCACATTGAGAATAGTAATTCTTCAAAATCACACAAGTCAGAAATGGATAAGTAAACGCGCTAAGCCCGAAATCAGTTACCTTTAAGATTACCTTCTTCGTCTAACCGTAAAGAATGAGGTTGAGTTAGACCCAAGATCCATATAAGGAGTTCATGTTCTCATTTCATATACGATGTGGGACTCTTAACAAGCTCAGACCTTGTTAACTAGAGCGTGGATAATATAATTTGGGGGCCCAACATCGGTGAACAAAGAATTGGAATGAGTCTGGCTCTGATATCATCAAAGAATGAATATTGGGTCTAACTCAACCCCAAAAGCTAGCTTGTATGGTGAGGACTGTCCAAATCCATATAAAGAGTTCATGTTTTCATTCCATATCCGATGTGGTACTCTTAACACCCCGCACGTCCAGATCTTGTTAACTGGAGCGTGAAAGAACTTGTTAACTGAAACGTGGATAATATAATTTGAGGTCCAACATCGGTGAACAAAGAATTGGAATGGGCACGGCTATGATACCATGTAAAAATGGATGTCTAACTCAACCCACAAAAGCTAGATTTTAGGGTGGAGTCCATACAATAAATTCTCAGGCTTTAAATCCCTATGATAAACTCCACGACTATGACAAAAATTACTTGCAGAAATCAATTGCTGGAAATAACCTCTTGCAAGGTGTTCTCTAAGCTTCCCTTTAGCTACTTTTTCAAACAATTCGCCACCTTTAACAAACTTTCAGAGATTGGCAAGAAGAGGTCAGGTCGAGGGTTGCAATTCAGCTCACCTTTTCTTCCTTACCAACTTAGGTACGTGATTGATCCCCCTCTTTCTCTTGGTTATCCTTGTCCCACAATTTCATTCTCACCTTGAACCAATTCTAAGGTTGTGGTTTATCACGTCATCTAAACTTCGTAGCTAATATTTTGAAACTTCTTGTTTGACAGATTGAAAAGGTTTGCAATTTCGTAACATATGTTGCCATGGGTATTGTGAATTTATTGATAAAAAATGCACGTATATGTAGTCTTCGTATTGCATGTCTATTTCTGTCAAGTTAGTTTATGTTAAGAGTCTACATCGGAAATGGAATGTGAACATGGACTTGTTATATGGACTTGGACAATCTTAACCCTACAAGCTAGCTTTTGAGTTGAATTAGGCAAAAGATCCATTCTTTACATGGTATCAGAGCCAGACCCATTTCAATTCTTTGTTCACCGATGTTGGGCCCCCAAATTATATTATCCACGCTCCAGTTAACAAGATCTGGACGTGCGGGGGAGTGTTAAGAGTCCCACATCGGAAATGAATGGGAACATGGACTCCTTATATGTACTTGGACAATCCTCACCTTACAAGCTAGCTTTTGAGGTTGAGTTAAGCCCAAGATCCATTTTTTACAGTTTAGGCCTTGAATGGACGTTGTAACAGGAGTTATCGGAGTTGTGGTTCTAATAGTTATGAATTACGTTGGATAGAGACCCTGCATGCTGGTATTTAGAAGTGCCTGGTAAAGTTTTCCAGTCACTAAAAAAGGGCACATTACGGAATTGACAATATAATGCACTGACGAATATTCTGAGAGAAATGTTTGAATTATATTTACTATGTGAACTAATGTCGATTACCAATGCAATTCTATTAGCTTTCATTTCCAAGTTGTTGCAATTAAAAGTGGACTGGTAAACTGTTAAATGGTATTTCTAGTTCGATTCTGGCGGGTGTTGGAGTTTGTCTTCCTCTTTTTAGTTTAGGCATGCATTTGTTTTAATGACATTATATGTCGAAAAGTTCTAAATGAAAGATCTTACTTCGACTCTTTTTTTTCTATTGGTAAGTTATTGCATATAAGCGTATGATTCACAGTTCAAGTGATGACATGCTATCACCCAAAAAAAGAATCATAGTCGTGCATCAAAAATGCCAAATGATTCGCTTAGGAGTCGATGGTTGAGCAAAAAAATTCCCGATCATATTGTAACCTCCTCCAAATGCTTAGGATCAATCTTGTTGTCCTCTAAAAACAATATTAACGTAAAGGAAAGATAGGCTACTCGAATATCTCCGGCTAGGGAAGATTTGTGAAGCAGTGTGCATCACTGTGCTCAGCATCACCTTCATCATCCTGTGGACAAGTTGATGAGCTTTTGGACAATTCAGTATGAGCGAACTCCAGAAGCATTAGACATTTGTAATGGCCCCAAGTGTCGTTGGACAAACGGAAAGGCCCATCCTCAAATTCTCTCTGAAGTTTGAACTACCAATCAGCATTTTCAACTGCGAAGACGTTGACCTTTGTAACAGCTTTTGCAGTAATTGTTGGTGGTTTTCACCTGAGGTTGAGTGTTTGGAGTGACGTGTAGTGAGTAGAGATTGTATATAATATAAACCGCGACTTATCTATTTGGTAAAACTACTAAATATTGCTTGTCTGGGCTGTTTTGGTTGCATCAATGTCATTTTCCTCATTTTGAAGGAAGCTTTATGGTAAATTTTAGCGCTTTCTCTGTGAAGTATGAAAATTATACATACTTGGAATTAAACTTTAGTAACAGTCGTCGTGTTCCTGGCCATTCTGAAGTTCATGTTGACTGTTTTTCTTGCGTCTGTTTTGCCACCAATATAGCTTATGATAATGTGCTTTCCTAACCCAATTGTTGCTGAATGTGGTTCTCTTATCAGGATAGGTACTTATACATTGACTGGGTTCAAATATAAGTAGTAAGCAGGGGCGGAGCTAGCATGGGAAGTACGGGTTCGGCAAAAATCCAACACTTTGGTCCGTCCTTCTATAATTGGCCGTTGAGAAATCCACATGTACATATAATAAATTTCAAATCCACAGACAATCACAAGTTTTAAATCTTAGATCCACCTTGATGGTAAGTGAAAACTTTGAACCTAGTGTTTGATACAAAGGGCACATGTTGTCAAGTTCTTCAAATGCAGAAGACTGTTGTATGTCAACTTTCATATCTTTTGCAATTGGTGTAGGTTCAAGGGTTGCTGATACTTTTTATGTTATTATATTCAAATTTCGTGTTAAGCTTGAAAAATTACTCCGTTCAATCAAACTATTACATATCTCAATTTATTTTTTTATTTCATATTAATCTGTTATATATAATACTTTTTCTGTATAATTTATGTGGCGGTATTTGACAAACTTAAAGTACTATGGCCCAACAAATATTCAACTAATTATTTAGTTCAACATAAGGTTAATTATTGTTATTTTCTCCCATTCTCTCAATTACATGATAAAACGTAAGTAGCTTGAATTAATTAAACTACAGAAAGGTAGCCAGCTAATCACCCCCTAAAGAACAAAGATAGTGGCTCCTTCTCAGAATGGTTTTACCCCGCTCCTCAATCTTATTCTCTTTCCGATCCTGCTGAAGATTCTCTTTCAATGGAAACAAGCCCCTATTCCTATCGGTTGAGTAGGGGTAGTACACAACATGCAATAAACATAAATCATGAAAAGGACAACAAAATTACTCATCGGATCTAAAAATGTACCAAAAAGATATCAAGAAAGTATAAAGAAAGCTGACATGGATCTTTGCCTTTTGTACCAATCACCAATGGAGATCTTTCATCTTAATAAATCACATTGAGAATAGCCATTCTTCAAAATCACACAAGTCAAAAATGGATAAGAAGTGAGAAGGACAAAATGCTACTATTCAATTATCTGGTCATCGCCTACCAAAGAAGAGAGCAATTGTCATCACATCAACAATACTGCACACCAGATAGAAAATGAGAAAATAGCATTCTATCCTTTCGGGCATAATTTCAAATTAATCGAACTTCAATGTGAACGTCGAATACCGAATAAGTAAGAAAAAGAAGCTTCAATGTGAACGTCGAACACTGAATAGGAAACAAAAAGAGAAACATGTGTAACCGATTCTCAAGAATCCAATACACTTTTTGCAAGCTGTTAAACATATTTACAGCCTTGACTAAACAATCAAATCCCAATTAAGGATCACTCACCAGCAAACAACAAAACAAGAACATGGACATGTTCAAGAAAACACAACTAAAAAAGAGGAACTACAAAAGGATAAAAAACAGAAGACTAGTTCAATTCAAGAGACATACTTCATAGCCAGTCTCAAATTCAAGAATACATATAACAAGAACAAAAGTAAACAAATTCAACCAACACATGAATTCAACAAACACTTCAGATTCACTCCCAATTTCAAGAATACATGGAATGTTGGGGAAGAGTGCATTTTTATAGCGAAAGATGGTAAACACTAAAATAGTAGTCACCAAATTTGACTATTTTTTTTGTTGGTGAAAGGCCAATTTCAATACATCTAACAACAAGAACAAGAACAAAACTAAACAAATTGAATCCTAACACACGAACTCGAGAGACCTCCCTTCAGATTCAGTCTCAGTTTCAAGAATACATAACAAGAACGAGAACAAAACTGAACAAATCCAACCACTCTTAACACATGAATTCAAAGAGACTTCAGATTCAGTCTCAATTTCAAAAATACATCTAAAATCAAGAACACGAAGGAAACTAAACAAATTCAATCCTTTAACACATGAATTCAAGAGACAATACTTCAGATTCAGTCTCAAATTCAAGAATACTTCTAAACAACAAGAACAAGAACAAGAACAAGAACAAGAACAAAGCTAAGCAAATTCAATCCTCTAACTAACACATGAATCTACTAACGTTTTATTAAGTCAAGCAAATGTTGGATTCTCAGGTGCTGATTTCCAAACAATGTCCTTAAGTGCTGGCCTAAGCTCTTTGCTGCAAAACTGATTGTATTCCAATGTATCACCACTAGCTTTCTTCACCTCCACAAC
Source organism: Anisodus acutangulus (assembly GCA_029783415.1). Taxonomy (NCBI): domain Eukaryota; kingdom Viridiplantae; phylum Streptophyta; class Magnoliopsida; order Solanales; family Solanaceae; genus Anisodus; species Anisodus acutangulus. The sequence continues at coordinate 647,898 of CM056511.1, forward strand.
CAGAAATGAATCTGTCACAGCAAATATATCAGCAGCAATTCCTAATTTACCCTTTCTTCCACTCTCTCGCCCTTGCAATCTAACACTCGAATCACTCTTCTTTAAGCTAAATTTCGACATTTTCGCCACCTCCTCAAGCTTTGAAATCACACTGCTAGCTGGCTTTGTTGTTGCAAATCTCAACTGTTCCTTCTCCATCTTCTTTTTTTCCTCGAACAACGGAGACAAATCAAACCCCTCCGACAACGAAATGATATGAAACGCGTTTAAAGATTCGATCTTTTTCACCTTTTCATCCCCTACCACAAATTCTTCTTCCTCTTTAGTCCTCAAAGTCTTTGGAACAGACTTTTTGAACCAAGAAGACTCCATAATCTTCGAAGCAGTAATCCGAGTACTCGGATTCGGATCCAACATCTTTGTTATCAACTTTTTTGCATCTGATGAAAACCAAGGTGGACACCTAAAATCACCCTTGTGAATTTTCTTATACATAGCCATTATATTATCATCTAGAAATGGTAAAAAACCAGCTAATAACACATAAAGAATAACCCCACATGACCAAATATCTGATGTTGCACCATTATATCCATTTTTACCAATGACTTCTGGTGCAACATATGCAGGAGTCCCACAAGTTGTATGTAACAAACCATCCTGCCTTAAATGATCCGAAAACGCGCTAAGCCCAAAATCAGTTACCTTAAGATTACCTTCTTCATCTAACAACAAATTTTCAGGCTTTAAATCCCTATGATAAACTCCACGACTATGACAAAAATCAATTGCAGATATCAATTGCTGGAAATAACCTCTTGCAAGGTGTTCTCTAAGCTTCCCTTTAGCTACTTTTTCGAACAATTCGCCACCTTTAACAAACTCCATTGCAAAGTAAATCTTGGTCTTACTCGCCATAACTTCGTGAAGCTCAACGATATTCGGGTGTTTTACCATTTTCATAACGGATATTTCTCGTTTGATTTGCTCCATCATACCTACTTTTATAACCTTTTCTTTTCCAACAACTTTCATTGCTATGTTTTCATCAGTTACCACATTACGAGCATGGTACACTTTTGCAAAACTACCTTGACCTAATATTCGTCCAAGCTCATATTTTCCATACAAAACAGCACATTTTTCTTCTGGCGCCATTAGAAAAAAGAGAATTTTCTGAAAAAAGATTGAAAAGGGTGTTCGATTTTGTAAAAAAAGATTGATGGGTCAGGTTCACCGGTCTCCGACGTGTTTTCCGGTGAATTTGGGACAATTTAAAATTTATTTTTTGAGCAATTTTTCTGAAAAAATATCGAAAGGGTGTTCGAATTTGTAAAAAAAGATTGATGGATCAAAAACTACCCGTCTTCGACGTGTTTCCGGTGACAATTACGGTGGCAATTACCACCTCCGGCGAGGTTAATTTGGGGCTTAGCGCCTCCTAAGATGAAATTAGAAAGAGGGGTTTTACTTCTCATCTCTCTGCATTCCTAAATTAGAAAGAAAATTGGGATTTGTTAATATCAAAGATGGATTTGTTTGGTTTCTGTAATTTCTGGAAAATGATGGCAAAGAACATGAATTTATACTAGGGTTAAGGGTAATATTGTCTTTTTACCAGTCAGCGTGAGGTGTTTGGTTGATGACACGTGTCCTATTTTTATGGGTTGCATGAAAATCTGCTTGATCTGTTTGGCAATAAATATGTGACACGTGTGTTTAGCAACTTGAAATCAGGTTAGCTGGATCTATCATTGAAGTGAACAAGTCAGTAACCACCTCTTTGGAATTTTAATGACTATTTTGGTCCCTGTAATTTTCCGACTCGCAAAATACTCGCACTTTTGTTTTCGGATTTCTCACGCGGTGTTTGGTACTCATTATATTTGAATTTACGTCGGATAAAATTCATTTATAAGAAAATTCTCACTTATCAAAGAAATACGATTATCCAAATCACTCAAATTTGACATTACATAATTAAATCAAGAATACATATCATTTAATTATTGTTAACTGATAAAAGCTTACATACGTGATACATAACTAGCGTTAAATAATTGATTAAATAAGTTATTTCTGTTTTTATATTAAAATGTTCTTTTTATGTACATACTAGTTATGAAATTTAAAGGTGATTTCATGATTTGAAATTTATGGATTACGTTAAATTAATACTACAATAAAAATTGAATTCACAATCCAATACTCCTATATTTAGTACTCCATCAATTATAAATTTTTTGTCTTACTTTTCTTTTTAGTCAGTTTGAAAAAATATTTTTTTCTTTTTTTTTACAACTCTTTAATTTTAACTTTTCACGTGGCATGTTTAAGACAACAAAATTAAAAGACATTTTGGTACATTCTACATATCTTTAGTTAACAATCACAAGATTCAAAAATATTATTTACGTTCTTAAATTTCGTGTCAAGTCAAAATCAAACAAACATTTTAAAATGAAGGGATTAGATAATATTTTAAAATAAATACTTCCTCTGTCCTAATGTATATGATGTAGTTTAATTGGACACGAAATTTAAAAAATAAATGAAGACTTTTGAATCTTGTGGTCTAAAACAAGTCAAAATATTTGTGTGGTTATAAATCATCTCGTTAAACGTAAAAGATAAAATTTAAAAATAAATTATTGTCAAATAAGAAAATGTATCATTCTTTTTGGACCTGACTAAAAAAAATGTATCATATAAATTGGGATATACTCCCTCTATTCACTTTTACTTGTCCACTATTCTAAAAATAGATTTTAATTTTTACTTGTCAAATTTAGCGTATCAAGAGAAAATAATTTACTATACCAATTTTTTTTATAGCATTAATTAGTCATTTCAAATAATTTTTAAGTCTTATTAAGAGTATACACCATCTAATATGGGTATTATGATATATATCTAATATGGGTATTATGATAAACCTCTATTAGTGATCTTGACAGAAGTATATCACGAATCAAATTTATTTTACAAATTTATCATAATTGTAGAATTCTTGTACAAGCATAATTAGGATATTAGTAGTATAGTAGGAATATGATTTTTCATATTTGGAGATTGTAAATTATATATATATATATATATATATCTTCATTAATGAAAATAATCAAGGGATTATTTCTTTCATGTTATCAGAAGTCTAGGGCTAAAATACTTTCTCACAAAGACAATTCTGCTGCCCTTTCTCAGTCTCGGTTTTCGTGCAATTTCTCGGTTTCCTTGCAATTCTTCCTCTCTTCCCAAATTTTCTTCCAAATTGCTAATTCACATATTGTTCTTTCGTTATGTCTATGTCAAAGAACATGTTTCATCATGTCCTTACAGTCTCCAACATCAAGAACCACATCCCTATTGTTCTTGAGATGGAAAACGTCCAATACGTGACGTGGGCGAAATTATTCAAGGTTCACGCACGCTCGCATCAAGTCCTCCATCACATCATCCCCTCGGTAACTGGCAAGGAGAAGGTTCCTACCCCCGAGGATGATCCTACGTTATGGACAACCCTTGATGCTACCGTTCTCCAGTGGATTTATTCCACGATCTCTAAAGACCACTACGGCGATGAAAACTTGAAATATGGTGCGTGATATATTCTAAGATAACAAAAATTTCTGTGTTGTCACTCTTGAGAAGGAATTTTCCCATGTCAACATGAAAGATTTTCCGAACGTATCAGCCTATTGTAAAAGGCTGAAGGAATTAGCGGATCAACTCTAACACGTTGGTGCGTCTGTTACCAATGATCGTCTTATTCTTCAGATGGTTGCAGGCCTATCCGAGGCCTATAATGGAGTTAGGACACTGCTTCGTCAAAGTAATCCTCTGCCACCATTTTATCAGGCATGTTCCATGCTCACGTTGGAATAGGCCGGTTTGGCTAAGAAAGTAGCTATCAGAGCAAATTCCGTTATGATGATGGCCACGTCAGACGACCCTCACTCATTCTCTAAAAATTTGGGCCAAAATCGTACCAACAGTGGCGGAAATAAGGGTCAAAATCGGAAACATAATGGCAAGAACCGCGGTGGCAGTCGCGGTAGTAACGGCGGTGGTGGTGGCCAGAATAGTGGAGGCGGCAGTAGTGGTGCTCGGAGCAGTGGACCGCAGGCCAACTGGCCGCAACCTTGGGCCTCCTGGCTGTGGGGCCATTGCCCCAACAATCCTTATTTTCCACCGACGTCATATCCTTGAAATTGGGCCTAATTCCAGTCATCTTCCAGGCCCAGTTTCCCAGTCCAGAATAATGTATAATGATCCAGTGCTGGGCTAGGGCAGCAGGTAGGCCTGCTTGGGCCTCGGCCTCAGTAGACTTTCATTGCTGCGGGCCCAGCTTCGGTCCCGACAACTACGTATATTGAGGCCGCAATGCATACACTTGGATTACATCCCCAGATGCAAATTAGTAAATGAACACCGGAGCCACTTCTCATATGACGTCCGCACAAGGTAATCTCTCGTCTTATTTCAATTTGAGCAATAATTATGGCATTATTGTTGGTAATGGCAACTCAATTCCAATTCGCTGTTATGGTCATACTAATTTGTCTCCCTCACATCCACCTTTCATCTTGAAAAATGTTCTTCATGCCCCTAACTTAATTAAAAATTTGGTGTATGTCAGAAAATTCACCACTGATAATTGAGTTTTTGTTAATTTTGATCCGTTTGGATTTTCTGTGAAGGATTTCAAGACTGGGATATCTCTAATGAGATGCAATAGTAGGGGAGAGCTTTATCCAATCACCACCATTTCTATACCTTCTACCTTTGTCGCTCTTGCTCCTTCCTTGTGGCATGCACATTTGGGTCATCCAAGGTCATCTATTATGTCTTCTCTGCATAAAAATAATTTTAATGCTTGTAAGGGTACGCGTAGTACTTCACTTTGTCCTTCTTGTCCATTAGGGAAACATGTTAGATTACGGTTTGTAGCCTCTGCTTTTCGTACTTTGATGCCTTTTGATATTATTCATAATGATTTATGGACGTCTCCCGTTTTAAGTTCTTTGGGCATCGTTATTATGTCTTATTTTTGGATGATTATTCTAATTTTTTGTGGTCCTTTACTTTATCTAAAAAGTCTCAAGTCTTTTCCACATTCTTAAAATTTAGATCATTCATCCGTACCCAATTCGAACGAAAAATTAAAAATATTCAATGTGATAATGACAGGGAATATGCTAATGTGCCGTTTCGAGAGTTTTGTGACACTAATGGCATATCTTTTCAGTTTTCTTGTCCACATAAGTCCTTACAAATGGGAAGGCCGAGAGAAAAAATCGTTTCATAAATAATATTGTTCGTACCTTGCTAGCCCATGCGTCATTACCACATTCTTTTTGACATCATACATTGCAAATGGCTACATATCTACTTAACATCCTCCCTCTTAAAGGCGTAGCATATCAATCCCCACTTAAAATTCTTTACAATAAAGATCCTTCGTATTCTCATCTTAGGGTATTTGAGTGTTTATGTTATCCATTTTTTTCGTCTACTACAATTAACAAACTTCAAGCCCGTTCTACCGTGTGTGTGTTTTTGGGTTATCCATCTAATCATCGTGGTTATAAATGTTATGATTTATCCTCTAATAAAATCATAATTAGTCGCCATGTTATTTTTTATGAGTCCCAATTTCCGTTTGCTAAATTGTGTAGTTCCGTGTCTAGTTCATATAATTTTTTGGATGATGGGATCTCACCGTATATTATCCATCAGTGGGCCCAACCCCCCAGTTCTCCGAATCTGCCAGCAGGCCCACTGCCTACTGACCCCACAAATCTCATACACAGTACCGCGGCATGCCCCAGTTCCGTGGTTGCTTTATGTTCTTGGCCACCAGGCCCACTGCTTGCTGGCCCATTACCTTCCCCGCAACCAGTTTTATTTCTTGGGCCAGCAGGCCCATTGCTTGCTGGGAAATCCCACATTCTCCCAGTTTTCCATCCAGTTATTTGGCTAGCAGGCCCACTGCCTGCTGGCTAGTCTGAAATAATTCAACCACCACCCCAAAACCTGTCCCCAACCATTTCGAGTCAAGGGCCCGTCACTCATAGCCAACATGGTATTTTTAAACCTAAACGATATTTTAATCTAAATTCTAATGTCACTAAATCACCCCTACCACGTAATCAGTGTCTGTCCTTCATGACTCGAATTGGAAATTGGCTATGGATGACGAATATAATGCTCTTATTGAAAATAAGACGTTGGAGTTGGTGTCCCGTCCTACTGGTGTTAATATTATTCAGTCTATGTGGATTTTTACTCATAGAGAAAATTTTGACGGTTCTTTTGAGAGACATAAGGCCCGTCTTGTAGGTGATGGTGAAACACAACATATTGGCGTGGATTGTGGAGAGACGTTTAGTCCGGTGGTCAAATCGGCTATCATTCGCACGCTGCTTAGTCTAGCTCTCTCGAAAACATGGCCCATTCACCAGCTGGATGTGAAAAATGCTTTCTTACACGGTGATCTTAAGGAGACAGTATACATGCATCAACCATTGGGTTTTAGGGACCCCAATTATCCTCATTATGTCTATTTGCGGAAGAAGTCCTTGTATGGGCTTAAGAAGGCCCCACGGGCTTGGTATAAAAGGTTTGCACATTATGTGTCTACTAGTGGATTTTCTCACAGTAAACACATAATGTGCAAACCTATCATGTTGATGTTATTATATTGACTGCCTCATCGGATATTCTACGCAAGTCTAGCATGTCACTTCTCAATTCCGAATTTGCTATGAAAGACTTGGGGCTCTTGAGCTATTTTTTGGGCATAGCAGTCACTCGTCATGCAGGTGGTCTATTTTTATCACAGAAAAAGTATACGACATAGATTATTGAGAGAGCTGGCATGTCATCTTGTAAGTCTACTTCTACTCCGGTTAATACAAAACCGAAGCTGAGTGCTACTTCGAGCACACCATAAGAGGATCCCTCCCATTATCGTAGTCTTGCAGGGGCTCTTCAGTATCTGACTTTCACGAGACCAGATATTACTTATTCCGTACAACATGTGTGTTTATTTATGCATGATCCGCGAATTGAGCACATGCATGCGCTCAAACATATTATACGATACATGCAGGGCACACTTGATTTTGGATTGTATTTATATTCGTCCTCCATCTCTACTCTTGTGTCATATACAGATGCTGATTTGGGTGACTGTCCAGATACCAGACGTCGAACGTCTGGTTATTGTATGTTCCTTAGGGATAACTTGGTCTCTTGATCGGCTAAACGCCAGGCTACTTTATCACGATCCAGTGCGGAGGTCGAGTATCGAGGGGTAGCCAATGTGGTGTCTGAGTCATGTTGGCTACGTAATCTTCTACTAGAGCTGCATTTTCCTATTCAGAAATCTACCTTGGTCTACTGTGATAATGTGAGTGTAGTTCTTTCTAGAAATCTGGTCCAACATCAGCGCACTAAACATATCGAGATAGGCATACACTTTGTTCGAGAAAAGGTAGCTCGTGGACAAGTACGCGTCCTCTATGTCCCTTCGAGATACCAGATTGCAGATATATTTACTAAGGGTCTTCCCTCGGTTCTATTTGAAGATTTTAGAAGTAGTCTCAGCGTCCGACAACCGCCCGCTATTATTGCGGTGGTGTGACAGAAGTATATCACGAATCAAATTTGTTTTACAAATTTACCATAATTGTAAAATTCTTGTACAAATATAATTAGGATATTAGTAGTATAGTAGGAATATGATTTTTCATATTTGGAGATTGTAAATTGTATATATATATCTTTATTAATGAAAATAATTAAATAATTATTTCTTTCCGACATAGATAATGAACTTTAATGTAAATTCATATAACGTCAGCATGTGAAAAAGGTACTTTATTTCATGAGTAACAATGTGACATTACTCAAGATTGGGTGACATTACTCAAGATTGCGTGAGTGTATAAAAATGTTGTTGATTTTGTGTCTTGAATTCTGGGATTTAATGTACTGTTTCTTCTCTTTATTTATAATGAAAAAATTTAGATGCTTCTGTCCTAAAGATGTAGGATTAATCAAATCTCGTACTCGTATTATTTGTTCTTCTCTATTACGGAGTATTTTGTTTGTTATATATATTTATACTTCCTCCGTTTTAAAAAGATTGTCTTAATTTGACTTGACACATAATTTAAGAAATAAATGAAGACTTTTGAAATGTGTGATCCAAAATAAGTCTTAAATATTTGTGTGACTGTAAATCATCTAATATAATTAAATTATTTCTAAATATAAAAATGTGATAATTTCTTTTTGAACAAATTAATAAAAAAAAGTAATACAATCTTTTTGAGACGGATGGATGAATTCAAAATTACAGTAACTTTGAGAAGAGTTAGTTGTGTTTAAGGCTGACCAGTGAGCCGGGACGACCCGACCCCGACCCGAGCCCGTCCCGACCCCGACCCGAGCCCGTCCCGACTCCGACCCGAGCCCGTCCCGACCCCGACCCCGACCCAGACCCCGATTAATAATAATAATAAAAAATGGTAGCGGGACTCGAACCGGGACGGGACAATGTCTCGTCCCGACCCGCCCCAGGCCCGCCCGCCCCGAGCCCGCCCCTTGTCCCCCCCCCCTTTGCAAATATAACCGTTGCACCAACGACCATTTTATATTTTGGCCGTTGGGCAACAACCATTTTTGGCCTCCCCCAACCCCCCTACCCTTTAATATTTATTTTTAACCCATAAGTTATTATATTTATACTTTAACCCAATTTTTCAACTATAAATAACTCATTTTCTCTTCATCTTTCTCACAAATCTTCCTACAATCTCTCTAATCTCTCAATATCTCTCTCTATAAGTCTACATTGTTTACTAAATATTCAATTTTATTTATTCATTTGGGAATTGGGAGTGAAGTTGGCAATAACTTGAGGATCTTCTATCGAGCAAAGTTTCAATTTTCAACCTCTCGATTACACGTCGACGTTACATCGGCGTTTGGTACATTCATTCCTTCATTAAATTATTATTGTATGTTTATTTTATTTAGCACACTTAATTTTATTATCTTTAATTATTTATTATCATAATTAAAATGAAAGGATTAAGAGGTATGTTTAAGGGTAAGGGTGTTTCTTCTAGTAGGGACAACCAGGGCAAGAGTACTTCTTCTAGTCATCTTATTCCTACACAGGATGATTTTGTTGATACTCAACATTTTCCTACAATACCATTAGATTTAGACGAGGAGCTATTTTCTGGAACTCAAGAAGACTTTAATTTAGACGATGATCTAGATGATACACCCACTAATGTTGATGACAACACACCCACTAGTGCACCTTCAACTGAAATGCCTCCTATTCCCCCTAGTATGAGACGAGGTCCAGCAAACCGACCATTAAAATCAGATGCATGGATATTTTTTGATAGGGACGTAGAGAATCAAGTAGCTAGATGTAAAATTTGTAAAAATATTTTAAAATTTAAAACTGGAAAAGGTCACGGTGGGACGGGGAGTTTAATTAGACACGTAGTAAGTGCTCATCCAGCTAGGTATGCCCAATATCAGGCTTCAAAACCGGGTGCGCAAACGCCCGCTCCATCGGGACAAGGTTCACATACTGATATTGTCCCGGATCAACTACAGTGTCAAATTAACCCTATGACGGAGTGAATTGTAGGCCCTAAATACAATAAACATAGAGATAGGGAAGCAATATCAAAATTAGTTGATGTGGAGGATTTGCCTTTTTCATTTCCTTCATCTCCCGATTTTATTCATTACATTAGAGATATATATAATCCTGCTTTTAACGATTTTTCTAGATCAACTGTTAACAGAGATGTATTTAAATTCGCACATGAATATCACCAATATTTACGTTATTCATTATATCATTTTAATGGCAAATTATCTATGACGTCTGATATAGGTCGTAGTACTAACGGTCATGATTATTTAACTGTAACTTGTCATTGGATAGATTATAAATGGTCTATGCAAAAACGTATCTTAGCGTATAGATATATAGATGATAGGCACACTGGTACTTTTATTGCAGTTAATATTTATCAAGTGTGCCATTATTATGGAATAACCGATAAAATTATGACTATTACATTAGATAACGCTTCTTCTAACAATTACGTTATTACAATTTTAAAAAATAGTTTAACTCCATCTTTTCCAGATCATTTTCATATAAAATACGCGTGCCATATATATAACTTAATTGTAAAAGATGGTCTATCACTTTTTCAAGACATTCTTAGTAAAATACAATTTACTATAAACTTTATTTTAAAAAGTAATAGAGTATAACGAAGAAAAGAATATAAAAAAATTTATCACGATTGTGGACTACCTTATAGAAAAATTTTAGAAGAAGTATCCACTAGGTGGAATTCTTTATACGAGCAACTACTTGTTGTTTATGACTATAGAAAATTTATAACTTTATTTTTTAACTCTCATAATCAAAATTCAGCTAATATGATTGTAGATCAACCTCTTTGGTACCTACTAAAGTGGAATATTCAACACCCTTTTAAGGATAGTAGACTTATCAAATGTTGTAATCACTCCATTCGTTAGTTAGATATTTAAATTCGATTATAAACATTGGATAAAGTACTTCTGAAACGTGTCTCCTCTTAAAAGAGCCTGTTCACGGGGGTGTAGACTATTAAAAATCTGTTCAACATAACTCAATAATTAGTTGTGGTCCAAATCTTATATATATATTAAGAAATTTATTAAATATATATAAATATTAAATTATGAATTTAATAACTATCACTGAAGTCTCTGTCGTAGAATTTAGAACCTATAAAAGTCAAATCCTAAATGTGCATGTGCTATGCAGTACTAACTCAAATTAATTGAACCAGTAATTACATATACCGGCTTATTAAACCAAAAAAGTAAAAAGAAAAAAAGAAAGAAAAAAAATAGTAAGAGAGCCACTCTTGGATCCAACCTTCACTAGTTTGTACCCCTTTATATTCTTAGGTTTTTGTCTTTTTTATTTTGAATAAATACAAATGATCTGTCTCTTTTGGATTTGTATTTCTCTGTTATTTCGTTTTCTATAACAATGGCTAGGTCTATCTTGAATTGGAATATTCAAATAGATCCAGGTTTCAATTATTTAAAACAAAGAGGATAAAAAGTTGAAGTGAAATAACATCTCCACATGGGGTTTTCCAAGATTCTTCAGCTAAAATAGAATGCATCTTTTTTTCTTCATACAATGAATCTTTAAAGTAATGATTTATTATATGTCAGTAGAATTATAATGATTTTTTATACTTTTTATTTGTATTTATTATAATGATTTTTATACTTTTTATTTGTATTTATTATATTGATTTTTTATACTTTTTATTTGTATTTAAAAAAAATATAGGTTTAAGATAGATTTAAATAAAACGATATTGATATATATCGGTGCAGCCGTGAATGTTCATATAACTGATTTTAACTTTCTTGAATTGAGACGAAACGAGTTCGATAGTTAGAGTTTTATTTCTAGAAAGGAAGAGACTATTGATGTGCGGTAAAATTACGCATATTTGATACATTTTCCTTAAGCTTCTCCAGCCCTTTCAGTAAGTTTTAATATTATTTCTTATGTTTATTTTGATTTTTGTAGAATTTTTGTCTCGGGACATCAAAAATGAGGAAAAGTGCATAAACGTGGACAAAAGTGATGAAAAAAGAAAGAAGTGCAACCAAAGCCATTTCTGTGGATTGTAGAACCAGAATGTGGGCCGCAGATCAGCCGCAATTCGTAACAGTGAATAGCAGAATTTGAAGTCCCGAAGTGCGACCCACTCTGCGGTCCGCACTTCCGTTATGCGGACCGCACTTCTTGCCACAGTTCGAGACAATCCAAGCATGAAGACACTTTGCGAACCCTAAGTCAATTCTGCAGATCACAAATCAGTTCTGGGATCGCAGAGTGGATGGCGATGCCATTTTTATAATTTTGCGGTGAAATTACACATATTTGATACCTTTTCCTTAAGATTCTCTAGCCATTTAAGTAAGTTTTAATGTTATTTCTTGTGTTTATTTTGGTTTTGTAGAATTTTTACCTCGGGACACCAAAAATGAGGAAAAGTGCATAAACGTGGACAAAAGTGCTGAAAAAAAGAAGTCGTGCAACAAAAGCCATTTCTGCAGACCGCAACCGCAGAACTAGAATGCGGATCACAGATTGGGAGGCTCAGCCGCAATTCGTAACAATGAATAGAAGAATTTGGATTCCCGAAGTGCGACCCACTCTGCGGTCCACACTTCTGTTCTGCGAACCACACTTTCTGTCGTAGTTCGAGACAGTCCAAGTATGAAGACACTCTGCGAACCCTAAGCCAATTTTGCGGACCGCATATCAGTTTTGTTGTCCCATTCTGCAATCACAGAGTTGATGGCAGTGACATTTTTATAATTTTCGGTAGTCCAAATTTTTGGATCCCTATATAAGTCTTATCTAGGGTTTGGAGAAGGAGACCAATTCATTACACAATATACCGACTCACAAAAACTCATTCTCCAACCTATTTTAAGAGTCTAGAAGTGGGAGAAAAAACTTTGGAAGCTAGGGCTTCATCACCCCTCACCTTGGAAGTGAAGATTTGAAGCCATAAAGGAGAAATTCTTATTTTATCTCTTTATTTCCTTACATTGTATTGTTATATTTGGTGTGGGTGATGACTTTGGACAACAAAGTTATAAAGACTTGTTGAGTAGTACTTGTATTTAACTCTTGTTGTTTTTGTATTGATTATTTTTTGCTATTTATGAAATGAGTCTCTTGCTTATTTAATTAATTTTATTCTTGAATATTTTCAAAGGGAGTAGCTAACCCTAGGACTTGCACAGTTATCCTTAATTAAATTTGAGAGAGAAAATTAAGATTTAGAATAGATTAGTTATCACGATTTGAGGCTTTAACCCTCATCTAATGGGTTTGACCTTTAGATAGGAAAAACCCTAGTGTAGCCTAAGATTGGAATGTGATTAATGCTCCTTAGTTTGATTCGAGATAATAAGTTAAGATAGACCCGCTAAATAATCGAGAGGCATTAGTGGGTAATTGAGATTTCTAGGCTAATTTGCTAGACTCGTGATTAGTTAGTGGTAGATAATTACTTGCAATGGATCATTAATGAGTTTAAGTTGAAGTACTATATTCCAAAGCCCCGAATTTCCATAGCATGTGATCCCCATTAGTTAGTTTTATTTTTATTAATTTTAAACAAAATCCAATATTTGAAAATTATTTGGCTTGACTTAATTGGTGATAATTCTATAATTAGCTTAATTGACCAAATATATTATTCCCCGTGGGATTCGACCCCGACTCTTAATTGGGTAAATTATATTGCGACGACCGTTTACACTTTTTCTTTGAGGAGTGAATTTGGACGTCATCAAACTATCCAAAAGCTCTCGACCCATTTCAAAGCAAAAGAAAAAACGTAATATTTCTTGTTGGTGTAGCTCATCAAGCTACTACAAAAGATAGTCCATTGAAAACAAAGAACGAAGCCTTTTTATGGTATTCTTGCTTTTAGCCAGTAATAGATCTTCGAGCTTACTCCAATCCCGATTTATTCTAATCCAGATAGCGGAGATAAGCAAGGGACATACAAATATTTCCGAAACAAACAAAAAAGTGTGTACCACGTTCATGAATGCGTGGAGATCAGGAGCAGACCCATGTATTAAATTTTGGTGCTCGAACATCCATTAACTGTAGCGGATGTTCTATATAGAGATATAGAAAATATTGAAATATTGGTATAAAATATTAAATAGCATCTAAGAAGTAATAAATGATCCTGATGCTTTGATTAAAAGGTGGTAGATTTTAGATTTAGTCATGGAGGAGGTGAGTTCAAACCTGACTCATAGCAATATATGTTTTGTTGATTTTAAGGTGAGCACTCAGGACCATTTAATTACAAACTATTTCAAAGGGTCTACACTATAATTAATTCTTCTACCCTTTGAAATAGTTTGTAATAAAAAGAATTCCAAAAATGAGTAGTGTTAAAAAGAGATAGATAGCATAATTTTTTAAATATTATAATAGTGTTAAAAAGAGATAAATTTTGTGGTCCGACCCTTCCCTGAACTCCGTGCATAGCGAGAATTTAGTGCACCGGGCTTTCCTTTAATTATAAAAGATAGATTTTTTGTCTTGAAAGTGAACAAGTTAATATGTTACACTAGGTGAATATGACCTGATAGGGTAAGACAAAAGCAAAACAAAGATTTAAAGTTTATGAATTCTAAATTATTGAAATCTTAACTCGTTTAATTCCTGAATTCAAATGAAACATTAATGAATTTCCTAGTATAAATATAAAATTATAAGTAAAAATTACATAATTCGTCCGAATTCGTACCTACATTATTATTATAGCTCTACTCTGGGTGTAGACCTCTTTTAGACTATCAATTTAATTTATATAATTAGTTACACTCTAAAATATATATACATGATCTAACCTTATCTTGGGTAGCTATGTTCCTCTCTTGAATTATTATGGAATCTTTTTAGGGATATACTATTAAAGTGAATTCAATCAGCCATGTGATGTGAGATTGAAGACATTATAACTAACAAATCAACTTTTTGGTTTCCTTTTTTCCTCCCCAAATTTCTTCTCTGCCAATGCTATAAATTTCAATTATTTGAAAATAATATATAATTTATTCTATTTCATTTTTGTCAACTTATTTGATTGAACACATATTAAATTTAAGAAGAATGATTTTTGAAACTCATAATCTTAAAAAATGTCAGAATATCATGGTTTAAGATTTTTTCATTAAAAAATTAGAACATTTAAATTAAATTATTTCAAATTTAGAAAGAAATATTTTTTTAAACAGACAAAAACAAAATTAAGATCACATAAACTTAAATAAAGAGAATATATTATCAGCATTATTGACTTGTTGTCTTCTTGTTGAACCAAACAAACAGAAACATACCACCTATTTTTTCTGTTTAGACAGGCTAATAAAATTGATATGGATATATTCTTGCTTCTATCATTGAATCTTGGAGGTGACATGAAGTTGAAAAGGGAAATTCTCTCCATAAATGCAATTATTTTAAAGAATTTAATTAGATAGTGTTGTATAGGGCAAAATTCAGATAAGACAAATGTACGAATTAAAGTATAACACGTGGAGCACGACGTTGAGTCAAAATCACGTCAGCCTAAGGCACTGCTGACTAGGTAAGCATGGTACCGGAAGCGACACGAGCATGGCCGGTACCGACAATGTAAAAGGCTGAGAGTCGTTTGAATTGTAACGGATGATCGTTACCAAACCAGTCATACATCTTCCAATGGAGCTTTAATGACATTTATTGAGATATTGGTTGTCCAATTATTGCAACATTTATTCTCCTGTATAAATGAGGGCATATTTCGTGGATTGTGTACCCGTGTAGCTCATGTATAAATAGGACATGTCATTCCATTGTAACCCATCACATTTCAGCTATTACAAGATTCTTGCTGATATTCTCTCGATTTCTATGCTTTCATACAAGTTATCGAAGCTCTTCCCAGAAGCTATCACAAGGCTCTGGCTGATCATTACTTTACTTTGTTTTATTATTACTTGTTCTTCAGTACAATTCATTTATAATTCTTATCTAACGTGTCACTTAAGATCCACGTATACAAATTCAACTGTACCATTTTACGGGTAAACAGTTTGACGTCCACCGTGGGGCCTGGACCATTGTGGTGTCACAAGTTCCCCTCTACTAATCTAATTTTTTATTTAAGTCTTATTCTTTGTTCAGATCAGTCAGATGACAGAAATAGGAGAAAGCAGTCACAACATCGGGGATAACTCAAATTATCTTGGCCAGATGATTTGCCAATAGGAACCACGATGCCCGAAGACCCGATGCATACAGAAGTAGTCACTTTCGAGGATGGTCAAACACAGTATGGAGATGTTCCCACTGCTGAAACACCTGAAGAAGCCATATAGAATCTTCGGGCTCAGAATGCTGCGATGAGTAAGCAGTTGGAGCGTCTGAATCAATTTTAAGAGGAGTTCATGCCCAAAAATGTCAGCAGCACTCCAACAGAAGAACTGGTGTCTCCATCGAATGCACATGGGAGAACCGATAATGATCAAGGCATATCAGAAAACGATGGTTGAGAAAGCGAAGCCGCTTCTGAAAACTCGTTCCAGGAAAAGGTCTTGAAGTTTTATGAAGGACATGACAAGCAAAGTCTTGAAGTTTATGAATGACATGACAAGTAAAGTTGATACCAATGCAGAGAAGGAGGAAAAAACCACAGAGGTGTTCCGATGCTAGTTCAGTCAAATTCCAGGGGCTTCTCCCATGGTCTATGGACCGGATGCAAAGAAATACATTCCATTGCTGTATAAGCCAAAGGCTGCGCCCGAACTGATCCCCAAGAGGTTCAAAATGCCTTTTGTATCCAGATATGATGGAACTATTGATCCACATGAGCATATAATGGCTTATACTATGGCCGTGAAAGGAAATTATTTAAGGGAACACGAAATATAATCGGTTCTGATCAAAAAGTTCATTGAAACACTTGCTAAGGGAGCTTTGACATGGTATTCACAACTCCATGAGCATTCAATCAGTTCGTTTGCCCAGCTCACTGACATGTTCATAAAGACTCATGCGGGGGCCTGGAAGGTGAAGACACGTAAGGCGAATATTTTTCGCATTGCGCAAGGAGTAACAAAACTCTTTAGAGACTTTGGTACATAGTTCCAGAAGGAACGAACGCTATTACCCGTAGTCCCGGATGAATGGGTTGCACATGCTTTTACAAAAGGAATAAATCTTTCGATTTCAGACGCTTCACAAAATCTTAAGGAAAATCTCTTTAAATTTCAGGCTACAACTTGGGAAGACATGCACAATCGATATGAGTTCAAGATCCAGATTGAGGATGATATTCTTGGATCTAAAGTCGGGAGTATCTTTACAAAGTTTGATAAAGGAGGTGACCGAAATTCCTCAAAAAAATGTTACCAACATTATCCTACCTCTAGAAAGTAGGGAGGTGGACAAGGTTTTCACTTTTTTGAAAAATCAAATAACAAGGAAGGTTCCGGACGGAAAAATTAAGATATGGTTAATGCCGATAAATGTAGCTCATCAAAGGGTACCAGATACCCAAAATTATTCAAGTACAATTTTAACATTGATGAAAAGCAAATGGTGGCGGTGCCGAGAACTCACCCGACGTCCCGTCCGCCAAAACCATTACAGTCTGATCCAAATAAAAGAGACCAATCCATTTGGTGCAATTTCTATGGCACTCATGGACATAAAACTATGGATTGCAGACATCTACGAGAAGAGGTTGGCGGGAATACTAAGCAGGGGCCACCTTTGGGAATATTTGAGCGAGAGAGCTCGAAATAATTATGAGCATGGACCACCCGCAGAAAATAATTCAAATCGGATGCACCACCTCATGTTATAAACATAATTTATGGTGGGTCAGTGATTGTCTCTACATCTTTCACTACGGCTAAGAAAATAAAAATCTATGTTATCTGGGAGAAAAGGTTTCGGGAGATACTTGACGAACATACTATCACGTTCACTGAAGAAGATGTTGCCGGTGTAATCTTCCCTCATAATGATGCACTGGTGATCATGGTACCCATCGATCGCTTCCAGGTGAAGAGAGTCCTAATTGATCCCGAAATCTCAACTAACATAATTCGGCTGAATGTGGTAGAAGAAATGAATATGACAGACAAGATAGTTTTGGCTTCCAGAACCCTCTCAAGTTTCAACATGTCAAGAAAACCACAAAAGGGGAAGTAGATCTACCGGTGGACGCGATGAGGGTTATTAAGTTACCAAAATTCTATGTCATCGATGGAGATATGAGGTATAACGCAATATTCGAAAGATCGTGGATACATGATATGAGAGCGGTCTCGTCGACACTACACATGTTAGTGAAATTCCCTACACCAATAGGGATTCAGTAAATTCAAAGTGAACAGCCCACTACCAGGGAAATGAACGCCATAGATGAACCAGAGGTGGAAGCAGACCCTAAATAGAAATTACAGGAAGCGAAGCCGGTACTAGAGGATGCTCACCAGATTCCGCTGGGAGAATCAGTAGCAGCCTGTTCGGAGGAGGAGTTTTTAGATCAGTACCAAGTACCCAGATACTTTCAGGTACCAGATGAATCAGATGCCACAAATTCCACTATTGAGAAATTGGAGCAGATTGTATTACATCTGGAGACCCCCCGATAGGAAGGTATACCCGAGCACCATATTAAACCCGAGGATCAAGGGTTTAATTCTTAAATATCTTATATCTAATATTGATTGTTTTGCATGGTCTCAAGAAGATATGACATGCATTCCTCCAGAAGTCACAACTCATAATTTAGGCCTGGATCTTAGTTTCCCTCCAACGTGGAAGAAAAAATGGATGATAGCCGAACTCTATAATAGGTTTGTTAAAGAAGAGGTAGCTCGACTACTCGATATAAGTTCATTCCAGGAGGTTAAATATCCGGACGGGTTATCAAACGTAGTTGTAGTGCCTAAAAAGGAGAACAAATTTAGAATGTGCATTGATTACAAGGATTTAAATAAAATATGTCTTAAAGACTCATTCCTCTACCGAACATAGATTAAATGATCGATGCTACGACTGGGCACGAGACAATGAGTTTTTTCGATGTGTATTCTGGGTATAACCAAATAAAGATGCACTCGAAAGACCAAGAAAAAATATCTTTCTTAATTACTTTTGGTACTTATTCTATAACGTTATGCCTTTTGGTCTAAAAAATGTCGGGGCTACTTATCAAAGATTAGTAAAGAAAATGTTTGAAAAACAAATTGGTAAAACAATGGAAGTATATATAGATGATATGCTTGTTAAGAGTCTTCGTCTATAAGACCATGTGAGTCATTTGCAGGACACCTTTGAGGTATCGAGAAAATATAATATGAAACTAAACCCCGAGAAGTGTGCTTTTAGGGTTGGCTCCGGTAAATATTTTGGTTTCTTGATTTTCCAGAGGGGGATCAATATAAACCCTGATAAAATAAATACTATAAAAGATATATCAGACACACTGGAAGATGTTAAAGCAATGCAACGGTTGACCGGGCGCGTGGCGGTTTTAAGCAGGTTTATATCCCGGTCCTCAGAAAAATGTCATAGGTTCTTTTCATTTCTAAAGAAGAAGAACGATTTTATTTGGACACCAGAGTGCCAGCAGGCCTTAAGGGACCTGCAAATTTATCTATCCAGTCCTCTGCTCATGTCAAAGCTAAAGGACGGAGAACAACTACTTATATACCTGGCAGTCTCGGAGGTAGCGGTAATTGCAGTGCTGGTATGGAAGGAAAAAGGTATATAATTTCATGTCTATTATGTAAGTAGAGTAATGTCAGAGGCCGATCCCGTTGCTCGAAAGATTGACTTTTGCATTAGTAATGTCGTTGCGAAAGCTTCAACCATATTTTCATTGCCACTCAATTGCCGTAGTAACTTTATTTCCTCTTAAAAGAGTGTTGCATAAGCCCGAAATTTTCGAACGCTTGGATAAATGAGCGATAAAGTTAAGTGAATTTGATATTGAATATAGACCTCAAACTGCAATAAAATCACAAGTCCTTGCAGATTTTGTGGCCGATTTCAGTCCGGGAGTAACCCCCTAGGCAGAAAAGAAGGATATCCTAGTCTCGGGGACTGCCCCCAGGTCTGGACACTTTATACAAATGGTGCCTCCAATGTCAAGGGGACCGGTCTAGGGATTGCATTGCGAACTCCCACCAGTGAAGTCTTAAGGCAAGCAATACATAGCACTCCGTTGACTAATAATGAATTAGAGTATGAGGCTTTGGCTGTAGGTTTGGAACTGGCTCAAGGTTTAGGCTCACAAATCATTGAAGTAAAGTGTGACTCATTGCTAGTAGTGAACTAGATCCATATAGTATTTGAAGCCAATGAAGAGCGCATATTGAGATACCTTGAAAAGGCTTTGAAGCTTTTGTCTCGTTTTCAATAATGGACGATGGTACATATACCACAGGAAGAAAACATAGAGGCAGACGCATTGGCGAACTTAGGCTCTAGCACGGAGGTCGAAGGTTCTAAAACTGAGTCAGTTGTTCAGTTGTTGTATTCGAAACTGAATCACATTGGGTACGATGAGGTAAATTCAACCAACCTAACTTGGGACTAGAGAAATGAATTCTTGAATTATCTTATTAACGAAAAACTCCCGAAGGACCCGAAAAACATCCAGAGCTCTGAGGATAAAAGATGCCCGATACTGTGTCGTAGACGGAAAGCTTTATCGTTGGTGTTTTTATGATCCCCTAGCCCAATGTGTAGGCCCCGATGAAGCATATTATGTAATGAGTGAAGTCCATGAAGGCATTTGTGGAAATCATTCGGGAGCAGAATCCTTAATGAGGAAACTCATGAGGGTCGGTTATTATTGGCCCCAGATCGAAGAAGATACAAAAATATATGTCAATAAGTGTTAGCGCCATGCCCAACTGTTATACCGATTAGGAAAAGAACTGCATCCGGTAGTGTCCCGTGGCCGTTCATAAAGCGGGGGATGGACATCATCAGACTCTTGCCAACCGCACTAGGACAGGTATGTCAAATTATTTTTATGACTGACTATTTTTCTAAATGGGTTGAAGATGTAGCTTATGTAAAGATACAGGAGAAATAGGTGAATGACTTCATTTGACAGTATATTATTTGTCATTTTGGCATCCATAAGGAGATAACTTGTGACAATGGCTAGAATTTTATCAACGCCAAGGTCACAAAGTTTCTAGATGGCTTAAATATCAAGCGGATCACCTTTACTCCCTGTCACCCTAGTGCAAATAGACAAGTGGATTCAACAAACAAGACTATAATTCAGAACTTGAAGAAGAAACTGGAAGCTGCAAAAGGAAACTGGTCGTCTAAGCTATCAGAAATACTGTGAGAATATAGAACCACTTCAAAAATGAGTATCATAAAAACTCCTTTTCCCTGGTCTACAATGCAGAGGCCTTAATCCCGCTAGAAGTAGGAACTCCCAGCCTGAGATACCTCCGGACTGAGAAATAATTAAATGTAGAATCAATGTCTGTACACCTAGATTTGCTCGAGGAACGTCGAGATTTAGCATACGTTTGGATGGTATCCCAAAAACAAATAATGGAGCGTTACTACAATCAACGCACAAATCTCTGATACTTTAAACATCGGGACTTAGTGCTCCGGAGGGTCACTTAGAGTACCCAAGAGCATAATACTGGAAAGTTATGAGCAAATTGGGAAGGACCGTATATGGTCATCGGTATTAGCAGTAAAAGAGCTAATCAACTAGCAAACCAACAAGGAAATACACTTCCTAGTAATTGGAATGTAATTTATTTGAAGAAATGCTTTGTGTAGCAGGACGAAGCATACGCTGCACTCTTTTTCCCTTCGACCGGTTTTATCCCAATTGAGTTTTTCCGGTAAGGTTTTTAATGAGGCAACATTATGATATAAGCATGGTAATGGTCTTACTACCGAAGAGAGCTATCTAGTGTCCGAGTCTTCATAGCATGAATTCCTGTATACTGGAGGGACATATACACCCGGAATTGAGTGAAGAATGTTTTTTGAAATTTTAGTGCTTCAAGCAAGCACTCGATACTGGAGACTTCCCAGATGCTGGGGACTGCATAAAAGTTCAAATTATATGTAATCGGACTGACCATACTAGATGGAAGCTGGTTATTCTTGCAATTGTCTTCATATTTGTAAGTCAAAAGAATCAATAAAAATTTTCTTTTATGATTAATAAATCTTTGTCATCACGAGTATACAACATATGTTATTATCTTAAACATATCAAAAATTCCATGACATAATGAACATGAGATATCCTCTTCTACAACACCATTAAAAATAAAGGCTCTCTCTTATTAAAACCTTAACAAAAAAGTTAAGGCTTCGGATACAAGAAGTGTCGGGGTTTTTAAGTTAACCGGAATCAAAAGTCCGGGATTACTTTAAAGGCAATGTGAAGCCCTGATTATGGATGAAAATAAAAATACATCTTTGGAACTGAATTAAGGTTATCAGAAAGTTTGTAAACTTTAAAGCTTAGCATGTTCCGGTAAAATGAACCTCAAAACTAGGTTCTAATTCATAAAGAAAATGATAAATTTTGCTTACGGAAATAATTAAAGAATGAAAATCTGACGCAGAATTTCAAAGGGAAAAGTTCATTCATTTACGGATACAAAAGGTACTAACCGGGCCCAAAAGTGACCTGGTAACAAAACAAAGGAAAACAATGCTCAAAACGTTACGTCCTGCCCGCTCCATGGTCCGCCGGGGTGTTTCAAGTGTTGCCAATAAAAATGAAAGATCTAAAAGATCAGTTAGGGGGGCTTCATCATCATCACCAGCCTTTGCACCAGCTTTCGTAGCTAAATCCATTTTATCTCCTTGTAGAGCATCCAACGATAACTCAGCATCGTGGAGGTTAATTTCTGCATCCAGGAGTTTAGAAGGGATATCAATCCACGGCTTGCTATTATTCAAGGTTGTCCACATGACTCTTTAGGACATCTAAGTCTCTCTGAAGCATTCATCTTTGACATTTACCTTGGAGCTCGTTGATGTTGTGCTCAGAGACATGCAACTACCCCTGTGCTATCACTAAGTCAATAGCCAACCTCATTTTCCTCTCTTGAAGGGTCACATAAGTGGTAGTTAAGGCCTGAAGGGAATTCTCCCGGTCCTGAAGAGAGTCAACAACATCCTGTAATCGAAGTTGGAGGGAGGCATGAAGAGAGCTCTAGTCTTTAAGATCAACTCGAAGGTCTTCAACTCCTGCCTGTAGGTGTTGGATTTCTTCCTTCAACTTGTTTTCTTCAAGGGAAAGGCCCATCGCTTTAGCCAAATCCACAGTGGAATGAGCAGAGGCGTGACCCTAAATGAAAGGATTGCAACCGGTAAATGAGAGCAAATTTGTAAAAAATAGTAAAAATGAATGACTATTCTACCTGTAAAAATAAATCTGCAAAAATGAGCAAGAGAAGCCTCGAGGGTAGCATGGGGAGATTTCTGGGAGGAAGCAACAGATGTCTCAGCCTCAGTTTCGGAAGTAGGGATTGAGATGTGCTTAGAAAGGTCCCCAGTTCCGCCTCCAGAGCTTTCTGCCAAGGACTATCAGGGGGAACGGGCTCCTCTTCATCGTCAATTTGAATGACACCAGTCTTATCTTCCACCTGCAGCTCTTTCCAATACTCTGTGAGTCGGTGGTGGTTTCTTACCCGAGAACCAATTCCCACCGGGGTATCATGAGCCTCATCTCGAGCTTTCCATTTCAGATTGCTAGAAGCAGATTGGAGGATGTTCGACAGAGTAGCTGCACAAGATAACACTTTTTGTACTGAGGACTTTCATGCTGGGAGCCCTGTCAATGGACAAAAGATGTTGGAAAGGAGTCCCGGGGAATTTGAAATGAAATGCGTACGGAAGAGTCGAGGTTAAGGCTTACCATCATAGTTATCCTTCCACTATGCGGATGTAATACTCTTCCATGTCCTAGTAATGTTGGGGGAAGCATAAATAAGACTTACCAATACTCACGAGAAAAATATCACTCTTCTGGAAAAGGATCCGAGGAAGGTTGATAGATTTGGTCGATCTTGATTAAAATAAAGCGGATCAACCAGCCTCGGTCGTAGTCATCCTCTGCATTAATGAGGTTGCTGATTCTCCGGGGTACAGATATATGATTCCACCTCGTAAAACTATAGGGTAATGGATGAGGAGGAGGTGGTTGATAGTGAATGGGACATCGACAGTGTTGGCTAATATCTGAATGCAGAAGACTAACCTCCAAATCTGCGAGCAACTTGGCCTAAGCAAATTCTATACCAGCGAAAAAAAGGTCTTTGATAATATTTGGGATGGGGAATTTGAAACCAATGGTGAATGAATAAGTGTATGTCATGATAAATCCTTCAACATGACAATGCACTCGATCGACACGATCGACAGTTCTGAAAACTATGTTAGAGGAAAAACCACAGTCCTTTATGACCTTAGGAAGAATCTTGTTTGTTATTTTGGATTCAAAATTCTCGACATGTTAGAAGTTGTTTTGAACACGGAGATCTCCTGAGAAGTCAAAGCCTGAAGGAAGGATTTTGGCAGCAATAGAGTGTAGGTCGATGTTTTGAGTTATTGGAGAAATGGGTTCCTTCCCATGGCTGTGGCTTGGAGAGTTGTCATTGCCCTCAGAGGAGTGAGAAGGAGAAGATTTGGTAGAAGACATTGTTGAAAAAAAAATTAAGAAAGGAAAAAAAGGCAAAGTTTTCAAGAAATTTTGCAAAATTTGTGGTTGACTTTTGTGAAAGATTTGGCCTCCTATTTATGGTAAAAAACCGTAATGTTTTGGAGGATAAAAGATGTGCACCATCATTGCTGCAGTTCACGTCGATCTGAGTGATGGTTCAGTTGCCGCCGTTTTAGAAGTACCGAATTGACGTGACATTTGATAGGTTTTGTAATTATTACGATTCAAATTTCCCACTGAAATACTAGGCTTTCCCGATCGGGAGTTCAAATCAACTTCTCGGTTGCATAAGAGTCACGCCCAGAAAGTGCGGAGACTATCTGTATATGGCAAGATTTGTATAAGACAGATATACGAATTAAAGTATAACACGTGGAGCACGACGCTGAGTCAGAATCACGTCAGCCTAAGGCACTGCTGACTAGGTAAGCATGGTACCGAAAGCGACACGAGCATGACCGGTACTGGCAATGTAAAATGTTGAGAGCCATTTGAATTGTAACGGGCGACCATTACCAAACTGGTCATACATCTTCCAATGGAGCTTTAATGACATTTATTGAGATATTGGTTGTCCAATTATTGCAACATTCATTCTTCTGTATTAATGAGTGCATATTTCGTGGCATGTGTACCCGTGTAGCTCATGTATAAATAGGACATGTCATTCCATTGTAACCCATCACATTCCATCTATTACAAGATACTTGTTGATATTCTCTCGATTTCTATCCTTTCATACAAGTTATCGAAGCTTTGCCCAGAAGTTATCACAAGGCTCAGGCTGATCATTACTTTACTTTATTTTATTATTGCTTGTTCTTCAGTACAATTCATTTAGAATTCTTATCTAACGTGTCACTTAAGATCTACGTGTTCTTGATCACGTATATAAATTCAATTGTACCGTTTTACGGGTGAACAAGTGTACATGATTTTATACAATTAATTTACTTGTTTATCATGAAGTAACTCATTTTATTTGAAGATCCACAAATCTCATTTTTAATAGAGAGTTATCTGTAAATATTTTTGAATAATTTAATATCAATCCATAAATGGGTTTCACACGTGAATCATACACCTCTCCTTAGACCATATATAGTAATGTTATATTTTTATAGAATTACTCCAATATATATATGTGCACCCAAACTCAAAGTGTCCCATGGTGCAATAGTTATTGGGTTACGTTTACAAATTAAATCGGCAGTATAAATTCTACGTTTGTATTGTTATTTTTTCTCTTTCTTTTACTAGAATTAAGCTTGAGGGTGCTTTGTTTTTTGCCCCCTTGTTTCTTCGTTTGGTTTATTCTTTCAAAATTCCAAGTTTGACAGATTAAAATTCTTTTTCTATTTTTATCACCTTAATATTTTATATAATTAATCAAATCTTTATATAAAAATTAGTAATAGTGGACGATGTAGCATATATAGTTAAATGGCTCAATTGATCGTAACATTTTCGAATTTCACCACGGAGTAAGATATATATGTGTACAAATTACTAAAATTGTAAAAGAGTTTAATTTTGAACCTATAAACTCAAAATTGTAATGAGTTAATGGTAAGAATCTAATGGTTAAACTCATTAAATATAAATTTTAAATCTACCTCTTAATAGTAGTTCACTCATCCTTTTAAAATTTTGAATCCGCATAAAATATATTTCGAGTCAAATAGAATGAGTTCAGTTGATGCATGTAAAACCCGCATTAGATGCCTCTCTAGCTATTTTTCCAAAAGAAGAAAAAAGAAAAAAAAGTGCTTCACATTATTGCAATTTCAAAAAATAAGTGTAAGTTTTCGACGACAGTGATGATAGTAACCTCAAAAGAAAATTTGGAAAGTAGAAACGAAGACTGTTGGTACTCTATTGTACTTTATAAAGCAGTACATGAAGTAAATAACTATTACAAGTGTTCGAAAGGATAAATAAATGGTCAATCTTCAAAACTGCCGCAAGCTTGTTGTGTCTTGAATCTTGATAACCTGAAATCAAGAAACAACTAAATCTGGATGGTTACAACGTTGTGTGTTGAGTCGAGTGATTGCCCTCTGTCCTTAAGACAAGATTGCCCCGTATATATGCTTTTACGTTAGCGGGCAATAGTCTCCCAAGATAAAACAACACTTTAATCTCAACGCTACAAAGCCAATAGGTTGAGCCTGACGAAGAAAACAAATATGAATCGACTTGCTGAAGATATGGAAAAGGAAGGAAGAGTTTCTGTTTTCTCTTCTGTTTTGTCTCTGTGTATATAGTGTGTCTATGTTGTGTATATCTTGTGTATATGAGGGTCTTTGCTCACTGTTTTCCCACATTGTTTTTCGTGTCTGTTTGCTCACTGTTTTGTTGTTACTTTCAGTCTGTATATCTCTGTTTTTCAGTCACGTTATTGAGCCAAAGAGGCATCAATATATAGCATGGAGGAGGGACTCCTCAACTGCCACAAACAAAGTTGTTAATAGCCATCAGTGAGGGCTGTTAATATTAAGCAATTTGGGACCAAACTGTAAATATTAAGCAATTTGGGATCCAAAAGGATAATATTAGAAAGTGCCCACGACCCGTGACCGGACTGGACGTGCGGGTGGCGCGCGTGTGAGCTTAGCCTTGAACCCAAGCACATCTAGGTCCTCCCTCCTTTAAACACATGGGATACCCCTTGGGGTCCCAAACCCTTTACCACTTTAGAGACTTATAAAGAGAGCAATTCTTCCTTTTCCCACCAATGTGGTAGATTTGTCCCACACCATACTTCCATGCCTCAAACACCTTACTTTGTGGACCAATATCTCTTTCACTTCTCAACAAAATTTGACGATTTTTGGCCCTACGGTCATCTACTAACTTAGTAAATTATGCATGTGAGAAGAGACAAAGCCTCCAACATGCGGAACACTAGTGTTTAATTCATTAAATATGGGTGGACGCACCTCCCCACCAAAGGCAAATTTCCAACAAAGACTTCCTCTTTTGTCACAATTTTGTATATTTTATGTCTGTCTTTAAGATAAGATAAGATAAGTACAGTAAAACCTCTATAAATAAATATCATTGGTATCTGAAAAATTATTATTTTATACGGGGTTATTAATTTATCGATAAATGAATATTTTATTAATTTATCGATAACTGAATATTTTATTAATTTATCGATAAATGAATATTTATTAATTTATAGAATAATTTTTTAATATATTATATTTCTATAATTAAACAATTAATTTTTTTCGGTAACTAAGAAAAGAAAATAAATAAACAATTAATTAATGATGGTGCATTGTATCTAAGTTTATTAATTTTGTCAAAAAGAAGTTTATTAATCTTGGGTTGGCGTGATTCAAAATAGAATGCATGTACATTAGAATATGAAGTGTTGTGAATTGTTTCAAGTACACAATATAGAGTTTATAAATAGACACATGTACTTTAACTTCATATTCTAATGTCGCAAATTGTTTCAAGTACACAATATAGAGTTTATAAATTTTATTAATGTTGCTTGGAATATTGATGTGAAGGCCACAACTGTCACAAATTATTTTCGACATTGCAAAATTCGATCCGAGGAAGGTATGCTCAATCTTTTCTACTAACGCTCACCGTCTTCTCTAGGATTCTATTGATCTCTCGATTTGACACCTCCACTGAGCTACTGAGGAACAACGGACAACATGTTGAAAGCCGCCACTTCTTAATCATCCTTCATTTCACTAATACTTGACGACTCATCTGAGGATGATAAGCAGTCTCCACCTTGTGTTTCACTCCATACTTGAACAATAACTTATCAAAAATTCGGTTACAAAAATGCGTACCTTTGTTCACTGATGATTACCTTTGGGGTCCCAAACCTTGTGAAAATATTCTTCTTCAAAAATACTGCAACCACATTAGCATCATTGGTAGGGAGTGGAATGACTTCCATCCACTTTGATGCGTAATTGACCACAACAAAAATATACTTGTTCTCCTTTGATGGTATGGAGGGCCCCATAAAGTCTATCCCCCAACAATCAAATACTTCGATCTCCAAAATGTCATTCAATGGAATTTCATGCCGCTTTGAGATGTTTGCAGTTTTTTTGATAGCGATCACAGGCCTTCACGAAAGCATGAGCATCTTTGAACAACGTTGGCCAATAGAACCCGGACTGAAGTACCTTCGCAGTTGTTCTGTCACCAGCGTGATGTCCACCATAAGGTGATTAGTGGCAACTCTAAAGAATTTCATTGACTTCTTCGGAATACATCTCTGAATCAGCTGATCTGTGCCAACCTTGTAGAGATATGACATCCCAAATGTAAAATCTGCTATCATGCAGGATTCATTTTTTCTTCTCATGATTAGCATCGGAAAGATACACCTCACTCACCAGAAATTTTACCATACCTTTACTTTTTAATTTTATATGCACTAGGGACATTGCATAAAATAAGTGTGAGGTGGGAGGTATGTCTCGAGTTAGAGGATATCCGTGCCTTAGGATATTTTATTTGCTTTATATTTTTTTAGAGTAGTTTCGTAGTAAAAAATTGAAAACAAAATCTGAAAATTCACAAAAACTCAAAAAAAAAGTTTTTTTTAGTTTTATAGGATCTTTGATAGTGGCATGAAGTATCCGTTAGGATTTTTGTTTCTTTTTTTTCATAGGATAGTCATTTCCCGATGACCGTCTTGTTGGAAAATTAGTCCAACATGTTAGACCATTTGAATGTTAGGTGCTCGGGTTGGGTAAAATATTGACAAATGAGCGATTCTTGGTTTTGATTGAAAATATGCCGTAAAAAATAATTAATCTTTCTCGAAACACTTAACTTGAATTTTGTAGACTCATGTATGACCCATTTAGCAATTGTTGGTATGTGTTGCTTATTTCGAGGGACAACATGGATCCTTCATATGTTGATTATGTATCAGGTGTGTGAGGTTATTTGCATTATAATTCATGCTTTGTATTGATGTCTAGAACTTGCCCCGTATGTTCGTAAAATGAAATAAAGTGTGTTGTAACTTAGGACGTGATAGAGACATTTATTTGTTAGCCTAAAAATTCCGATTTAACCCTCGTTGAGCCTTTAGCCTTTTTCTTTGATAGCCGTCGATAACCTCATCTCTTTCATTCTAATTAGCCTAAATTTGATCCAAATACTCCGTGAGCGCTTTAATGATAAATTAGTGAATTGAGAGTTGGGATTTGAAACTAAAAATGAGGGTATTTATTGATGAAATCTTGTCTATGGGTGCACCGAAAGAAAAAAAATTGTGCTTGTTAGTTGGGAAATCAATAAAGAGAAATAAAGAAGAGAGAAAATAAACCAAAAAGAATAAAAAATATTTGAATAAATGTTTTCCTGCTAACTTGTGATATCAAAAGTGGTGCTTAAATAAAATTGGGTGATTTCAGGTGAAATATGTATTGGTTGGTATTGGTGTTGGTGTTGGAGTTGGCTGATGAAGGAAAGTGAGGAAAGTTTGCTAAGTGTTGTAAGTATTAAAGTGCTTAGGGAGGTTAGTCACTATTTTAGCTAAAATATTCCTTAACCGTCCATTAGCCTACATTACAACCCGTTAAGTCCTACTTGATCCTAGGTTCGATACACATATATTAGTGAAGCGGTTACACTACGGAAAACCTATGGTTCATTGTATCTACCATGTGATTTTCTTTGGGAGAGTGAGCGTATTTGTTGAATTCATGTCCATTGAAGTAAAAATTTGATTGAATTGATATGGACAACTTTCTTGTGGTGGTGAGGGCACATAGTTGACTAGAGATTGGTGAAGTGTTGGTTTATTAATTAGGTAGCATAATTGGTTTGCTTTGAGTGGTGTCTTTGAGTCGAATGTGTTTTTGAAAATAAGTTGTTGATTGAGAAGGTTGTTTGTGGTCTTTAAAAATTTGAAAAGCTTGATTGGCATGATTATTGTTAGAATCGGCTCAATGTTTGTTTTAAAGTGATGTTTTGAGAGTCACATTAGCTGAAGCTCAGGTAGACCTGTTTGAATGACATGGTTGTAGGAGTAAGTGTTTGCTCGAGAGCGACCAAAGTGTAAGTGGGGGTGGTGATATTTGGAATTCCCTTAGAGATTAATGATTTTCCTTAGAGATTCTTTTCATTAATCACAATATATATAGTTGTACAGAGGTTGATTCCTAATACAATAAGAATCCTAACTTACCTTAAATATACATCTATCATAATTACAAAATATATTGTGAATATTCGGAGAATATTCGCTAATAACTATGATTAACAAAAACAAGAAACTTCAATTGGAGAATTAAATCTCTAATATAGTATATGCACCATTTTTTAAATGACAAGGGAATCTATAGCTGCGCCCCTTCGGGTGTACACAAAGTAAACATCGCTCCTATATAATAGCCCGCAAACCATACAGGAGAGATAACTGCATTAGATAAGTCTCGTGCGATGAGTTCGACCCAGAAAACAAATCCCTTATGAATATGCACTATTCACCAAGAGTTTTTATATTTTGATTTTTAACCACTTAATACATAATAATTGTCAAGAATGAAAATCCAAACTTGAGAGACAAAACATAGCTTATCTTTCAAGTCCATGTCAATCTAAGATATTGAGTGGTCAGTGTAACTAGTCGTTATATTTAAGGTGGGTACGTGTTAAGTAGTTCTGGTACATGGTCCATATAGTTATTGTCGTGATAAAAATGACAATTGAACATTATACTTGGAAAATTAGTAGGCATTTAGCCATAGATTTCAAATATTTTCACTTTATTTGAAATTTATATACGAAGTTAGAGTTGAAGATGGAGTTGTGTTCAAGTCCGGCTGAAGTCTAAAGCAAATAAAGCACTTGCTTTAGCCCCCAAACATTTAAAGGCCCCAAAATTACTAATATTATAAAATATGTTTATATGATGTGTACAATGTATAGTTTATTTAGAGTGAAATAATAATTTTAACTCATAAAATTCAACTTTTTTTCAAGTGAAATTCATGTCCAAATATAGTTTCAACATTCAAATACTCTTTTTCAATTTCAATTATTCATCTTTTAACTTCAAACAAATATAATGCAAACCAGCACTAAATAATTTCAAATACACATTCTTTTTTATTCTTTCTTATGTTTTTTGTCACATTCTCAAATAACATATGAAGATATATATGAGTCGTATTAAATACTCCCTCTACTTGAACTTATGAGCCTCGCTTTCTTTTTAGTCTATTTAACAAAATATGCATCTTTGATATTTAATAAGTTTCTAATCATAATGATATGCAGGGCCGTCTCAAATATTTTGGGGGCCCTGTTCTAATTCGTAAAAGCGGGCCCTTAATATAAGTAAATATATGATTTCAATAATTAGATTGGGCTAAGACCTGCGAATTATGAGCCTTTACAGTAAATTCTGGCTAATACTACTTAATAAAAAATGAAAAAGGGGCCCCTAAAAATTTTCGTTTATCATTTTTCGGGAGCCCTGTGCGGTAGCACAGCTCGCATGGGTCCAAATAAGGCCCTGATGATATGACATACATGTTTGTGACTATAGATACAAAGAAGATTTTGGTTGTTATACACACCTTTAGTCAAATTAAGAAGATTGTACATTCTTAAATTTCATGTCAAGTCTAACTAAGACATACAACAAAACGAATGGAATATATTTAGGGCCATTTATTCAGATTTGGCTTTAGGCCACAAATTTCGTTGAGCCGCTCCTGGTTGTGTTTGGTTATACCTTTCGCAAAGAATATTTGGAATAATGTTTATGCTTGAATGTACCTAAATACAACTTCAAAAGTGAAAAGTGAATGAAAAACAGGTTATAAGTTGTTTTATAAATTTGAAATACAACTCCAAGTTGGATTTGAAATTTTCATGGCCAAATAATACAACAACAAAAACAATGTACCCAGTGTAATCCAAACCCCTACCTCGAGGATGTAGAGAGACTGTTTTCGAAAAACATGCCCTCAACTCAAGTGCAACAGTCAAAGTAGTTATGAACAAAGGCGATATAATAGTCATGATCAAACACAACACTGATTTTTCAAATAAAATGAAAATTTAGTTCGGAAAAAAGTGAAAAACTTTTATGACCAAACGGGTCCTTAGCATCCAACATAAGATTTTGAAAAATGACCACACGTGAAAGAAAACCTAAAGGGAAAAGCTGTACTCCACCTTGTGGCTGTGAGATACAAATCCTCCTATTATTCAGCTGATTTGTGGTGGAGAATGCAAGAATTTACAATCATTACAAACATTCCTTTTCAAATAAAAGTTAGCAAATTGTTGTGTGCGGAATGGCTCAAAATTAGTGGGGCATTCTGAACCTATGTCGTAAATAAATATAGGGCACATCTCCATCTTATGCATATGTGTACGTTTGAGCTAATTTGAAGAAGGACGAAGTTATTTCTATTTGGTTATAGACTGGTCCAAAGAAGGAGAGTCAACATCCTTAATTAAATATGTTGTTCAGAGGTGGCCAACGGATCGGGCCGGGACGAGTCGGGGTGGCTTTGGTGGGATCGGAGAAGGACGGGCCGGGATCGGAGCGGGATTTTTTTTTCCACTTAATTTAAAAAATAACATATATATAAACAACTCAATAATTGAACAAGATAGTGTAATAAAAACATCACAAGACAGTTTTTGTGCCTCTTATATTATTTAATAGACATATGATTTTTTTTTGTAATACAAATACAATTGTTAAAATTGCAACTTTGTGATGTTGTTCAAAAGTTACAAATGACATAGTAAAATTGCATTTAAAAAAATTACATTTTGAAAAAAACATGTTCTAGTTTCTTGATAATTTCCGGTGGTTCTTCGGTTGGAATTTGTATTTGTTGGTCAAATTGCTCCACGTCGCTTCCACCACCTTTGGATAAGATGTTGTTGTAGTTTTCGTCTTCTTCTTCCTTGATCTCCGGTTGACCGCACCTTCTCCGCTCCGCTCGTATCCAATCTCTGAATAATAATGCAATCTCCAAGCTGTCTCCGGCTAATGAGTGTTTGTGCTATCCTATTTGATATCTGCCGGCAGAAAAAATGCTTTCAGACGCCGTTGATGACGCTTGAATGTTCAAAACATCTCGGACCATCATTGAAAGTGTCGGAAAGGTCTTCTCATTCCCCCTCCAATATTTCAGCAAGTCTTCATGTCCTTCTTCATTTCAGCAAGTCTTCACGTCCTTCTTCATTGAGAACTGCTTGGTACGATACAGAACCCTGCAAAACAAAAAGATCAAACACGCTAATTTGGTTAGTAGTGTTACCACGACACATTCTATTTCTGATGCTTTCAATACTAGCCGCAGAAATACCCTGTCTTTTGTGAGGTTGTGTTGAAGAAGAAGAAGAAGAAGATGGTATGGAAGCCGGTAGGTTGCTAGCACTTTCTTGTTGGTAAAACCTATATACTTTTTTGCATTCGTCTTCTACGCTAGACAACACTTCTTCTTTAGTTTGTTCAATAGGTGGTGGGTGATTTGGATTTTTGGGACTTGGAGGTGGTACTACTGCTATACAATCATAAATAGTTTCAATAAGTGATTTAGTACCGTCTATTTTAATAGTCGAATTTAATACAACACCAATAATATAAATAGTGGGAATAGAAATAAAATATTTTTTTTATTTTAATAAATATTTTTTTAATAGCTGCCTTGTAAGCTGGTTTATCCATATATTCATTAAGCAGTAAAAATATTAGAGCTATATAAAACAACATAGTTGAAATAGTAGGATAATATATACCGGAAAATTCTTTTGTTGCTTGAAAAAATCTCTCTAGAAATACAATAAGTTCGGAAATTTTTTCCCAATCGCTATATACAACCATATCAGCTGGATTTTGATTATGAGAGTTAAAAAATAAAGTTATAGGTTTTCTATAGTCATAAGCAACAAGTAATTGCTCGTATAAAGAATTTCACCTAGTGGGTACTTCTTCTGAAATTTTTCTATAAGGTAGTTGGCAATTGTGATTTTTTTATATTCTTTTTTTCGTTGTATTCTATTATTTTTAAAAATAAAGTTTATAGGAAATTGTATTTTACTAAGAATGTCTTCAAAAAATGATAGACCATCCTTTACAACTAAGTTATATATATGACACGCACATTTTATATGAAAATGATCTGGAAAAGATGGAGTTAAACTATTTTTTAAAATTGTAATAGCATAATTGTTAGAAGAAGCGTTATCTAATGTAATAGTCATAATTTTATCAGTTATTCCGTAATAATCGCACACTTGATAAATATTTTATGTAATAAAAGTACCAGTGTGCCTATCATCTATATATCTATATGCTAACATACGTTTTTGCATAGATCATTTATAATCTATCCAATAACAGGTTATCGTTAAATAATCATGATCGTTAGTATTACGGCCTATATCAGAAGTGAAGTTCTTCATCGTCTGATGCTATTAATAGTTGGCAATTTGAAGCTACATTGATTGGCATATGCATGACTTTGCGCAAATATTAGTTAACAGTCTATTGTCACAATTCAATTGAGAATTTATGTAGTTTAAGGCTATACATCGTGCTTCAAATTGATTTGTGCTTTCTATTGTTTTCAAGTGAGAGCGATGTTTACATTGACATCCCATTGTATGTGTGTACACACTTATAGAATATAGATGCATGAATTTGCGTGTGCGTAGACTTCTCTCACATAACAAATGTTAATTAGTACGTAATATATAGTTTCATCTTATTAAATTACTTAACTATGGCAAATTAATACTATAATTATATTAAAAAGAACACTTGATGATGCAAGTTCTTCTCATAAAAAGATGGGAGTAGTATTATACTAGAGCTCTTGTGATTTTAGGCACTTGCACTTGGGCACAGATTTCAGAGCCCAAAAAGAATTGTTAACTATTGGGCTATAGACGGATTGTTGTGAAATGAAGAAAACATGAAGATATATACTAGCATATGATATGCAAATTGCATACCACTGCTTTGCCACGGTGGATCCGGAATTCAATGGTCCTAGATACTCACCTTAAAATAAAAAATAAAAAAATTACTTTGAGTAGGTTTCAAACTCAACTCATCCCTAAAGCCTGTCACCTTTTAACCAGATGAGCTAGATATTTTATTGCTTCATGAATGATATTTTATTATTTTATACCATAATGTTTATATTTCTCTATGTCTATATAAAATATCCACCACGGTTAATGGGTGCTCAAGCACAAAAAAATAGTACTTGGGTCCACCCCTGCTGCTTTGTATCAAAACTTACTGAGTTTGAACATAAAATTGTGATATTTGAAAATCAAGTTGTGCATTTAATTTGAAAGAATTGATAATTTTTTAGTTGTGACAAAAAATCTCTTGAAAAACTGATCAAAATTACCTTTTCAAATTTGAAACTTGTCTTCAATTTTTTTTCCAAAAAATCCACCCAATGTATAACTAAACACTATTTTGATTTTTTTTTGTTTTGAAAAAGGTGAAAATATTATATGGACAAACGGCATGGCTACCAACATACCAAAAAGCAAGTAAAAAGGTCAAATTAACGTTTCTTCTAAACAACATCCGTTACGGCCGTAATTCAATTGAAAGAATCTCCGTTCCAGAATCGTACGTGAAATTTTCACCTCATACGGCTCCTCCCTTATGTGCATAATGAGAATAATACATAGAATCATTAATCACCAAATGTTTTATTAGCAAGTGGAGGCTGAGCTCCAATCACTTTACTTTTTCAAATTAAACAACAATGTACAGTAAGAATAAAAAGAATTAACAAAAGATTATGGTTGGGAAATGGGAAACAAGAAAATGAAAAACACATGTTAATTATCTACCACCTAGTAATAATAAAAAAATTATTATTGATTATAATATTAACTTAAAATGCTTTCTTTTGCTTTCTTGTGTCCATTAAATTTTACTTTCTCCCAGCTTGTCTTTGTTCTCTAATTTTTCCTTGCAAAAAATCATCAGCTTTTATAGTAGTGTCTTCTTTCATCAAGGTTTGTTGATAGTATCTAAAGCCCACGTATAACATGAACACTGCACAAATAAATTGTAAAATTTGTCAGTATAATAATGTTTTCATTGTTTTGTCAAATATTTGAAAATTCAGTCAATTACTCATTCCAAAATTGCTTGACACTATATTCGTTAATACTCCATCCGTTTCAATTTATGTGAACCTTTTCGGAGTACGAGGGTCAAACTTTATAACTTTGACATATATTTTTCAAGTTTGTAAAAATAAAATTTATATATTTAGAAACTACATCAAAACTCAAAAGTACTATAAGTCACGATAATTTATAATTCAAATAATTTAGAAAAAATGTAAGCAAAATGTGATCAAAGAACCACCTCGTAGACTCGCCAAATAGTAAATGGCTCACATAAATTGGAACAGAGGGAGTATGTTTTAAAAAGAACCAACACATTTATATATTTGTTAACAATTACTAAGTTTAATACTCGAATATTATGGTATGTTTAATACCATAAATCCACAAGTTTCAAAACCTTAAAGTCATACAAATATTATGACGTGTTTAATATCACAAATTCCTTCGTGCAAAGTCAAACTATGTTGCTCAGACTCTCTATAAATATTGTTGTACCTGTGTCGAATCCTCCAAAAACGCTACTTTTGAAGGATCCAACCCGGCGATATTTTTGAAAAGTCTGAACAACAATGTCAAAAATTGAAACTTAGGGAGTATCATGTACAAGTTATTAGTACTATTTTACCTGACCATATTCTGGCAATGATTGAAGAGAAATTCCATACTAATGTGAAGATTGCAAATCCAACTGCTTTTTTGTGAGTACATGATTCCCATGCATCTCTAATGTATTGTATAAAAAATGTACCTTCAAATAAAAATTAAAAATAACGATGAGTTTCAAATCCTAGAGGTAAATCACATCTACCACACAATTATATTACTAATTCATCTATTCGATGATTTATAACAATATCACACACTGATTTACATAACAGAACATAAGAACAATTAAATCCCCTTCACCGAGAAACTTATTACGTATATATACGTAAAATCAATTCGTTATGTATATATAACTCGTTGAAACCCCTTTATATATAGATAGAAAACACATTTAATGTAGTTTTTTTAAATTTTTTCGTCCCGGTTCCGCCACTGTGTACTACAGCTTCATAAATCTTCCAAGATATGATTATGGCAAAAGCCCCACATGTTGTACTACCTCATGTTTTATGGCAAATTAGCCCCACACCAACGGTATTATATCAATACATGCATGAACTCTTCACAAATTAATAACATATTCATTATCAAATCAGAGTTGTAATTTTCTGAATTTTTTTTTTAAAGATTGTGCCAGATTTCCAAAATGAAAGATAATTTTGACCAAAAAGTTTCTAAAAGAGAGATAAATCTTCTTTTTTCTTTCTTACCGTAAGATGTTAACTGTGTGGAATAAGAAGAGCAAACTTTTGGTATGACGAAAACTCCAAAAAAACCTGCAAAACAGGGAGAGAAAATACAAGAGTAAGTATTGTTATAAGTGAAAATTAAATTAAAAAAACAAAAAAAAAGTCGGTTTTATATTAGCTATATGTGTAGATGTAACAATTAGATAAAACTAACCCAATTTAGACAGTTTCCAAATAGTTATGTAGCTGCCAAACTTAGCCAAAAGAAACAGCAGAACTGCCATCTGCCAGAGGCAAAACTTTGTCAAATTTCCATAAGTTTCACAAGATCAGGAAAATAATTGAAGTCACATGGAAAAACAATAAAATTTATCCGCACCCCGCGTGTTTACACCAATCAATAAACACATGAAATATATTGGCATATTGACTTCTATGACCTATGTTGCTCGGACTTTCCAAATATGTTGCTACACCAGCGTCGGATCAACCGAAAATGCACCGCTTTGGGAGGATGTCACGCACCCGACGGCATTTTGAAGAGTCCGAACAACATAACTTCCATCATTTAATTATATGTTGTTGAACCATTGTCTGATCCTCCAAAAGTGCACCACTTTTGGAGGATCTGTCATGGACTCCACGGTATTTTGAAAAGTTTGAGCAATGTAGCTTTTATCACTTAATCATATGATGTTACACTCATGTTGGATCCTCCAAAAATGCACCACTTTTGGAGGATCTGTACCATACTCATTTTGAAGAGTCCGAACAACATATATATATATATATATATGTTCTCAACTCATAAAATCACTTAACTATGGAAAACTGATATGGTTTGAAATCAAATGGAAATGTTTGAACTTTTCTTTACCTTCATTGTAGTTGAAGGATCCCCAGAAAAAAGGGCTCTGATCTTCAAAAGAAACTCATTTATTAAAGGAAGTATCAATCTCAGTATCCACATTGCTTCTTCTTCCCCTACTACATACTCACTTGATTCACCAATATCAATGGCTCTCCTATTTACGACAAAATAATGATCAAACTGAATGTTAGATAAAGCTTAATGGATAATCTCAAGATTTGATAATTTCTTAATGAGCTTAAGTTATGACAATGTATAAAAAATTTACGCCATATAAGGTTAAATCTATGTTTACTCGGACTCTTCAAATATGTTGTTGTACCCATATCGGATCCTCCAAAATGCACCACTTTTGTGAGGATCTGTCACGCATCTGGCGGTGTTTTGAAGAGTCCGAGCAACATAGAGTTAAACTGACTCATAACACTAGATAACTCATTATAGCCAAATATGATATGCAACCCCGAAAATGTGTAATAATGACGTGTCATAACCGGTTAAATTACATTGATAATATAAAAAGTACATGTAATATAAATATTTATACAATATAATACCTGTGAATAAGGGATCTAAAGAGAAAGATTGCAGCAAGATAGACCAGACCCAAGTAGGAGAGCACAGAAATGAAGCTGTAAAAAAGCCATAATTAAGAATAATTAACTTCGATAATTTTTGTTAAAATGATTCAAGACTAAAGAAATAAAAATCTGATTTTTTTAAGTTAAAGGTCATAATTACCTGATATTGAGATCTTGAATATATGAAGATGAAATGATAACAAATGTTCCAATTCCAAAGACTAATGTAGATTTTGATACATCTCCCCACATCACTAAATCAACTGCAGAAAATGTTTTAATAGAAAATCAGAGCCAATAGTTGCAGGGTAATTACTTACCCATAAGCACACGATATTTATATTAAACTAAACAATTTAACCATAGCAGTTAAGAATTAAAGTGAAATACATATCACACTTGACTATGCTTATGTGAGAAATGCTATTCGCCGAAGTGGTACTGTTAAACTTTTCGTACAGGATGTAACTCCAACGCCACATAATGACTATAGACCTACGGAAAAAGGCGTTTGTAGAACAAATTGAAATAAAAGATTCGAAATATAATCAAATAATAGCATTATAGTTCGAGCGGAAGTAACAATATCTACTCGGACAACACATTGGAAGTATGGTAAAGGTGTTGAATCAAGAACATATATGTCCTGCATTTACTGATTTGGTGTAAATAGAGTGCAGATAAATTTTTAACATAGATGCAGTATCACATTGAGTTCTAAAGAAGATATTAAGAGATTGAACTTACCCAAGCTTTCTAATTTGCTATGTTGTCTAGACTGGAATTCATCTGAAACTGGAACTGAAAAATCAACACAAGATATTCAAAATCAAACTTTGAAAAAAAGAGTTAACCTATGTTGCCCGGACTCTTCACAAATAATCCTCCAAAAATCGTGCATTTCGGGAGGATCCGACACGAGTACGATAATATTTTTGAAAAGTCCGAGCAACACAGAACGAAACAAAGCATAAAAAGGAAATGTATTTACCTGATTTGGTTCTTGTTGGACTTGGATGAATTTTAGCATGGACTAAAGTAGGAGGGGACATTTTCTTGTTAATTGAAGAATTTGGTATTTGTCTTCTATTATTGTACTGAAGTTTCTTCTCTTCAATCACAATCTTTTTAGGCTTATTCTGTTCTTGTACTCTAATTTCTTTAACATCAGCACTTTCATTTTCAATTTCTTCTTCCAATACATCATCCCATTCTTCATTATCATCTCCATTTTCAAGATTGTTTTCTAATTTATTTGTAGATTTGGCCTCAGATACCACATTGCTTGTAATGAATTTCTCCTCACACATACCAAACTCCTCAGATTTTGTTTTCTTAATCCCAATTGACCCTTCAAGATTCTTACTTGATGACTCCACAAGATTGGATTTTTTCAAGATTCTGACATCAAGATTAGATTTTTTCACATTCCCATTAACAAACTCAGATTTCAGCTTTCTCAACTCAGAATTTTTCTTGCTTTGAATTGGATTTTTTCTATTAACACCATCAGCAGAAACACTCAAATCTTTACACTTTTCATCCAAATTTTTGCTCAAATCCTTACACTTTTCATCCAAATTTTTGCTCATATAAGATCTGTTACTAGCAATCTGCATTGGGTTTCCTTCAAAGTTCTCAGCTTTCCAAGTTTTCCTTGTAATCCCAACAACCCCATCAGCAGAAACACTCAAATCTTTACATTTTTCATTCAAGTTTTTGCTCAAATCTTCACACTTTTCATCCATTTTTTTGCTCAAATCAGATCTTTTACTAGCAATCTGAATTGATTTTCCTTCAAAGTTCTCACCTTTCCCAGTTTTCATTTCAACCCCACCAACTCCATTAGCAGAAACACTCAAATCTTTACACTTATCATCCAATTTTTTACTCAAATCAGATCTTTTACTAGTAATCTGAATTGGGTTTCCCTCTAAAGTTTCATTCTTCCAAGTTTTCCTTGTAATCCCAACAACCCCATCAACAGAAACACTCAAATACTTACACTTTTCATCCAAATTTTTGCTCAAATCTTCACACTTTTCATCCAAATTTTTGCTCAAATCAAATCTTTTACTAGCAATCTGAATTGGGTTTCCTTCAAAGTTCTCAACTTTCCAAGTTTTCTTTGTAATCCCAACAACCTCATCACTACAAACACTCAAATCTTTACACTTTTCATCCAAGTTTTTGCTCAAATCTTCACACTTTTCATCCATTTTTTTGCTCAAATCAGATCTTTTACTAGCAATCTGAATTGGGTTTTCTTCAAAACTCTCACTTTTCCTAGTTTTCATTGTAATCCCAACAACACCATCAGTAGAAACACTCAAATCTTTACACTTTTCGTCCAAATTTTTCCTCAAATCTTCACACTTTTCATCCATTTTTTTGCTTAAATCAGACCTTTTACTAACAATATGAATTGGGTTTCCTTCAAAACTCTCACATTTCCAAGTTTTTCTCTTTCCACTCACCCCAACAACACCAAGATTAGTTTTTTTTGGCCCCATATCTAACTTTTTATCCACTTGAGTGGTGTTGTTGTTTCCACTAGTAAAAAAGGTACAATCTTCATCATTTTCATATGGGGTTTCATCATTATTGTCATTACTAAACACTTTAAATCCACCTTTTACTTCATCAAATTTCATTCTATTTTCCCAAACAGAACCTGTAGCTACAACACCATTATTTCTTGATGATGTGCTCCTCCTTCTATTGCCCACTTCCATTATTTCTTTCACTCTATTGATTCAAGATTGTAATGAGTAGTGTTGGTTTGTGGGGTTCTTCACTGTTTATTGAAGGAGTAATAATGGGATTAAAGAGCTTTTAGCTAAAGAAAATGGCGTTTGGTGAGAATGAAAGTTTGTGAAAACAACTTAACAAAGGAATGCCTAACACTGAGAGAGAAGGGATTTTATTTTTGCCCCTTTTTCCTTTCCTTTTTTTTTAATAAATTATTTTTAGGCTATATTTAGATTCGCAACCAGATTTTTTTCATATTCAGGCTCAAACCCGATTTAAAAAAAATTGGGTTATGTTATGTTTCATTTTCTCTTTTTTTTTCTTGCACCATCCAAAAAGACAGAAAAAATATCAACAAGAAATGTGATAGAATAGATGAATAACTTTATTATTAACTTAAGATATCGAGTTTAGAACTCAAAAAATTAAAAATAATTTAGTAGAGAGCGATTCTTTTATTAATGAGTCTAAAATGGCTTGTCGAAGTAAATTGTCGGGTACTCTATTGTACTTTATAAAGCAGTACGGGAAGTACATAACTATTACAAGTGTTCGAAAGGATAAATAAATGGTCAATCTTCAAAACTGCCGCAAGCTTATTATGTCTTGAATCTTGATAACCTGAAATCAAGAAACAACTAAATCTGGATAGTTACAACGTTCTGTGTTGAGTCGAGTGATTGCACTCTGTCCTTAAGACAAGATTGCCCCGTATATATGCTTTTACATTAGCGGGCAATAGTCTCCCAAGATAAAACAACACTTTAATCTCAACACTACAAAGCCAATAGGTTGAGTCTGACGAAGAAAACAAATATGAATCGACTTGCTGAAGATGTGGAAAAGGAAGGAAGAGTTTCTGTTTTCTCTTCTGTTTTATCTCTGTGTATATAGTGTGTCTCTGTTGTGTATATCTTGTGTATATGAGGGTCTTTGCTCACTGTTTTTCCACACTGTTTGGCAGTGTTTTTTGTGACTGTTTTGCAGTGTTTTTTGTTCACTGTTTTGTGCTGCGTTTGTGCTATTTTTTGTCTGTATATGTGCTCCACAATTGAGCCAAAACATCTCAATATATAGCATGGAAGAGGGTTGTTCAACTGCCCAAAACATGACTGTTAATGACCATTATGGAGGGCTGTTAATGGTAGGTTTAATGCCATGAAGGAGAGCTGATTATGGTCATTGAAGGAGGCTGTTTATGGAGGAGTTAACAGCCAAAATCGCGTGTGGGCTTAGCCTTGAACCCAAACACATCTAGGTCTTCCCTCCTTTAAACACATGGGATACCCCTTGGGGTCCCAAACCCTTTACCACTATAGAGACTTATAAAGAGATCAATTCTTCATTTTCCCACCGATGTGGTAGATTTTTCCCACACCATATTTTCATGCCTCAAACACCTTACTTCGTGGACCAATATCTCTTTCATTTCTCAACGAAATTTTTCGATTCTTGGCCCTACGGTCATCTACTCACTTAGTAGATTATGCATGTGAGAAGAGACAAAGCTTCCAACATGCGGAACACTAGTATTTAATTCATTAAATATGGATGGACGCACCTCTCCGCCAAAGGCAAATTTCCAACAATCCCCTCTATGAAAGAGAGATTGTGGCGCACACACAATATGCCTACTTTAAACAATCTTTCAGCGAAAAAATATTGCATCAGGAGAGGTAGCTTCCGCTTTGAACCTTCCCTAGTTGAATACCACCGAACTTACTTACTGCGCGGTGAACGCGATGTCTAGAACCGTCAGTGTTTAGTGTAAGCCAAGACAATGATACCAACACAATAACTCTCCTTATTCGTTTTCATTCTTACGTTTTTATCCGTTGTGGCCGTGGACACACTTGGATTCTTAAGTGCGTTCATTTGAGGCGGCCTTCCTCGGACTTAAATAGGTGATCTCCTACATGGTATCCTGTTATACCCCACTTCACAAGTATTAGGAATCATTAAAAGTTTCCCCAACCTTAACCTCAATCGTTTGAGGATCGTTTAAAGGTTTGGAAGCTTAACATTTAACCACCATGCAGGTAGCACTTTAATGTCTATCGCGGGAACAACTTTGGATTCATATTTCGGAATAGAAATCATCATCCGAAGTGCTTCTTGCTTCCACCGAAGCGCTCAACTGAACCTTTTGCCGCTTAGTTTTCCCATTGAACCAAATTCTTGGGATCTCCAATCAGTATGGTTGGGTTACCACTGCAAAGGTTTGTATTGTTTGGGTTTTAAGCACATTCTCCTAGACAGGTAGAATACTTGATCTCCGGGTAGTCCCTTAGTTAGTAAACAAGGAAGTGATACCCGTGATGATAAATTGTCATACGGTCTTATGTCTCCGACAAATCCTTACAGATATGTCCAGACGCCGTCATCCATGTCCTTCCTGAAGCCGATCGACTAGCCACAGTGTAT
This sequence comes from Anisodus acutangulus, assembly GCA_029783415.1. Classification (NCBI taxonomy): domain Eukaryota; kingdom Viridiplantae; phylum Streptophyta; class Magnoliopsida; order Solanales; family Solanaceae; genus Anisodus; species Anisodus acutangulus. The sequence goes on from CM056511.1 coordinate 692,371, forward strand.
AACTGCTGAAGGTACGGGTTTCTCCCAATAAGGGACGTCCTCTAAGGAGTCATGAAGTTACTCAACTTCTTTCATGCTTTGAATAAAGCGATAAACTCCGATTCCATCATGAATCGGCCGATGCAAGTTTGCTTAGAGGATTTTCCAAGACCCACCATACACATTTACTTGTGGCATTGGTGTTCTTCATATCTGATGTCCAGTTTGCATCACTTTGTTCTCCCAGAACTGCTGGACATCCAGAATACCATAATCCGTAGATAAGTGAATAATTCAGATATCGTCATATCCGACTTAACGCCTTCTATTGATCATTTATTAAAATCATCAGTGAACCTTAGTTCAATTAATCTGTTTGTAGGCCGATACCAGGTCGATTGTAGTGTGTACAATACATTGAGCTACACGTGACCTGTGCATATCGCTCCTTGTTCATGGGTGCACCATGATTCCAATCAGTTCTATGATTCATATCCATTGGTGGCTTCAACGAGACTGTCAACTATCTCACAACTGAGTTTGGAGTTAGACCAGTCCGTTAGATGTCTTAGAAATTCAATTCCTAAGATGTCATCTATGATACACATAACTTTTGTTTCAATATAATTTCCACTCTCAGACTGTTGGTTTTCCAAATGTTGGCTTTCTAACTTCAGAGTCAATGTTTATGTGGTCAGATTCATTGTTTCTGTTTTATTTTAAACTTTCAGGACCAAAATATAAATATTTCAGGGACCAAAATGAAAGTTCAGGAAGAAGCCCAACAGTCCAGCAAACCAACTCTGATCCTCTTCTTCCAACTCTCCAGTTAGGAAGGTTGTTTCAACATCCATGCCACGCAAGACTGCAATGGCCCAGGATGTTTAGCTACTCACAGGGGAGCACATGTACAAGTAGCCGAGGCTTTATACTCGTCAGTAGATCCATCTACTTGGTACTCTCATTTGAGTATCCATTTTCACAACCCAAAAGTTCTTTTTCGGGAGGAAAATCAACCATTACGCAAGTATGGTTCTATATGATGGAATCTATTTTTCTCTTTGTAGCTTCTTTCCAAAACAACGCTTTTGGAGATGATAATTATTTGTTAATTGTCCATGGTTCATTCTCAATCATACAAGCTAGAAGGGCTGGAACAAGTCTTTGTCCCATTCTTTGCTCCGTCTCGGTTCAACATCTAGAATCCATGAGTTCTGCAGATCTGGAATTATAAGTTCCGAATAGCCAGCAACTTTCGAGTCCTGTAGATACGGAACGTCTAGTTCTGGACAGTCAGGCCCTCGCGGGTTCATGCTAACCTCGAGCAATTACTTCTTTTTCCTTTTCAAGGAAAGTTATCTTCAAAGAATTCAGCATTCTTTGACACCAAGAGGTGATCAGCACTACTGTTATTTGCAGATCCAGTGGATATGCAATCTACAGTCTTAGGTACAACTTGACCTATTTCAGTATTCCAACTTTTACCAAGTCACCCCACATAATTTGGGCGTACGACTTTACGCTTGGCTAACACCGTTGGACTGAGGTGAGAAATGAACAGTCGTTTAATGAACGATGTTTCACCTCCCCCTCTATCACTACGAATTCCTCAATCCGTAGGCCTAGTTGATTTTCAACTTCTGCTTTGTAGCGCTTATCCGCTTCAACAACTTCATCTTTGCTTTTCAACAAACAAAGAATTCCATACGTTGTACCATCATCAATGAATGTCACAAAGTACTTGTCTCCCTCCTCTATTTTGTATAAACTTTAAATCACCCATAAAGGTGTGACTAAGTTCTAGAGGAGCGGTGCTTCTTTCGCTATTCCTTTGATGGAATTTGGAAAGGTGATTTTGCCTCTTCGCCTACCTCACATTTATTTTGAGGGTTTATGTCGACAGAAGGCAACAATCTCAACTCCGTTAACTTTTGAATGACTTTCTATTTAACGTGTCTTAATCTATGATGGCATAGTTGTACGGATTACAAATATATCATTCATTTGGCTGCAAACATACTGTACCATTCTTAGTTATTACAGACCTGTTGGACTAGTCTCAAACCAGCTTGACCAACATCGTCCCTTAAACCAAGTTTGAGACATGTATCACCTCATTTAAGAGTGATCCCATTCCCTGAAGTCCTATTGAGGACAACCTCTCCAACCCCTTCTACTTTAGAGGTGGCGTTGCTTCACATGAACAACCTCTTGCCCGTGGTTAGGGGGTAATCGGATCATATTTGATCTGTATACTCTGGCCCACTCCAGTTGCTTTGGCAGACTAAGTGTCCAATTTTCTTTTCTGCCTTTCTTTAGGCCTTCAGATCATTTAAGACCTGGAAACTCTGGCCTACCTTACTAGGTGTCCATTACTTTTCCTATGAAATGAATTCTGGCCCCACTCTTGTCGTCCGGAGGCTTTGTATGACTGAGTGTCCAATATCAACATATCAAAGGAATTTTGGCCCACTCTAGTCGCCCGGAGGCTTTGTATGACTGAGTGTCCAATATCATCCTATGAAGGATCTTCTGCCAAATAGTGTGACAGACTCAACGTCTTTAGCTTTTAGTCTTCTTCTGTTATGATTGGTGCCCAGACAATTGTTGGCGCTTATTTAAGAATGGTAACAGTTTTCGCACAGTCAGTGGATCTTTCTCCCTCGTATGTGCGAACATACTTTACACACTTTTAATAATTACACTTAAAAGAACGGATCTTTTTAAGTCGTTTACAGAATCCAATATTTAAACGGGAGAGAATATGAGATTAAACTTCTGATTTTAAAGCGTAAGGAATATAAATTATTTTGTGAAAATATTTTCATATTCCTCCTTACTTTAAGCCATTTTTAATCAGACATCATTTAATCTTTATTCTTGACAAGTAAGAAAAACTGTTTATCCCAATTTCGGATTCTGGCCCACTTCAATCACTTCATCGGACTGAGTGTCCATTTCCTCCTTACCATAATTCGGATCCTTTGTCTGGGACAGATATAGGCCTTCTGCTGCAAGATAGAAGCACATCTTCAGCCTTCTCCTCTTGTCCCAGTTGACATCCTCAACCTCTCGTGAGCGCTTGTTCCCACCACTCTCGGGAGCGGTGACACCATGAACACGTTGACATTCAACGTCATCATCATCACTCTCTTCTACCAGAAAACCACAGCCATATCCAGATTTGGTCACACAACTTTTGACCGACATCTTTCGAACACTAATACTAATACAATACAATCTTGTCTTAAATTGTCGGGTACTCTATTGTACTTTATAAAGCAGTACGGGAAGTAAATAACTATTACAAGTGTTCGAAAGGATAAATAAATGGCCAATCTTCAAAACTGCCGCAAGTTGTTGTGTCTTGAATCTTGATAACCTGAAATCAAGAAACAACTAAATCTGGATGGTTACAAAGTTGTGTGTTGAGTCGAGTGATTGCACTCTGTCCTTAAGACAAGATTGCCCCGTATATATGCTTTTACGTTAGCGGGCAATAGTCTCCCAAGATAAAACAACACTTTAATCTCAACACTACAAAGCCAATAGGTTGAGTCTGACGAAGAAAACAAATATGAATCGACTTGCTAAAGATGTGGAAAAGGAAGGAAGAGTTTCTGTTTTTCTCTCTGTGTATATAGTGTGTCTCTGTTGTGTATATGAGGGTCTTTGCTCACTGTTTTTCCACAATCGCTTGGGCGGTGTTTTTCGTGGCTTGTTTTGCGGTGTTTTTGTTCCTTTGTTTTGTCTTTGTGTTTTGTGCTATTTTTTGTCTGTATATGTACTCCACAATTGAGCCAAAACAACTCAATATATAGCATGAATGAGGGCTGTTCAACTGCCCAAAACATGGATGTTAATGCCATGAAGGAGGGTTGATTATGGTCATTGAAGGAGGTTGTTTATGGAGGAGTCCCCACGACCCACGACCCAGATCGGACCGGACGGGCGGGCTGCGGCGGCGCGCGTGTGGGCTTAGCCTTGAACCCAAGCACATCTAGGTCCTCCCTCCTTTAAACACATGGGATACCCCTTGGGGTCCCAAACCCTTTACCACTATAGAGACTTATAAAGAGAGCAATTCTTCATTTTTCCACCGATGTGGTAGATTTGTCCCACACCATATTTTCATGCCTCAAACACCTTACTTCGTGGACCAATATCTCTTTCATTTCTCAACGAAATTTGTCGATTCTTGGCCCTACGGTCATCTACTCACTTAGTAGATTATGCATGTGAGAAGAGACAAAGCCTCCAACATGCGGAACACTAGTGTTTAACTCATTAAATATGGATGGACGCACCTCTCCGCCAAAGGCAAATTTCCAACAGTAAATACTACTTATCAAATATCAAATAATTATATCAAGAACTAAAGACTAAAAAAAGTGAGAAAAAATTATCTACATCAAAGGATCTATGTGATTTGTATAGGATGTGACAAGTGCCATATTTGGATCAATAAAAAGACAATTGTATCTCCCTATTACTTCTATTATTATGAATTTAAGAATACACTTAAAGATACACAATATTGTTAACAGTAATGAAGACAAAATTTTCATCAAAAAATTTAAAACATAATAAAAATTAAGAAAATTTAATATTTAATATATAAATAAAAAAGATAACTTTATATATGCGGTATAAATCTACGAACAAATGAACTTTCATCAAATGGACACCTCCACCCATGTCAATAGATATAATGATACACACAACTCACAAGCTACTTTCACTCAAATGTTCAACTTTAATTTGAGCTATATTTGATCTTACATTAGAGCCATTGTGGGTACTAACGATTCAACTCATTCAAATCAAAATCAAATCATTTTGCTTTATTATTCTTTAGTGTATCATGGCCTTCATGTCACACTATAATAAGTAGTACTGAAGAAATTAAAAGCTTATTGGTGGTGTGCATGATTGAATTATGGTGAATAAAAATAAAAGATAATGTGCATATATATTATCTTTTTTATTTTATTTCAATTATACTATAACATGAATCTCTTCGTAAAAATTGATTGACCTATTTATCAGCTTGTACGATATAAATTTGAATTAATCGAGCAAATATCAAATGCCCGGAGAAAATGTAGATATTGCTAAAGGATGAACTCCACAAATAGGATTCTAGTGCAAATGTGCAATATACAGAATCCTATTTTATTGTCCTATATATGCCGACAATATGTACTAATATATTCTTCAATTCCAAAAGATAAGGGTCCAGAGACAGTATTTGGATTTTCAGTGGAGATCATATAAATAAATAAAAAAAGGTAAAGGAAAGACATCCGTCCACATTTTCTGCTTTACCTAAAGTGGAAATTTCGAAATATATCTCATTAAATTAGATAGTGTCATATATTTTAAGGTAATTAGTAGTACAAAATATTAAAATCAAGCACTAACTATCATGTAAAAAGCTATAGCTAGAAAGATACCTCTTTATTTATTAATCAAGTTCACCAAACAATCATCATGTTCGATCATGTCTTCAGCCCGAGCCATCTTAAACACAACCCTTGGGCTTCTCCATAGGTAGGATATTTATCTTATCCAACAATCTTCCCCTTCTCCAACACATGCCACATGCATCATGTTATTCTAGAAATCGAACTCGCGACCTTGGACTTGATCTGATACTACTTGTTAAGATCAAGCGTTCTTTATCATTTTAAAAACTATATCTAATAATAAGGATATAACTTTATTTTTACTAAACTCATCAAGCAAATGCTAAAGTCGATCATAGTTCCGACCCCTATTATCCCCGACGATAAAACCATATATTTTTCCTAATGATATTTAGAGAAACATTTGTGCTATAAAATATGATTTCGCACCTCATTTTTACCGAATCAATTCATGGAGGAAATACATGGTGAAAAATATGTCCCTATTAAAATGATGAAAAACTTTCTAATTTATACGTATAAAAATATTATTATTTACATTTTTTTACCGTTATTTAATAGGAAATAGCTAATTTAGTGGGAATATGAAATTTTTTGAATAGGGAGGGAAAAACTGGTTATTTTTTGCAGGTACAATGTAATTTAAGCATCATATCAATAAGGTAATATACTTATCAAAATCATAATTAGAAACACATAGTTAGAACACATACCTTTAATCCGATATTCAGATCATCGAAGTAGTCTCACCCTCCTTTGGCCTGTATTTCCCCTTTGCCTTCCGCCGCGGGTACTCTGTCGCCTGGGAGCCTGGGAGTCAGTTACGGGTATCCTCTGACTATCCTTAAAAAGATGTTGTATTCTTACTAGTATGGTTCTAATCATAAGTTATCAAAGTATGATACTCTTATCCTTATGATACTAGCTGGTGGATATTAAACTAATCTTATGTTGTTCTTGGATAATAGTTGATCTAATCTTCTTCTGTTCTTTGATGATATTTGATTATAGACTAAAGGGTGTTTTAGCTAAACATAGAGAGAATGTTTGTAAAGGTTTTGTATTTCAGAATTTTTCGAATGATCATTCGTCTTGACAAGAGGCTCCTTATATAGATAACTTCGGCTATTCACTATTCCTAACTTTTTTAAAGTAAACAGTAATCTGACAAAATATTTTTACAAAAGTCATAAAGACTACAGTGTTTACAGTGACTCATACATGTTGGCCCTACCCAAATCAACAGATACATTTGCCCTTTGTCATTAAGTAGTAAGAATATTATACGTGAAGTGTCCTTCCTTATTGACAGTACTAATTTTTTTTTATCTTTTTACCTTTTTCTGCCATGTGAATCCAACAATCTAAATTAGTCACATGAAGCTGCTCTTGGATTTCGACAAAATCTGTCTTCTTCCCTTCCACCGACACTTGCTATTATAAAGTTTATATATACATTTAAATCTCTTCCTATATGATTATTTCTTTTCAAATATTTTATATTAATGTGTACTTCTGGTCGTTTGGATGTCAAAGTGCGTGCTTGCGTAACACCAAACAACCTTTTTCTCCGACCCCATGCACCAAGCTCCTCTTTTCTTTCAAAAAGATATTTCATGTTCATAATATTTGTTTTTAATTATCCATAAATATTTTTTTCTTCGACCCCATCCACAAGTGTTTAGCAACAAATGCAATAAAGTATGTTCTTGAACAATTGAAAACGCCTAAACATACATCTAAATAATTAAAAAGATTCTAATATATTCCTATATGGGTAAGCTTCCACCATTAGTACGAGAGATATATTTGAACATTTTTAATTGTTTAAAGATATATCTAAGACGAAAGATAATGTTAGAAGTTTTATAAATTTATAAGTAACTAAGATCATATATAAGATAAATCACAAATGTTAAGAGCAATGTTTACCCTTTTCTAATAAAAGAGTATCACGTCTTTTTTTTTTTAAAGAAAAGAAATTAAATGACCACCCTTATATCTTAATAATCGCGCACAAAACTTTGACACTTCAATTGTGACACACAATGATATGATTAAATATACCATCATGCTCTCCAAAAGCTTAAACTCTCGTGAAACGAACAGCAAGTTTCCCTAAGCATCTTTTGAATTACAAGGTACCATCCATTATGATATAGAGGAGTACTATTTTGATCATTAATTTAGAAGGTGCCAGCGGCCGTGACAGACTAGGTTGAGAATAATGTTTGCCATCATTCCAATCTACTTACTTATTTAGGATTAAGGCTCTCTAGTCTCTACTTAAGAAATTATAATTCCATCAACTTTTTTTTTAAAAAAACAGCTTTAATTTCATGGACCGGATCACAAGGATGTATTGTAAAAGTCTTACCCTATATAATTTCATCAACTTTAAAGTAGATAAACAAGTCAAATAAATATAAATAAGGAAACTAGTAACTTTTATGTCTGAAAGGATTAGTTTATTCCCGTTTTGTTCTCTATTCCTTTCAAATATGATGGACGGAAATTAACGTTTATAAACGATGGAACATGTACCGATGTGCAACATAGTAAGTGATACCGAGTTTCACTAATGAAAATAAAAATACAATTTATATCTTTCAAGAGGATTCAACATAATATATATATATATATATAAATGAGACCTATTTATTTAATGTATTTCTCATAAATGGGTGTTAATTAACTCAACCTGGACAAAGGTAGCTCCGCCACTGCAACAAATATGGATTGCTATAAGAGGAATATGATCTAAACTGCAGAATATATTTAGAAAGACATGGTGGCAGAAAAAATAAATTAATTAATTGAATCGAGAGTGTGAAAAACGAAATACAAATGGTAAAAACTAAGTATAGCAGAAAACAATAAATCTCCTCCAAGAAATTCAATATATCTTCTCTAGTGAATATTTACGTTTGACACACATTGGAAGCAGGGGTGGAGCTAGAGTGGCAAAAGGGGCTCATCTGAACTCTCTTCACATTATATATGTAAGGTCAAATTTCTTTTTATGTATATATGATAGATGATGAACCCTTAGATGAAAATCCTGTCTCTACTCTGTTCGGAAGTTATCCCACTTGCCAACTTCCTATACATTCTGCAGAAACATTGAAAATCCAGCAAAACAGGTGTTAGAAAAGGTCATTCAAAACAAATAAAATAAAACAGAAATAGGACTATATATGAAGTTTGAGAACTTACCGGTTAGAGAACTGTACAGTATGCATTGCCAATCTTTTCCCAGAAAAAGTTTGCATTTTCTCATTTCACCATTTAGAACTGACTTCTCACTCCCAAATCGAAGGGGAAGCTATGCAACGTGCGTCATAGAACAATTTCCATTGCTTCACTTTGAAACTGTTAAGAAAATGTACCTCAGCCTAACTCAAGCCTCAAAAGTTAGCTGACGAGGTGAGTATTATCCAATAGCATATAAGGAGACAACAATTCATTCCCTCAATTGATGTGGAACAACCTAACAAAATTGTCATCGTCCACCCCTTCATCAAGAACAGGTTTCTCACTGACCAAATCTTCAATCTTGGGGAAGCTTTGCTACGATATAGAACAACTTCCATATAGTGCTGAAACGAGTGTAAAAGCTCCGGGAGCTTGCTTCAGTCATTGAGAGCTTTGTGACGTCGGCAAACATATCAGTGATGTTGGTTTGCAGGAGAATATGCTGATTGATATAATATATGAATGCGTGTTTCCTTTCTGAAAACTGAGAAATCCGCTGTCTCCAGCTCCGCGACTTGACGATTATGGGTCGTCTGTCTATTCTTCTCAACTTAAATACTACGCACCCCAGTAGGACTCAAACCCGTAATGTACGCCTACCACACACTCGTGTTGCACAACCTTTACCGTGGAATAAAATCCCAAGGCTGATATATGACTACATTTTTTTCTTTCTGATAACTGAGAAATCCGTTGTCTTCAACTCAAAGACTTGGCGGATTACGGGCCTATCCCTCTATTTTTCTCAAGTTAAATACTAGACTTGCCTTCCCGGCAGTACTCGAACTTCGTGATGTACGTGAGCCTACCACACATTTCACGTTTTACTACCTTTACCGTTGAACCAAAGCCCAGGGCTGATATATCTACATTAATTTGCACTACGCTTTAAGGCTCAAAGTTTCAAGTTTTCTTAGTTGAAGCACTTGTTCTCTGCTTTTCCTTAGCTTCCTTCTCTGCTTTCTTTCTCTCAAACTCCAGCTGCTTTCGATTTTCCTCTAGGGCTTTATTGAACATTCTTTGGAAGCTCATTAACGTCGAGACAACTAAGGGGAAAAGTACAATAGAGGTAAGCTGAACATCATCTCATTTGAAAGAAGAATTATTTTAATAACCACAACTTTAAGAGGATATTAGTATGACCAGATATAGCCATATGAAATTCCCAGTAGCTTTTGTACTGAGTGAAATTTTTTAATATAATGATATCAACAATGAAAAAAACACTCAGGAAAGGCATCAGATAGATGTATTAACTGAAGCAAGTGTGCTGAATAAGTATAGCCCTGTTTGGCCAAGCTTTTAAAAATTACTTATTTTGAAAAGTGTTTCTTGAGTGCTTTTCCGAAAAGTACTTTTGGAGAGTAGCGTTTTGTATCCTGCTAATCAATCTGAAAACACTTTTGCCAATTTCAGGCAGCAATTTGTGCATGGCTAAGGTTCCAAAAGATCTTATGAGGAAAAACTACTTTTCAGCTTCTGCTACTACTCAAAAACACTTATTTTTTTCCAAAAAGGCTTTAACAAACATCTCAACTTTCTGAAATAAGCACTTTTGGTTTCCCAGAAGCTTGGCCAAACAAGTTATAAGACATCTTCTTGCACAACCAATCAACACCTATAATTGACACAGGAGTACGATTGAACAGAAGCTGCTGTCACTAACTGAAGAATAGAACACATTAAGTAGCTGATTGCCTAAATTGAATATTACCTTGTTCAAACGGACAACGAGCAGGGTCTTCTCCAAAATAAATAATCAACGAATCCACGTTTTTTCCCTGTGACATGCAGCAGAAAAGGCACCAGACAAGGAATATTTTCAATATAAGTCGAAATACCATAAGACCAAAAGAACCAGTGTCATATATAAAAGGTCAGACGACATACCACACCAGAAAAAAGTTGAGCCAAGGAACTGACTTCACCTTCAGCAGAGCTCAGGAACTCCTTCAGAGCCTGGAAAGTAAAAGATACACCAATTAATGAGAATGCCAGTGTTCTGCAATATTTTTTCGTTATGTCCCACGAAAATATTGTTGGAAATTTGCCTTTGGCGGGAGTTGCGACCGACCAACTTTAACGGCTTAAACACTAGTGTTACGTATGTTGGAGAATTCGGTTCTTCACACATGCATGATCTACTAAGTACGTAGATAACCGAAGGGCCAAGAATCGTCAAATTTCATTGAGAAATGAAAAAGATATTGGTCCACGAAGTGAGGTGTTTGAAGCATGGAAAGTGTGGTGTTGTGTTCAATTCTCCCTCATCGGTAGAGGAAGAAAGAATTGTTGTGTATATAAGACTCGAAATTGGTTTGGGGTTTGGAACCCCAAGGGGTATCCCATGTGTTTAAAGGAGGGAGGACCTAGATGTGCTTCGGTTCGAGGAAAGACCACACGCACGCCGCCGCTGCCCGCCCGTCCGGTCCGGTTCCGGGCTCACGGGTCTTCTGATATTATCTTTTTGGGCCAGAAGTACCGTTTGGACCAGAATTCTTTCAGATGTACAGTTTGGTCCCTAAAGTTCAAGATGTACAGTTTGGTCCCTGAAGTTTCCAGAAAGTCAGAATTGGGCAGAAGAGAACAGAAACGCCAAGCACTCAATTCAGCCATTTATTTTGGCTGAATTACTCCTCCTATAATGGCCAATCCGTTGGTCTTTCACCATTTATGTTGGTGACTTTACTACCTCCATAATGAACATTATTTGGCTATTATGGAGGCAGTTTTTCAGTCCCCTCCCTCACCTATATAAACACCCCCTTACACCATTGTTGAGATACATATATGATACACGAAAATACAGAAAAATACACAAGCAAAACAGTTTCTTCCTACACCTTCCAAGGCATCATTTCGTTACTCAATATTCTTCACGGTAGCTCTTGAGTTTCCTTTGCTCAAGTGTTCCATTGCTGTTTTATCTTGGGAGACAAATTTTCCAGGACGTATAAAGGATACATACGGGGCAATATTGTCTTAAGGACAGAGTGCCACACTCGACTCAGCAAAACCAGTTTCCATTTTTCCGTCTTCAACAAAATTGTAATTTCAGTTTTGTGGTTATATTGTAGTTTTCAGATTTCTAGATGAATTATTGAGTCTTTGTTTATCCTTTCGAATACTTGTAATAGTTATATACTTCCCGTACTGCTTTATAAAGTACCATAGAGCAAAAATCTCCCAACAAATATGTGCAACTAATAAAGAAGATGAAATAAACTTATCAAATTATTACGTGTATACTCAGGTGATTTACAAAAAATCCCATTGTTTCATCCTAGAACCTAACTGAAGTGAACAGAAGATGGAAAATAATGGGATGATGTTATTTGCTTGTGTGACAGTATTTATACAAAATATGTACAGCCTGTATCAACAAGATAGTCTTGAAAAAGATAATGCCCATCAAAAGAGAGCCTAAATAGGAGTAAGTTACACAAAATTCCTAAAGATTAGGAATTACAAAAATAGGAAATCTACAACAGTGAGGAGTCTTGAGTCAGCAGGTGATCTGATAATCATCCGTTATTAGAACCAAGCAATTATCTCATATTTTCAAGGAACCTAAAGTATGCCTGAAACAAAACAAGCTTATCATGATTTAGATTGAAAGTTCCGAATCAACCCGGAACTTCTATTGCATGTGTGTACTCAGGGGCAGTAGCCCCTCCCTCGACGTTGTCTCCTACTCAGTTACAATAATAAACGTCTAATACTTGTCTCACGTGAGAGCAGGATAAAGGATCGAGTGTGCAAGAGTTTGAGTGGGGCTGAGAAAGAGGAGAGGGTGGTGACTAAAGAGATAAATAGAATGGAGAGTAGGTCAGTGTCAAGCATGTCAGTTTTCTACACAACAATAGTTTCACGAGATGAAGCCAGTGGCGGATGTTTCTTCTTAGCTACTGAACGCAGTATTTTCAACACGGAACCTAGATCCGCCTCTGGATGAAGCAGAGTTAGTTTGAGCAGATAAAAAGGCCCATTTGTTCCACCTAGAGTTTCCATTAGTGAGCCACCATAATGAGGGCACACTCATTTTAAATATGCATGATTCAACAAAGAAAGATGCATTCACTAGTGTTGAAGTATATATTGTCGTACAAGCATCTTACTGATGCTAAACTTTTTTGCTTATTCACTTCCATTCTCAATATTTGGTGATTGGAATGTGGATCTAGCTGCATTGGTGCATGGTACTGTGCACAACGGGGGGTTAAATAGGGGAATGATTGGTCCCAGCTTTGGGACTAGAAAATGTAACATGCTCGACCAATAAGTTTGCATCACTTTCTTAGTGGTTCTTTTCCTTTTCTGATGTTATTGTACAATCTTATGTACTAGTCTCCTCTAAGTGGTAGGAGTGCCAAGAAGAAAAGATTAAAGAGTTTGTCAGCATGCAAAGAATCATGTGTGTTTGTGGATTAATTAAGCAGGTAGATTACCTTACAGAAATTCTCAGACATAGGTCCATCATTTTCAGACATGGACAGCTCGTGTACAACTTTCTCCATTTCTTTACTAATAGCTTGCATTTCCTCTGCCAAAAATTTCAGTTGTATCTGAACAAAATTGGGATCAAGTTAGTAAGTTCCATTCATATCTCCAATAAACATATCATCAGAAGGTTCAGGTAAAGATACCTTCAAAGCAGGTTCCAAGCTAGAAAGATCTTTAGAAAAATGAAGTAGTTCAGGCAATTTGTCAGCAAGTATCTGGTGGAAAAAATTTCATAAAGCTGTTAGTAAAAAGATGATTTTTATCAGCACAAGGAAAAGTTAATTCACATGCACTTTACCAAGATAAAATCTTAAGAGCTAAAGTTTTTTTCCTTCTTTTTTTCCTATGATAGGTGGATACGACCTTAAATTATCATACTGCAGAGCGACCTTAAAGCAAGAAAGATGAGCCTTGGAGTAACGGTAAAGTTGTCTTCATGTGACTTATAAGTCAAGGGTTCGAGCCTTGGAATCTATGCAACTACTTCTGTTACATTCCACACGATGTAGTTTAATTAGGCATGACACTTAAACTATTAGGTGTATATAATGTTGGTAAAATACATATTACCAAAGTTGGAACTTATTTTATGAGGAAAATTATGATATCATAACTTTAAAGATGATCTAAAATACTACTGGATTTAGTATGCACGGGAATATCTGGACCACATCTTCTCATTGAAAGCCATGGCTAATTCGATAGGTCCAAAATTGATAAATGCTCTCTGAAAAATGCCAATGGTTTATTCTTGCGTGGTAATACATTTACACTTTTAAAGTTTATTCTTGACTAGTCTGAGAGCAAATTTCAAAAGTGGAGAGCCTTAATGGCAGAGAGAATCATTGGATCAACCAACAAATTTGGGACAAACTAATTGAACTGGTTCTCATCTAGAGCATAGGCAGCACTCTGCACACTACAGAAAACACCATATGGAAGAATTTGTAGACTACATCATTCTGTTCTCATCGAACTATTCCTAAAGTGAAGATATTTACCTTGCAAAGATAGTGCATGAGAGTCATATTTTTGTTCCATGAACGTGTCTCAGTTAGTTTAAGCAGGCTATCCAACTTGAATCCAGCCGCGGACCCTATAACAATAGCATCAAGACAAGCATGAGATTATAAAACAATGATAATTGCTCAAACAGAACACCAAATATATTAGAAACTCCGTGTACCACGTCCATGAAGCAAATACGCTAAAAAAAATTAAGACCAGAAATGCAAATATAGATGAGAATAGCTGAGAAATCAATAGTCTTTAGCCCTATATAGTGCTACCAACAAGGACGTTCTCAATTTATTGATCTCTTAGTGGAGACGAGTTATCAAATATGCAATACAATATTCCCGAGTCAACATATGTCATCTTACTCTTATATCTCAGAATTTTCCTAACAAAGAACCTTAAGGTATACACAGAGTTAGCTGGAGCAAAACCGGTTTATCTTTTCTAGTAAGCTAGAAATCTGATTGATACAACCTACATTTGTTTTGGTGCTAAGGCAAAGAACGAAGGCCTGAATGAGGATGAAAGGGGATTCTTAAACAGTAGATATTCTCAATTTTACTGTCCCGCTGTTTCCCTTATGTGATACCCTTTGTTACTTATAAACCAAACAAGTCCTGGTTTCTGCAAAAGAAACACTTCAACCCACTATGTTAACCAAAATAAGAAAGCAATAAGACGTGATAAGGAAACTACGGTGAACAAAATATGCTCCAACGGAAACAAATGTTAACCGACCTCTTGCAGTTCCCTGGTTGAGAGCATTTCCCAAATACAGAACTGTATGTAGGATCCCTTTCAGTTTTGATGAGCCTCTAATCTGAATTACGACATGAGAAACAGATGAATGAACAGAAATACCAAGAAAGCATTTGAGAGTAATAAAAGATTAATCAAGAAGGAGGAAGATAAAACAGAAGTAAGATATTTGCCTGATCAGTTACTGAATTCACAATATTCAGATTGTTCCTTAGCTCAGAAATCTGAAAACATTGAAAAGAAAAATGCACATTCAGCAAGGCAAAACCCCACATTTCTAAAAGCAGCCAGCAGATGCACTGTCCTCTCACCTGGGATTGAAACTGAATCGTAAATGAGAAAACCCGTAGCTTGAACTCTATTCGTGGGACTTGCATCAGTTCTAACATAAACTGTTACAGAAAATAGTCAGAGAAATTATACATCAAATATGAAAGAATGCCCCTGAGAGAGAAACTGATATAGTGAACCAAGATAAGGTTAGTTCAGAACGGCAGACCTGTTCACATCTACCCAACTTCTCTTTTTCTCCTTTATAACCCTGCAACAGAAACATGGGATAAAAAATTCGTCCACAACATTCCAATATGCAATTAGTAACATATCTTATTTACATTTCTTTTGTGGATATAATTCTTACCTTGAGCACTTCCATTTCCTCATTTGTTGGGCAAAACTTAATCAGGGTCTCCACCTGGTCAATATCTAACGCTGAATCTTCCAAAGCAAGCACCGAAGTCTATAAGTGGAATAAGCCAACAACAGAGCATTCAATTTCAACAGGTTACATAGTGAAGGTTAGTTCAACATAGTGAAGGATAAAACAGAAATCAATGGGAAGCTACATAGGTTAATAGACTAGGAACTATGATGAATGGACTGTCGACACTAAGCAGGAGCAACACAAGTGAAAAGATATTGAATGCTTCCAGCTATAAAGCAGTAGAGAAGAAGGCTCCAAGTTGCTTGAGACCTTAAAATGGTGAAAGAATTATTGTGCTAACATCACCAACATTATTGAAGCCATGGAGAAAGAAATAACGGTTACTCATTCAAATACGCACGGATGAATATCAACATATGGCTCATGCAGCTGTACTCAGAGAATAAATTTCTACCCTAACCAAGTTTTGCCTAAAAAATAAGTCCAATATGCGAATGAATTTTACTTACCAGCATGTCATGCAGCGGTATCTTCACTTTAGAAAGCATGATTTCACAATTATAAGCTCGTCTATGATCAATCTGCCAAAAAACAATTTAGGTTAATTATCTCTCTTAAAACTGGAAGTACTAGAGATAGTGCCACAGTTCTGCCTTCTCTTCCCAGCTATTTCTGAGAAGAGGACAGCCAGTAGCTTCCAGCAGTATAAATACGTATCAGTTGAGCTTAAGTGATTTTGTACAGAAGTGCAGAACTAAATTAGTTAACAACGCTTATCAGAAACGAACAAAATTTAAGCTTTTAATATTTATATCAAACAATGGAATAGTGCAAAGGGATCTGCAAAATAAATTTCAGGAAAACATTGAGTGCATACAAAATAATAAATTCAGATAACAGAAGAGTCACCAGCTGCACTTTCTGAGGCTTCTGTCCAAATTTGGTCCTTGAATTCCCATTCCTTCCTGAACCAACTTGGTCTAAATTTTGAACCGAGAAGAAATATACAAGTCCTGGCATATCAATTACTGATGACCTATAAAACAAAAATGCATAGAAGTAAATGAGACATTGAGTTCTGATAAAAAAGGAGTTGACCACATGGATGCTTTAACAATATGTCTAAAACATACTTGGAGGCATAGCTACATTTTTCAATTTCAGACCAAAAGCTTCCTTGGACTGCTCTACTTATCTTTGACCAATGCAATGGCTTCAGCTTCTTTGTTGAATTGCTTCTTGAAGTCATAGTGCTAGACAACACCCGTTGGTAATTTTTGCTAGGTGGAGGAGCAACAGGAGGGGGTGGAGATGGAGAAGCAGGTACATTATTCACCTTAGGAAAAGGAATCGGAGGAGGAGGAACAGAAGGAATACTCTTTGGGAGATTGTTATTATCCTTGAGAGATGAAACCAAGGAAGGAGGAGGTGGTGTTGGCGGTACTGCATATAAATCTGTAGGCTTAGAAGACTTTGAAGAAGGCAAAAGAGGTGTTGGAGGTGGACAGGGTCCTCCAGTCAAAGAAGAATTCTCCTTCACAGACTGCTCAGGAAGCGGTGGAGGCGGAGGCAAAGGTGGTAGCATTCCATCTTTGGAAACTAGTCCTTCCTTCAAAGGCGGGGTAGGTGGAGATGGAGGTTGAGGTGGTTCGCTTATTGAGGAATAATTGTTGTTCAACACAGCGGTTGTAAGTAACAGGCATGGGGAAGAAGTAGGTGCTGGAGGAGGCAGCGGTGGGAGTGGCGGTAATGGTGATGACCTACTGCTGAAAGTTAAATTTTGCTTCAAAGGTGGAGCTGGAGTTTGAGGAGTTCCACACACATGAGCAGAATTCTCCTCCAAGATGGGGGCTGAATGTGGTGGAGGTGGTGGTGACGGCGAAATCCGACTCTTATTAACCAACTTTTCTTCTAAATGTTTGATATTGGTTATGGGATATGATGGAGAAGAAAAACTTGGTGTAGGTGGTTGGGGGGAAGGAGGACTTCCAGAAGGGAAAGTAGGTAGAGCAGGTTCCATTTTGGCAATTTTATCATTCTCACACGGACTTGAAGGCATCTCAAGAGGAAGCTGAGATGTGTCAGGTTTAGATACTGTAGTTCTATCATCTTTCAAATATACAGTATTAGGACTTTGGTCTCTAGGCGGAGTAGGCTGTGATGGAGAAGGTACAGTTCCAATGACTAATTTATCCTTGCGAGAAGTGAGTTCTGCTGGTGGCGTTGGAACAGGAGATGGAGGTTGTCCAGTGACAATACCTTGATCATTTGCCGGTAAAGGTGGAGGAGAAGCCGAAGTGAGAACTTCCGTCTTGACTGGTTCCATCTCGATTTCAGCCTCAGGTAGAGAAAAAACTTCTTTCGTCTTGCCACATTCTTGTCCATGAAGTGAAGAATGTTCCGATGTTGTACGTTCATGAGGTGACACTGGCGATGATGTAGTAGAGGCACTAGATTCTACACTAAAAACAGTAAAAATAAGCATTGGAAAAGAGATTGATGGCTGCAACTTTGATATTTTCATCCCAGTTTTTTTTTGAACAATTTGAAATTGAGCATCTTATTCTACACTAGAGTCAATAGGAGAAGAATTTGAAAGAGCGATTAATGGTTGCAACTCTTAACATTTTCATCTCACCTTTGGTTTCAACAAGCTGAAGCACCTTGACAGGAGTATCATCCTTTTGATTTAGCGAATCAGCACTGTTAACAATTTCCTGAACTTTAGCAAATGCCTCCATTGGAAGGTCAACCTTCTTCTCGAAACAAGACAAATCAACAGGGACTACAGAAGCTGCAGCATCCATCTCTGAGAAAAGAACCTTCATCCCGTGCATAATTGTAAACTGTTACGCTTGTTGATAGAGCGAACATAAAGATAACAGAGAAGTGCATGTTAGGAGAATAATGATACCTCTGCTCTGAAGTCTTTTGGGAATTGATCCTTAGCATCCCACAATGTGTCAATTTCATCACGGTTAAGTATCAGAATGTTTGACTTAATAAAAGATGTGTTAAACATGGTTCGAAACATCATTTCTTCCCAGTCATCGTGCAAGCTAATACATTCCAAGACGACATCGCCTTGTATATGGCAATTGATATCAATCTTAACCAATTCACATTCTGCCTGCAACAACATGATAAATGCCTTGTCAATAGTTAGCTGGACTCCAAATTAGAGGTTATACACCACAAAAATGGAAAAAGCAGGAGAGAAAGTCCATATGGATTCTGTAATAGTCATGCTCAAGCATGCCGCATATAACAGTGCCTAATACAACTAATTTTCACCCCGAAACGCCATAGAAGGAATTGTCTGTTAACTGAGATGTAAGATCAGCAAATAATCAAATGGTCCAATTCACTCTAAATCAAATATCGTTGTTCCGTTAAATGCACACTCTTGACATATCACCACGATAAGCTATAACCACACATCCCTCAAGGAAAAGAATGAAATCAATTACTAGTCAAAGGAAGATGTAAGAAGCCTCAGTAAATCAAATGGTTAGATAGTCGATCATTGATCCACTCTAAATCTTATATAACACCCGCATCGTAGACTCATAGCCATCCTATCAAAGACAGGACATCCCACATCTTCCTCACTTTATATGCATATTATCCAAAGAGTTTGACAAGCCCATCATCAGATCAAGCATGATTTTTCAAAGTGGAGTTTGGGGGGGGGGGGGGGATTCTTTCTTTTTTGGGTAAGTCGGACATTTTGACCCCGTTTATGTGTCAATCCTGGACAAAGCATGTCTCGTCCAAAGAACTTAACTGATATTTCCTTCTTTCTCAAGGATAGCAATCCTGAAATTTCTGAAGGGAAAAGAATATCTGACCTGCTTGTAGTAACGGACAACATTACTTTTCTTTGGTGATGAGAACAAATTTTTCGGAGATCGATCAGAAACTATTAATGGATCCTGTCCATAAATACGAAACATGGGCCGGGAACCATCCTCTCCATCAAGATTAGGTATCATCCGAATAATGATGCAATCCAAACTGAGTGCTCTATCCGAGGGAGGCCATTGCATGTTCACATTCCTCCTTGCTACATACTGTAAATATCTTAGTTGAGAAGGAATTGGATTCAGCGGTTGCAACAAGTACAAAAGCTCACGAGGAGCCTGCTTATAAATCATATCTAAGGTCTTCTGTTCCCCGGTGAAATATCGTCTATATATCAATAATGCAGCCAACATAAACGCCAAAACTGGCAAACCACCCCATTCACAGTGCATTAGGAGCACATTTTGTTGCCCAAGGGAGAGCCAACTTTCACTGGATCTAAGAAAATGGTTTATCATCTCCATAGAGAGCAACGGGCATCCTTCATAGTGTCGAGGGTAGTCCATTATGGTCACATTATGCTCAGATAGATCGTTTGCAATCACGCTTCGTGACTCACCCTCCCGAAAATTGAAAGCCAAAATTGACATGTCAGGGTAATGATCCTTAAGTTGGCTAATTATGCGTGCTACATAGCCTTCATAATTTTTTTCCTCCCAAACATCAGTATTAAAACACCTATCAAATACTGCAAATAACAACAGATGAAATTATTAGCTAAATAAACTTATTACGCAGCAGGCAAAAATTTTATAATCATTTACAATGAGTTCCCTCATATCCTACCATTTGAGCGCACAAAAAAAGGGACCTAACGGGTGATCACTTTTACAGTTTCCGAGTTTCCACAGAGAGTTAGACATTCAAGTTAAAATATGAACAAATATAGCAACATTAGCAACTTTAATTGGTATGCTTTCTAATCAAGGTAGGTCAATTTTTTGAAATGTGGAACTTTGGACAATTCACCAATTTTCTGTCGTATACCTCAAGTTCTTCCATGTACCACTTTATAATAGGAAAAAAAGTGAACTTGAACCGACTGAGTTCCTCATATCTTACCATTTGAGCGCACAAAAGAAGGACCTAACATATGATCAAGTTCACAGTTTCCGTTTCCACAGTAAATTTAGACATTCAAGTTAAAATCCGAACACATATAGTAAAATTAGCAACTACTATCGTGTTGAAGTGTGTGACCATCTCATAGCTTAAGTTGTTAGAGAGAACACACTTTTAATATTTGATTATATTTTCAATATATCGCCAAACAACAAATCGAAATACGAACAAATAAATCAAATTTAGCGAATGGAGAAGTATTCATCCAGCTCAATCTGAACAAGCAGTTAATAGAGCTTTCTACAGAGTTCATTGAGCAATAAGTCAACTCAGAGAGACAAAAAAGGACCTAACAGATGATCACTTCTACAAGTTCCCATTTCCAAAGTATAAATTCAACATTCAAGTTAATATCTGAACAAATAAAGCAAAATTAGCAATTAATATCTCCAAATTAATCAAATTTCGCAATCGAAGTAGCATTTATCTAGCTCGATCGCAACAAGTAAATAGTTAACAACGAACCGTAAACTCTATCGCCTCCGATCTCCACCAGTCCGTCCGGTGGCTTCCGATAGAACAATTTCCGAAACAACGCCATTGCTAATAGTTACTGAAGAAAAACAGAGCTTCTCAATTACTTTCAATTAACAAATAATTATGTTTATTGCATCAATTTTTAGATAGTTATATAAGCTTCTATGTGAATTTGAAGAGAAAAAATGGTTTGAGTTGATGATTATTTTTTTCTTCGTACAGAAGAAAACGAGAAGCTTAGAGTACAAGCTGAAGGATCACCTACTGTTAACAACTTAAACTGTCGTTGACGAAAATGCACAATTTTAACCGGGAAAAAGGTCAACTTTTTTTGTTTTTGTTTGAGAAATTAATATAAATAGCGGTTCACGTAATCTTATTAGCTCAGTTAGTTGGTGAGCGTTCGATTTCACACCTTGTAATTCCTTCACCATTTCATCTTCTCCTATCGAAAATAGTCTTTATACCTCTCAAGGTAAAGGTAGGATAAAGTCTATGTACACTATATCATTCCCAGACCTCAGTATGTTATTGTTATTGTTATTGTAGTGGCGCATCCGGAAAAAAGAAGAAGAGGGAATTACAGTCATATTGTAACATCCCGTACTTTCGGGTCACGGTTTGAATCGTTAAGCGTATGTAAAATCGCTAGGCGTGTGTAAATAGACCCGAGCGTTAGGAAAATTTATGTTATGTTTACGTATGCTAATAAGGAGATTAGTATATAAAATGATGTAACCCCGAAATAAATTTTGGACGTAACAAGTGTGACGGCGGGGATCGGAAATAAATTTGGTGCGTGCATAAAGAGGTTATGGACTAGTATCATATCACAAAATTATGACACTGAGTATGTGAAGGTCTTATAAGTTATTGAGATTTAAGTGAATTGAGATCACAGAATTAATTATATGTATGATTGATAAATTATCTCATTTGGTTAATGGAGTGGAGGCGTGTACGTGTGGACGACTAATCCTATAATATAGAGATGTGGAAGCTTGTGGGATTAAGGCTAGTGGGGGACAACATAACGGAGAATCATTTTTTTCATTTTGGGGGTTTATATGTTGGGGTAGAGATCAATTCGTTTAAGCATAGGCACAAAAAAATCCTCCAACACAAATTCTTATTTTGGTTCAGGTTTCCTTCACGAATCGAGGTATGTTAATGTAAATTATTTCTTTCTTTTAGCATGTTCCATGTAACGAAATATAACTGTGATATTACTCCATAATTTATTCTACTCCTAGTAGCTAAGAATATTCATGTTATTGATTCCTATGCTAAAAGCATGTCTAAATATGTTCCTAAGTCCTTATTGAGGCATATGGAAAAAGGTGTTGATATTCACAGTGTTAGCCAAAGGGGCAAGGATATTATTGTTATCCAATAAATTCAGGAAATGTTTTATTGTTATTCATGCATATTCATTTGCATTGCATTCATATATTACCCTAGATCACTTGTGCTATGCACACTACTATATGATAAATATTATATATATATATATATACATATATATATATATATACATATATATATATATATATATATATATATACACACACACACACACACACACACACACACACATATATATATATATATATATATATATATATGGGATATGAGGAAAGGGAAAGGCGTTATATACGCACACCACCTGCAGCTGGTACAGACTATCACAAAAGAGCTTATTTATTCAGTTAAACATGTGGTTCTTCGTTCAAGATACTTAGTACTTATGTTTAGTTTCAATTATAGTTTTTTCAGTTTCATGTTTATTGTTTTGGGTTACCCCTATCCCGAGCACGCCACAACTACTTATTCTTTCAGTTGGTTTTACATACTAGTGCAATTCAAATGTACTAACGTCCCTTTTTCTCGGGGCTTGTACTTCACGGTGCAGGCAATAACTTTTAGGAAGACGCATTTGCATGCTAGGATCTCTGGTGTCAGCTGAGTTGGTGAGCCCCAGTCTTTTGGGGCCTTATCATTTATTTTGCAGTCTTTATAGCTTACTACATATAGTCATGTATGTCAGAAGCTTTGTCCCGACAAACAGTTAGCATCTCAGTACTCTTCATAGGCTTCATAGACTAGAGTAGTAGTTAGACAGAGTTCATAAGATTTTCATGTTTGCCGTGTTGGCACTTTTACTATGTTCAGACGTATTCAGCATTTTCCGCACTTAATGATTATTCAGTCAGACTTTTAGTTCATCAGCATGTGTTAGTTTAATTCCACTTTTAGTATATTTTGATATCACATGTTGATTTAGCCAGCCAGTTGGTTCGCTCAGTAACATACAGACAGGCACCGAGTGCCGTATTACGCCCAGGCCATGGTTTGGGGCGTGACAAAACTTGGTATCAGATCACTAGGTTCATATGTCCTAAGAATTCTATGAAGCTGTGTACAGTGGAGTTTCTTTTATATGTGTGTGTCGGCCACACATATAAATGGTTGACTACCAAGACATTCAGGATTGTCTCACTTCTTTCTATTCTAGATCGTGTCATGAAGCTTAGAGCAATAAGTAACCTTATCTTCCTACCGAATTACGTACGTTTCGAATGCGCAAGCGACGAGCAGGGAATTCAAGGTCCGACTGAGGATGATTATCCATAGGGGTAAATTGTGAAGTACTTGCTAGTAACGAATGAGACTGTATGTGATATTGAAAGTGGAATAAAGTGCATGTCGCCCGAGAAGGGGTGTTGTATAATACATTTGGAAGTTGAATAATAATGAAGTACTTGAGAAATGAGAATGAGAGACTACAAGAAGAGAATGATAGATAAATTAGCAAATGAGCTAATTCTGCCGAAAACGTAAATCATTGAGGATCTTAAGGAGGTGGAGGCAAACAATTTTCTACAGGAGGTCATCAGGACCCACTCCATCTGCAGCCAATGCACCAGTCTTGAGGTCCAAATATGATCAGAAAGGTCAGTTCAATCAGAAATAGAGTTTCAGAGCACCCGGCTCTCAGTCACATGCTAGTATAGACCACAATTTTTTTTCAGAATCCTATATGCAACAAGTGTGATAAGAGGCACCAAGGGGTAAGTCGTTCAGGAATGGATATATGTTTTGAGTGTGACAAGCAGGGTAACTATCTAAAGAAACCTGGTACCAGAGGTAATGTGACTCAGTCCACAAATTCAGCAGCCCCTCGTAATTCTTAAACCCAAAGCAGGCGTAATTAAGCTAAGTCTGGTAATAGAAGTCGTCGTCAGAACCGTTTTTATGCTTCAGCATGTCATTAGGACTAAGAGGAGTCCCTAGATATCTCCACAAGTATGAAGACGATAAATATAATGTAAGACCCCACATGGCAACATGTTGTGATTTTAGCCACAACGGACATAAATTGATTACCATTACTTTAAATAGAAAGGTGACTAAGGGCAAATTACCTATGATTCTTAAGTGTTATGATTTTTTAGAAGAAGTGTATTTTTTCTTACAATCCGGACACATGGATAAAAATGAGATGATATACGACACGAGAACCATGAGCATATGATATTAAATTTCTGATAATAGTTTTAGTTTGTTTAAGTTTAGTTAGATCGGCACCAGCGAGTACGATGTTAGTATGTTACTATGAGGAGGAAATATTATTAAGAGATAAAAAGGTGTGACAGTTCCCCCTTAATTTATGTCATTAAGTCTTTACCCCTATTGTGTATAGCCTGATATGATGTTGAAGTGTATAGAAAGTTCGGTGTTAGGTATTTTGATCTTTTGTATAAGAGAGACGTAATTTTTATAAGTGTGATCCATGTATTTAATTAAGAATATATTGTATACGACCGTAGAATAGGGTTGAATGATGAGGAAAGTTAGAAGTAACCTTATGTTTCACTTTAGGTATTCAGAGCAGAATAAAAGAATATGATGCTAGAGAGTGGTTAGTAGAAGAATAGTAAGTTTTGAGTAAATACAGTGAATTAGTAATTTCAGCTGAGCTAGTAGAGGTACGATTTGATTTCCTTATTCATATTAACACTAGCGAGTGGGTAGTAGTTTGAATACACTGAATGCGTGGTAGAACCCAATAAAGTTTAAGTTAAACCCGAAGTACCGTGACATTGGAAGAAGGAAATAATATAGGCAGTAAGAGAGCAAACTATAGGAGAATAACCTTTAAGAGTTATCAGAAAGAGGTTTCCCTAAGACTGACAGTGTGAGCAAAGCTAAGTCGTTAAGACAGAATATGCCAGGTATGAATATGTTAGCACCCCGGTCATGTAAGTAATTTAGTTTTTCTCCAGTAAGGAATATTTCTCATAAGTGAGTCGAAAGATGAGTCGTCAGTGATGTAAATTACGAAAATTGCAGAAGAGCAGGAAAATTAGTTGGATCCCAACTAGAGAGAATGATCTACAAGTGTAAGACCTTAACCTTTGGTCTAAGAAAGAGATGCGTAAATCATCAATAAGTCCAGATGGACATTTAAAACCTAAAGGGCTATCATGAGATATGAAGAACCTCAATTCAGTGATAAGAGCAAAAATGAGACAGTCTCCTTAAAGAATGTGTCCCACGTGTATAAGAAATACGAAGCGAGTAGAATGATCGTCGGTTGACTTGTGTCAAACTCAGTTATTTTCGTAGGAGATCATAGAAAAAGCTATGAGATCATGCCAAGTCATGTGTTACGTGGATGGTGCCATTGCACGAGACTCTAAAGTTCAGGGTGCTGGTCAAAGACTTAGTGTATTGTAATATTCTGAATATTTTCAGGAAGGATGTTTAAAAAGAAATCAAGTATGGGAATTTTAGCTCACGTTGAGGCAGACAAGAGGAAGTCCATTGTTTATCTTATGTAGGAGTTAGACTTTTGGACTCCGAAGATGGTGGTGTTATCGTTCATAACAGGGCTGGATCCTCCTTGGTAGCCAAAGTGAAGAAGAAATAGTTTAATGATCCATACTTGTTACAGCTAAAGGATGAGATTCACAAGCATAAGACGACGACTTTTGAGAAAGGGGGAGATGACAGTACCTTGAGTCACCAAGGCAGGTTATGTGTTCCAGATGTAGATGGGCTCAGAGAACAAATCAAGTCAGAAGCCCATAATTCTAGGTATTTCATTCACCCAGGTTCAATAAAGATGTATCATGATCTTAAAGAGATTTATTGGTGGAACAATATGAAAACGAACGTAGCAAATTTCATGGCAAAGTGTCTGAATTGTCAGCGAATGAAAGTTGAGCACACAGAAGCCCGTTGGTTTAGCACTGACTATAAATAGTCTTGCGTGGAAATGATAAACATGGACTTTATACGAGGGTACCTCGCTCATTTAGAAAGCATGATTCAATTTGAGGATTGTGGAGCGACATACTAAGACAGCACACCCTTTCTAGTGAGGACCACCGATTCAGCAGAAGACTATGTCAAGTAGCATACTCGGGAAATTATAAAATTTCATGGGACCCTAGTGTCCATTGTTTCAGATCGAGGTATTTAGTTCACAACAAACTTTTGGAAGTCCTTTCAGAAAGGATTGGGTACCAAGGTAAGTCTCAGTACCACTTTTCATCCTCAGATATATGTCTAGGAAGAACAAACTATTCAGACACTTGAAAATATGTTGAGAGCATGTGTCCCAGACTTTAAGGGTAATTAGGATGACATTTACCTCTCATTGAGTTTGTTTCTAATTATAGATATCATGGCAGTATCAAGATAGCCCCAATTGGAGCCTTGTATGAGCGAAGGTGTAGATCACCTATTGGTTGGTATGAAGTTGGCGAAAGAGAATTTGCCAGGGCCAAAATCAGTCCATCGGGCTATGGAAGAAGTTAAATTGATTCAGTAGAGTTTGAAAATGGTTAAGGGTTGCTATAAGTCTCATTCGGATGTGCAACATAAAGATTCAGAGTTTCATGTTAATGATTGGAAGTTTCTTGAAAGTTTTGCCTATGGAAGGCTTCCAGAAAATTGAGAAGAAAGGGAAGCTTAGTCTCAGATATAATTAGACCATACAGGATCCTACGAGGGGTTGGTCCAGCGCCTTACGGGCTAGAATTACCACCAGAGTTGGTCGTCGTACACTTAGTATTGTGTTATAACATTTGCATTTCCAACACTCATATATTCATGTCAATTCAGTACTTAGATATTCATGCCAGCTTAGTACTCAAATATTGATGTCAGTTCATTATTTATCCAATTCAGTATCCCTTTAGTTCGGTATTCATGTATTCATTCAGTTCAGTAATCATGTGTTCATGGTAGTTTAGTGTACACATATTTCCACCAGTCATCATGTTTAGTTACCCTGTTATGGATATGGTGATTCCCTATGAGGTTTGTGTTGATACTCTGCTTAGCTAGCAGGTGTTTGCGAGATGTTGTGATAGTACTATTTACAACGGAAACGCTGTCGAATTTTTTGTAAAAATTCAGAGTTAGTCATACTCCTAGTCATGAACCATCATTCGAGGATGAATGACCCCAAGGAGGAGATAATATAATGTCTCAGGTCTTCATACTAGTTCCTGACTCTTTCTAAGGAAATAAATCAAAATTGAGGAGGTTTCACGTTTTGCAAAAGTGGTCGAGGGGCCTACTTCAAGTAACCTTAACCCTGGTATTAAATCTGAATCTGGAAAAGATTCCTTAATGAAAGTTGTAGTAAGTAGAAATGTATTTCCATACATATAAATATCGGGCAAATCGGAGATCGGATCAAGGATATATGATCGTTGCAAAATGGCGAATAGTGAGGTGTTAAGATTCGATAAATCGGCTAAGTTTACGATAAGTCTTCCTTAGAGCCCAATTTCGTGAATATATGTCGCGAATTTGAGAAATCGTACAACATAAAAGTTGTGGATCTTTGAAATACCTTTCCAACGGTAGGTCTCCCAGGTCAAACACAACTCCGTAAAAAGAGTTATGCCCATTTTACTGAAGGCAGTGTTGCGGCATCCTCGCGTCACACATTGTGAGATTTCACCAGGTATGTTGTTGTTGTTGTTGTTTGTTGTTGTATACAGTCAAATCTCTCTATAATTGTCATTCGTTATAACAACATTTCACAATAACGACATACTTTTCTCCGGAAACGGGTTTTCATGTTACATTTTACTTCTCTATAACAGTGCTCTACCTATAACATCGGTGACATTCATTATAGTGGTACACTCTTTATAAAATTATCTCTCTGTAACATCCATACTCAAATATTGTGTAATAATATTGTATAAGAAATATATTATGTATAAAAATAAAATATTAAAATATTTATGGTAATCATCATTAATGTAATGCACATAGTAAATCTCAAGTATGAATATCTAAAAGGATATCTAATGACAACAAGTCAACTAACGATAATCAATTAACACTCTTGTAGAAGCATGAAATGATAAGATCTCTACTATTTTTCATTGTTAGAGAAATACCGAAATTCTACCTACAGATGATAATCTCAATGTTAATAGTGAAAATTTAGAACTTGTTAAGTATGTTGGTAATGTGTCATCACTTATAACCCAAATTTCATCTCCTGTCACCAATCAAGTAATGGATGTTGCCACTTATATGGAGTTTGACCCAACGCATCAAATCTTTGAAACCTAATTATATCGGTGAAAATATTATTGCCCAAGTGATTGAAGTAGAAGAATAAGAGACATCGGATGCAGAAGGTGACAACGAAAGTGTTGATGAAGAGTATCAACCTACTGCTACATAGGGTAAGATAAAAGAGTTAATTGTTAAGCTCTTTGACAGTCTTCAAGGTAAAGCTATTGAATTCTCTTTTGTTAAAAGTTTTGACAAATCTTTTCGTCAATTCAAGTGTTATATGATCACTAAGACTGAAATTTACGAAACAACCTACAATTGTAGAATTCTTACGTCAAACTTGATATATTTAAATTCTCAATTAATTTTAAATGCATATGTTCCTTAGATTTTAATTTTTTATCAGTATGTTACAACTAGTTATGAATTTATTAGTATTTTAAATTTTTAATTAATAAAATATGAAAATCTATTGAAATTTCAAAATTAACAAGTATATTATTTTCACTTATAACATAAAAAGTACAAAAAATAATTATTTACGTACTTTTATTTATAACAACTAAATGAAATTTGAATATGACATGTCAGTATATATGGATAACAGCACCTCACTAGGTTTTACCGTTTAGGAGAACTTCAGGAGTACGGGTTAATACATTCAACCCCATTTAAATATTTGTTTATCAGGCACGATCGACTCTTTCTGTTAAAGTTGTATTCTTGTGCAATATTCGATAGCAATTTTCAACTAAGAAATTAGTCGTAGGACGATAAAGGGAAAAAAAACTCCATTATCCATAAGTAGCTATTCAATTGAGGATAAAACTAATACAAGTTGTTAAAAAAATCTGGCGCAACAAAAAAGGGGAGTTACACATTTGATCGCTAGCAAATATACATATATTATATACTAATTATACATATATTATACAACTCCCGACTATTTTCGGATATTGGAACATTCAAAGAATTTAGGCATACACAAAAGCAGAAAAGGAACAGCATATTAGGATGGATATATAGATTCATATGCACAACTTTAAAAAAAAACATTCAAAGAAAAAAGTTAAAGAAAATATTTTTTTACCGTACTCAGAATGTTAGATGATCAAGATGGCTTATCTGCAAGAATATAGGATGCTTATCTTCTCCTCGGTAGATATGATTGTGTTATATGTAAACTCAAAAGTCCTTTTTTCTCTCTTAGTTAATTTGGTTTTTTTTTTTTTAGCAAATTTACTCCGCTAGACAGTGTAGAAAGAATACGGGCTTTGTTTCGGTCAGATGTCGAACTCTTTAATTTTCGCCAAGATGCTTCGGACTTTTTATTAATAATAAAAATTAATCATCAAGAGGGAGAAATACAAGCAAGGAGAACTAGATATTTTATGATCATCACAGAGTTTATATTACACTCTATGATGATATTACAAAGAGGGTACTTAAGTAATGGAAAAATCTAAAAATCATGAATAAATTTGAGTTATCAGCCTCAAACTTCCTTTTACAAATGGCTGAACTAAAAAGGATCGTTGGCTCATCTTAAGTAACTTGATATATTTGATCCTTGTCTTCTTGTTTAAACCGATCCAAAATCACTTGAAAATTCATCACTACTCGCTTTATTTCTGATTAGTTTGGATCGCACCACGACGTCCCTCTTTGATGGTAAATTACTCCTACCAAAGGCGACTCCATAGTCAGAGCTCGAATCTGAAACATGTATTAAGATGATAAAAGAGTTGAACTGAGACATGTATCAAGACATTTTGCATATATCAGCAAGAGGTTCATACCATGTATATTTTATAAGTACTTAACAAACTTGAAAATAGAAAAATCAAAACATATGAAATAATGCTGACACAAATATAGCCTCTAGCACTTAATTAATACACACGATTTGAACAAGCTCCAAGACTAAAAATAAATAAATTAACAGTCACAATAACAAGTTTCAATGACAACGTTTTACATTCCTTACATTGAAACATGGAGAAATAAATCACGGAGAAACTAAACAGCCTTTTGATGGTGTATATATGCACCATACTTTTTCACTACAATTTCAAGTTTATTTCAGTACTTAGCTTTTTGGATACTTTTGAATGATGGGGACTACGAAAGACAAGGTGAAACTCAATGTTGGTGGTAGAATCTTCGAAACTACGGCCACAACCTTAGAAATTGCTGGCAAAAAATCACTCTTTGGAGCCATGTTTGATGACAATTGGAACCCCGATTGTTTTGGTGTCCTTTTGGAAATCACTGAACACTGAACACTGAACACTGAACACTTTAGGGTAGTAGTTGGGATTACAAGTATATGGAGTTGGAATATTAAAATTGAAAGAAATAATCCCCTTGATTATTTTCATTAATTGAAAGGTTATATATACAAGTTACATATTTCCATAAAATCTTATTCTACTATAATTCTATTCCTATTCTATTCCTAAAACCTTATTCTACCATAATTCTAACTATACAATTATGGTAAGTGTATATCCTAATTTAGGTAACAAATACACTACAATATACACAAAAATATATCTTCCTTAATATACACATTTTTCCCACTGCTTTGCTGCCCAAAGCCGTGATGGGCCTGGACGATTTGGGCCCTTGCTTGGCAGTGGGTCGCCTTTGCTTTGTTGATCTTTGGGCCTTCTTTGTATACTTGTGATATATACTGATGTATATTCAGTGTATATTACATGTATATTACCTTTGTTTAACACACCCCCGCAGTCATAGCGGGCGGTCTTCGAACGCTGAGACTGTCCCTAAAATCTTTAAAGAGAACCGCTGGTAGACCCTTTGTAAAGATGTTTACAATTTGATAACGAGACGGGACATGACATCGCGAACGTGACCCTTTGCAACCTTTTCACGGACAAAGTGAGTGTCCATTTCGATATGCTTGGTACGTTGGTGTTGAACTGGGTTGCCTGAAAGGTAGATGGCACTAATGTTATCGCAATATACCAAGGTTGCCTTCTGAATGGGACAATGAAGCTCCAAAAGCAAATTATATAGCCAACATGATTCGGAGACCACATTCGCTACCCCTCGATATTCTGCCTCTGCACTTGAGCGTGATAGAGTTTCCTGACGCTTTGCCGACCAGGAGACCAAGTTGTTGCCAAGGAACATCTGATGGCCGAAGTCGGCGATGCGGTGTCGGGACAACCACCCCAATCAGCATCCGTGTAAGAGACAAGTGTGGATGTAGATGAAGGATACAAGTGCAATCCATAGTCCAGTGTCCCCTGAATATACCGAATGATACGTTTGATTGCATTCATGTGCTCAACTCTGGGATCATGCATGAATAAACACACCTGCTGAACCGCATACGTAATATCCGGTCTGGTAAAGGTAAGATACTGGAGGGCCCCTGCAAGACTGCGATAGCGGGTCAGGTCCTCGTATAGTGCACCTGCTGCGGCACTTAGCTTGGGGTTTGCATCAACTGGCGTGGAAGTGGACTTACAGGATGACATCCCAGCCCTTTCTATGATCTCACCAGCATACTTTCGTTGAGACAAAAATAATCCACATGAATGACGCTTGACGGCAATCCCCAAAAAATAACTCAAATGCCCTAAGTCTTTCATAGCAAACTCAGAACTTAGCATGGTCATGATAGATTGGCGCAAGGCATCGGAAGAGGCAGTCAAGATGATATCATCCTCATACAACAGAATGTAGGCCAAGGACGAACCACGGCGGTAGATGAACAAGGAATTATCTGACCTGCTGTGAGTGAACCCAATAGTTGAAACAAAGTCAGCAAACCTCGTGTACCAGGCCCTTGGAGACTGCTTAAGCCCATATAAGGACTTCTTCAACAAACATATATAATGAGGACGGTTTGGATCCCTGAAACCCAACGGCTGATGCATATAGACTGTTTCCTTGAGATCACCATGTAGGAAAGCATTCTTAACATCCAACTGATGAATTGGCCAAGTCTTTGAAAGAGCCAAGCTAAGCACAGTGCGAATGGTAGCCGGTTTGACCACCGGACTAAATGTCTCACCACAATCAATCCCAACCTGCTGAGTCTTACCATCACCCATAAGTCGCGCCTTATGTCGAGCAAATGACCCATCTGAATTTTCCTTATGAGCAAAAATCCACATAGACCTGATAACATTAATACCATATGGACGGGGCACCAACTCCCACGTCTTATTATCAATAAGAGCATTATATTCATCAGTCATAGCAATTTTCCAATTAGGGTCATTTAATGCGGACTGGCCAGCAGGCAGTGACCGGTCTATGACTTGAGAAAGAATTGAGGGAATTTTGGGAATTTTCTGGTCGGTGACCGCCAGCAGCGATGGGCTTCACGCCCAAATCGGAAAAATGTGTCATCAAGCTGGACCCGGTTCGAGTGGTGGGTGGCCCAATTCTTTGGGGCTGATCCGATGCTTGGAGCTGCGCTCTGGCGATCTTGTGGGTCCAGCGGGCAGTGGGCCCGCTGGCGGAATTTGGGTGTGGGAGATGTCCGAAAAATTCCGAATAATATACGGGGATATTTGGTCATCCAAAAAATTATACGACTTAGGCTCGGGAGTATGAATTTTTGTAAACGGAAATTGGGTTTCATCAAAAATGACATGGCGATTAATTATGATTTTCTTGGATGATAAGTCAAAGCATTTATAACCACGATGATTTGACGGATAACCCAAAAATACACACGGGGGTAGACCGAGCCTGAAGTTTGTTAATTGTGGTGAATGGGAATAACGGATAACACAAGCATCCAAAAATCCTAAGGTGAGAATAAGAAGGGTTCTTATTATATAGGATTTTGAGGGGGGAAGAATAGGATTTTGAGGGGGGAAGAATATGTCAGACCTTTAGACGGAATTATGTTAAGAAGATATGTGGCCATTTGTAGAGCATGATGCCAAAAATATGGAGGTATGGAGGCATGGATTAAGAGAGTTCGGACAATGTTATTTATGGAACGAATTTTGCGTTCGGCTTTCCCATTTTGTGAAGACGTATGAGGACACAAAAACCGAAAATTGATCCCATTATTAGCACAGAATTTCCGAAACTCCCTATTGTCATACTCTTTCCCATTATCACATTGAATATTTTTTATTTCTCTTTCGAATTGAGTACGAATGAACGCTCTAAATTTGATGAAGACGGAAAACACTTGTGATTTATTCGCAATTGGAAACGTC
Organism: Anisodus acutangulus; assembly: GCA_029783415.1. Taxonomy (NCBI): domain Eukaryota; kingdom Viridiplantae; phylum Streptophyta; class Magnoliopsida; order Solanales; family Solanaceae; genus Anisodus; species Anisodus acutangulus. The sequence goes on from CM056511.1 coordinate 726,210, forward strand.
CACAAAATCTAGAATAATCATCTAAAAAGAGAACATAATATCGATGACCCAATGAACTAAGAACAGGAGACGTCCATAAGTAGCTATGAATAATTCCAAATGGCATTGAAGTATGAGAATTGGAGTCTACAAATGGCAACTTAACAATTTTCCCTAATGAACAAGACTGACAAAGTGGAGTACGACTCGTCCCCTTACATGAAATAAAGCTATTTTTATCTAAAACTGATAAAATAGAAGACCCCGGATGACCCAGACGAGCATGCCACATGGAAGGAGAGATGGATGCAAATGCGGATGGCAAGGCTTGACTCGATGGACTGAAACCAGGCATGATAGGATACAGATCCCCCTACTATCACACCTCATGAGATGACTCCCCGTCTTGAAATCCTTCACAGAGAAACTAAAATGATCAAATTCAACTGAAACCGAATTGTCAGTTGTGAACTTTCGGACAGACACTAAATTTTTAATCAATTTAGGAGCATGTAAAGTATTTTTCAAGAGAAGGGTGGATTAGGGGGAGACAATATTTTCTGACCATACCCTAGGATTAGAATAGAACTGCCATTACCAACAATTATCCCCCGAGGGGTGCTCAAATTGGAATAAGATGAGAGAGTACCTGATTCGGAAGTCATGTGAGTTGTGGCACCGGTGTCCATATACCAATTTGGGTCCGATTGAGTTAACCCCAACGTGTGCATTGCGGCCTCGATATCGGTATGAGTGGGGCCTAACTATCACAGGTACCCCAACGTGTACCTGCGATAGTTAGGCTTCCTTTCCCAGGGTGCTTTGTCATGGCTTATTCGCGTGTGTTACTCTCATTTTCATACTGCTTTAAATTTCTTGTCTGGGTCTGACCGTTTCTTTTGCTTATGCTTTTTCTTGAGCCGAGGGTCTTTCTGAAACAACCTCTCTACCTACCAAGTTAGAGGTACGGTCTGACCCTCCCCAGACCCCACGTTGTGAGATTTTACTGGGTATGTTGTTGTTGTACAAGTTGTTCTCTAGTTGTACCGGTAAAAATAGCAATCAGCACGGGATTGGTGTTTGGGACCAAGTCACGGGTAAGCAGATAGATTTCCTTCATAGGCCAACATACTTGCATCAACATAATGCTAGCAGGCTGCAATGGCTAAGTGGTACCAACTGTTTGATGATTGCTAGTTTCCATCCTAGGAATGATATCAGCTTGTTTGATTTTAGGGAAAACAAAGTGGTTTGGTCATGGTCTAGTGATTACGGTTACGGGAACCCCTTTATCTACCATGATTATGAGAAAAAGTTTATAGATGCGATAGCCATAGAGGAGTGTGTTACTCTATTACTGTCTACCATCATTCATAAGGTTTTATTTTTATATAAAAAGGATGGAAACTGAATTAACTTATTCATTATCTTATAGACCCGGCCAAAGTAGACGGTCTTTTTTCAACCCTTACCTACTTCGTTTATAGACATTTTTATCAACTGCGTTACTCTATTACTGTCTTTTAGAAGGTCTATTTTTATCTCGAAGGATGAAGAATGAATAGCTTATTCATAAGACTATTGGGCCAACCGACCTGATCAAAATAGACATGCTTATGATTAGAGATGGCAGTGGATCCTGGACCCGGTGGATCCAGATTCGTTTTATAGGATATGGATCTTCAAAATTTGGACCCGACGGATCCGGATCGGACCCGGATCCGTTTCTGACGGATCGGATCCGGATATGGATCTCGTATTTGAGATCCGTATCCGGTCCAGATCCGACTCGTGGATCCATTTTTTATTAAATATATTCATAACTTTAGAATGTAATTTTATAAGTATTTTCTTAAAATTGCTAAGCACATCCTTGCAAGTTTAATTCTCAAAACAAGTTTAATTTATCCCCGCGTTAACTCAAAAACCCAAAAATAAAGAGGTAACTTCGATAATAAAATCAATGTTATATTAATGAATGACTAACATCTCCATAGACAAGTAGTTAAAATTATATTCACTTCATTTGTGAAGATTCCAAACACATGCAAGTTCTGCATTGTGGAAATACTAGTTAGCATTTTCCACAACTATTGTCATTGTCCAACATTTTCAATTAATAGCTCACAATCAAAACGAGACAACGAACAAAATATCTCATATGAACATTTCAAAATTGAAACACAATAAATTATTAGCTAAGTAAAAATCGTTTGTCAGTTCAAAAAAAATTCTTAGCAAGACATTTTTTTTACATGTGGATCCAGATCCGATCCGTGGATTCGATGGATCCGGATTTGGATCTGATTTTTATGGACCCGATGGATCTGGATCCGAATCTGGATTCAGGTATGAAAAACGGATCTGGATCCGGATCTAGTAGGATTCGGTCCAGATCCTATCCGTTGCCATCCCTACTTATGACTAAATGTTATGGGAAACAAACCCTAATCCATTCGAATCAGTCAATCGAACAAGCAAAGGCTATTCAGCTTCTTCTTTTTTGGATTCTTTCTTTCTTGCTCTATCGCTTTTTTTTAGGGCCTCCCGGACCCATTATCAATAGTGTTCTTTAGCGGGAGGTATGTCTCGGCTAATGCTTTTGTTTCAAATAAAAGCATCTGCTCTTTCCCCAAAATAATGAATCAGAGCACATGGAGCTATTTCTTTTTTTTTTTTTTTTGTCAAGAAAAAAAATGACAGGCTAACTGATTTTACTTGTTCAGATTCAACAATTCCATAGATTACTGGGCATAGGTACTAATCCTAATTTAAATGTCAAAATAAAAGTATCAAACAAATTCAGAGGCCGCTTATGTATTTAGCCTTTTTCTTCTTCAACCAATTTCATAATGTATCATATTCATTTACACCCCCCACCAATACTGAGTCAACTCTAAACATGAAAATGAAGTTTCAATACTGTGAACATATTATTGTGGAGCAGTTGGTGGAATTATGAGTATTGAAAATAATCATTATGTTTGGAATATTGTAAACCTCTAAAGCTTTAATCATTTCAAATTAACCAAAAAATGTAAGAACTTTTATTGACCTCTCCAATAGTGGAGAAAAGCTATCTAGTCTCGTTAATAAGATAAAAAAATTATTTTGGGACATATTAAATAAGAAATAAGTAACAACTTAGTTTCCAAAAATTGAGGAAAATTCACATTCATAAAAAACATAGCGCACAAGTTCATAGGTTTATGTTATTTCATTCTACTACTATAATTATCACCCAAGGTTGTCTTGAATTAGATGGATAAGATCCTACCATCCTTAATCAAAGGTCTTAGATTTAATAATTGAAAATGAAAATATCTTAATATAGAACGTTTCACTCTGTAATAGACCTTACACGGCATAAACGCAAATGAGTCTGACCTCAACGTACCGTACACCGAGTATCAAATCGAAAAAAATTATATATTACAATAATTGAAAAAAAGATTTCTTGTTTTATTTATGTTACCCATTTTTTACTTCTTAACAAAAAAGTTTCATATAAAATGGATCATATAATGCAGCGGTGAAGCTAATAAAGTGGTTTAAGAATCATGAGGTTCTTCAGTTTAACTTTGGTAGAGGCAAAGACATTGGGTGATGTCTCCTCTTCTGTTTAAGTCTTTATTAGTGGATTGAGCTACCCGATTTTCATGCTGGTGGAAGACATCATATACTCTGTAAAATTAATCTAAATATTTATATTGATAAAAAGTAATAAATATCTCATAAAATTAATTAAAGTGTTCGCAAACTAACTCGAACCGCAAGAATATACAAAATTGATGCATATCTCATTCTATCTCATTGTTAAATTTTAGCCGTATTTGAGGAAAGATATTCACTAACTAAAAAAGCACCATAGATGAACAATGGCCAAAGTCCATTAACATTATCCATATAACGAAACGACAAGACACCAACCTAAAGCAATATAGAAAGTAATCATTATATATAGAAGAGCCACAAATGAACGACCAAGGGTATTGATTCAATTTTGATTAGTGAAAATAGTCATTTATGTACTGTTCTTTATGGATAATTGTTTTAATTTTATTTTATCTTGTCCACTCAAAAGGTAGTTTAAATGATGAGTTCGTTTTTATATTGCGTTAGGAGGCTACAATTTATACGCTTAATTAAAGTAATTTCATTTAAATAATACATATTACCAATGTAAATTATTTTACGATATATTACATAAGAATATTTATAGGCAAGCCTTCACAGAGTAAGATTTATAATTTTAAAAATAAAATATATAACATGCTATATTGGATAAATGTATTCTGCGTGTAAAATTTATTTAAACTAGCTATATAACATGAACTCATTTAATATATATGAATTATACTCCATTTTTCATGAATAATTTTAACTGTCAATAAATTGTCTTAAAATTTATCTTTTGTACTTTTTTATTGTTTCATTATGAAAGGAAACATATGGTATATCTATATAAATAAAGACGATTCACTTATCTCATTAATATACATTATGCTATTTACTTATATATATATATATATATATAAAATTTTAGGTAAAGAAGACAACATTTAAGAAAAATAATAATTAGAGTACGTATAATTTATGTAGACTTATATTCAAAAGTTTATTATTTTTTCACCAGTTAATTTCTTTTTGAACGAGTAATATAAAACATTCTATATCATTGATAGTCTTTGACATGTCTTTTGATTCTTGTTGAGAATATAATTAACTATTAAAAGTGTGTTATCTTTAATAGCTTAAGTTTTTAGATGAAATGGTCACACACTTCAACATGATATCAGAGCAGGCAAAAGTTTTGAGATCGGATCTCATCGTCACCCATTATCAAAAAGAATTTTCACGTATTTGGATCATGAAAAAAAATCAGGTCACCACGTGAGGGGCGCATTTGTCTCATTGAGTATATAAGTTCCTTTGAAACTGCTCCTTGCTTATTATACTAAATTGTTCTCTTTTTGTTGTATATAAAACAGGAAGTAAAGTTCATCTTTAACATGTCGTGAAGAATAATGTGGTTTATTTTAACTTTCCTCAAGTAGGTGATTATTTTCACTGATTGAACACTTGCAGAACGACTTTATACGCATTCAAAACTAGTTTATAGATAGATCATAATTCATATGCTTGTTGCTTCATCTAATTCTAGAAAAAATGTTTATATATGTAACACTTTGTAACTTTTCCATTTTGTTGTAGAATTTTCAAATGTAGTGTGCCAAGAATACCATTAACATTAGTTGTATAATGCGACGTATATGATGTTTAAAAAAATTAAGTACCCACCAACACACTTTAAAACTATAATATTGGGCCTTAAAAGGATCGCAATGGGACAATGCGGGCGTCTATCTATTTTTTTTTTCATTCGATTTCTATACTTTTTAAATATCAACTAAATTGGATTGATGCAAGATTTATTAAAAGGAAAAATGCTTTCTATCAAGAAATATATATTTATGAAGTTTGAATTCCGAAACTTTCAATTAAAATAAAATAATTAGGAAAAATAGATAAATGGGGAATATAATATATGTCTATTAACAAGGATGGAAATGGAATAAGAATTAGGAATTATTCCACGAATTGGCATTATTATGTGGATTATTTCTACCCCTTCTTCTTTGGGAATCTCATTCCTTCTCCAATAATTATAAGATTTAAAGTATTCTACTAATCAGTCAAGATTCTTATTGAAAAACTTTGTCCCTTTTATTGACATTTGTAAAGGTAGCAGTTATTTCATAAAATTAATTAAGATATGCGTAATTTGATCTAGATATTACAATTTAAAAAACTTAATTTTATTTTGCTAATGCACATAAAGGCGAAGTCAGAATTTGAATTTTATAGATTTGAGATTCTAATTTTATAAAATTATTTAGTTCTAAATTAATCATTTGTACATATTAACTGAATTTTCAAAGATAAATACAAATTTTGAACCAAAATCAAGTTTGGTCAAACCTGTACTTTAAACACTAACTTTGTTAATACACGTATTCTTATTTTTCATTCTAACTCCTACAAAATACTCCTAACACTTAAATCAACTATTTGCTACGACACAAGGATATAAATCAAGATATTGATATAAAATTTATATTCATTTTAATTAATATTAATAATTAAAAACAGAATAAATATAATTCTAAAATTTATATCGAAATTAATATCTTAATCCCGATAATCCCTATTTAGGGGTCGTTTGATTGGAAACAAGTTATCCTTAGACTAATTATTCCGAAACTAGTTATTCCGGAATTAGTTATTCCACTCTTCCACCGAATAAAAAACACTACCGTCTGGGATAACGAATTCTGAATTAGTTATATCGCAATTTTATTTTAATCAAATATGAAATAAACTCATCTCAAATTTAATTTCAAAATTAAAAAATCACTTATCCCTCGTACAGACGAGCCCTAGGTTTTGTTTAAATTAGAAAGAAAAAACAAAAACCAATTGTTTTCCTATTAGGTGTGAAATTTGTTGGCTCAATCATCAACAAACTTGTAATCATCAACAAACTTGTGGATATATTTCTTTAATTACTCTTTCCCTATCACCAATATTATTTATTACTCCTTTTTTCTCTTTGCATATTTCCCTTATTCTCCACACCAAAAACAAAGAAGTCCATAACAAAGGGAGAGAGAAAAAGATTTGGATTTTAGCCATAACTTATTAAGCTATGTCTGATGAAGAACATCATTTTGAATCCAAAGCTGATGCTGGTGCTTCAAAAACTTACCCTCAACAGGCTGGTACTATTCGCAAGAATGGTTATATAGTTATCAAAGGTCGACCTTGCAAGGTAATTTACCCATTTTAAAATAAAATCCTTATTGTTTTATCAGATTTTGTATCTAATCTATGTTTTCATGGATCTTTAAGTGCTATGTAGTTGTAGTTGGAGACATAAGGGTGTCACTTAGTGGTCGGTTGAGAATCATAAGGTCTCATGTTAAGTACTAGCCGAGTTAAATATTAGTGATTTCTTTCCGTCTGTTGGACAGAGTTATTCAGTATTTGTGCTGGTGGGAGGTAGTTGGTACGAGTGGAATTAGTTGTGGTGCGCCGAAATTGGTCTGGACACCAGATTATCCAAAAAAGATAAAAGAAGGAAACGGTGTGTTTGAGTCCATAACAGAGGGAGAGAAGAGAGAGATTAAGCCATACCCCATTAAGCTATGTCTGACGAAGAACATCATTTTGAGTCAAAAGCTGATGCTGGTGTCTCGCACTTATCCTCAACAAGCTGGTAGTCTTGTACCATTAGCAAGAATGGTTACATATTTATTAAAGGCCGACCCTGCAAGGTTTTTACCCTTTTTTCCATTTAAAGTTGCTTTGGGAAGTTCAGTTTTTGCATCTAATCCAAGTTTCGTTACATGGGGTTTTGTTATTTTTGCTTTTTTTTTTGTAATCTAAGCATAAAAACCAAATCTAAGCATAAAAACCAAATCTAAGTTCAGATTTTGTATCTAGTCCATGTTTTTTCTCATGGGGTTTGGTTTTTGTTGCTCTTGTTGATTGACTTGTTACTTAAAATCAAATCTAAGTTCAGATTTCGTACCTAATCCATGTTTTGTTTCAGGAGGTTTGATTTTTCTTGTTCTTTTTGAATGAATTGTTGCTTAAAAATCAAATCTTGATGGACTATTGCCCTATCATGCCTGTGTTGTTTTTTAAATCCTTGATGTTTGTTGAGTTAGTGTCCTTGTGTTGCTTGTTGTCATGGATCTTTTAAGTTGTATGTAGCTGTAGCTGTAGCTGTAGGTGGAGATAGAAGGAAAGGGTGTGTTTGAGTCGAATACATTTCATTCGTATCACACCAAGTTGATCTTAAAAAAAAACCTAATGTGTAGTTTAGCTTAGCGCCTTAACTACAATCAACTACTACACTACCCTAATGATATTACAAATGTGTATTTTCTCTTTACATCAAAAGAAGGAAAGAGTGTGTTTGAGCTATGACTCTACCCCCTGATTTGTTAGACTTTTATGTATGCATATGTAGCTTATATAGTAAGCTTTCCGGGAAAAGAATTATACTATTTTTTTATTTAACTGTTCTTGTATTTTTCTCGCATTAGCTATAGTTTATACGAGTCAAAAGGTTGAACCTTTTCGAAGTCTTTTGAGGAAAAAGGGTGTTTACCTTAACACGAACTAGTACTGAAGAGATTTATAGGAGATGTCTTACCAAATTCTAATGAATAGGATCAGTTTGGTGACTAACTGCATAGCTCAATTCAGTGTTTGCCAAACTCTGAGCCCTAAGCTCTTTGTTGGATCTAATTTCAACCTCTTTTGAACTCCTTTAGTGGGTAGCTTCTCTCTGAATCCAACTTGGGGTCTCCTTTTCTTTGGTGTTGAAGTGAACTTTGTTGGCCTCAGTTATCATTCTGCCTTTTGGTTTTATTGTTGTTTGCTACCTGACAACTGTAGGTTGTGTATACACATACTGCTTTTTAGTTGTATGCATATTTTCTGATAATTGTGTCTAGATTCTCTCTATAAGCTTGATGTTTAGTTTCTCTTTCTAGCTTCTTATCTCTACCATTAGAGAAAGAAGAAACAACAACAACAACATACCCAATATAATCCAACTGGGTGGGGTCTGGGGAGGGTAGAGCATACGCAGACCTTACCCCTACCTTGTGACGGGTAGAGAGGTTGTTTCTGATGGACTCCCGGCTCAAGTAGAAATGAAAAAGCAACAGTGATAATAAGCAGTAATAGCAGGAAGAAAATAAGATAACGGAGTGAAAGAAACAAGCAGGTAGGAATAGAAAACTAAGAATAAGAAATATGAGAATACTAAAATAAAAATAGAGAAAGAAGAAAAGAGATGGAAAAGAGGTGAAAAGTAAACTATTGTAAACTTTTCATCAGTGACTAGTGATGCAGAGACATCATTGGTTGTTGTTGAGTATAACACTAGCATGTGACTTGTGAGGTATCATTAGCTGAGGCATTTAAAGATCCTTGGTAATTTTGCTTGAGCTAGCTATTATATTATCTGGAAAAGCACCAAGGGTGTGGCCTAGTGGTCAATGAAGTGGGTTGAGAACCATGAGGTTCAAATCTCAGCAGAGACAAAAACACTAGGTGATTTCTTCCCATATGTCCTAGCCTTGGTGGATAGAGTTACCTGATATCTACTGTTGGTGGGAGGTTGGAGGTGGCACAAAGTCTGCGCGCAAGCTGGCCCGGACATCATAGTTATAGAAAAAAAATACAACATACCCAGTGGAATCCTACAAAGTGGGGTCTGGAGAGGGTAGAATGTACGCAAACCTTATTCCTTCCTTGGGAGGTAGAGAGGTTTCCGGTAGACCCTCGGCACACGCAACCCAGAGCAGTATAAAAAGTCATGACAAAAATACTATAAAAAGCAAGATAAAGCAGTCTGGAAGTTGTCAAAAACAAATTGTCTGAAAATCCTTAGATAAGGCATTGTTAGGCTGATCATTAAGCTAACTGTTATTTTGTCTGAGAAATGGGTGTCCAGCAAGGAGAGCGTCTCAGTAAGGCTTGCCTGTTCTCCATAATAATGGAACGTTTGGATTTAATGCACATTATTGTCATAGATACCAACTTCCAACTATTTTTCAGCTTGTAATGAGATATAGACCTGTGTAAGTTGATGGAGGGATCTCATTATTCCTTCTTCTAACTCCTGGTTCTAAAAGTTATATATGAGAATACTATAGAGACTTCACCTACTTTAATTTACCCATTTTTTTAGTTTTTTATTTTCTCCTTAATCTGATGAAACACAAGGGAACAGCCTTTTAGTTCACCATCATTGTGGTATCAGCTTAAAATAAAGAATCATTCTATAATCCTTTACCTTATTCGAAAATTGGTTTGTTCATTTATTTATATGCTCTCCTTTCGTCTCTTTAAAAGATGTTTTATTTTTATCCATGGAGACAATTGTCTTTTTGAATGATGATAAAATCTTGAACAGGTTGTTGAGGTCTCCACTTCAAAAACTGGCAAGCACGGACATGCAAAATGTCACTTTGTGGCAATTGACATCTTCAATGGAAAGAAGCTTGAAGATATTGTTCCTTCTTCCCACAATTGTGATGTAATCCAGTGTTTCTTCCTCCTTTTTTCTACTGGTGTATATTCAGTATTCCAACAATTGAAGTTTGATTTAGTCTGATTTTTACTTGTTTTCGGCAGGTGCCACATGTCAATCGTACAGACTATCAGCTCATTGACATCTCTGAAGATGGTTTTGTAAGTGTTCTATTACCTATTATATGAAGTGAATCGGACACAGGCGAAAATATTTAGGGCATAATGCAACATAGTTTTTTCAAGTGATGACCTTTTGCATCATTATTGATATATGTGCTAGCTTTAATGAAGTTGATATATGATTATTGATGAACTCGTCCTTCAAATCCTATGTTGCTCGAACTCTCTAAAAATGTTGTTGTATCCGTGTCGGATCCTCTAAAAGTGCACTACTTTTGGAAGATCCGACACACACATGTCGACATTTTTGAAGAGTGTGCAACATAGCTAAAACCACGCAACATACCCCGTGAGATCTCACAAGTGGGGTCCGGGGAGGGTGGGGTGTACGTAGACCTTACCCCTACCTTTGTGCAACATAGCTAAAACCAAAGACCAGAAATTATCAGTTGTTCATTCTAAGTATAATCTTGAAACTGGACATCCTTTCGCTAAACTTTTGTTATCCCGGTTCTAAGTGTTGTTTTTCATTCATTTTTTTCCAGGTGTCTCTTCTTACTGAAAATGGAAACACCAAAGACGACCTCAGGCTTCCCACTGATGACACCCTGCTGAATCAGGTACACTTTTTGGACAAATAAAATGCGAAGAACCTTTATTTTCTAGTATTTCATACACAATATCTGAGAAAAACTCTCAACTTTTTGTAGGTTAAAGGTGGATTTGAGGAAGGAAAGGACCTTGTGTTGTCCGTGATGTCTGCAATGGGTGAAGAGCAGATTTGTGCTGTGAAGGACATTGGTACCAAGAACTAGTTGCGCGTTCTGCAGCATAAATAATTTGCTTTTAGTCAAAGACAATTTATATCTTGTTATCGTGGTACTTTGAAATCCGTTTTATTGTGAAACTCGCCTTATATCCTATTGGCATGGGCTTGAATAGTTGAACTTGTTTTTGTCTGGTAAGGCAAAGAACTGGATTTGATAGCAGAAGTAATCTACATGAGTGTCACTTTTTACTGGTTTCATTCATTATTGGCTGATATTATGCTTAATGGTTATGTTTGAAAGATGTCCAGAGATGCGGTGATACAATATAAAGTAGGGAAAATTGGTTAAGTTTACCTCTGTGCTATATTCGAAATTGAGCAATTTTGTCCCCGCCGTTATACTGTGAGTTTAAATCCTACCTCCGCCATTTGGGCCATGTTCGCTTTTGCCCTCGACTCCTAGAGCTCTAACCTTAGTAGAGGGGTAAGTTTGGATTTTTTTTTCTCGAAGTATTTAGACATGTGAACTGCACTCACTTTACACTGGAGGCCGTTAATGGCAAGGCCAAGTACAAAATGATTTGCTAACGGTGAGGATATAATGGATTCAAAGTATACCAGAGATTGAAATTGAGCAATTTCGGATAGTGCAGGGGTAAATTTGGAGCATATTATTATAAAATATCGCACTGGTATTGTCTACTTACCAAACCATGCTAACTCAGCATCAGCTTATTACTTACATAATCCTTTGGTTAACATTAAAATTTTGGTTGAATCGTAAACAACTAAGTTGAGGTAAGCTAGATGAATCTTAAGATTGACATCGAAGTGGCATAGAGGGTTAGTTCAGATTATGCCATTAGAATAAAATGATATAGCTTTCTTGTCGAACAAATCTGAATAAATTAATTTGAATTGAATGTGTATAAAATAAGGAAAAAATTAAACACATTCGAAGTTTGTGAGCTATTGCACAAGAGCTGAGTTTACCCTATGCGCATCCAAAAGGGTAGCGATTGTGGGTTCTCAATGTCATAAAAAAAAATTAAACACGTTCGAATTATGAGCTATAACCAATTGTTTAACTCATTTCAACCTCATCTGATGCAAGCAATGATCTGGTTATGTCCTGTTTCTTAAATCAATCTCATAGTAACTCGTCTAAACATTATTAGGCAACCAATTTATTTGATATCCTTTGTATCAAGCCTCTCGTCTTAAGACGATGTCTTGATCTCCTATGTGTGAAATATAAGGAATGAGTTTCAATAGAGATTTTCCTTGTTCTAGTTTCACGCCTTATGACAAAAGGAGAGTCAGTTTGGCATAGTCCTGGCAACAGAAAATCCTTTTCTTGACTTTTAATTTTTTTATTATTTAATCTCTTGAAATTCGAAATTTACTGGCCAACTTATTCGGATTCGTGTGGTGCCGGTCCCAATTAAATGGAAAAGCATTCCTTAACACGAAGGAACTCAAATCTGAAACTTCTTATTAAGGATAATTTTTAACATTTCTGAATGTGACGTTTAACTTATAACTTAGTAAAGTTTACTCGCACTCGGTATTTATACAAAATCATACTTCTTATAATGATTCTGAATACATTCTTGATCTGTTCAAACGCTGTAAAATCAAGATTTTCTTTTGTCCTATTATAAGTATCTGTCTAACTAACCCCCTTAATTAGGCATATTTTTTTTATTAGTAATTTATGATTAGGTAGATAATAGTCCTAGATATTAGAATATTAAATAACTAGACAAGACAATTGAATTAACCACTTGAATAAAAATGGACAAATATTAGGTACTGGTTTATGTTTGTCTTTTAGTACAATAGATGGCCTTGACAATAAATGCTTAAAATTGTAGGTGCAGGGACTTGCAAATTGTAGCTAAGAGACAAAAATAATAACTCATTTGCTGGGATATGAAGCAAATTATATTGGTGAAGGCATAAAAGGAAACTGTGAGTTCATTCCTGACTCCTGAGAATCATTTGTTGAGAAGCTTTAGCTTAGTGGTAAGAGCAAAACTTATAATATATGGGTTAAGTGTATGTCATCGGTTTGAAGTCTACCGCAAATAAAAGTATTGTATTTAATCTAGTGGTAAGAGCACAACGTATAGTGTGTGGGTTAAGTGCACGTCATCGGTTTGGAGTATGCCACAAATAAAAATATGGTATTTAATCTAGTGGTAAGAGGGCCACTTATAATGCATGGGTTAAGTGCATGTCATCAGTTCGAAGTATGCCTCAAATAAAAGGATGTCATTTAATCTAGTGGTAAGAGCGCAACACATGATGTGTGGGTTAGGTGCATGTCATTGGTTTGAAATCTACTGCAGATAAAAGCCTAGTATTTAATCTAGTGTAAGAGCGCAATAAATGATGTGTATTACGCGTACGTCACAGTTTTGAAGTGCTCCACAAATGTCTGGTATTTAACTTCGTGATAAAAGCACAATGCATGATGTGTGGGTTAGGTGCATGTCACCGGTTCGAAATCTACTGCAGACAAAAGCCTAGTATTTAATCTAGTGTAAGAGCGCAATAAATGATGTGTATTACGCCCACATCACCGTTTAGAAGTGCTCCACAAATGTCTGGTATTTAACTTAGTGATAAAAGCACAACGCATAATGTGTGGGTTAAGTGCACGTTAACGGTTTGAAGTTCCCTGCGGACAAAACCCTAGTATTTAATCTAGTGGTAAGAGCAGAAAGCATGATATGTAGGTTAGGCCCACGTCATCGATTCAAGGTTCCCCACAGATAAAACTAGTAATTAAATAGAGAAGAATAGAGATGCGAACCAATTGTACACTAAGTTTCGAACCGTGCACCACTTAACTATAAAAGAATAGAAGGACATACCCATTATCCACCAAATTTCAAACCGTGTACCGCTAACCCCAAAATTTCTCAGCTATCAAAATGAAAGACAAAACATAGGATAAAATAAATGCTTAAAATTCTAGGGACTTGCAAATAGTAGCTAAGAGACAAAAATAACTCTTCTGCTGGGAAAGGAAGCAAATTATATTGGTGATAGCATAAAAAGAAACTGTGAAACCATTTCGTAAAATCATTTGTTCCCCATCTACCATTTCAAGAATTGAGGACCTACAAAAGTTGGTAAAGAAGAACTCCGTCCATGAGATTTATATGATTCACTAACATTGAGACAAAGTATAGACATCTTTATAAATAGGGCCCTTAACAGTTGGTAAACTTGCCTTGAAAATTGGAAACAGATTTCACAATCCATCCCCATTGTTATAAAGATAGTTCTCAGTTGTCAATCTATTTTTGAGCTGTCCACCGCAGTATTTGAGACATTAACAGATAGCATAAGGTCCCTACATGTAGATGTATGACCTAATTCCAGGTACACCTCCAAAAATGTTGCCGCACTTATGTCCGATCCTCTAAAAATGCATTACTTTTGAAGGATCCGACACGCACCCCTCAGCATTTTTGAAGAGTTTGAGCAACATAGCTAAACATGTCTCACTTTTTGTTACCTGCGTCAATTAACAGGTTAGGATGGTCGCTATGTAGCTTTTTTTATAACCGAGAAATCACAGAGGGTCAGCTGGCACACAGTTCACAAGCCAGTGGATAATGGATCCGCCCCTTTATGCTTTTCCGCTTAAGAAACTACGCTTGTGTCTGCAGTAAGGTTCAAGTTCGTGAAAAGCGCTTAACAGTGCATCATATGCTGCGCTCTTATCACTAAACCAAAGCCTCGGGAAAGGATGGTTGCTATGTAACTACATGCATAACTTTTGACTTGCAAAACTTCATTCATTTATAGACATGAACAAAAGTTACCCCTAGTTAATCTTGATCTAGTAATATAAAAATCTCAAGAATTCTATGATGCATAGATATTGACTCATCTGTACACAACCAGTTTTGCAGCTAATCTATGTGAATTTGACCAGTTGTTACAAGTCTTTATATCACCGGAATAATACAAAGATGAAAATCACTCCGAGGAGAAACTCAAGTCATCAATTGATCTACATATCTCTGTCTCGATGGCTTCATTGCCTTGAGTTGCTTCGGTTTCATCTTTGTTTGAATCCTTCTCTTTACCTTCAGCAGATTCCACAGATTCATGAAATCTGAAGCAACTAATAAGATGATCATTTGTAATACCAGTAACCTGCATGAAAGAGTAGACCACAGTAGGTCCCACGCCCCGAAAACCTCTCCTTATTAGGTCTTTGCTAATCAGATCCGCCTTCGCTGTCTTCACCGGAACCTGACGAGGATATCTAAATCCGCTTACTATAGGCTTGTGGTTCACAAAGCTCCAGATATACTTGTCAAATGATCCAAATTCATCTATAACCTGACATAAAGCAACACCTACATGAAATCAATTTTAATGCCAACTTTACTATTTCAACAGCTATTGAAAATAATTGATATTTAAGCTTGGTCGGTTTTTCGGTCGGTCCAAAAGTTGGCTTTTTCGTGTTTTTAGTAGTGATTTTTGGTAGTCACCGTTAGTTTTTAAGTTCATTCTGTTAGTAGGACCAAATGTGCTCCAGTTTAGCAAACTTTAAGGGACTAAAGATGCTCAGGGTCATATCTAAAGGACCAAAATAGACCTACTCCCGTGTTGGATCCTCCGAAATTGCATAGCTTTTGGAAGATCTGACATATATACCTGGCGAGATATTTAAAGAGTTCGAGCAAAGCTGACACTGGCATTAAGAAGAGGAACTATTCGGTATCGCCAGCTGGCACTACTTTCTAGTTTAAAATTTAAGGTAAGACTGCCTCGAGTTAATTTGCCAGTTGTGGTACAGATCAAAACAAACTGACTTATCACCAGGACCACCACCATTAACTTACTTTTCTACCTAATCCAATAAATCAATAAATGATTGAATATCTCTACTGTTAACAGAAATAAAAAATTGAAAGTGGTCCACAGAAGTACGAGAATCCCGATAAAATCATAATTTTGCTTCAGGAATTTTTATCACAAACTAGGTAAAAACTACATTCACACTGATTTTTTTTCTTTAAATTTTGGTGAGTAAGTGCCTATAAATTGAAACTCATTTAAGTTTGATATTAGTCATAGGACCCTATAAAAATTAGTAAATGATAAACAAATTTAATCGAGGTGGAGGTTTCCACTATTTCTAGTTGGATAAAGAGTAAGTATACCTTCAACATTTGACGAGCATTTTCAATGATGCCTCGCAGTTTAAGTTCTGATAATAGTGAGCATGCTGTACTTGCAGGAGCTAAAGTCTTCTTTTCATTCAACTTGGCCACTACTATGGGATCAAAATCTGCGAATACTTCTCTGCATCACGAAATATTTTTAATTGTTAAAAGTTATTGCAAGAGTCGGTATAGTGACGGCAAGGTAATGCGAAAAAGAACTCGATAGAAAAATCATAGAAGACCACCCTAGCCCAGAATGGAGGAGAACTAGAATGTGTTAGTCACCTAACCAGTAACACGAACAATTTAAAGCAAATATTCTACAAAAAAATATAAACAGCTTTTCGGGTGAAGAAATAACACTTTCCTTTATCAAATCAAAGAACTGATCCCAAAGAGAGTACCTGAATATGTGCCTTTTGCAAAGAATGGAAGGCCATGTGAGTTCAGCCAATGCCCCGCAAAGGACAAGGAGCTCGAATAGTTTCCTGCAAATTCAATAAGAATTAAAATCTATATTTCGTGTAAGAATGCTCTGGACAAGAATCTGGCGACTTACTTGTCATCATGGACTGGAACTCCCCATTCTTCATCGTGGAAATTAGCATAAGATGTATCTGGTTAAAAGGAGAAACAATATAAGAAACTACAATCTCAAAATTGCATAGGTCACAGTATATATATAGCTTATCATGGATTTTAATCCTCAGTTATATACTCCCAAACATATTCAAAGGTTCTCTGTAGCTTTTCAAAGTCAAGAAGACATTTCTCTTTACTGATAGTCATAACCGCATTTCCATATTTTACAATGAAGCTATAAAGGACAACAAATTTTGGGACAAGTGAAAAAACAAAGTAAACAAAATCGAGGAACAGTTGTCTTATAGGAACGGCATATAACAATTCATGTCTCACAGTAAAATGAACGCAAAAAAAACTCTTAATTCATTTATGCAATGGCAGCTTATTCTGCGGTTTGCACAGCAATAATATGCATGTAGAAGTGCCTACAAAAGCAGAATAAAAGGTAGAACTCAATGATCAGAATAATGATCTAGAGCTTCAAGATAGAAGCAGCTGGAGTAATTCTACAGAATAGGAAGATATAACTGCCTCCGTGCCAATCGTACTGAAGGTAGAATATATTAAGGTCTTGCTATAGCCAATCCGTTGACCTAGATCCAATTTTTTACTTGTTTGGATTCCTTGTAATTTCAAACATCTCAATGGTTCAGGCCATTCTCAGACTCCTTCAAAAATGATGGTAAAGAAGAGCAGGAAAAATCAAGCTATCAGGCTGCAATTAATCTTCTAATTAAAGCATTTCTTGATTAAACTTCCCACGATAATTGGTTACAGTTTGGACAGCATAATATCAGAAGCAAATCAAAGAATCAAAATCAGGATGTTGTAAATTTTTAAAAAAGAACACACCTGTATTAGGCGTCACCCAAGCACATCTTTTCTTGGACTGAAAACCGTCAATTGAAGAGTCTGATATATCATCCGAAACGATCCTTTTGGACTTCGATGCCAACTGTTTCCTTCTACTTGAGGTACTATTCATTCTATATATCCTACCAGTTGAAGCACTGCTGTGAAATGAATCAGTTGAGGCATCAGAAGAACACGAAGCACTAAGTGACAGGTTGGAATACAACGACTCCTGTCGCCTAAGTATCGAAGGAACATCGAAAGAACGCAACGAAGGGAATGGTTGGTGACCTTTTTTATCTTCCATCTCAACTTCCTCTTTTGACTTCACCGTCTTTCTCGTAGGTTTCAAAATGGATTTTCTTGAACGGGGTGATCTCTGTGCCTTATTCCCAGCGGGACCAAGAACCGGCCTTGCTTCTGAATCAGCTACATTCATTGACCTTACCCTTGAAGCTCCTGACATCGAACAAAAACTCCCCTCCGTTTCTGTCGCCTAATTCAACTTTAGGCCTCCTAATCCTCAAAATTTCATATGTCTACCGCCTCCTGCAACACCAAATTTCAAAATTACTAATCTGAAGAGCCTCTCGAGATCTTACAAGACCACACATTGCTAGAAACGGGTTCATCTGAACCCATAATTTTCGACACAGAATATATATATATATATATATATATATATATATATATATATATATATATATATATATATATATATATATATGTTAAAACCCTATTACAATCTCAACAAATATTATATATGAATCCATAATTTTAGTACAATGAATTTAATACTGAGAATCTTACAAGTTGAACCAATTAAATTTAAATCTTGAATCCGCCTCTAGCTAGAACCCTGCGAAAACTCAACAAATCGCCACTAACAGTACTTTCGAATCCTATCGGAAACTTAATATCACTCTGTATAACCCTTCAACCCCAGAACCGTCAAAACTTGCATTAGATAATCATCCTTCACAAATCCAAGAAAAAGCAGCAAACCCTTTAACTTGGAAGCTCTGAAATTGACATGTCAATCTTGACCCTCAAATTGCAAAAACCCCACTAAAGAGTCAACTCTTTCATACAAACACTTAAGACCCACAATTTATTTCCCCTCAAAATTCAATCTTATGACCAATTTAAGTTAAAACTTCCAAAAATATCCACATACTTGAAACGAAATGCCAACTATTGACTTCTCAAATGCAAATCTCAGTATAAAGGTTCAACCTTTTCAATAAACCATTAAAACCCCACAATTTATTTCCCCTCAAAATTCAATCTTTAGGCCCAATTTAAGTTAAAACTTCCAAACACATCCACATACATGAAATGAAATGCCAACTATTGACTTCTCAAATGCAAATCTCAGCATAAAGGTTCAACCTTTTCAATAAAGCACTCAAAAACCCACAATTTATTTCCCCTCAAAATTCAATCTTTAGGACCAAATTAAGTTAAAACCTCCGAAAACATCCACATCCTTGAAATGAAATGCTAACTATTGACATCTCAAATGCAAATCTCAGCATAAAGGTTAAACCTTTTCAATAAACCACTTAAAACCCACAATTTATTTCCCCTCAAAATTCAATCTTGACTCTCAAATTGCAAAAATCTCAATAAAGGTTCAACCTTTTCATACAAACACTCAAAACCCACAATTTATTTCCTCTCAAAATTCAATCCTTAATACCCATTTAAGCTAAAACTTCCAAACACATCCACATACTTGAAATGAAGTGTCAACTATTGACTTCTCAAATGCAAATCTCAGCATAAAGGTTCAATATTTCCATACAAACACGTCAACTATTGACTTCTCAAATGCAAATCTCAGCATAAAGGTTCAATATTTCCATACAAACACTCAAACCCCACAATCTTATTTAAAAATTTCCAACAACAACAACATAAAACTTTATTTTGTTGTTGTTGTAACACCCATTTAAGTTAAAATTTCCAACATACTTGAAATAAAATGCCAACTATTGACTTTTCAAATGCAAATCTCAGCATAAAGGTTCAACCTTATTCATAAACAACTCAAAACCAACAATTTTATTTCCCCTAAAAACTATTCAAGAACCCCATCAAAGTTAAATCACTCAACAAACATCAACACATCCAAGAATTCAAAAATCTCAATAAAGGTTCAACCTTTTCAATAAACCACTCAAAACCCATAATTTATTTCCTCTAAAAAATCAATCTTTAAGGACCAATTTAAGTTAAAACCTCCAAGAACATTCACATCCTTGAAATGAAATGTCAACTATTGACTTCTCAAAATGTAAATCTCAACATAAAGGTTCAACCTTTTTCATAAACAACTCAAAACCCACAATTTTATTTCCCTTAAAAAATCTTCAAGAACCCCATCAAAGTTAAATCTCTCAAAACCATCAACACATCCAAGAATTGCAAAAATATCCATAAAGGTTCAACCTATTCACACAAGACTCAAGACCTACAATTTATTTCCCTCAAAATTCAATCTTTAAGACCCATTTAAGTTTAATTTTCGAAAAAAAATCCACATACTTGAAATGAAATGTCAACTATCGACATTTCAAATGCAAATCTCAGCATAAAGGTTCAACCTTTTTCATAAACCACTCAAAACCCACAATTTTATTTCCCCTAAAAACATCTTCAAGTAACCCCATCAAAGTTAAATCTCTCAAAAAACATCAACACATCCAAGAACTCAAAATGCATAAAAGAAAATTATCTTATCTTCCTTTGACTAAACATAAGCTTCCAAGACACACATTTTCATTAAATAAAAGATTTACTACTTGCATATATATATAAAAATGTACAGACAGCTATGAGTATAATTCTTGAAATAAAGAATGAACCTTGAAAGATAAAGATTTCATTGACCATTTTAGCAGAGATGGAACTGAGAGTTTGTCTTTTCAGAGCTTCATTATTCTATGAAGGAAACAAAAGGTGTTTCTCACACTTCTCAGTGATACTAATTATGCTTTTCTTTCTCCTTTTCTTTATTTTTTTTTTTTTAAAAAAAGAAGAATTTTTTGGGGAATGTAGAGAGAAAAGAAAATGTAGAAATGTGATGGGGTTCTTGATCTGGAAATAGAAAGAGGGGTTTCTTTTTCTTTTTTCCTGTGAGTTTTAGAGAGAGAGACAAGTACAGTGAGTGAGTGTGTGTGAGAGAGAGAATTGATGAAGATCTAATAACTGGTTTGTTTGAAGTGACAAAATGGTTGGGTTGGTGACCAGATTGGGCTGGTTGAGGTTTTTTTGTGTGTTTTTTTGTGTGTTTTTTTGGTACATAGAGTGTCGGGAGGGGGGCTAAAGATAGATGTCTTGCAGAATTCTGAAAAGATCAAAAATTGTGTTAAAACGGGAATGGAAAGTTGGGTTGTGACCAGTTTGGACTGGTTGATGTTTTTCTCTTTTTGACTTTTTCATATACAAGTGTGTTTGGCGCAAGGCGAAAGATGAATGTTTTTCATAATTTTGAAAAGATCAAGAACTGCATTGAAACAGAAAGTTGGGTTGGTGACCAGTTTAGTTTAGACCGGTTAATGTTTTTTTCTTTTTAATTTTTTCATATATAGGAGTGTTTGGCGCAAGGTGAAAAATGAATATCTTTAGGAATTTGGAAAAGACCAAAAATTGCGTTGAAACGAAAATGGGAAGTTGGGTTGGTAACTAGCTTTGGCTGTTGCCATTTCTATTTCTCTTTTCAATATTTTTTCATACACAGGTGATAGGACTATAGATGAGTGTCAGACACAAACTAAGGCCAAAGATCTATGTCCTTCTAAATTTTATAAAGATCAAGAATTGTATTGGAACCGAAAGAAGAAGAGATGATGAAAATTAAACTACTAAAATATATGCTAAGAGCGGGTTAATTCGGAACGGAAAAGGGCCAAATATACCCCTGTTCTATTGGAAAAGGGCCAAATATATCTGTCGTCATATTTTGAATCCAAATATACCTCTACTGTTCTACTTTAAATTCAAATATACCTCTCTCCGTTAAAAGTATCCAAGATGGACACCAAATATGACGTGGCGCTGATAACTAGATGAGGTAGACACCACTTGTCATACCACCTCGCCAAGCAACTCATTTACCCCTTTCTTCACCCCACCACTATCATTTCTTCTCCCTTCACAACCACTGTCATCATTAGCACCAAACCACCATCTCCACCTTCACTTCCTCTGCCTACATCAACTCTAATGATAAAAATCAAAATGATTAAACACTTGATTCCTGCTCAAATGGACAATTGGTCCTATCAATTCACAGCAAATGAAACTAAATTTCGAGAACAAACAATATGAATCTCAGTAAGCTAAAACTTTTAATAATCAATCTACAATAATAATTTCTTTCGGGATTCATTGGAATTGAAACTGAAATAGTTCTACCAATAAAGATTTCTAATCTAGAAAAAATGTACAAGTCTCTTTCAAACACACAAAACAGAGACGGCATAAACATTAGTAACTTCGTAATAAAGTCAAAATTTTGCATAATAATTTTCTCCATATACCAATGAATAATATTTTTTTGGAAATAAGCACTAAGATGGGAAATTAATTTCATTTGTTTTTCCCTTAACAACCAAAAAAAAAGAAATTTGAATATGATTTCTAATTGGGTCCTTGAAATTAATACTGGAAACAAGTATCTGAGCACAAAGTTAGCAACACCAGATAATTTTTTTAATGTTGCACGACAAAAGACGAGTCACTCCTATTAAAATCAGTTTATCATTTAAATTTTTTCAGGCGCAGTGAATAAATTAGAGTTGATGCAGGCAGAGGGAGTGAAGGTGGAGATGATGGTGTGGTGGTGCTAATGATGGAGGTGGTTGTGAAGGGAGAAGAGAGGGTAGTGATGGGTGAAGAGAGGGGTAAATGAGTTGGGTGGTGAGGTGGTCATGTGGTGTCACTTCTAGTTGTCAGTGTCGCATCATATTTGTGTCAATCTTGGATAATTTTAAAGAGATGGGTATATATGAATCCAAAATATAACGAACGGTATATTTGGATTCAAAATATAACGAACGATATATTTAACTATTTTCCAATAGTACATGGATATATTTGGCCATTTTCCGAATTAGAAATTATGTAATATATCATGACAATTATGATAAGCTTGATACTACATAATTATAATATATAGTAGGTAAAAGATATCAAATTTATCTCTAAAATATCTGATATGTTTTACGTTTGGTTTATCTATCGACTCATAAAAGTCGTTATTGTTATCTTTCATCTAGAATATGCTCCTCCCTCGAAATTTCATTATATATGCTATAGTGGAGCTACATAAATAAACAAAAGATACAAACTTACCCCTAAACTATCAAATTGATTTATACATACTATAATAATATACTCAGTGTAATTTCATAAGTGGATTCCGAAAAGGGTAAGATGTACACAAACCTTACCCCTATCTTTGTAAGGTAGAAAGGTTGTTTCTTATAGACCCTCGGTTCAAAATAAAAGAAGACAAAATAGCAAGATACAAAACAAATGCAGTAACAGATATTGATATACAATGAAAAATAAATAAATGCGTGATAGCTAAATAATATACTAAAATAAGTAACTACATGATAACTCAATAATATTACTATAAAGGATAAGGGGATAGGAGTAAGTGAGCCCCCATCCTCTCCCGCACATAGTGCGACACTAGCCAGTGATCTACTAACTTTCTATCATAATTCTTGACCTACATACCTTCTATCTAAGTTAATGTCCTTAGTCAGCTGACGCTACGTCATGTCCTGTCTAATCATCTCCCCCAATTCTTCTTCGGCCTATCTCTATCTCTACTTTTCCTAAACCCTGCTACAACTAACATCTCACACATCCTTACTGATGCATTCTCGCACTTCTTCACATGTCCGAAACCATCCCAGTCGCGCTTCCTTCATTTTGTTCGCCACTAATGTCTCTCCCACCCGATCCCGTATATTTTCGTTCCTAATCATATCTCTTTGAGTGAACCCACACATTCATTTGAGCATCTTTATCTTTGCTAGCTTCATCTTTTGAACGTGAGCGTTTTTTACTGGTCTACGCTCTGACGCATACAACAATGCGGTCTGGAAGCAATAATTTGAATCATGCTTCAAAACAATTAAAAAAAACTCCAAATATACCTCCGAATAATTTGAAGCGTGCTTTTCGAAAGACATTCATTACTATATGTGGAAAAGCTAAAATAGAGCATCCTGCAATGGAATTTTCTTGTTTTCAACGCATGTGTCTCATCACGCTTCCATATATACTGTATTATTATTGTCTTTTATAAATGAAATATAATAATTAGCTTTTTTATTTTTATGTGGAGCACTAGAATTTTTTCTCTAGAAAATGCCTAAAATACACCCTAATCTTTGTCCGAATTTGTTGTAACACATCTAACCTTTACGGTAGTTCTATTACTCTCATAATATATTTTAAAAGCATTTCTTTGATATCTATCTGAAAAATTGAACCAAAATCCAAAGCGAAACAAGTCAAGACTCGATTATGAAAAAATATAGTGATTCACAAGATCAAATTTCAAGAGAATCAACTGTTTTCTCTATGAAAAAATTAAGCGTGTAGTAGAAATTTTAATTTTTTATTTTGTTCGAAGAGTGAAATGACCTAAAAATGACCGAACTCCTTTATTTTTTGGGCTTTTGTTCAGCACGTGTTAGAATTGTTATTCAGGTCACTCGATAAATGCCAAATAAATTCCTTAAAAATATATCTAGGAGGCTAATAGGACACCCGTAAAAGGTTAAGTGTGTTACAACAAATCTGGGCAAAGGTTAAAATGTATTTTAGATATTTTCCCCTTTTCTCTACAAATTAGCTGGCATCAAACATCTATTTGTTGCAAAATTTATCCATGTACATAGAACTAGGGCCGGAGTTACTCAGTAGATTTGTATTATGAAATTTATTAAATATATATAAAAAAAATTAAATTTAGAATATATTATTAACATTTAAAGTTATTATAAAATTCAAAACTCATAAAGTTTAAATCTTCAATTGTTTATATCCCGCACTCGTCCACCCCTCTATATACAGTGTCATCTCGACTTCAATTGTTTTGGTATCAAGTACTCACATATAATTTATTAGCATTCTCATTTTGGTTGGGGTAAAAGTGCACTGAGTAATAAATATATATATATATATATATATATATATATATATATATATTAGGATCTATCATCACTTCAGGTAGTCTTTGCTAAGAGGCAAATGAGGAAGGTAACCAATAAATAATAGAGTTACAAATCTCATATTTTAAAGGACCTATCAATGGATATTCTCCTTTACCTATAGAAATAATATGCATTATTTTCAAGATTATAGACTTACCTATAAATATTCTTTAAATAATCTTATAACGTAAAACTTTATTACACTAACGATATATATAACTTAAATTCAAAATATAATATAATTACTCAACACTAGCTATAAATTGAATGCAAATGCGTAGTCCATGATTGATATATTTAATAGACTAGTGTCACTGCTAGGTAGATACAAGAAAACATATGGCACCCACATCTTCTTTTTTAAAAAAATTAACCTAAATAACCGTTCATCCAACTTAAAAATTATTGGCATCTCTATATATATATAGTTGATATATAATTATGTATCAGCTAAAAAAATAATTTATAAATCTGATCGGCTATATGTATAATAAGTCATCTTTTTTAAGCTATAAAACTCTTCATATATCTAGTACATGATAGAATTAGAGCTTTATGCTTTACAAGAAAGTGCTTGGCCCAAAGGCCCTAAATCACTTGACAAATTTGTCTTCACTTTTTAGCATGGAGTATGTTTTAAGATATACTCAATAATGACAACGATCCCGAATTCTTAACAAGTTAAGGTCTATTATTTATGAATCATTAATCATATTGCTTCGTTTAACCTTATCTCGGATTGATAGTTCCCAGAAAATATAATATTAGAAGTTTTCCATTCTACTGTTGTATATATCTTGGGTACTAAAAATAAATATATTGAAATTGAAATACTTAAATGATGAAACTCTTTAAAGAAAAAGTTAAAAGGAAAAAAAGGAAGAATGAGGAATAAATAAGCACCAATAAAGTAGGATAACATACTGTCTCCTAACAATAATGATAAAGAAGTGTATATAGAACAAAAAAGAGTGTACAGAATATAACTATTTCTATATATAGGTGTTATAACATGTTATTATGTACATGGTATGGAGCCATCATTGTTAGGGAGTGCTTTGCCCCCAATGTGAGACTACCAGGCACGAATCGGGATTAGTCGGGCCCCAATACAAATACTGGACACCGGATGGGAAACCAAAAAAATGTAAACATCATGATATATATTGCACTTATTATGTTCATACTTTTTATCTATCTAATTCCTAGATTTACACTTATTAATATATCCCATCTATATATAAACCATTACAATTATAAAAACTTTGCATAAAGATGGAGAATCATTAGCAAGATTAATTAAGTTGAAACTTAAGCATCACCCTCTTAAATATGAAGAAGTAATTATGTCGAGAACATCGTTTGACTCTTGCTGTTTTACTAGAAAAAAAAGATTTTAAAACACCAAAGAAGCAAATTAAAATGGAACAACTTATGTAGTATAACTATTAACTAGTTACATTCATTTTAAAAGACTCCTAAAATCATAATGTTACTCTTTTGTTTTTCTAAACCTACACTAAGTTTACACTCATTGACACATCTAAGTAGTATATGTACAGAGCATCACTAAATTCGCCCTCTTTTTTAATCATTGGTATGTGAAGCTCGCTGACTCGACTAATTCATATTTGCCTAGTAGACCTACTCATTTGTTGTCGGGGTGAGAAACCGAATCCCCCCCCCCCCCCGAAAGTAACACTAGTACTGATAGATATATCGTATACTAGGAAATGGTACGAAATAATCCGTTTTACAAACATTTCATGTATTTTATATTATCGATTTTATATATCTTTATATATCATACAAAATAAATTATATAACTAAACGAACATTTGTAACGCGCTATATAACCTTAATTTACATTAGGCACTGGACTTATTTTTCGCTGTTTACATCAATCAATATGTATATACAAGGACATTTTTCTTGTTTAATAATTGATCGTTACGATAAATTCAAAGTAGTTCTTCCAGATTTCACGTGTAAGTATTTTTATGATTTCTCATCTGGTGCCCATTATCTGTTTTAAGGTACAAATCAATTTGAATTCATATCGCATAAGGCTTATTTAAAAGGAAAACACTATTTACTAAGATATTTTTATATTTCCAGACGTGAACATGTAATATTTAATTAAAAACGGAGGAATTCTATTCGTTACACCCGATTTTTTTATGGTAGGTGTATATTCATGATTAGATAACCGAAGGCATATAACTTGCATTTAATTACACACTATAATATATAATATTAGTATATATATTTTAGAAGTGAACAACACTGGACGAACGCAGCTACAAAAGTTTGTAGTAATTTAATGGAATGTCTTAACTTACTCACCATACGAGACCAGAAAGGAAGCTAGCGAACCTTAGAGTGAACACCAAGATAGAGGCAAAAGGGAAAAGAACATGTTTGATGTGAACGGAAGCAAGCATTTTGGCTAAGAAAGCAAAACAGGAAGCGGCGATAGTAAACATTACCCTCACTCAGGAAGCATCTCGAATGATTGTACAGTACATATTAAGTGTTTGATTTATTGCAAATATGAGCATTAAAGCACCTGTGGAGTTATATGATGAGCAGTTGGCTGAACTTTTCTCATCATTCGACATAAACGATGATCGGAGTCTGACCCAACTCAAGCTTTGCGCGCTATTAAGGTCCTTTGGTTTAAAATAAGTGTTGATGTTAAGAGTCCCACCTCGAAAATGGAATGAGAACATGGACTTCTTATATGTACTTGGACAATCCCCACCCTATAAGCTAGCTTTTTGGTTGAGTTAGGCCCAAGATTCATTCTTTGCATGGTATGAGAGACATGTCTATTCCAATTCTTTGTTCGAATGGAAACATGAACTCCTTATATGGACTTGGACAATCCTCACCATATAAGCTAGCTTTTGGGATTGAGTTTAGCTTGTTGCACCCGAACTTTCTTACACGGAGGAGCAGTTG
Organism: Anisodus acutangulus; assembly: GCA_029783415.1. Lineage (NCBI taxonomy): Eukaryota > Viridiplantae > Streptophyta > Magnoliopsida > Solanales > Solanaceae > Anisodus > Anisodus acutangulus. Next base: position 754,040 of record CM056511.1, read on the forward strand.
AAACATCTATTTAAGATGTTTGATACGGATGGAAATGGGTATATTACGGCTGTAGAGTTGGCTTATTTCATGGCTAAGTTTGGACATGCTTTGACTGCTGAAGAGCTTACTGGATGATAAGAGAAATTGATCTGATGGAGATGGCAGGATCAGCTACCAGGAACTCGCTCAGGCGGTCACTTCGGCTGCTTTTGATAATTCTTGGGCTTGATATGTGGAACATTTTGGTATAGCTTGTAATTTTCTGACCATCTAGATGCTATTTTAATTGTTCTATTTTTCTCCCTGTTGTCTACTTTTAATTCTGCAGTTTCTTTGAATAGTTGAAGGAGAGTCTTCGAGTAACTGTTAAAGTTGTTGTCATGTGATTATAAAATCATGGGTTCAAACTGTGGAAATAACCTCTGGCAGAAATGCAAGGTAAGACTGCGTACAACAGACACTTGTGGTCCGACCCTTCCCCGGACCCCGCGGGAGCTTAGTACATTGGGCTACCTTTTTAGTTTCTTTGAATAGTTGCCGGTGATCAAATCGTCATCTCCTCTTCATTTATACAATCTTTTCCTCTTCATTCTTCAAATGCCGCTGGTCTTTATATCTCTTTATGTGTACAAAGGACAAATCATCCGGTAAGAAACGACAACAAATGGCAGACAAAGAAAATAATTTTCCAGAAGTCAATTCCACAAGAAAAACAATTGTGAAATAGGCTATACACCTATGGTATTTGATGATATACATGACTCATCTTATTTGGTGCTATCTATCATGTCCCAACCGATTTAATACGAGATAGTAATTTATTATGTTGTGCGCTTACTGATAAGAATAACTTGATGCAGGATACAAAGAATTTTGAAGAGGTGGGATCAATCATAAGAACTAGGGTGTGGATCGTTATGTTGGTTGTAAAGAATGGATCTTGAATCTAACTCAACCCCAAAAGCTAACTTGTAGGGTGAAGATTGTCCAAGTCCATATAAAGAGTCCATGTTCCCATTCCATATACGATGTGGGACTCTTAACACTTCCTACACTCCCAGACCTTGTTTGGTGGTGGTTAGAAGGATGATTATTTGCTTCAACTTTTGGTTCTGTGATCCCCCCCCCCCCCCCCCCAATTATTGCGACATATAAGGTTCAGTGTTGATATGAATACGTGGGATGGAGGCTATTTTGTTGCTCCATCACTGCAACATAATCAAAGTTTGAGTTTCAGATTTATTAATTTCATTTATAACTGAAGGTTCATTAGTTTATCATATAATCTCTTGATAGTTTCGCAATATGAAGGCACAAAAAGTTACTTGGAAGATCTACCGTGTTATATTTCATTTGACAGTTTCTTTTCTGGTGGATTACTTAAGACAAGGATTATCTTTAATAAACCTCACAACCACAATATTTAAACATATAGTTAAACTAGAAGATAAGGCATTTTGTATTTCCTTCCAATTAATTGTGAACTTGTGGTTGTCTTTTTGGGTGTTCTAATCAATGCCTTTACAAAGGTGATATTTTTATTTCTGAAGAACTATACTTGATGAAGTTTTTTATGTGGACCACAATTTATAGCTTCATTTCTATTAGCGAATATTCACAGTATATTTGTAATTATGATAGATGTATATTTATGGTAACTTAGAATTCTTATTGTATTAGGAATCAACCATTTTAGGTAAGTTAGGATCCTAAGTTACCTTAAATATACATATATTATAATTATAAATATACTGTGAATATTCGGACAATATTCGCTAATAATTTCATTTATATTTCAGAATAGATTAGAGAACGTATATATATGTAATTGTTTTTGTAGCTTACAATGATTCTATTTTCTGATTTACTGCCTATAGATTTTGGCGTTGCACTTCCACATTGACTTTTTTCTCAAGGTAAATGCATATATATATATATATATATATGAAATGTTATAGTGTAAGTTAACCATTGTTTTTTTTTATCCTACAAGGGTTTTCTTTTTCTGCCCTTGTATTCTATTGCATATTTAATTTGTAGTCTTGAAAGTTGTTCAGGTGATATGAGGAGATAAATGGTTTCTTTCATATCTTTTCATTTGATTTATCAGAATACCTTACGTATAGCTGATTATTAATTGTGACCTTAGGAATATCCAACATGGTGGCATTTGTCTAGAGAAGCCAGCACAATGGTTAGTTGTTGTAGCTGCCATTTTTAATTTCTTAGTTTTCTCTCCTCCTTGATCTTGCAGCTGGACTTCATAATCACATGGATGTCACTGTATTACTGTTGCTATTTCCACTCTGCGGCTTCTGATTAGTTTTGGGGTGTTTCTCCTTTAGTGGTGGGAGAGGAGTAAACTAGCTTATGAGATAGAAGTTGTCGCTATACACGGGGTCCGGATCTGAGATAGAAGAAGATTAGAAAAGAAATTGAGGACTTTACGAACATGGGCTATAAATTAGAAGTGGTCCAAATCTTTGGGGGAAGCATGTGGATTATTTTTTAATGTTGAGCATGATCTAGCAGAGGATCATTGCGGACAAGACTTACGAAATTGAACCGCTAATTATGAAAGTTGGAATCTCAGAATCTTCTTGAGAATTAAGAGGTATCTTAAAGCTTATTTTCATTGCTGGAATGATAAAATCGGTGAGCCAGCTAATACGCTTAGTTCATCAGTTGAAGAAATTATTCACCTGACATACGTAAGTTATTCATAGTTACATATGTTCTATTTTGAGTTTAAATAAGTGTTTAACTTGGAGTCCTTTTTGTGCTTCTGATTTGTCTTATCGAGATTTCTCAAACATGTAATTATATCTTTCGGTGGTTGAAATCTCCTTTGAAACTTTGCAGGTTGGTCTTTCAGAAAGAAAAGTTCAACTGTTTCATATACTTTGAAATTGTGTAACCTTTTTTTCAAGAAAATACTTGTGCAAAACACCCTTTGCAGTCTTTTTTGGAAAAAAAAAAAACACACTTATCATAGGTTCAATCTTGATGATCTCTCAAGTAAGTTAAATCATAAATAAAGCTGATCCCAAATATTTCAAAGTACAATCTTGCTAGTGATTATGTCAACCCACTAAAATTGTGTGGTTCCCTACGTGAATACATATAAGTAAATGAACAAATTTTATCAAGAGGCAAAGATAATATTTTTATATAAAAGAAGGGATATAATAAAAAATAAAAATAAAACCATACCGAGTGCTAAATTAAAGCTAATCTTCAAAATATTGTTCATGATATCATTCTTCCTTTAGCTTCTCTGTCGAGAATTAACGTACGACAACGCTCCAAAAATAGATCAATTCAGGTACATAATAACATAATTCAGTTCCAGTTTAATACAAAATAATTAAAAACAAATAAGATAGTCTAGCTATTTAAACAATTAATCTCTACCATACATACATAGAAAACAAAACAAAAAATATATAAAAATTAGGCTTTGAGGAGATATAACGACTTTCGAAGAAGATAAATAGGCATGGACATTAATATGCACTAATTATTCACTTTAATTGGAGATTTGAATGATTAGCACATGAACATGAAATGAGTAAAATCCGTTGAAAGATGGAATAGACATTAACACGTATTAATTGTCCTTTTAATTGAATATAATAATGGTTGTGGTCTTTCTAAATATTGCCTTCAAATCATATAAGAGAAAATCTGAAAAATAATGGAAAAAACCAAAAAAAAAAAGAATAAATAAATAAATAAATACATTTTTTGGCCTTAAAGAATGCCAACTCACCATAATAAATAAATATATATAGTTGGATTTATATGTTTCTTTATGTTTTTCATCCCATGTCTAGTTAGAATTCTATTTTAAAAGATAAAACACTCTTTATCAAAAGCTCTAATCAGTAAGTAGTTAATGAATTTGGTGAAAATGTATTGATAAACACTTTTTAAAATTAAAATAACTAAAATATTTAAAAAGCTATTTATAAGAAATATAAATTTAAAAGTATTTTTCATAATTAAAAGTTATGTTTTAAAAAAAATAATTTAGAGAATACAAAGATATTAGAAATAAAATTATAAAAATTTCATTCAAATCAAAAGTATTTATAAGCTACAAAAAATTATAAGATAGTGTCAAATTTAGCTTATGTGGACTTAACTTAAAAGCATATTGGTGTTTATTAAATATATTAAACGTAAATAAATCATAAAATGCTTATCCAATGTTCAAAATTTGTATTAAAATTCGATTAAATTTGAATTTGCACAAAAAAAAATTCACATTAAAAGCAAAATACTTCTTAACAAAGACAATACTTACCTCAAACTCGAGACCCTACAATAATAACATAGCCAATGTAATCTCATAAAGTGGGGTCTGGTGAGAGCATATCTACTTTTATGAGGCAGAGATGATGTTTCTGATAGACCAGAATATAAGAAAATAAGATAATAAAATATTCAGATAAAAAATAAATGAAATAATACACACATAAGAATAATACTCTATGCGATATCGAAATACTACTACTAAGATAAGGAGAAAATGAGATGGAAGGGTTAGCTCCCACCTTTCTCACACACATCGCGACAAAACTCAACTATTCACTAACCTCTATCCTAATACTCGACCTTCAAATCTTCCTATTATCTGATCTCGAGACCTCTCCGATTGAATAAAAAAATTACTCACCACTAATTTTTTCCCTTTTTCTATGTTATAGAGCAAATTTTTGTAAATATAAAAATCAAGAATTAACATGCCCAATTGTAAATCCCCAAAAAGAGACGTCAATGCACACATCATATCAATTATCATCATCCTTTTTCTTCTCAAAATTTATCACTCAACAGTCAACACTCACTAGGTCTCTATATATATACACACAAAAAATGGCCGCACTGAGAGTTTCCTTAGCATTGCCTTCAACTTCTTCTTCTTTTCACTGTTACCCTTCAAGTTTTACTAAATTACGATCTAGTCCTATTTGGACTTTATCTTTTTCAGTTACACCCTTGTGTTCAAGAAGAGGTAAACGTATGGCTCATTATATTGCTCGTGCTACTCTTGGTCTCACTCAAATTAATCAAACTGAGGCCCCTAAGGTTTGTTGATTGTACTTTTTGGCACAAAAAATTGATTTTTATTGTTCTTTATTCTCTTGTATTGAATTTCTTATTATTTTTTGTTTGATTTGTGATACCCTTTACTCTCATATTCATTTTTGTGCTACTCTTGGTCTTACTTAGATTAATCAAATTGAGGCCCCTAAGGTTTGTTGATTGTTTCTTTTTTTTTTTTGCACAAAGATTTGATTTTTATTGTTCTTTATTATCTTGTATTATTTGATTTCTATTGTTTATTTTTTGTGGGGTTCGGTTCTGATCTGTTATACTGTATACTTTCATCTTTATCTTTGTGAATTCAGTGCAAAGAATGTGTTTTCTTATTATTTTTTTATCAAATTGAGGCCCCTAAGGTGATTGTAGTTTTATTTTGCTCAAAGATTTGATTTTTATTGTTCTTTATTTCTCTTGTATTGAATTGATTTTGATTGTTTATTTTGTGGAGTTCAGTTCTGATCTGTTATACTGTATATTTTCATCTTTATCTTTGTGAATTCAGTGCATAAGGAATTGGGTTTTCTTGTTATTATCCTCTCGATTATTTTAGGCTGCATTTTGATATGTAAAACTCTTTACTGTCATGGTTATCTATGTAAAAATTCAGTGCATAAAAGAACTGATTTTTCTGATTCTCCCCCCCCCCCCCCAACCACAGAGTCTGATACCCTTTACAGTCATGTTTATCACGAACAAGAAGAGCTTTTGATCTCCCAATTGTTATAAATACGCCATTATATTCTATCTGAATTGGCTGTTTGGAGAAAAATGTGCGTGAATAGAGCAGAACTGATATAAAGGTTTCAAATAGCTTACACTAGTTTGGGATTGAGAAGTAGATTGGTTGATTCTTTTTTGGGGGCTATAATCCTAACATATCCAATTGTTTAGAATCCATGTGGGAAAAAAGAGGAAGCCCGGTGCACTAAGCTCCCACAATGCGCGGGGTCTGGGGAGGGGCCGGACCACAAGGGTCTATTGTATGCAGCCTTACCCTGCATTTCTATGTAGTTGATTCCTGTGATCTCTATTTTTGTGATTCTTGTGTTTATATTTATGGAAGTTTTATAAATTTCCGCCCTTCTTGACTAATTCCCTTTCTCTGTTTCTGGAACATGAAAGATTTCATTTGCTGCTAAAGAGATTGATCTGGTGGGATGGAAAGGAGACATACTCGCAGTAGGTGCCACAGAGAAGGACTTGGCTAGAGACGAGAATTCTAAGTTCCAGAATCCACTATTGCAAAAGCTAGATTCCAAATTAGGTGGTTTGTTATCTGAAGCTTCATCCGAGGAGGATTTTAGTGGAAAGTCTGGACAATCCACGATACTTAGGATTCCTGGTCTTGGCTCGAAAAGGATTGCTCTAGTTGGGCTTGGCTCGTCAACATCACCAATTGCTGCTTATCGTAGTTTAGGGGAGGCTGTCGCTGCAGCTGCCAAGTCTGCTCAGGCTAGTAATATTGCCGTTGCACTTGCTTCTACCGATGGGCTGTCTGCAGAATCAAAGCTTAGCTCTGCCTATGCCATAGCAACCGGTATCTATTTTCGTGATCTTCGCTTATATCATTGTAGTGTTATCAGAGGCGCGCTTAAGCTCTAAAGCGAAGCGCAAAACATGTTGAACACTTCACCTCGCTTAGCGGGCGCTTCAATGTTGTCATCAAGTTTCCAAGGCATATTTTTCCTTGCTCATGAGCTATGTTGCTCGGACTCTCCAATAGTCCTCTTTCAAACCATTTTTTGAAAAACGATTTCTTGAGCCGAGGGTCTTTGGGAAACCTCTCTACCCCACAAAGGTAGGGGTAAGATCTGTGTACACCCACCCTCCCCTAACCCCATTTGTGGGAATATGCTGGGTATGTTGTTTGTACCCGTGTCTAATCCTCCAAAAATGCACTAATTTTGGAGGATTCGATATGCACCCAACAATGTTTTTAAGAATCCGAGTAACATAGTCAATGATCGTAATCCTAAGGAAGCGACACTAAACTATTGATATTTCACTTATCGTAATTTTTTTTTCAATTTTTTTATCCATATACTCCCTCCATCCCAATTTATATAACTCTCTTTCATTTGTAGTCAGTCCCAAAAAGAACAACATCTTTCTATATTTAGTAACAATTTAAAATTAAACTATCTATTTTGCCTGTAATGAGATGATTTATTGCCACACAAATAGCTGGGGCTTATTCTGAACCACAAGTTTCAAATCTTCCTTTCATTCTTAAACTCCGTGTCCAGTCAGACATCTTCACATAAATTGGGAAAAAGGGAGTATTTGCTATTCATGCTTATAATTATTAGTCTTGGACTACACATATATTTGTATTTTTTCTCCATTTTCACCTTTCTTCATTAAAGCCCAGCTTCATTTGCTCTTTCCGCTTAAATCCCCAACGGAATTTAGAGCTTTTAGCACTTATTGCCTTCAATAATATTGATTTGTTGAACCATATTTGAGAAACTAAACTTGGTTGATCTTCTTGAATGTTAATAGGAGCTTTGCTGGGGATATTTGAAGATACTAGGTTTAAGTCCGAGTCAAAGAAACCAACGCTGAAATCTTTGGATATTCTTGGACTGGGAACTGGATCCGAGATAGAGAAGAAACTCAAGCATGCATCAGATGTCTGTGCAGGTGTTATACTCGGCAGAGAGCTCGTCAATGCACCCGCCAATGTACTTACGCCTGGTTAGTGATCTTCAATGTATTTCCTTGTTGTTCCTTTTATGAGAAAATGACAAAAATGGTCCTTTATGTTTAAGGTATGTTCAAAATAGTCCCTAAAGTATGTACTGAACCATTTGGTTCTTTAAGTTTGCTAAAAGTTAACACTTTTAGTTTCCGTCAAATATTTAACAATTTATGTTTGTAAGATTTGACGGAAACAATGGAAACAAATATTTAACCATAGACACTAAGAAAGTCACGGGTTCAAGCCGTGAAAACAGTCTCTTGCAGAAATGCTAGGTGAGGCTGCGTACAATAGACTCTTATGGTCCGGCCCTTCCCCGGACCCCGCTCATAGCGGGAGCTTAGTGCACCGAGCTGCCCTTTTAGACACTAAGAAAGTCCATCAAATTCTAAATTATGCAACACAAAAAAACTACACAAAACACTAAAAGGGTATACAAAATAGCAAAAATTGTACCTCACAAAATTGCACCAAACTCTAAAAATAAATAAAAAATAGTCCTTTATTTTCATAGTTCTCGTGAAAAATGTTAAGTGCATACTTAAAGGACTATTTTGAACTTACCCTTAAACATAAGGGACCACTGTTGTCATTTTCTCTCCTTTCATTAGCATGACTGTTAGCTAGCTATTATTAACCTCCGGCTTTCCACTGCAGCGGTACTTGCTGATGAGGCCAAAAAGATTGCTTCCACTTATAGCGATGTGTTTTCTGCAAACATCTTGGACGTTGAGCAGTGCAAAGAATTGAAAATGGGATCCTATTTAGCTGTTGCTGAAGCTTCTGCAAATCTTCCCCATTTCATCCATTTATGTTATAAGCCTTCTGGTGGGGAAATCAGAAAGAAGATAGCGTTGGTTGGAAAGGGATTAACTTTCGACAGGTAAATCTATCCTCTATAAAATGAGATGACCGCTTGTTGGAAGAATAGAAATTTGATTTCTGACTTGGCTGAAGTGAATTAAGGGTTAATAGCATTTTTGGTCCCTTAATTATTGATAATTTTTTTATTTTAGTCCTTATGATTTCTAATTAAGCACGTTTAACCTTCAATTAATTGAAATGTGCACTTTTAATCTCTTTTGCTTGTGAATATTTTTCAAATTTACCTTGTCTTTTAGCTGTTCCACCACTTAATTAATTACCCATGTGCTATGTTAAACTTGTATTGATAAACCATATGTGACGGATAATACAATTCTAATTAAGTTCAAATAAAACATAATTCCTGCATAAAGGAGCAAAAAATACACATTTTAATTAATTAAAGGTTAAATGTGTTGAACAATATATTACAAGGACGAAATAAGAATTTACCAATAATTGAGGGACCAAAATTGCTATTATCCCTTTCTTTTATTATTGCTACTTTTTTTTATTCTTATGGTATGGTATGATTTCGTGAACAATTCTTTTCATGTTCCCAGTGGTGGCTACAACATCAAGACTGGACCTGGTTGTTCGATTGAGCTAATGAAGTTCGACATGGGAGGGGCTGCGGCTGTTTTAGGTGCTGCAAAAGCTCTTGGTCAAATAAAGCCTGCCGGAGTAGAGGTGAGTCCTTTATCATCCAAGAAAAAAATGACCGGTTTATTTACTCGAATTGCATGTATTCAATTATTCTCGTTTCACCAAACTAATTAATGTGTTGCAGGTGCATTTCATTGTTGCAGCTTGTGAGAATATGATCAGTGGGACAGGCATGAGGCCTGGAGATATTATCACAGCTTCAAATGGAAAGACAATTGAGGTAACATTATTTATGGGGCCTTTACGGGTTAATCTAATTGGGTCTCTCCTTCACTCCTCTTACCCAACAAACTCCTTCTGAAGATTGTCTGTCAATTTGCCGATTGGATCCATTTTACTTTTGTGGTATTCTTGATTTAGTTGGGTGTTCGGATGTATGTCCGAAGCACCTGTAATACTAATTATGATGTTTTTAACTTTACTCTTAGAGAGTGAAAATTTTCCCCAAACGGTCTATGTATTTTATAAGCTTATAGCTGAATACTATATAGTTATCATGTACCAAGCATGTTTCTTAGTGGCCAGAAAAACATTGGAAAATAAAACCATCAAAAGGTTGGATGGTTCAGAGTTCCATATTGACATTTTAACGGTAGATATATTGCGCTTTGTTAGATACTCCCTTTGTCTCAATTTATGTGGCACACTTTCCTTTTTAGTTTGTCCAAAAAAGAATGTCACTTTTCTATAATTAGAAATAACTTAACTTTAATTGCTAAAAATAAAAAGAACAACTTTAACTTTAAAATTTCCCTTTTACCCTTAATGAAATGATTTAGAGTCACACAAATTTCTAGGTTTGTTTTAGACCACAAATGTCAAAAGTCTTCCCTTCTTTCTTAAACTTTGTGCACTAGTCAAACAGTGCCACATAAATTGGGACAGAGGGAGTAGTTTAGTTTGATATGGTTTTCTTTTATTTGATTGATGACTTATTAGTTTAGAACCAACATGATGCAAGTCTAATCTTATTTTTTCTGTTTTGCTAATTTCACTTTATTTGACTGTTTCTCGGTTTTCTAATTGGTGCATTCATCTTTATTGCATAGGTTAACAACACTGATGCTGAGGGTAGACTCACACTTGCTGATGCTTTGGTATATGCTTGTAACCAAGGTGCAGAAAAGGTATTGAATTAAACATTATCATTATGCATCTGTCGCTTTCGGAGATCACTTTACAAAGTTTACCATTTAATATGTTTCCTTTGCTTTCCCATACTACTTTGCAAACCAAGGAATGAAAGTTGTCGTTTGAATACATAACCAGAAACCTGTGAACTCCATTGGTCAATGTTATTATATCTTTCAATATAATTGGTTAGTTAGATAGTTTGACATGGCCATCATTACGGAAGAGTGAGATGACGTAAATTGGGAAGGATATTATGTCCTTAACAATGTATTTTATTTTTCTAAACAATCAAAATCTTCCAAAATTTGACGTTGCATCTATCAGAAGAGTTTTTCGCGATGTTCTTGTAGTCAGAAGTTTACTTAGGACCTTGACATGTTTGATTGTTATGCAGATAGTTGATCTGGCAACACTAACTGGTGCTTGTGTGGTTGCTCTTGGACCTTCAATTGCTGGTATATTTTCTTGCTCCTCTTCTTGTTTTTGGTTTATGCTATTGTCAGTCTACCATTTATAGCATGTTTGGCCAAACTTACAAAATTTGTTTATTTTGAAAAGTATTTTTTTTATCAAAAGTGTTTTCCGAAAAAGTACTTTTGGAGAGTAGCAATTTGTGATTGGCTAATCAATTTGAAAAACACTTTTGCCAATATTAGAGCACATTTTGTGTTTGACTAAGGTTTCAAAAGTGCTTTCGGGGAAAGCTACTTTTTTCCGCTTATAAAAAACAGCTCTGCTACTAAAAAACACTTATTTTTTCCCTAGAAGCTTGGTCAAACACCTCAACTCTCTGAAATAAAGCTTTTTTTTAAAAAAATAAGTTGATTTCCCAGAAGCTTGGCCAAACAGGTTATTAATCTTCTAGTTTATATATGAATCACATTTTCATTTAATACTTTGATTGCACTAAAAAAGTTGCGACACCGAAGTCACGTATGGTGAATCTTTGACTGATATATAAGCCTTGAGTTTGTAGTCTACTGGAACTTTATTGGATATCTTGTATGAAAATACAGGTATTTTTACTCCTAGTGATGACCTAGCAAAGGAGGTGGTTGCAGCTTCTGAGGTAAGTGGTGAAAAGCTATGGAGGATGCCGATGGAGGATAGTTACTGGGACTCTATGAAATCAGGAGTGGCCGATATGGTGAACACCGGAGGTCGTCAAGGTGGTGCAATAACTGCTGCTCTCTTCCTGAAGCAGGTAATCATCTAATCACTCTAAAAATTTCTCCATTTTGATTGACATGTAATTTAGCTCCTGTTTGTCCATACAAAATTGGTCTCTCCGAAAGCGACTCTCTACCTTCACAAGGTAGGGACCGCCCTCTCCCCAGACCCAACTTGTGGGATTACACTGGGTATGTTGTTCTCCATACAAAATTCACTTTATTTAAAAAAAAATTGAAAACACCGTTTGGTTATGCATTGGACTGATTTCTTGAATATTTTTTTTTTGAAGATTTGAGTTTCAAGTTATTGAAAAAGTGGTTTTGACTAGTTTTCAAGTGATCTTTTTCCACTCGTAAAATTTCAAAAAACAAAATTCAAGTTAAATGTATGTTCAAACACAACTCGATTTTCAAATACCTTTTTTTCTACTTGTTTTTCAAATACTATTTTTTCAAATCACATTTTTTATGTCCAAATGCCTACTTAGTCTGAACCAGCTTTTAATCGCATAATTACGGAATTTACAATGTGATCCCACGAAAATTTTGGCTCGAGGCCTTCTTATGAGTAGACCTCCCAATAAAGTTCCGCAGCTTCTGCATAATGAAAATCTTGTGGGCAATGAAGTATATATATATATATATATACATACATGGTCACGAAAACCCATAAGCATTTCATATTTCATGGGAATAAAATGACTTGGAGCTTCTGTTCTAGTAGTGATGCAAGCTTAAGCTTACTAGAGACAAGTTTCTTCTAACGTCATAAATAAAAGAAAAGCGACAATGACGGGAACTTAAGACATTATAGAAATGTAATGGCCTCCGTTCACACCCATAGATTATACGTTATTAGGAATTTGTGATAGTTTTTCTGTGTAAGAGCTTTCCCTGGTCTTCCAAAGATCTTTAACGAAGACTCATGTTGTTCCTACTTCGTTTCAAATTCACACAAATAGGATAAATTGTTGAGACGAGAAACATGACATTTGGTTTTTGTTTTGCAGTTTGTTGACGAGAAGGTCCAATGGATGCATATCGACTTAGCTGGTCCCGTCTGGAGTGACAAAAAGAAAAACGCCACGGGTTTTGGTGTTTCGACTTTGGTGGAATGGGTGCTGAAGAACTCTACAAATTAGAGCCAGTCAAGGTGTTGCATCATTTGATGGCTAAACATATGAGGGAGTTATAATCTCAAGGGACTCTTGATATTTGAGTGAAAAAAATATCATGTTTTATGAATAAATTTGGGGGTGAAAGTGGTGGAAAAGAAAAAAGTAATAGTAGGGGCATTGATCTTTATAGGCAAGATTGGAGTATACTGTGGCTGCTTTCTTTTTTTCCTGATCAAATGCCTTAAATTGCCACCTTTTCCTTATGGAATGATGGAATGATGGAATGATGGAATGAAGTTTATTTTTTCTGTTTTATAAATGGATCAGTAAGATTTGATAACAACAACAACAAACAACATACCTAGTGAAATTCCACAATGTGGAGTCTGGGGAGGGTAGAGTGTACACAGACCTTACCTTACCTCTACCTTGGTAGGTAGAGCGGTTGTTTTCGAGAGACTCGGCTCAAGACAAAGAATAGTAAGAGAAATGGTTAGACTCGGACATGAAATTTAAAGCAGTGTGAAAATACTTTTATAAAAAACGAGTAAGCCACGATAGCGCATTCTGAAAAAGAAGCAGTAACTAACGTAAGTAAGATAAGATAAAGATAAAGATGAAACAAGATAAAGATAAAATAAGATAAATATAGTATACTAGATAACACATAGCATCAGAAATCAAATGGGTAACTATAAAATAATATTGCACCTGCTAGTATGGTAGGCTAAGCGGGCCTACAATAATAACACTACAATTACTCATTTGTAAGCGTAATTAGGACTATGCTGGACTACCTACTACCCTTCTAACCTAATCTGTGTCCTCCATAACCCTCATCTAAGGTCATGTCCTCAGTAAGTTGCACCTGCGTCATATCCCGTCTAATCACATCTCCCAATACTTCTTCGGTCTACCTCTACCCCTCCTAAACCCGTCCAGAGCCAACCTCTCACACCTTCGCACTTGGGAATTTGTGTCCCTCATCTGCACGTGCCCGAACCATTTCAACTTAGCTTCCCGCATCTTATCCTCCACCGAGACCACTCTCACTCTGTTTCGGATATCATCATTTATAATTTTATCCCTCCTTGTATGCCCACACATCCATCTCAGCATCCTCATCTCCGAAACTTTCATCTTTTGGGTGTGCGAAGTCTTGACCGGTCAACATTTCGCCCCATACAGCATGATCGGTCTAACCACCACCCTATATAACTTACCTTTAAGTTTTGGTGACACATTTTATCGCATAACACTCCAGATGCGAGCCTCAATTTCATCCACCCTACCTCAATATGATGTGTACCGTCGTCATCAATCTCTCCATTCCTTTGGATAATAGACCCGAGGTACTTGAAGCTTCCTTTCTTAGGAATGACCTGAGTACCAAGCCTCACATACTCGCCTATCTCAGGGTCGCTTCTTCCTTTCTTAGGAATGGTCTGAGTACCAAGCCTCACCTCCACACCTAGGGGTGAGCACGGGTACAGGGTACCCAGATACCCGATCGGAACCGATACTAACGGGTAGGTTCCGGGTAGATATATTATAATAGCGGGTAGGGTCCGGGTAGTAAAATTAAGAACCGATCAATGTCGGGTCCGGTTCCGGTTCCGGAAAATAGAGACAGGGTACGGACCTAATCTAACCGATACCCGGAACCTATAAAATATTAAATATTTTAATTTTTTTTAGAAACATTTGGACCACTTTTAACTTTTTCCAAAATTATTTGTTGCACGCCTGCACATTGATTTTCCCCACCCCAAGACGTAAATATTTTATCTTTTTCACCTCTTTATGTTTCTGTTCTATTTCAGGCGATACTCATCTTCAATTTGTATTACTTTTTTATTTGAAATGTAAATCTATTTTTAAAATTTGTGTATATTTTTATAGTTGTGAAAATGAAATTTAGGAATTTACTAGTATAATAAAGCTTTTCTTTTGTATCGATGAGCTTATGAACACGATAATAAGTTTAATTCAGACATTTTCAAATTTATTTTGAAATCAACACGTTCAATTAATTGAGTGTCAAATTTGGCTTGCAATTTTAGGTTTTGGTAACAGAATTAGTTTTTCTACAATGAATAAGTTTTCTAAAACTTCTTATAAGGGTACTAAAAACTCCGATTGCAGGCTAAAAAACTACTTGATGAAATTATTTTAGAACTCTTTTTTATTCTCATAGGCTTAAAAATTATTGCTTAATTTGTGTTTTTTATTTACAGGATACCCGGGAACCTACCCGGACCCTGCGGGTCCGGGTAGGTTCCGGGTAATGATTGCTACGGGTAGGTTCCGGGTAGTAAATTTAGGAACCGATCTTTTACCGGGTAGGGTCCGGGTAGTTAAAAAATGTTAGGGTACCCGGACCCGCTCACCCCTATCCACACCTATCTCAGGGTCGCTTCTGTTACTAAACTTGCACTCCAAGTATTCTGTCTTGGTCCTACTCAGCCTGAACCCTTTAGACTCCAGAGCCTGTCTCCAAACCTCCATCTTAACATTCGCTCCTCTGTGAGTTTCATCAATCATGACTATGTCGTTTGCAAATAACATACACCATGGCACCTCCCCTTAAATTTGTCGCGTCACTCCATCCATCACCATGGCAAATAGGAATGAGCGAAGAGCTGATCCCTGATGCAACTCTATCATCATTGGAAAGTGTTCCGAGTCTCCTACTGTCCATACCCTAGTATTGGTGCCACCTCCGCCTAATATGTGCGTCATCCACCAGTACTTTGCCTTCCTCATCCTTGATGCACCTCACGTGGTCCAAGTCCCGGGTCTTCCTCTCCCTCACCCTAGCCAGTCTGTACAACTTTTTATCCCCGCATTTTCCCTCTAATTCTACATACATGCGTTCAAAAGCCGTCGTTTTCGCTGCCGTAACCGCTAACTTTGTCTCCTTCCTCGCCATTTTATACAATTCACTATTCGTCCACTTCTCCACCTCATCCTTGCTTTCTATCAATTCCGCATACGCTGCTTTCTTTGCTTCCACCTTCTCTTGAACTTTACCACTCCACCACCAGTCCTCTCGATGCCCACCACGACTACCCCGCGAGACCCCTAGCACTTCTCTAGCAACCTCCCGAATGCAACTGACCGTCCTGTACCACATACCGGTGGCATCCGCACTACTAGCCCAAGCCCCCTTGGCTATCAACCTCTCCCCTATATCCTTTGCACTAGTCACGGTCAAACTCCCCTATTTGATTCTTAACATGTCATCCACAATCATCCTCTTCTTCTTCATCTTGATCTTCAAATCCATCACCAAAAGCTTATGTCGGGTTGTAAGGTTCTCCTTCGGAATAACCTTGCAGTCTTTACAAAGACCGTTGTCAACCTTTCTAAGGAATAAAAAGTCTATCTGAGTTTTAGCCGCCGAACTACTGAAAGTCACCAAGTGGTCCTCCTTCTTCAGGAACTCCAATTGGCTATCACCATCCTAAAAGCTCTAGCGAACTCCAAGAGTGAGACGCATCCCCCGTTCCTGTCCCCAAAGCCAAAACCTCTATACACGTCATCATACCCCCCGGAAGTGCCCCGATATGTCCACTGAAATCACCTCCTACAAATAACTTTTCAGTGGATGGTATACCTCCTATCACTTCGTCCAAATCCTCCCAAAAGCGCTTCTTCTCCTCATCATTCAATCCCGCCTACGGCGCATATACACTAATAATGTTCATATTGAATCCTCCAACTACAAACTTAATCGTCATCATCCTGTCACTGACCCTCCTAACCTCTACCACCTGATCTCTTAGCTCGCTGTCTACCAAAATGCCTACCCCATTCTTATACTTCGACCTCCCCGAGAACCATAACTTATACCCATCTACATCATTAGCCTTAGGTCCTACCCATTTGATCTCCTGGACACATGCTATATTAATCTTTCTCTTCTTAAGAATCTTAATTAGCTCTATGGACTTCCCCGTTAAAGTCCCAATGTTCCAGGACCCTATTCTTAGCCTAACATTTCCCTTACCCCACTTACCCCCTCTAACCCTCACCCCCATCCCCGTCCCTAACCGAGAACATGACTCTAGTCCACCATCAGTTACCAAAGCCACTAAAGCAAATATAAAGTAATAAACTACTCAAACGTTTACCCTAAAACAGGAATCCATGAGCAAGTAAAGCCACTACGCCAAGAATGCTATAACTAAAGACAAGAAGGGTAAATGCAGGAATGTAAAGTCACGAATCAATACAGCGAAACAACAAAATTCAACAAGGATAGGGACAAATAATGGATACGGGCAACCGGAGGTACTAACTCCAGTTGAATCGAACATGTTTGTCGTCGAAAATCACTATTCACCGGCACCGGAAGTACTGTTCACTTGAGTTTTCACCAAAAGGTCGAGTACCTGTGTAGATCGAATAGAAAAAGAACAACAAGAAGAAAGAAGAAGAGAGAAACCGACGAGAATCGGATCTGAAGCAAAAAAATTGTGCCCTACGACGTTGCTGGTGCCGAAGATGGGTCGCAACAGCGACGACGATGGTGTATTATGTGACCGTTAGCGGATGAGAGAGAGAGTAAATAAGAGTGAACGTTGAAACGAGAGCCTGGACTCCAATCGAAACACAAACAAAGAGAAGTATAAAAATAAATGAAAAAAGAAATGGATAAGAGATTATGCTTGCCGGTGAATAAATGAATGAGGTTGAGAATGAAAGAGGAAATGGTTACCTTTGTTTCTTACAAGCTATGGCTAATACATTCATGAAAATGAAAAGCAGTATAAAGCCGTGGTGTTTGAATTATTCAAAAATGTTCTCTCGGTTGTGTCAGATCCTCAAAGAATACACTATTCGAATGATCTGACATGTGTCTGTCAATATTTTTGAAGAGTCTGAGCAATATAGGTATAAAGATAAAGCATTATTATGTGGCTTAGAATATGTTGATAAATCCATACAGCCAAGGCTGCAATTTTACAATAAGGATCGCGTGTTTGGTACGATAAAAGTTATTTTTCAAATGATAAAGCACTTCTAGCAACTGTGTTGCGGTATTACATCATCTTTTAGTAAGGAAATTTATTTGTTCTCTTATGAAAGATGAAATTAATGTATATATATTAACATATAATATGTTGACTATTAAATCCTTTTTGATTTTACGTGTTTATTTTTTTGCATTTTGAATCCTTACTGAAAATATTAGCTCCACTACTATTATTTTATAAATGTAAGGTATAATCTGCGTACACTCTACCTTCCCACAACCTTCACTTTGTAAGATTTTACTGAGTATGTAGTTTGTTGTACTCTTATCTTATACATAATGATGACTAACACTTATCATGGCTTTAGGATATTTAATTCAACAATCTAGTGATGTTTAATTCTAGAAAGGAGGAACTTTTACTCTTTGATTATATGCCCCAATTTCCACTTATTAAGGGCAGCAACAACTTGTTACCTTTTAGGCGACTTACTAGTGTAAAAATTTATTTACACAATCAGGGTATAGAAGTTAAACTCTTACAAGTATGTAGCAATAAAACTAAAAATGAATTATACATCAAGCCCTTGCAAAGCTCTAAAAGATCCAACAAGTCAAGCAAAAAGCATAAAAAATTCACTCAGTATCTTCACTGAAATCAGGCTCTGGAGGCTTTTGCAGCTTCATCAGTTCCCTAGCAGTCTTAAGATTTCGATTCCTATGAACGCCTCGGAGAGCATTAGCTGCAAATCTCGATGCCAAGAACGTCGCGCCAATACTAAAAGAAGGTCCACCAGAGTTGCTACTGGCCCCCGCCAACGCTTCTGCTATTTCATCTTCTTTCCTTTGAAGTTCCATAAGTTTCCTTTTCGTGAAACGCCTCCATGCTGCTTGGATAAAGCAAGCAGCCCAAGTTCTCCAATGCTGTGAGTAGAAACGGAACGTGTGCTGAACTTGTCGACTGTGCAGCTTTCTGAACTGACTCGCGACGAATTTCAACTCGTCAGCTATTAGAGCAAAAGCCTCTACCTCCGTTAGCGCTTTCACGGTACGAGTAGAAGACGGGAGGTTAGAACCGGATTTCGGATCGAGTGCCCAAGTAAGAAGTTCCTCTCCACAAAAGTCGGATTCTTTTAACAAACTGCGGTTGAAGAAGCCGCTTCTCCCACCGTCAGTTGTCACACTCTCAAGGCGACCTCGTATGACAAAGAGCATTTCATCAACCGGATCTCCTTCTCGAACAAGGTAAGTGTTCACGATGTACAAACAGGGTTTTAGACGCTCACAAATTGCATCGAGCAATCTCTCCTCCATATTTGCAAATAGAGGCACCTGAAAATCAATAAAGGAATATAAGAAAAACAAAACTAAGCAAAAGACAATACAGTGGCGGAGCCAGGATTTTCACTAAAGGGATTCAAAACATACAAAAAGTGAACACACAGAAGTCAAGTGGATTCAACATCTACTATTTATACATAAAAAATAATTCTCACTATGTAAAAACTGTACTAACATGACGACTATTAGACGTATGTTGCTCAAACTCTTCAGGAATATTGCCAAATGTGTGTCGGGTCCTCCAAAGTAATGCATTTTTGGAGAACCGACACAGATACAACAACATTTTTGGAGGGTCTGAGCAACATAGTATGAGACAAGTTGATTCAAGGTGGGAGAAACAAATAATCCCTCCGTTTCAATTTATGTGAACCTTTTCGGAGTACGAGGGTTAAACTTTATAACTTTGACCGTAAATTGTGAGTTTGTGACATATATTTTTCAAGTTTGTAAAAATAAAATTTATATATTTAGAAACTACATTAAAAGTACTATAAGTCATGATAATTTATAATTCAAATAATTTAGAAAAAATTTAAGAAAAATGTGGTAAAAGAACCACCTCGTAGACTCCCCAAATCGTAAAGGGTTCACATAAATTGAAACAGAGGGAGTATACCAGAAGAAGCAGAATATATAATTTAGTTACCCTCTTCACTAGAGCGAGGCAAAGATGACGCTTAATATCCCTCCTGAGATCCTTGGGCAAATTCTGAACTATATTTTCTTCATCCACCCCACGTGTTTCTTGCCACTTGTACTGATCATAGCCCCTAACCCGTTCTCGGAGATCTTGTGGAAGCAATCGGTGATGCATCCACTGTTCTGAGTCACGCCTTCTAACTCTCATCTCCTCAAGTCGAATAGTAAGAGACTGAAGGTATGTCTGTGATAGCAAAATACCAAACTCTTGAGTACAAATTTCCCATGGATACGGATGCCATTATCAACACTTCAAAGAAATTGAAAATCATAAAATGAACATCTTGTTGAACAATAGTTTTGAAGCTGTATGTAAAATTCATGCGAGTCGGACTTAAATCTGAGAAATCCGTCCTTTGGCATCTCCTTGGCGTCTTGTTCGGAATTTCTTTTCTTAAAAGCCTCCTTTCCTTGAATAAACTTCTTTTGGTGTCATTTTGGGAGAAACGAGAGATGGGAGCCAAAAGAACAATAAACAACAGCAACATCTCAAAGTATAGAACTCTTAGTAGGCGTTTGGACATAAAAAATGTGATATTTGAAAGATGAAAAATAGTATTTGAAAAAAAGTTGAGAAAGGGTATTTGGAAGTTGAAGTTGTGTTTCGCCATGCATTTAACTTGGAGAAATAGAAGTTGTGAGTGGAAAAAAAATTCACTTGAAAACTGGTCTAAACCACTTTTTCAAAAAAAAAAATCAAACTAATGTATAACCAAACGCTGTTTTGTAAAAAAAAATTCGAAAATAAGGAAAGAAATTTCATGTCCAAACGGGTCCTTAGTATCGAAAGACATCATGACAGAAAGTATCCAACAAAGCTCTACATCAACATGGTACTCCACTATGGTACTTTTCAGTAACAGAGGCATAGCTTAAGATCCTAAACCTCTATTGAAATTACTATTAGTCCGAGAAATGCTATCTTTTGACATGTACCGCAATCTAAAATTATGCATAAGCTCTCTATACGTCTCATTACCACTGCAAACTATAACTATCACTGAGAGGAAGGCACTTTATCTGACACTGCAGAAGAGAGATGATATCACCATTTTGCAAGAACTTTTCTCTTGAAAATGAAGTGGCGTTATCTAATTCTTCAGAAAGAGATGCACTAAATACATTATATCAAATGTGAATGTCTTAAAGAACTCAATTTTCATATCATAGCAAATTCTTGGCAAGTCAAATTTGCTCTATTTATCCCTGCATTGGTCAAGTGGGGCCAGAAACCCGCAAATACATAATCTGCACTTTCAAGAGCTTAGTCCTAAGAGTAAGCTCCCACGTGCAATTGATCTTTCTGATCACTGTTTTTACACAATTCTCTGTTCAGTAACAATGAGGAGAAAAATCTCGACAAGATATGTCTGTCCGGAAGCTACATTACTAACATTCGGTCATTACCTGCATGTTACCAATCAACAGTGCAAAGAGAATGAGCCCGAGTATTGCTAGTGCAATTGAGAATAAAGACTCCCCTGGAAATGTGCTAGTTTGAAGTCCCTGTCCAAGGGTACTGCACAAGCAAAACATGAAAAGAAAGAAATGCCATTAGTACAAGTTCACCAAAGTTCAATCACCAATTAATGTACCATAGAACTCAATATGCAAAAATAATATAAATACTCATTTGATTAGTTTCCCGAACTCCAGCATAGTCACTTCTTTTTTTCCTGTTCAGTCCTCTGGGTAGGAAACTAAAAATAAAAGAAAATCCTACCAATAGTATTGGCCTTAACCAAATAGTGAATAGACAATATGAACCAAAAGAAGTACTTATATAATACTGGAAAATATTCACTTAGATACTTGCCTTAACCAAATAGTGAATAGACAATATGAACTGAAAAAGGCTGTCGGAATAATAATCATTACAACTCGATTATTGCACCTGATTAGCAAGAAATCCCCCCCCCCCCTCGTATTGAACAGAAAAGAACATGTAACACTGGAAGTCTGGAGCAATTCAATTAGGCACTAGACCTTTTTTTTAATACCGATAAACCTCTGAAGGGTTAGAAATAATGATATACAGGACAGAGTGGGAGTGGCCTGCGGGAAGCGAGGTTGAGATGGTTTGGACATGTGCAGAGGAGAGATACAAATGCCCCGGTGCGGAGGTGTGAGAGGCTGCCTATGGAAGGGTTCAGGAGGGGTAGAGGTAGGCCGAAGAAGTATTGGGGAGAGGTGATTAGACATAATATGGCGCAGGTGCAACTTACTGAGGACATGACCTTAGATAGGGGTTGTAGAGGGCACAGATTAGGAGGGTAGTAGGTAGTCTAGCGTAGTCCTACTTACGCTTGCAAACTGGTAGTTGTAGTGTTAGTATTGTAGGCCTGCTTAGCCTATCATTATCATACTAATAGGCGCAGTATTGCTTTTATAGTCCCTGTAGTTTGATTTTTGCTGCTATGTGTCCTTTAGTGTACTTTGTTTAGCATATTTACCTGCGCTAGTTACTGCTTACTTTTTCGGAATGCACTATCATGGCTTATTTGCTTTTGATACAAGCATTTTCATAATGCTTTAAATATTTTCTGACCGGGTCTGACCATCTATCTTGCTTTGCTCTTGCTTTTGTTGTTGCTTTGCTTATGCTTATGCTGTCTTGAGCCGAGGGTCTCTTGAAAACAGCCGCTTTACCTACCAAGGTAGAAGTAAGGTCTGCGTACACTCTACCCTCCCCAGACCCCACGTTGTGGGATTTCACTGGGTATGTTGTTGTTGTTTATAAATCTCTTATGGCCATTGGTGCACAGTTCGAAACTAGGTGAATAATGGGCCCGTACCTCCACCCTTCTCTACTTAAATACCAGGCTTTTGTCTACGACTGGATTCGAACCGTGATGTGACCCTAATTCACACATCACAAATCGTACTCACACTAGCCCAAAGTTCTGGGTGCACTTGTCTTATACCTCCCCTATAACTCGCATAAAACCCTACAGTCTTTTGAGTAATGTTTGACCTAAATATAGTTTAGCACATGGTAAACTACAATGAAGTATTTAAGCATAAACATATACTTCAAATAACAAAAGGATTTAATAGTAATTTGATGGAAAATCAACATACATTTTGCTTTGTTTTCATTCACTAGGCCATCCTGAAAGAGAGAGAGTAAATAAAGGAGATCAGAAGATTGTTAGCTGAGCTTAAAAGTAAATGTCACCTTAAATTCTGGAGTCCCCACCACAAACAGTAGCAATATTTAGTCACGAACTTCATCGAGAAAACTATGCCAGACGACAAAGCCTGCTTAAAAATTCCAAAATCAAATGGTGGATTGTCACCATCTCCAAAAGGGCATGCTTCATTTAAAACGGAACCACTGATACTGCTCCAAGCATTATACCCTGTCATGTCTTGATTGCCACAGTACAAGAAATCGGTGTTGCATGTTGCATTATGTGTACAAGCTCTTTCCCAGCATGTATCATAGCGTTCCACAGAAAGCAAATACCAAAAGGAGCCAACTATCTGAAAAAACGGAATGAGAAGAGAAGGAAGGAGAAAAAAGAGCATTGTTATACATGTGAACCTAAGACCTACAAAAGAAACCCAACAATGTATTGAGAAATATAAAATAGTACTGTTGAAGTGCGTGACCATCACATCTAAAAGCTTAATCTGTTGGAGAGAACACATTTTCATTTACTTAATCATATTCTCAACATGTCCCCTCACGTGCAGGACTGATTCTTTTTTTTATGGGCCAAGCACGTGGAAATTCTTTTTGATAATGGGTGGCGGTGAGACTTGAACCAGGACCTCTGCCTGCTCTGATACCTTGGTGAAGTGTATGACATCTCATCTAAAAGCTTAAGTTGTCAGAGAGCACGATTTTATTTGTTTAATTATGTCTTTAACAAATACGTGAAAGGTAAAATGGGTGAACAAGTTAAATGGATGACAACCAATTAACAAGTATGTGCTCATTTGGCTCATAATATAAAGAAGACGCTAAGACTTAGCATTAAATAGTCCAAAATTCCACCTCAAGATAACCTTTGCGATGGTCTTGTAAATGAACAATCCGAATCCAACTTAAAGAAAAACCATCTAATTTGCATATGATTTGCAGAACCAAGTAAACAATCTATTCTAATTAGAAAATGAAATAGTGAACTCTCTTACCGGCAATTGAACCAGAAAACAGATAAAACGCTGTGCATTTCTTTTAATTCAATACAACAGATACAGTTATTAAAGATTTCTCATAGATTCAGTTACAAATTAATTTTACTATACAGATGTAGTTTTAGCTACATCTTAGACAAGTAAGATGCTATTTACGCAGATTGCATATAAGCAAAGATTTTCCCTCATAATGATCTGCAAAAGGACAGAATACAGCAGGAAACCAAAACTTCCACCTCCCCAGAGAAGAAAAACTGACACAAAAACACAAAAAGTACTCCCTCGGTTCCACTTTATGTGTCCTAGTTACTATTTGGAGAGTCAAAGGACACTCTCTTTGACCACAATTTTTTCAAATACTTCTTAAATATTTTGAATTGTTAGCTAGTGTGACTTACAATATTTTTTATGTAGTTTCTAAATATGTAAATTTTCTTTCAAAAAGATTGAAGATTTTATGTCCGAATTCACACAAAAAATACTAATTTAAAAACAACGCAATGAATAGGTTATCTTAGCAGAAGAACTGATAGCAAACATTTCGACAATTTAATAAGTAGCTTACGTGACTAGCAAGCATGTACAATAGTAAATAGGATGCAGCACCAGCCCATGCAGTTTCAGCAAAGACACCAGTAGTTCTTTTCAATTCTGAAGTTAAGGGTATAACTCGGACAAATCTGGGGATATACTGAAGCAAAATGATATAGAGCAAAGCTTGTTTGGTAGCCAGTACATCAGAACCTGTCGATCTCTGCAGGAACCTCCCAGCTACAATCTGCATAGATCCATAAAAGGAAAAGCAAAGTGAATAACGATAAGACATTCAACAAAAGCAGCTCCATGACCTGATTCATAAAGAAATAATTTAATAAAAAGACAAAGCCTATCAGAACATTCATCGACAGTATCCTAACACGCAAAGGAAGAGAATTAGGATGAAAAAGAAGAGAAAATGCTAAAAATGGTCCCTTATCTTTGGTAATAGGTTCAAAATAGTCCCTTAAGTATCAACTGAGCAGTTTTGGTCCTTTAAGTTCGCCAAAAATGAATGCTTTTGGTGTCCGTCAAATATATACAAACTATAATTCTTATATTTAACCTGAACGGGGGGAAAATTGAACCAAAAACACAAGAAATTTCCATCAAAATTCCAGAAATCGCAACATAAAAAACTACCAGTCACAAAAATAAAAATAAAAAATTGCACCTCAAGAAGTTCACCAGACTCTTGAAATAGACCAAACATAACATAAAAGTACAAAATCTGTACTTCCAAATGTGAGTTCCCGTTAAATATTTTCTATCTTCACAGTTTCAATTAAATTTAACAACCAGAGTTCGCTAAATATGTAGAAAAAAGTGCTCACTTTTGGCAAACTTAAAGGACCAAAACTGCTCCATTGTTACTTAAGGGACTATTTTAAAGCAACTACCAAAATTAAGGGACATAAGAACAGTAAGAAGGAAGAACCTGAAGAGAGAAGGCATGATATAATAAGAAGGAAACAATATTTATAAGTACATATAAGGTCAGTGACCATAAGAGCCATGGTAGTTTACTAAAGGAAATAAAGTCGCAATCTAACAAGACACCAAAGAAATATTAAGCATTTCTTTAAACCTGAGGCAAGGGAACCACAGCAAGAAGATCGATGATAAAATAGGATCGTAAGTATCTTTTAGCAATCTGTCCAGGATCTATCACAAGTTCACCCCTTCCAAAAACCCGAGAGGATGGTGCAATATAAGCTGTACGAAACTGAAGTGCCATGTGAATAAGATAGAAAGCATCAACAACAGAACGAAGCGTTGTGGCTATCACGGCTAGCTTTCGATCAATCTGAAGGCAATTTGACTTGTTATCAAAAACCGGAAGGTAGAAAAACAGTGGGTCCACGGACACGGCAAGAATGCATGATATAACAAACAGCTTATTCCACAAGAGAAGGAATTTATCTTGAGGATCGAAAATCTTCTTCTCTGAAACTTTCAGATCTTCAGGAAATACTGCCTTAGAGACACCAAAACCGAGTGATCGACCAATTGACTTGAGTCCTTCAGATCCTTTTCTCATTCCTCCTTTAAAAGACCTTGACGGACTGCTAGTTCCATGGCCAGTACGTCTTAAAGCTTCCATTATGAAGCCACATTTATTTGCTGCTACGATGCTTCATCCAACCTAAAAAAATGTGAAGAAGCATTATGATACACAAGGAGAAATCATATGACTCAACAAATGGCCATAATAACATTGTTCATGTCGAGCCTCCTTGTCCATCAGCCATAAAATGCTTAAATGCTAAACAGTAACATCTTATGTGTTATCTTTAACTAATAGAAAAATGTCTAGTTCAACTAAGAGAGCGTTGAGAACAACCTCGAAAGACAGTGAGGGTAAGATGTAATCTACAAAAAAAAACCTAGAATGCATTCACTACAAAAAGAAAACCTAGAATTCTCTAGGAACTTCGTTGCTAATCCGTCGCTAAATTGCTCATAGCTAATAGAATTATATGATAGTCCATTGTTAATCCGCCGTTAAATGGGATTAGCGACGGATCTGCTGTTTAGCTACGGAATTTGTCCGTCGCTAATCCTGTTTTTCTAGTAGTGATTGAGTTACCACAGAATTTTCAACAGCTCATTGCGCAACAGATAGTATTTAGCCCACAGCTCCGACTGCCATTTAGTATTAATAAATCAGGCACTTACAGCTTCATAAATTTACACTTGATTTCACATTAAGGACCAACTACCCCAAAAATATAAGAACATATAACCCCCAAATATATGTGGAAATAAGTTTTCACTGAAAGAAAATTATTACATATAACCTTAACAAAAGATGTTTTAGTACCTTACAAACTCTTTTTGCTGCCCACCCAGATCTTGGGACTTGGAACCATAATCAAACATTTTGTACAGTCAAACACATATATAGTAACTGCAATAAAGCAAGAAAATCTAAGTTCAGGATTGAACTGCTACAATCTATAATTTTATTCAACAACTGATGTTTAGCTGACACAAGAATTTTACAAATTCTCAACCAAAGAGCAAAGAGGTCTACACATTAGAACATCCATTGCAACTCCAATATCCAAAGCTTTCAGGCATTAAATAGAACACCAGCTCTCTCAAAACCCTAAAGTTAAAATCTTTCTGAAGTATCATCATCTCAGTAGATACATAAATGAAAATCTTGGTATCGACTTATTAAAAATCTCAATAATATTGCTCAGACACGCAGAGGAACCTCACTTAATCCAGTAACATGTTCGAGGCCTTTTTTTAAATAACAATGTTTGCATTTGACCAGGCTATAGGACGTTTCATGACTAAACCGCTAGCCTTACCCCCACCCCCACCCCCACTCCCCACCCCAAAAAAAAAACCACTAATCATCTCTCCCCCTCTTTTATCCAGAAATGCTCCGAATTGAAAATCTTCCAAATCTCAATTCATTTTATGGATAATACATGTTTTAGGGCTGGAGCTTCTGAATAAATTTGACATGTAAATGGACTGATAATCAGGGATAAAAACCCATTACTACATAGTAGTTAGATTCTAATATCATCCTACCTCTAAAAGACTTGAGCTTTTTCCATTTTCAACCCAGAAGGCGCAAACCACATAAAATTAACCAATAAAGATTGATTCTTTATTGACAATTTCTGCTGTAAACTTGTATATAAACTCACACAAGCAATTCAGACAACAAAAACAGATCATAGCATTAACGGCAAACTAACCAGGATTCCATTTAACTAGTCAAACAATGCAAGAAAAAGAGAGGAAAAAACAGCAATAGTTTCTGCAAGTGGAGATATATAGAAGGCACAAACCCCATAAATTGAACTAATAAAGATACTCTTTCCTGACCACTTCAGCAATAAATTTGTATATAAGCAATTTCAGACAACAAAAACAGATGATACCATAACAAGCAAACTAAGCAAAACTCATTTAACTAGTCAAAAAAGTCGTCAAAAACAAAAACAAAAACAAAAAACACAGCGATAATCTCTGTAAATTTTTTTATAAGCAAAAAAGAGACAAACCCCATAAATTTAACTAATAAAGATTGACTCTTTATTGACCATTTCAGCTGTAAATTTGAACATAAGCCATTCAGACAACAAGACAGATGATAGCATAACCAGCAAACTAATCAAGACTCATTTAACCAGTCAAAAAGTAATAGGGAAAAATAACAGAAAAAAAAAACAGAAAACACAGCAATAATCTCTGTAAATTTTTAAATAAGCAAAAAAGAGTCAAACCCCATAAATTTAACCAATAAAGATTGACTCTTTATTGACCCCTTCAGCTGTAAATTTGTATATAAGCAATTTCAGACAGCAAAAAAGATGATAGCATACCAAGCAAGCTAATCAAGACTCAAAAAAACAGAAAAAAGGAAACAGAAAACTTAACTATATTTGCTAATTTAATGAATTTCTTACAAATTAAAGATATACAGAAGGCACAAAAACCCCATAAAATTTAACCAATAAAGATTGACTCTTTACTGACCATTTCAGCTTATATATTTGTACATAAGCAACAAAAACAGATGATAGCATACCAAGCAAACTAATCAAGACTAAAAAAAAAAACAGAAAAACTCAATTATATTGCTAATTTAACGAATTTCATTACAAATAAAGATATACAGAAGAATAATACTTAGATCAAGAAAAGGGACTTACAGTTGAAGTCTTTTAAGGTTAATCTATGAACTAAGGTGCAAAAAGAACAGGAAAAAGTGGGGTTAAAGGGTGTGTGAAAGCAAAAGATAAAGTCAAAAAAATATTCAAAAGATATAAATATGAACACTAAAATGAGAAGTCAAAAGTGAGGAACATATAAACATAAGTTACTGTAATAAAATAGACCAAGTTGAAGAGAAGAATAGGGAGCTTCCCACCCACCCCCAACCAACCAACCAGAAAAGGACACCTCTTTCTCTTGGGCTAGTGCCGATCATTTAGGCACATCTCGTGTGATTTGGCGTAAATCAGAAAGCTGAATATAAAAAAAACACCCTTTTTCACAAGTTTTTTTGTTTCACTTTTTATTTTTTCAATAACATATTTCACGAACTCCACACATAGCGGAAGCTTAGTGCACCGAGCTGCCCATTATTATATTTAATTTCTAAAAAAAATAAATGTTTGAGTTTGGTCTGAATAATATTTTCTTATTGTCATGAAATGACATATTTCTTTAGTCTTAATTTATGTGATAATATTTAAATAATATAAAAATTAAACTTTTTTAAAAAATGTGTGTAATCAAATACTCTTATACAATTCCTCTTTCGATCTATTTTAGTTGTCATGATTATTAAAATAATTAGTAAATTTAATCGTGTTTCGCGCAATGAAATTAACAATATAATTATTTTTCTGCTCGCAATATTTAGAAATAACACTGCTGATGCAATCTCATTGTTTTTATCTAATAAATGGTTATGTGAAAAAAATATTCTTAGTCCACTTCTAGATCTTAAAATTCTACACATTTTTAATTAAGATTGGAAATAAACATTTAACTTTGATCCTCCCATCTCAATTATTTTCTTAAGATTTCTATAGAAAATATCTTTAAGAACTTTTATTTTGAAAATTTGAGGAATTTTGACAAAGAAAAAGAACCAGCAAAAAACAATTTTTCATCTGATTATATTCTCATCACCTAAACCCTAATTTATTTTTTACTTTAAAAATTCTTTTATACTCTTTTTGCAATTTTTGTTGTTCATTTATCCTTTATTTGCTTATCTTTTTCCCTATTTGTTTCCCATCTTTATAATTTTCTCTCATGTAATACTACCCCTTATATTCATTTCAACATTATTTTGTGGTTCCCATCTTTCCTCTTTTCATTTTTCATTTATCTTTTTCTATTTGTTATTTTATTTTCTTTCTCGTACTCATAATAATATTTAATTCTTCAAGAAAATCAGAAACTACTATTATCCTTTTCCGAAATAACCAAGTCAACTCTCCATTCTCCCTTTACTAATTTTTATGGAAATTTTCAAAAATTAGTTCTCTTTATTGATTTTTTTGTGTGTTGTATTTAAAATAATTAATTCAAAAATCACTTCATAAATAATCTTAAAGAGAGAGCAACTGGGAAAAAAAGATTAACTTAGTTTAATCAAGGCATAATCAAGTTATTTTGGATGACATATAGGCATAATCAATTTATTTTCCGAATCAAAATTAACTCTACGACATTAGTTTAATAAATTGAAAATTGAATTACTATCTGTGAAATTAATCCTGACATAGTATAACATGCATAAGAGTAAAACATACCCAATAAGCTGCAGTGAAATCAACAATACCAGTAGAGAGGTGAATAATAATACATAACTCCCATTAACCAATTTTGAGGATTTTATCACGTACATCTATATACTTAATTTGCATTACACAGACTCTTATTTTTTGTAATTAAAATGATAATCATGATCTTAAATACCTGTAATGGTTATAATCACACCATTAAATAATTAGAGAGTTGTAACAAAGATTAATTTACATATTAAATAATTTGGGGTTAAAAATATAAATATGAAAGGTTGGGAGTTATGGATATTACTGAAAGAAATAATCCCATGATTACTTTCATTAATTGAGAGAGTATTTATACAAGTTACATATTTTCATAATAGGGGAATCTTATTCATATTCTACTCCTAAAACCTTATTCTATTTGGATACTAAATATACAATTATGATAATACAAATATTATGGTAAGTGTACAATACTAATTACACTACAATATTACCTAAACTAGGAGACTACAATATTACCTAAATATCTACACTATACTCGGTTTCTATACACAATCCGAGAGCCCCATATACACACAATATACATGTATATTGTGTATATGGGGTATATTTAACACACACTTGCATGATCATAGGCGGTCTCAACACGAGGCTGTCCCTAAAATCTTCAAAAGGGACCGAGGGAAGACCCTTTGTAAAGATGTCTGCAATTTGATATCTTGATGGGACATGACATACGCGTACCTGACCCCGAGCAATCTTTTCGCGGACAAAATAAATGTCCATCTCGATATGCTTAGTGCGTTGGTGCTGAACCGGATTACCAGAAAGGTAGATGGCACTAATGTTATCGCAATAAAATAAGGTTGCCTTTTGAATGAGACAATGAAGCTCCAAAAGCAAATTATGTAACCAACATGATTCCGAGACCACATTAGCTACCCCTCAATATTCCGCCTCGACACTTGAGCGGGATAGAGTCGACTGACGCTTGGCAAAACAGGAGACCAAGTTGTTGCCAAGAAACATACAATATCCTGACGTAGACCGTCTGGTGTCGGGACAACCACCCCAATCAGCATCTGTATACGAGACAATTGTGGACGTCGAGGAAGGATATAAATGCAACCCATAGTCAAGTGTACCTTCAATATACTGAATGATGTGTTTGAGTGCATTCATGTGCTCAATTCTAGAATCATGCATGAACAAACACACTTGCTGGACAGCATACGTAATATCCGGTCCCGTAAAGGTAAGATATTGAAGGGCCACTGCAAAACTGCAATAGCGGGTCGGATCCTCGTAGTGAATTCAGATATTTACTAAAAAGATAAAATTATTATATCTGAATTCACACTATAACTATGTACAAGCTTGCAACAAACAAATATAGTAACAAAATATGATATATTGCTAATTATAGCGTGTTCTTCAAGCTTGAATTTGACAAATACTTCTCACAAATAAAGACATGTCATTCTCCCCACTTTCTAACAAATACAAATTATGCACAATAATTATATATAAAATTAATAATTATTAAAAACCCACCAATAATGAGAAGAAAAAGATTAAAAAAAGAAACTTTTTGTGAAAAGAGTTTCAAATGAAAAGGAACAAAATACTAATAATGAAGAATTGAGAAGAAAGCAATGGAATGGAAAAGGAAGAATGTTATGCAGTGGAAATCATTTGCTTTAATATTTATAGTAACCAAAAGAATTAGTAACATAACATGAAATGAAAACTAACGTATATTTGAGTAATTATTGCTGAATGAGTATTAAATGTATTAATTGTACTTAATTGGGTTTTATTACAAACATACTTAATTTTGCAATAAGTAGATGCTGCTAGGCTGTTGCAGTAGGGCAATGCGCAGTTATGCCCTTATTTTTGGATGGACTTTAATTTGTGTCCATTAAAATGAAAGTATTTAATTTTTGCTATTCATCTAAAACCTCAGGGTTTCGAGTTCGAATTTCTACTCCGACGCAAATTTAAAAAAAGATGCTAGGCAAAAATTGCCTGCAAACTCTGCTCCATAGGACAAATTGACTACAAAACTCTATCTTAAGACATATTTTTAGGCAAATAAAAAAATTTAAAGATTTCAAATTTGAGTACATTTATTTGGGCTTTTATTGGTGAACAATTAGTTAATAGCTTATAGCAGGAATTAATCCAAAAAAATGCAGAAAAAAGGAGGAAAATGCCAAAAGAAAGGAGATAAAAGATAAATGCAAATGATGATCATACAGATGTGTCATATCACCTTGTCAATGCCTAGTTTATTATATAAATAGATAGAGAGATTAGTTAAATAATATTTATTATTTAAAAAGGAAACATAGAATAAATGATATTTTTCACCTTTATGTTTACTTTAATAAGTGTGGAGATAGATTAATATGATGTAAAATAAAAATATTAATTGAGATCAAAGAATAAATAAGGATAATTTAATCAAATTAATCTGTTAATTAATGTTTTCTTATGTGACATGCAAAAGACAAACATAACAAGTAAAAATAGACCGCATCGGAGGGAGTAAATATAAACATGCACACTCATATTAGTTTTTATCAATGTGATTACAAAACTTAATTGAGACTTGATTTCTTAAAATTTCAAAAATTAATCTACCCAGCTCAAACCTTGATATAACAAGTTTTTTTTTTTTTTTGTATAAATATTTCAAATCTTATAAATTATTTTTAATGATTAGAAGTTATACACATTTTCAATATTCTTTGTTCTTTTTCGTATAAATAAATCTCATCTTATAATTTGTTTTAATGATAACGTTACCAATAAATTCAATAATTTTCTTTTTAGTTCTCACACTGACCCATACTTCTCCTTACTATGTCGTCGGTGAGCAAAGACTTAGTCACGTGTTGACTTGAAAAAGTGGTCACTTCCTTAATTCCTTTTTCCTTTTATATACTCTCTTCTATTCAAAATGATTATCTTATTTTAAGTTGACACAAAATTTAAGAAAATAAAAAAAAAAATTAAATTTTATAATTTTAAATTAAAAATATATTGAATGTACAAAAATGACCTTTAATTTTATATTATAATCTTTAACATGCTATGTGAAAAGTTGGAATGATAGGGTTGCCAAAAAAGAAAAAAAACATTTTTTTAAAACAGACTAAAAAGGAAAGTAAGACAAATTTTGAAACGGAGGGAGTATGAGGTTAGTTTTACTCGGGTTCGAGCCTTGTTGGGTACAAAGTCGTTTTTATCACGTGATACTTTTCGACGCTAATATTTTAACACGAATTCGAATTTAATCAAGCCCCAATACATACCCAAACACTGAGTGAAAACAAAACAAAATAATTTTTTAGAGTTGAGCCCTTCGTAAGGACTTATGTTAACACTTATATAATAGTCAGTCATCAATCGGAAGCGGGCAAGATGGTGATCAGGGTCGTTCCTATACTTTTAAGGGCCCGGTGCGAGAAATAAAAAGATGTTCTTTTTTATTCACATAAAAAATTAAAATTAACTAACTAATCAATATTTTAAAAAATAAATTAGGGTATAGAATTCTGAAAGAAACGTTTCTTTGATACATCTTTTGGACCTTTTTCGATTAAGGGGGGGGGGGGCGACTGTTTGGGACTTGGGGCAAATTTGATTTTGTGTTTAAAAAAAGTCTTTCGTTGCTCATTGGATTTGAACACACAACCTCTCAATAAAGAAGGACTTTTGAAATGAGCCCTCAACCCCTATGCTACAACTCTCACTAATAAGATTGGAGTCATTTTTAATACATATCTTAATATTTAAAATAAAAAAAAAAAAAAAATATTCTGGAGCGGAGACCCCCGCCGGCCGGGTATAGAATTCTGAAAAAAAAACGTCTCTTTGATACTTGCTGACAAGTTAGCTATCAACAAGTTTTTTATGTCTCGTGAAATTGTAATTACCTTTTTTATTTTTTAAAAAATTATCTAAGTACTTTTAAAGTCCATCAAAAAAAATTTATGAATCACAAGAATTGTCAAGCCATATGGCCTAACAAAAAGAAATATATAACGTAATTCTATTATAATACCTAAGCTTGGCTATCCAATTATTGCAAAAATTGTTTTGTCGTTTTCATTATCCATATCTTCACTTATCAATTTGGTGAAGAGCACATTTTTATCTGCTCTTAACGCTATTCTATATTGTGCAAATTTGCGAAGGAGTAACGCCTTTTGTTGTTGATGGTTTTCACTTATCAAGGATCATAAAGTAATTGTTGGATCCTTTCGTTGTTACTTCTAGTTCTCAATTGATGAGTTGCTATTTTTTCTTCTCTCTTTTAGATGTTTAATTATATATATCTTTCTCTTTTCTTTTATAATATTTATTGAGAAATCGCACGGTGATGACAATACTTCGCTTGACTTGGTATTCAAGTTCTAATGTTGATTATTTAGATATTTAGAACCCAATACACGAAAAAATTGTGGTTCATCATTCACAAAATTAAAAATTCTCACTTAACCTTTCAATTTGATTTGTTCGTTATTGGTTCATTGAGATCTTTAGAATATTCAATGCTTTAAAGGGTAGCCGGTATTTTCTGAAATAAGGATAGAGCATTAGAAAGTAAATTGTATTTTAATTAATGTGACATACATTTTGTAATTGTTAGTTGAAAAGTTATTCTTATGTTTTTTAATCATTTGAATATACTAACAATATTAGCCAAACGGTGACAAATTTATCATTCAATATATATGGTTTTTTTTAGCACAGGAGATAATTTGAGAATTTTATTTTTGCCTTTTTGTTATTGCGTTGCCGTGCTTATGTCTTTTTATTGTTACTAAAAAATATTGGTCATGTTTTGATTTGTTTTGACTGTTAATTTGGTTTTTAAATATCTAAGTTTTGCAATATATATATATATATATATATGAGTCTATAAACTTATATGTTTACTTTATTTTATGAAAGAAAAATTAAAGAAGACTTTAGATTTCACAAAATATATTTTGGGATTACTTAAACTTTTCATGACCTCGCAAGGCGTGGCGCGGGCAAATTTTCTAGTACGAGAATAAGGGAGGAAAATTGATCTACTTAATGAAAAGTAGGATATTTTTTTGCATCATACTTGTATTATTGGTTTTTATCAATGGATTGTGGTGAGATGGCTGGGGTCCTCCACCTTTAATGAGAGGTTTTGAGTTTGAGCCTAGAAATGAAAAATTTCTTTGTTGAAAATGCTACCTCAAAATGGGCCTTGTAATGCGCAATTTAAATTTAATTGGGCTCCAATTCGGTACTGGACACAAAATGAGAAATCAAAAAACAAATATTATTGATTTTTCTTTTTCTATTCTCCTTTATGTGATGGAGTGGCAATAAAGTGAATAAACTAGTTAGAGCAATATGAATAGATTTGGTAGTCCTATCTGGCTTATCCATTTTCATAGAGTTCATGTGATTCTTCAACTTGAAAATACTTTTCACTTGATTTTACACTACGACATGGGGAATGCAACATATTAAACCCACACAATAATGAATAATAAGTATAAGAGGAAAACATTTTTTTGTGCGAAATTTCCTTCAAAGGCACTGTCTTTAATTTTTGTCTCTCAAATTTGAAATCTTTAATTTTTGCCCTTCGCTTAAAACTCATGAGTCGCAGGTTCGAACCTCTGCTCAAGCAAAAATTTTAAAAAAAATTGCAAGACAGAGGTTTGTAGCAAAATTAGGCCTATATCGGCAAAAGTTTGCCTTAAGGCCTAATTTTGAATAAAAGTTTGTCTTATGACAAATTTCTGCCGAATAGACCTAATTTTACTCGAATAGGCATAATATTGCTACAAATCTTTGAGGGCAAATGTACTTAGCTAATTAGACTAAGTTGTTATAGTTTAGAGTAAATCTTATCTTTATCATTAGTCAAATTGAGATCACATCTTTATCATTATCATTATCATTATCGTTTGTTTGATGATATCTTTATGTTTTAGGATTCTTTCCATGTAAAGGGATTTCACCCACTTAATGTTTATTATAGTAATTTATTTGTAATTATATTGCAAGTAAAAATATGTAAAGATATTTTATATCAGTGCACGTAAATTTAAAAACAAGACTAATAACCCTAAAATTTTGCAAGTAATGCTAATGTCTCCAATAATGACAAGATTGAACAAAAACCTAATGTATCCATTAATATAGCAAAGATAACCAAAACCACAAAAGAAATACTACTAATAGTAAACAAGTACAAAACATAAGTTTAAAAAATGAGTCATGTTAAAAAACCCTAAAATTTAAGACTAAGACTAATTAATTAATTAACCTATGCAAGAACAACCAAAACATTGAAACCTCCAATGATCACAACTTTCATTGCCACCATTCCACTAGCCGGAGCCGATGCGTATCTAATAAATAATATGATTGTGTAAATATATTTATTATTGATGTCGATGCATATAATACTTAAAATGGTTGGGGTCGAGGGAGGAGGGTGACCAAGATTGCAAAAAAAGAAGAAGCTAATGTCTCAAAATAATATACCAAAAATAACCAAACTAAAACCACAAATTAAAATGCTAGTAATAAACAAAGACCAACCAACACAATGTTAAAAAAACAACCTAAAATTTAAAACTAAGACTACATTAACCTATGCATGCAAGAACAACAATAGTTGCAAATATAACAATGAACCCTCCAGTGATTCCAAATTTCATGCCACCACATCCACTAGCCGGAGCCGGTGCCAGAGGCAGAAATTCCACCGGAGAATCCACCGGAGCCGGTGCCAGAGGCAGAAATTCCACCGGAGAATCCACCGGAGCCGAGGCTGGAGAATGATCCTTTGGTAAACTATGTTGAGGTGACAAAACTTTAACTTCAAGTTTTTGGCCATTTTCACAATGACCATTTGCTCCACTTATGAAGAAAAATGGGCCTGAATTGTCAAGCAAAATCTTGGTTTGTCCATCTTGATATGATTTAATGGGCTGGGCCTTGTTGCAATTGTTGTAATCTTCTTCATTCACTTGTAGTACTGAGTCTGAGTTTGG
Organism: Anisodus acutangulus; assembly: GCA_029783415.1. Classification (NCBI taxonomy): domain Eukaryota; kingdom Viridiplantae; phylum Streptophyta; class Magnoliopsida; order Solanales; family Solanaceae; genus Anisodus; species Anisodus acutangulus. Next base: position 791,340 of record CM056511.1, read on the forward strand.
ATCATACGTCAAAACTGTAAAAATATGAGGAAAATTAAACAAGATAATTAGAAGGGTAAAGATAAATTAATTAACTTCTTATGGGGTGAAAAATTATATTTATCTAATAAGACAGGACTTGGAGCAACTACTAAATTATCTCCAAGTTATAGGTCACGATTTCGAGCCATGAAATCAGTCAGTAATATCTGTGTCGGGGAACGTAAGGTTGTCTACGTTATGGTCCTTCCTCGTAGTAAGGGCATGCTCCCTTTTTTATCTAATAAGATAGGCCCATTACTTAAAGAAAATTATTTAAGTTAGATATATATGGGAGTAAAATTTCTCCTATCACAAGTTAAACTATATTTTTATAAAAACGAGATAATGAATCATGAATCGAAGCTAAAATATTACAACACTGATGTATTAAACAACAAGGAAAAATATCGTAATATAAACTATCGGAAAAAAGAGACAAAAACACAAAGAAAATAAAACATAAACTACTAGCATGAAATGAACATATATATGCATGCAACTTTTATTCTAATTTTGGAGAACAAGGAACCTTCCAACATCTTCCTAGAAAATAACTTCGAAAACACAAAACTAACACGACGAAAAAATAGGAAGTTAGCCACGAACTACTTTTATTGCTAAACAATAAAATACGTCGCTAATTCTATCAAACGACATATTATCAAAAGATCACATTAAATACAAGCTATTCAGCAACAGACTAGCGATAAACTTTATTTTATAATTAACACGAACAACTTCTGCCGATAAACAACAAAAATCCGTCAACGAATATAAATAAATAATTACCAATATAATCTCCAATCTGAAAACGATTTTTCTCAGCCCACTTATTAAATTCATTAGGTGAAGAAGGTATCTTCCAAGAATTTTCTTTTCCATCAACAACAAATTCTCTAGCTTCACCAAAACAACTTATGAAAAAGGTAATCACAAGATAAGTCAATAAAGAATAATCATAAATTTTCATTTTCTTTCTCTTTTCCAAGAAAAATAAGAAGTTATAAGTGATGAAAAGAAATAGCAAATAAGGAATTATATATAAGTTGATGAGAGAATCGTAGGGTTTATGGGCTTGTGGCAATTTTTATCAATATAATATATAATAAGTTTTTTATTTGTTGAGGAGTCTAGGTTCGGAATGAGGTTCGGAGTGATCGAAGCTCTGTGAAGTTGACACGTGGAGATCATGATAAGCCAAAAAAGAGGTTTGTAAATTTTGAATTATGATATTTAAGTGAATTTTTCTTTGTCATTTATTATTCTTAATTACTTAATTAGCATAATGAGCCGTTTCATTTCATAAGTCTGAGAGAACTACAAAAAAAAAAAAAATCCAACGTATTTTTGGGTGAAATTCCACATATTGAAATACTCTTTTGGAATGTAAATTACGTTAGAACACTATCGAAAGTACTTCTGTAAATACAAGTACAAGGTTCGGTTCTCGTATTATCCAAAATATAATATAATATATATTTTTCTCTTACTATAAATTTTATTGTTATCGGTATTAAGGGTCAACCCTCATGATTTTTGAAGTCCACATATTTCTTCTTGCTATATATATCTTACAATTATAGGTATTGAAAGTACTTTTATGAGAGCATAACTAAGAAAAATAAGTGTATACTTCGGTATTTTTGGAATTAGTCGAGGTGTTCGACAATTTTTTTCTTGCTATAAATCTTACCATTATAGGTATTGAGAGTACTCTTATTAGCGTATAAATAAGAAAAATAAGTGCATGCTTCGGTACTCTTGGAATTAGTCGAGTGCACACAAGCTAGCCCAGACATCACGATTATCAAAAAACAAAAAATAATTCCGTTGCCGGGATTTGAACCCGGGTCTCTTGGGTGAGAGCCAAGTATCCTAACCAACTAGACTACAACGGATGTTGTTGTTAAATTAACGTTGAGTCTTACTTGTTGCTATGTTTGTCTAACAATCGAAGGTTGTAGTGTAATATATAAGATACCTCGAACCCTTAATCAAATGTTTTGAATAGAGAGTTTTATTTCCTTAAATGTAACATACACGGTACGAATTAAGATTAGTCAGGCTAGTGCATATAAATACATGATAGTTATACCCGAAAGAGAAAAACTAAAGTCCAAGTTTAAAAAAGCTAATAACGACGTGAATAATTGAAAACTCATTAAGAGATATCATAATCAATGATTTATAGTTCTATTTCCTTAAATGTGACATACACAGTACCGATTAACATTAGTCAGGCTAGTGCATGTAATACATGATAGTTATACCCTAAAGAAAAATAACTAAAATTTAAGTTTGAAAAAACTAATAACAATGTGACTAATTGAAAACTCCATTAAGAGATATCATAATCAACGATTAAGATCCTCTCTACCCTCCCCCGGATAGGGGTAAGGTTTGCGTACACTCTACCCTCCTCATACTTCACTTGTGAAATTACACTGGATATATTATTGTTGTGTATAATCAACTATTAAGATATTCATAATAATAGTCTTGGTCAATATTTACCATTTAGATGAATGGAGCTTGGATTTATTACCCCTTCCAATAGCATTTAATTATTAACTTGCCCCGTGAGTATATACACAAATGGATTTGAATTGAGTTGGAGTTGTATTTAGGAACGAGGAATAATGAATGTAGTTGGATTTCAATTAAAGGATAGCAAGAAGAAGAAAAAGGGTTCAAACTAAAACAAATGTATAGAAAAGTGATTCTTTTTTAATATATGATTCATTGCCGGTAGAATGAAAATTTTAAAATTAAATCATTTCTATAGAATAGTGATTCTTTTTTAACAAATTATAAAAAAGAAAGTATGCCGCATATTAAGATAGTTTGTCTCCGAGCTTTGTTCAACGATTAGGATATTACAATGAAGAATACAATAAGTACACATCATGAGTTCAAATCCTACTATAAACCAAGTCCGGTATTTAAATGAAGAAGAACAAAGAGCAGAACCTATTACTGACCAAGTTTCGAACCTATAAACCGCCGATTTCTTGGCTATTAAAAAAAGAAGGGGGGGGGGGGGGAGGGCGGGGGCAGTAGTTAGTACACTCCAGTAAGTCAAATGATTCACCTTCAAAATCAAAATAGTCAGAGATCACAGATGGGAGTATACAAAGTTACAAACAAAGCTGCAGCAACATACAAAGCGTTCACACTTAACAACAGTAAAAGCCAAACTAGAGGTGGAGAGATTTATATGCTCTCAGTTGAGGAGTGTTTTGACTATGGACTTGGTATTCAGCTTCTTCAAGTCTGTGTAAGACTGACCACATCCCACAAACATGACCGGGGCTCCAGATATGTAAACCATCGACAATGCAGCTCCCACCTGCGCCAAACGTTGAATATCAGAATACAACAGCAGCAACTACTACGCCTTAATCTCAAACTCAAGTGGGGATCGGCTATATGAATCTTCATTAGTCATGTCGCTCCATTTAAGCTCGTCTCAAGCCAATAAAAATATACTAGAGGCTCTTCATACCAGTATATAAACATTGTACAAACATGACTAAAACCTATTAATCAGAATGATAATCAAGTAGGTAGGAAGAATATTAGCATCTAAAGCTCGTAAAGAAACATAAGCAGGCACCAAACTAGTTGATGCAAAAAACCATGACCGTGTACCTTATCATCAATGGTGTCAAACTTTGTAAGGAGAATACCATCGATCAATCTTGGATTTGGTGATGGTGAAAGGTCACCTAATTTCTGCAGAAACAAGAGAACATGTCAAATGAAGGGACACAAGCATTGAAGACATAGGAAGTTATCGTAATGATTATAGGCAAACCTGGTTAAACTTTGATAACTGATCAACAGCATCGTTTCCGACTAGCGCCTCACCAACAAAAAGGATCAGATCTGGACTGTTGACATATATAAGCTTTGAAAGAGCTCGCATCAGTGGCTCATTATCCTGTGGAATATGATAGTTGTGAATAAATGCGGAGGAAGTGAAACATAAAACAAGAATAGCTCAGCTTACAAGGGTGGATGTTGAAACTAAAATAGGAAACCCCTGTCTAAATCCAACACATACACAGTATCCAAGAAAATATTCTACTACTCTTTTATGTACCAATAAGTGGAGTTATAAAATCAATACCCAGAACTCCTACAGGGACTTGAAACTGCAATAGCAATGACTACAAGTAGAAGTGTGGCAAAGAGGCGGGTCAGGACCGGATATGGACGGCTCGAAAACAGGTTAAATAAAAACGGATAAAATATTCGATCCACCCATATTTAACACGGATAAAAAATGGGTTAACCTACGAATAATATGGATGTCCGTATTATCCATGGTTTCAGGAATAGTTGGGGAAGAACAAGCTAAAAGCCAAAATACGAATAGACTCCAGGAAGCACGAACTCATGAAAAATAACACGTAGACAAATGGGTATTGATAATATGGATATCCATATTATCCATCTGGATATCCATATTATCCATCTGGATATCCATTTTTGAGTGGATAATAAACACATTTGATCCATTTTCAAAAAGGTCGGTTACCCATGTCTAATGTGTCGGATTGGATAGCTACTTGTTCTTTTAACCATTTTTTCAGCCCTAACTACAAGGTAAGAAATTCAAAAGATCAATCATACCTGCATTCGACCAGCTGTATCAACAAGAACAACATCTGAACCATTTCGATTAGCCTCCTGGATTGCTTCCTTGGCAACAATAGCAGGATCCTTCTCATAGCCCTTCTCAAATATTGGGATCTGATAAGACAATTCTATGTCAGAAACTAAATTGTATAATCTCCGCCCCAGCGAAGACCAAGAATTTCAATAAGCATAAAATTTCCAACCATGGCATATACCTGAAGTCTACGTGCATGAGTACGCAACTGCTCTACAGCTCCTGATCGAAATGTGTCACAAGCAGCCATCATTACATTGATCTTGTGCTGCTGAAGCCAATAAGCAACCTGCAGAATGGCATATAAGCACCCCCCCTCAAAAGATATACAAGTGCCCTTGAAAGTAAAGAAAAGAGGGCAATTTTAGTTTACCTTGGCAAGATTGGTAGATTTTCCAACTCCATTAACTCCTACAAAAACCACAACATATGGTTTTCCTTGTTCCTTTGTGGCATGAACATCCCTCAAGATATCAATGGAACGTTTAGGAGTTAATATGCGAACAAGGGCCTCCTCCATTGCTGCCTGGTTCGATCAAAATTCGACACCCCATATTAGTATGTTCAAACAATACCAAAAAGTAAAAAATAGGTTGAAAGCAACTATTTGACTTTAGGGGTATGATTTCAAAGACCTTGGACTTAAACACTTCTTAAGTGTCATTGTTCCTCCAAGTTCGAGTACTTCAAAACTAGGTTCCAACTTTTTTACCTGAACTGTTGAGGAAATTCTTGTAAATGAGCCAAGCTTTTTACCCTCCAGACTTGCTGCCACCGATTCACAAAGCTTTTCAGCAATTTCCTCAGCCTGTAAGACTGTAACACTCATTAACCGAATTATAAAACGAATACAACTGATAGAAATATGCTCATCAATCAAAGTATTTTACCCTTCTCTTCTCTTCTCTTATTCCAGCTTTTGGGGAGAGGAAGGAGAAAGAAAGGGGACATGGAAGAGTAAAGCAACTGTAAACTTACCACATTCTTGGTCATCAGCCTGTCCTTTAGAGCTTTTAAAGCTGGCTCTAAGTCAGCTTTGTCCAAATTTGCCTTTCCTGCAATACTGGAGAAACAACAACAATCCACGTTACGTCCAGCATTTAACAATCAGTAAAACTTATCTGTCTGTTTTTTCCCATTTCTCTTGAACATTTTCAGCTTTTCATATAAAACCCCCAAAGAAAATTATACTTCTTTAGTGTCTGATAATAAAATTAGGCCAATTTCACGGTGATTATGTATGGAGATGGGTGAAATCCTTTCTGATCTATATATATACTCATTGACCCATGTTGTGAGGCCTACATGATAGAAATATCAGCCATTCCATTAACTAATTTTCATAAAGATGAACTCTTTTCTTTTCACGAACGCGAAGAAAATGACCAAGACATAATTAATAAAGTAATTAACAAAGGGAAATGACTTTTTCCTTTCTAAAAACAAGGGATGATGAGAATTACCTTTGGAACATGGATGAGAACCAACCTTTCTTCTTTGCCTCGACCTTGCTGTCTTTTCCTGGCTCCTCATCCTCCTCCTCAGTTTCACTATCACTACTCAAAATCTCCTCCTTATCCATCATACTCTCACCTTGAACTGCTGCCACAACTGCTATATTTTCATTCCCATTCTCACTCATAGGATCCGTGAAATCCAATTTTGACTCCTTAGGTTTATCATCCCAGACTCTATTCTTCTTTATCTTTTTTGTAGGCTCTGCCTTGGATTCCTTTACAACAGTAGTATCGGTTTTCTTTCCACCTTTAGACCTAAGCTTCTGTAGCTTATTTACATCAAAAGCTCCAGAACCGGAAGAACTTCTATTCTCTTTACCATTAGCCTGCACTACTACTCCATTTCCATTATTACTACCGTTAGAATGCCCATTTTCCAAGGCACGACTTTTTACTTTATCGCCATCCCCACCATCGTTTCCTGATTCAGCACCACTCTTTTTTTGATTACCTCCATTCATGATAATGCCTTTCTGCACTTGTCCTTGCTTCTTACCAAGATTATTGTTGACAGGCATGCTCACCTGTAGGGGTGAAAATATTAGCTCATGAAAACATTGACCCGCCCAAGTTTGGGCTGATCATTGACCCGCCCATTTCAGCACATCAAAAAATTGGGCTGACGTGTAGTCCAAATTGACCTATGAGTAATCCTAACAAAATATTTTCAAAAAGATATTTTTTCTTTGATATGTTTATATAGCCATAATAAAGAAAAATAATAATTTTATTAGGTACTAAAAAAAATATAAATGAACAAACAAAAAAAATAAAATTTAGTAAGAATTGGGCGAGTTGGGTTATGACCCTCTTTTTAGCTCAACCCAAGTAACTTTTGGGAGAGTTATTAGTTAACTCAGCCTATTTTGACCCGCTCATTTAACACCCCTACTCACCTGCTTCGATTTCTTCATTTCCTCAGCACGTGCCTCAGCCTCCTTCCTAAGCTGCTGAAATACATTGTCGAATTCATTGTAAACAGTCCTTTTGGGGTCATAAATCTCTGAGAATTCCCGCTTAACCATAGAAAGCAATTCATCCACATACAATAGATGAAGAATTTTCTGATACACAGCAACAAACACAAGGCCCAGATCATTGTGAAACGTCCATTTAAGAGTGTATGCAGCTCCTGGTACATCATAGTTATATGAAGCAGCACCTGAACGTTCCTCCAAAAGACATGAACGAATCAATGTGTCAATCGGAGAGCCTCTCAGAGCATTTCCAAGCTCCTTACATGTCCAGAGGATCAAGCCCCCTCTAGTGAATATCAGTAACTGCTCTAACATCTCTGCTTTCTAAATATATACCCCTGCAAACAAAAGATCCAGGTTAATAAAAAACTCACTTCTCAGCCAGCAAATTAAACCCCTGAAAATAAACTCGTGGTGTTGATGAATACAGCTGCAAAAAGAGAATCAAAATCCAGGTTCCATAACAGATTCAAAGAATGGTACTTTTTTACATAAATGAGCAAAGCGAAGCAATCAAGAATGAAAAAAGCATATCCCCCCCCCCCCCTTCCCAAACCAAAAAAGGAGAACATAACTCAGGTGCAATAAAAAAGTTTTCAAATTACCCGGTACATGTGCTAGTGGAAGTTAGAAATACCACGTGGAATTAGTCGAGGTGCGCGGAAGCTGTCCCGGACACCACGGTTATTAAAAAAGGTTTCCAATTATTTTTTCTAGAATTTGAAAGCTTTACATATCAAAGGATTGGAAAGAGGAACAGACCTCAAAACTAATAATCAATCAACTATACCATAGTCTCAAACTTGTTAGCTAGATTATATGAACACTCTAGATTTATTTCGCTCTATTCAAACTCATTTCATTCCCGAACTGATAAATTTGTTTGTCTTTTAAGGAAAATTTGTTGAGCATACACAACATAAACAACACCAGTGTAATCCCACAAGTGGGGTCTGGGGAGGGTAGAGTGTACGCAAACCTTACCCCTATCTGTCATATCTTGGCAGAAAGGGAGGCTATTTCTGATAGACCTTCGGCTCAAGTAAAGCTGAGCATACACAACATATCATCAATAAAACAAGTTAGAAATCTGAAATTTGACTTAAAAGAGGGCAAAAAAAAAAGGAACAGAATTGAAAAAATCAATCTTTTGCACAATTCAAGCATATCAAATTACAATCAACCAATGAAAAATCATTTTTTTCTAAATTTATTTCATCAATTAAACAAAAAATAAAGAAAATCCAATAGAGATCGAACCTCAAAAAACCCAAATCCAAACACCCTTTAGACAATTTAATAATAAAAAACAATAATTCCACTAAAGTAATTATTTACATAATTTAAACAATCAATCTAAAATCAACCAATTAAAAACCATTTTTTTCTAAATTTTTTTCATCAATTAAACAAAAAATAAAGAAAACGCAATACAGATCGAACCTCAAAAAACCCAAATTAAACAATTAAAAAAACAATAATTCCATCAAACCATTTTCATAATTTAAGCAATCAAGCTAAAACAAACCAATAAAAACAATTTTTTTCAAATTTATTTCCTCAATTAAACAAAAAATAAGGAAAACCCAACACAGATCGAACCACAATAAACCCAATACAAACCCAAACACCCTTTAAACAATTAAACAAACCCAGATCGAAAAACAAAAAAATCAAGAATTGCAAAAAAAATTAATAATGATAACTTTAATTAGAAGAAAAAAGGGTATTATTATTTATTCATACCTATTAGTAATTTGTTGAGGAACTATGAAGAAAAGGGAAATGAATTGAAATGAAAAAATTGAAGGAAAAAATGAGATTGATTTGATTATTTATATGTGAAGAAGATGCTAGATTTGACTTTATGTCTACGTGTTGACCAAATTGTCCTTTTATTGTTATTATCAACGAAGTAAATGTGTAACTTCCTATTTTGGTAACGAATTTCATGTGAAAAAAGGAGTGTAATAAAGTTTCTTGGATGTTGTTCTATTTTTAATGAGATGTTTCAGTGTCCAGTACTGAGTATGAAATTTTTATTATTAGGAAAAAAAATTATAGGATAAAGTTGCTTACAATAGATGTTTATGGTATCTGCACATAGTGATAGCTTAATAAAATTGCTTTTTAAAAAAAAAACATTTTACTTTTAATGTGGACATTTCGATGCGAATCAAATTTAATCGAATTTCAATAGGAACATTGGAAACAAAAGAAAAAGGGGATTTTTTTATTGGGCTCGAGCCTTATAAACTTAAAAATACTATGATAAAGCATTTTTCTCCTTTTAATGAGTCTTTATGCGACACAAATTAAGCTTAATCGGATAAGCAAATACAAATACCAAATTGTAATAATAAAAGAAAAAAAAAAGGTTTTTCTGATTGGGTTAAATTTAAAAGTATTTTTCTTTTAATAAGTCTTATGCGACACGTATTAAGCTTAATCGGATTAGAAAATTCAATAACCAAATTGTAACAACAAAAGAGAAAAAAGATTTTTGGATCAATGAATGTCAATAAGCACATTAATATGTTTCCTTTTCAAGTTAAAACTTTAAATTTATTTTAATTAAATTTGATGTAAAAGGAGAATATGATTGATTGTTGTGAAATTTTTGGTATGTAACAAATGTTTTTCAATTATATCCGACTTATGACTTACCAATCACAGCTTGCAAAGTTGGTTAATGTATTAAAGTATATTTTCCTATTTAGCTTAAAATTTTCAGATCTCATTTGTGTTACTTATACATTCATATTCTTTGTTACTAAATTTTCATTATGGAAGAAATATTACTTGCATTTTCAAGATGTGGTTAAAAATTCAATTATTCATGTAAAAAGAAGTTGACGCATATAAATAGTCGTGATATTTTGTTCCATCGAAGTAGAATTTCTGATAACTATTGATTAATAAACTTTATATCAATAGAGAGATAAGAAGATGAAAGGGCGTCAGCAAATCCACATGTCCATTGACAATTTTATGCGTATGAGGTAATCAAATGTGAACTTTGCTAAATTTATTGTTTTCATTATGAATAATCGTTTGAAGCAATTGAAAAATGATGTTTTAACGTGAGAAAAATAAATTTAACTAAGCTTCAAACTCGATTACCTCATATGCATCAAATTGCTCAATGGACGCTGACCAACCTCTAAGTCGAGTCCCTTTCATTTGATCAAATAAAAGTGTTTGATTACTTGCAATCTCTTCTCTCATTTAAATTAAAACTCGCTAAATATATTATTGATTATATTCACGTTGTCATTATCTTTGTAAAGGGCAGATCGGTGCACTAAACTTCTGTTATGTGCGGGGCTCGGAGAAGGGCCGAACTACAAGGATTTATTGTGCGCAGTCTTACCCTGCATTTATGTAAGAAATTATTTTCACGGCTCAAACCTGTGACCTTCTGATCACATGTCATTATCTTTGTAACGATCAATGATTGCATCAACTATTGAATGAGAAAAGATAAAACGCTTACCAGTGGGTAAAAAGAGTATTATTCTTGTATTAATTTTTATATAATATGATATTAAAAAATGAAAAAGTGTATAATGTTTATGTACTCACGTGTGAAGTACTGTCCTTTACGTATTGTATAAAAAGTATGTGACTACAAAATAATCAAAGGGTTTTTAATTCATGAATTGCTATAGTTCTTTCTTTTTGGTGCAAAATTATGTCAAATTTAGAAACAAACCATGTACTTAAATATTTGCAACTCAAAACTTAAAACATATTAGGTCGACCTAGATGGGCTCCAATTGAATTAATGTCAACCTCACAAGAATATCGGGCAGATTTAGAACTTAAACTTGATGAATTCAACCTTTAAGATTCTTTGCACGGAATATGTTGTTCCGTTGAAATTATTTGCTCATAATTTTATTAATATATTTTTTAAAATTTTAGTGAATTTTAGCATTATTCTTTTTGCACGGAATACATTGTACTTTTATAATTTTTTGTTCATAGTTCTTACTACTCCTATTGAAATTTCAGTGAATTTTAACATTTACATACACATGTTTTGTGTTGAAAATAATGAGTTTAGTTAAACCCATCGAATATAGACTTCACTGTTAGCCTGATGCACTAAGTTCCCATTACGCTTGAGATTTGAGGAAGGGACTTTTTATGTTCTTTTGAGTTTCTTGAAGTGATGATTCAACTCTTTGACAATTTTCAATTCACTATAAAAGCATTTAAACATTCAATCCAATAGCATTAAGTACATAATCTTACCAATAAACTACAACACAATACAAATTCTATTCATAAGGTTGATGAAAATACACTTGTGTTTGCTAGTGTACAAAATTGAAACTCAGTGGAGACTGGAGACAATGTTCACTGCTTGAATCCTTCACCAAGGCCTGCTGGCATTCCCAAGCTCTGAGCAAGATCACTCATTCTTTCCTTCATTGCCTAAAAAACATAAGGGTCATATTAGAAAATAAAAAATTCTAAGGGTAGAATTAGATATAAGTTCGAGGTGACGACGAGTGAGGATTACTTCAGTTGGTGAAGCGTTCCTATCCACAAGTGTTAGGCCGGAGGCTCGTGTCAGATGGGGTAGACAAGAAAACCATTGTTCTATCCATCCCCCCCCACCCCCAGTCCCTTTTTTTTATGACCGAGTTTGGGGCAACCCTTAGAACCAACTGTAGCCCTCGAAACTCGGGATAATGAGCATGCCCCTCGACTCATCTCCACTTAAATACCAAGCTTAATTTGCATCGCCCGGGGCTCGAACCTGTGACCTAAGTCACAAATCCTTCAACTTTTGCCACTTGAACTAAGCTCCAGGGGAACCATAGTTCATCCCCTTTGGTGGATGGTTTAAAAAAATTACTCCTTCCGCTTCATTTTATATAGGACTATATTTGATAGAGGATGGCATTTATGAAAGAAACAAAGATTTTGGAATTTGCGATCTTAAGCGTGCCATGATATTTTTATAGTTTTAAAATCATTTTATTAAGGGTAAAATTAAAAGTTTAAGGTTAATACTTTTTTTAGATTTTAGAACATACTAAAAAGGAAAGAGTGTTACATGGAAAGAGGGAGCAAAAGGAAGAAGTTTGAAGTTCTTACCAGTACACTTTTCTGATGTGCATCTTTGTATGCCTCTGTAATCAGAAGTGAGAGTTTCTGCAAATGAAAAATATTCAAGACTCTTTAAGCATTTAGCAACTGAAGTTTCACAAATCACAGGGGTTCATATATTGTTGATACTCCACAAGGCCACAATGTATAGACCAATTAAACAACACAACTCAAATCCCTGCCCGAAAATTTCTTCTTGAAATGTGAGATTTTCTTACCAATTACAAACACCTCCCACGAGAAAGTAATAAGAAACGATTTGTCTAGAGTACTAGACAAACTAAAAATAGGGCACTAACGGGATAAAAGAGGGACGGGAGAAGGTAAAATGTCCTTCATGCTGGCATGTTGTTTTTGAGGGTGTATGGTCAGCAAATACAGTCAAGCCTCTCTATAACAACATCGTTTGTTCTAATATTTTTTGGCAGCTATAGCGAAATGCCATTATAAAGAACATATAATATAACATAACATGAAAGATCGGTTCCATAGAAAACATGGTTGTTATAGTGAAATGTTATTATAGAGAATGGTTGTTATAGAGAGGTCTGACTGTATGCATTTCGGTTTTTTGGTTAGTCAAAAGACCAAGCATGAACAAATTAAGAGTACCACGGATCTCAATGGGCAATAAGAGGAGTTAGCTTCTTATAAAATGGTTGCGTGATACATAGAGCAAAAGATGATTAATAATTGAGAATCCATCTGTAAAGCATCAAGTATGTAACACATTTTGACTGGTCAAATAAGATAATCTATGCACTATATACTCACTTCTGGCCCCAATGCCATGGCAGCCTCAGTAATTTCAGTACGTATAGGTTGCTGATTCCCAGACAGTGTTACCTGCAAATGGTGTAAATATTGATAAGTTCCCATAAAGATGTATCTACATTGGAATTTAACATTTTCAAGTTATCATGATCTGTCTACAACTATGCCTCGGTCTCAAATAAGTTAAAACGATGGTTTTGGCAAAGAAATGCTACAAGAACTACTAGGCCAAGCCTGAGCATTCTATTAGGGGCGGCAAATTAGACCATGAAAACATGACCCGCCCATTTATTTGCTCACCCCATTTCAGCCCATCAAAAAACGTGGCTGATATGTAGCCCAAATTGACCCATGAGAAATCTGGTCAAAATATTTTTAAAAAGACTTTTTATTTGACATGTTATATATAGCCATAATAAAGTAAAAAATAACTTTATTAGGTACTAAAAATTATAAAGAAAAAAAAACAAAGAAATTAAAACTTAGTAAGAAAATTGGGCGGGTTGAGTTATGACTCGCTTTTTAGCCCATTTCAGCCCAAGTAACTTTTGCGCGGGTCAATAACCCGCCCATTCACTAATTTAGCCCATTTGAGCCATCCATTTGACACCCCTACATTCTTTGTCTAAAATGAAGGTTGTTCAATTGTTTCAGTCAACAGACAGACCCAACACTTAAGTTGCCAAGTAAGATTCACCAAAATAAAACAAGAAAAGAGCATACCTTGATTAGTTCACCTTCACAGTAACCATCAAACTCTGCTCTGAAAATACAAACCAGCAAAGCAGAATAAGTAGAAAATGATACATGCTGTTCTCATAAAGATAGCTCACATAAAGGTTTAAACATATTACAAATAGAAACATACAAAGCGAGCTCTTTTTGTACTCGCACTGCCTCAACTTGAACCACATTCTGTGCCTTCTTCACCGTCTCGTATAAGTTTTGCATGTTGCCAAAAAGACCTGCCTAAGATCAAGATAGAAAACCTGAGGGTGGTTACAGTGAAATAACACAACATTTTTGACGAGTGAACCAACAGGTGAAACATAAGAAAGTTGAATATAGAATTACAAGAGTGCCTGGAGAAAGTAAACAAGAAACAACATATAAGCCTCAATCTCATACAACTTAGGTCCATTATATGAATCCTCAATATTCATTCCGTTTCATTAGGATTCATTTCATCCAAATACCCAATAATTGCCTTTTAAGGCAAAGTGATCCCAATCCCAACTAATGTGTGCCAATATTTTACCTAATTTAAGTGTAAAAACACGAATTCCACGAGGTTTTTTTTTTAACTGAGAAATCTCTGAAGCTCAGTGGCGCACGGTTCGAAACTCGGTCGATAATGGACCCACCCCGCTAATCTTCTCTAGCTAAATACCAGGTTTTCGTATGATGCAGGGTTCAAATCTGTTACGTGACCATTAGACCAAAGCCCTGGGACAATGTTAATATCACTAGTTAATATTCACATATATGGATATTTTGCTTCAATTTTGTTTCCTCTTTAGAGTAACTGGTAAAGTTGCTACCATGTGACCAGGAGGTCATGGGTTCAAGCCGTGGAAACAGCCTCTTGTAGAAATGTAAGGTGAGGCTGCGTACAATAGACCCTTGTGGTCTGGCCCTTCCCCGGACCCCGCGCATAGCGGGAGCTTAGTGCACCAGGCTGCCCCTTTTCTATTTCCTCTTTAGCTAAGTCCGCATGACTTCTGAGAGATTTTAAAAACTTGCACTTTGCCATCCAAAGTTTGAGAGCGACAAACTTCGATGTGACACTTCCATGACACAGTAGCCCCTCAAGCATAGAAGAAAAAGGTTAAATGGACAAATATGTCACTTAAAGTTGAGTTGTTTCATTAAATTGTCAACACTTTCACTCACTTTTTCGTTGATAACAAAGTTGAGTTAATTGTTTCATTGGATCACCAACACTTCCACTCACGGTAAGCCAAGGTTTGATGCTAACGAGCTTTAAGACCAATAGTTTAAATATGAGACTCGCAAAATGGTGATAGTTTAGGTTTTTTTATCCTGTTCCCTCTTATGAATATGTTGGGGTATTGATGAATGAATACACAAACTTGAAAGAAGATTTCATGCATCCATGAAAGATATGGTCTTGGATGTCAGAACACCGAATATGCGCAACATACCTCAACAACAACAACAATAACATACCCCGTGAAATCCCACAACGTGGAGTTTAGGGAGGGTAGAGTGTACGCAGACCTTACCTCTACCTTGGTAGGTAGAGCGGTTGTTTCCGAGAGACCCTCGGCTCAAGACAAAGCATAAGCATAAGCATAAGCATAAGCATAAGCATAAGCATAAGCATAAGCATAAGCATAAGCATAAGCATAAGCATAAGCAAGGCAAGCACAACAAGGCAAGACAAGAGAAACAGTCAGACCGGACAAGAAATTTAAAGCAGTATGAAAATGCTGGTATGAAAAGCAAATAAGCTTAGATAGCGCATTCTGAAAAAAGAAGCAGTAACTACCGCAACTACATTAGATAAACAAAGTACACTAAATAACACATAGCAGCAGAAAATCAAGCCACGAGGGACTATAAAGTAATATTGCGCCTATTAGTATGATAGGCGAAGCGGGCCTACAATAACAACACTACACTACCAGTTTGTAAGCGAACGTAGGACTACGCTTGACTACCTACTACCATTCTACCCTAATCTGCGTCCTCCACAACCTTCTATCTAAGGTCATGTCTTCAGTAAGTTGCACCTGCGCCATATCCTGTCTAATCACCTCTCCCCAATACTTCTTCGGCCTACCTCTAATGCGCAACATACCTCAGTATTTGATAAATAGGAGTTAATCAAGACTCATCAGCCAATTCAAGGTTAAACACTTGTACTACCCACAGTTAGTTCATGGAAGGATTGGTGATAGCCAACCCTCGGGCCACTATAAATCACGATAATTTGAACAAAGAGAAGTGAATTCAAGGCTCTCCATTCACCTTTGTATCATGTGATCCACTACTCATACAACAAAACAACATACCCCGTATAATCCCACAAGTGGGGTATGGGGAGGGTGGGGTGTACGCAAACCTTATGCCGACCTTTGTTGGGTAGAGAGGTTGTTCCCGATGTGATCCACTACTCCTAATTAAGGGTCATAATGACGTTAACAAGAATTGAAATCTTTCTTCCTCAAGGAATTTCTTCAAACTTGCTAAAATGTTTTCGATGTAAAACTCCCAAAAGCAACCATGCATCTTGAAAGAGCTTCAGTTTTACTGTCAATTTTATAACCAAATAACACAATCTTTTAATTGCAGAGATAATACTAGCAAGCTACCAGAAGAAGATTTTGCAATATGATCTTTATGTGCACGCATATATAGCTTAAAATGATCAGTGACAAGTCATCAAACAAGATAGATCCAATGTCAATGTAACCAATAAAATCCTATACAACAAAAGGAATAAACTCAGATACCTTTGAAGGAGCATCATTGTTCTGCTCATTATCGTCTTTTTTCCCTCCAAACAGAGAACATATTTGCAGAGGTCTGGGATTATCTAAAACCTTTCGACAGCCGGATCTTGATAAAGTCCACATACCAACTTGATTTACACTAGGATGCAGTTTGTCTGCAAAGACCAAAATTGTCAAATTATATATTTTTCACTAGGTGCTTATTGTTTCAGGGAAGAATAACTGAAAGAAGACTTAATGGCACTTGTAAGAGTAAACTTAATGCTGAATAAAGAACTCCAAGAAGGTAATACTTGAACAACACTGATATGGACCCTGCGCTGAAACAAAGCAAGAATTAATACCTAACTAGGCAAAGAAGATGTCAGCCAGAAGCCCCAGCTCATCCTTTTACGCCTTTAAACAGTAATAATCAATCATTGAAAAACATTATTCCAGTATAGAGACGTGCTTGATTTTCTAGCTATTGAGAATATAGTTGAGTAAATAACAGTGTAGCACTCTCTAACAACTTAAGCTTTTAGATGAGATGGTCACACACTTCAACATGGTATCAAAGCAAACAGAGGTCCTGGGATTGAATCTCACAACCACCTATTATTGAAAAGAATTTCCACGTGTTTGGCCCATGAAAAAAACCCAGGTCCGCACGCAAGTAGGCGTGTTTAAATGGAAGGAAACTTTGACTAAGAGACTCCTTTGACTAAATATTGACACTCAAATATAAGCCAGAAGATTTTTCAAACACCTGGTGGTAAAGCATGAGCCTTTTGTCTTGATGATAGAAGCACATTGGTACAACGTACAAGTAATAAGAAGGTTAATACATTTGTAGCTTAAAACAAAAGTAGTTGATGAGTGAAGACATCCCACACCCACACCCACACCCACGTCGTGTCGACACAGGCGAGGCACAGAAAGTGAAGAGCCCGAGCAACTTAGTTGATGAGTACAATGATAAATGTATATTTCAGTTCTAACTACATCTTTTGTCTTCTTTTTGTTCTCTTTTAGCACAGTAGGTCTTCATTATTTTATGAATCACTATAATGAATGACCAAGTGAAATTTGGGTAATTGAAACGGGAATTCAGGGAATCTATTAATCTGAGGGTATATCTGAGAATTTCTTAACATTGGGGTTAATTTTGGCCACATAGTATAACGGAGGATAGATGTGAATAATATATTGAAGTAGAGAGGCAAATTTGGCCCTTTTCCCTTAAAACTATAACACAATAAAAGTTTCAATAAGCACATTAATACATTTTCTTTTTCAAGTTCAATTTATTTTAGTTCATGTAAGTGGAGACTTTTATTTATTTGTACTACAGAAATTGAAAATAACTGGTACATAGCTAATGTTTCTTCAAATTATATTCACTTACTCATCATAGCTTAGGAAAATTCACTAAATGTATTAAAATATTTACCTATTTACCTTAAAAATTCAGATCTCATTGAAGTTTCTTGGTTTTGCTTTAAAACTAAAATTCAATGAATTTCAATAAGCACATTAACATTTTTTCTTTTTTCAAATAAAAAATTCAGATTTATTATAGTTGATGAATGTGGAAAATTTGATTTGGTCATTGTAAGAAAACATGGAAGATTTTGGTACGTACTTAATGTTTCTTCAAATTATTTGCACTTACTAATCATAACTCAGTAAAGTTCATTACGTATATTTAAATATTTACCCTATTTAACTTAAAATTCAGATTTGGTTGATACTTATGCACAATTCAATTTTAAGTATCAAATCAATTTCATTTTGCTACTATAATTTTCATCATAAAGGCAATATTATTTCCAATTACAACATTTGGTTAGAAATTAAATTATTCACCATAAAAGAAATTCTTGACGCATATAAATAATCACGACGTGGAAACAGCCTCTGGCAGAAATGCAAGGTAAGGCTAGGTACAACAGACTCTTGTGGTCCGGCCCTTCCCCGGACCCCACGCATAGCGGGAGCTTAGTGCATCGGACTGCCCTTTTTTATATAAATAATCACGACATTTAGCTTTTTGTAAATATCATTTCTCGAAAACAATTGTGGAATAAACTTTATATTAGTGGAGGATAAGAAAACAAAAGGGCGTCAGAAAATACACATCCCCGAGACAAAGTGACCTTATCAACAGTAGGCGCGGTCACTCACGAAGACGAGGTAATTAAGTTTGAAGCTTGGTTAAGTTTATTATTTCCAGTGTGAATAACCGTTTGAAGCAATTGAAAAGTGGGGCCTCATCTTCATCATAAACCCCTTGCGAATGTAGATAATGCACCTAGTGCTTTCATAAATGAATCATCCCTATACAATATCACTTATCAAAGCCATAGGCGACTAAAATTATTGGTCTGTGATTTTTATTGTGTTTTATTTTTTTGTTTTGATGGTGCTACTGGATATACTCTATAATATTATCTATCATTCATGGAAATTATTATAGAGAACATCTAGTAGCATCATCAAAGCAAAAAAAAGAAACAAAAACAAAAAAGCACACACCAATAACTGTTTTTGCCTGGGGCTTTGATATGTGATGTCATCTGAGGATGATTCATTTACGAAGCACTAGGTACATTATCTATATTTTCATGAGCGGCTTGTGACAAGATGAAGTCCCACCTCTTCAATTTCTTCGAATGATTATTTCATTGTGAAAGTAATAAATTTAACTAAGTTTCACACTTTATTATCTCGTTTTTTAAAAAACTAGCCGATGGACTCCCACCAACCTCTATGAGCTTTTTCTCTTGATGATAAAGGCACATTGGTTAGTATATTTCGTAGCTTGAATAAAAGTACTCCCTATCATACTTATTCATTACTGAATCGAACCTTCACAAACACTTCCACACATGTGAAGGAAATGAAAAACACATAATCTGCAGGTACAACGAGACTCGGTGGCAGTCGATGGAGAAATTCAGAAGATGATAAGATTTTTCCCGCTATAATTAAAGGTTTACTAAGACATATCTTGGTTCGCATACGGCAATGGAAAGAGAAATGTCAGGACAAAGTTTTAAGTCAATGGGTGTAGAGTGCCACCACACCACTACTACTCAGAAGTGGATCAAAGATTTAAATTTTATGGGATCAACTTTTATATTTGTATCATTGAACCAATTATACTTTTGAAATTATGGGTTCAAAATTTAATATCTTCTTGGAATTTTAGTGATTCTTCACATGTATATCTATATTCCATGTCGAAAGTATTGGGCTAAGTTGAACCCGTTAACTCTTTGCTACATCCGCCACTGCTACTCCTTTATGGCAATGGGCGGCGCAAGCTTAACATAAATATATATTGTGAAAGTTTTTTTTTGTGTGTGTGTTGTGTCTATACATAGAACTTCCACAGGTTGGAAAATTTTGTGATTACCATTAAAATTAGCCTTTTTCAATAAAGAAAGTTTATATCTTTACATCAAGAAAACTAATAGCTTCAACCTAATGGCCCTCTTTAACTTTTTAGGGCTCTCTGTAAACTATTAACACAACCCCTTAAGCAATTAGGAACTTTACCTCAACATAAGGCATAAAGGCATCTCATGTTGTAAATAACACACAATTCAGACATTATCACTAACAAAAGTAAGCCAAATTGAATGTACTAATTAAATTGCCAGTTTGTTCTAAAAATAATTACTACTAACTTGTAATGGCAACAAATCAAATAACAACAGATTTAACAATCAACTACATCTCAATCCCAAATTAGTTTGCTACATAAATCCTCTATATTCATTCCAATAAAAAAAAGGCAGCTCGGTGCACTAAGCTCCCGCTATGCGCGGGGTCCGGGGAAGGGCCGGACCACAAGGGTCTGTTCTACACAGCGTCAACTTGCATTTCTGCTAGAGGCTGTTTCCACGGCTTGAACCCATAACATCACATGGCAGCAACTTTAACAGTTACTCCAAGGATTCCCTTCTCTATATTCATTCCAATATCAAAATAATTTGTCTTTTACAGCAAACTAATAGTTCTCTCAACTAAAAATTCCGAAAAATGTATATTAAATTATAGGGAAAAAAACTTACAGAAGGATACTGAGGAGAAATTGTGCTTACTTAAGCAATGGATATTTGAAATCCCAGCCATTATTCCCAGAAATTCTTTTTTGCAGAGAAATGAGATATTGCCTAATTTTGTTCTGAAAAAAGATATCTTTATTCGAGTCCGAGGTTGCAGTACTTCTGGATAAACGTTAGTTTGCCACCTCAGGTTTTAAAAATATCAAAATGATGCCGGAGATTTCCAAAATTTACACAAGCATCCTTCTAAATATGAGTTTTAACTTTAATATGTCGATTTTGTAATAGAATTTTTACACTATCACGTGAACTACGGACAACTGTGTAAGAGAATTTTATCACGTCAACTATAGATAACTATCCATAAAATTTGAGATTGATAACTTAAAAAATAAAATAAGTGTCTACTACAATAAATTAAAATTTGATTATATTGTAGGCTTTTATATATGTCAATAAAAAAAATAGGTCGATGCACTAAGCTTTCGCTATGCGCGGATCCGGAGAAGGACCGGACCATAAAAGTCTATTTTACGCCGTCTTACCTCACATTTCTATATGTCAATATATATAAATTAAATTCGTTAATTATTTTTTATTTTCTTGCTAGCAATTGCAACAACCAGAACTGTTGAAGAAGGTAACCAACTTCAAGAAACTCATACCCCACTTTTGAAATAAATCTGAATAAAGTTGATATCAAAATTTCAACTCTTGTGTGAATTCGAAAAACAGATGGGATCTGGTAAAAGAATTGCCTTCTGAGCCGAAGGTTTATTGGAAACAGTCTCTCTTACTAAGGTAGGGATAACGTCTACACTTTGACCTCCCAGATCCCAATTATGAAATTATACCGGATATGTTATTGTCGTTATTATCTGATAAAAGAATTGCCATCTCTCGGCATAGTTGATTCTGTGACCTAACACAGGTGAGGGCTGAGAATGGTGGCACATAATAACAGGAGTTAGGAATACATTAGACTCTTTCCCTAGTCAGCACATTGTTTTTTAATTATTCAGTTTCTGAAATTTACCATTCTAACTTATTCAAATTTCAGCTTTAAGAAGTCATTATGGAGTTTCGGTGATTGTAATTCATTTTCAACGCTCGAACTTAAAATTCTGATTGTACTGGTGAACGAACGTCTATTATTCAACCACACCTCTTGTTGGTCAGCATCCTAGCAGAGACTAAAAATACTAAGTGATTTCTTCAGCTTAAGTTTTGATGGACGAAGTTATTTAGTACTTGTATTGATAAGAGATAGCAGATATCCAATGAAATAACAAAAGTGCTTTCAAGATAACTCGAATATCACAACTAAACAAAAGCAACACCTTGTCTTATAGCCTACGCTCAATCAATACCTAGCGGAGGTTAAAAGTACTAAGTGATTTCTTAAGCTCAAGTTTTAATAGACAAAATTATTCGATGTTAATGTTGGTAAGAGATAATAGATATTCATTACAATTATCAAGATACACACAAGTTGATCAATAACAAAGACACATTTGCTTATAGTCGTAGTGTAGGGTTTTGTTGGGTTCAAAACACATAAGTAAGGCACATCGGAAGTTTAAAAGTTTTGTTTCTTACTTACCCGAACAATAATTTCTGGTATAGTTATACAACAATGAAACTTGTAACATAAAACATATACTTACAAGTTATAAATATCTGGAATCTTTATCAACTGTGAGGTGCACACGCGACTGCTCTTCCAATTGCAAGCTCCAAGCTTCAATGTATTTCTCCTTCGGAAAGCTAGGAAATCCGACAGAGGTTCGAGAGAGTATTTGATTCTAAATCTCTAAGGCTTAGAATGATTTTCAGAATTGGTGTGTTGAATAATGAGGTGAATGCCTCTATTTATAGTTAAAAAATAGGTCAAAACCGGATTAGGGTTTGACTTTGGGCCTGGCCTAAAAATCGAGGTAGATCTTGCTTGACCCTAGGGTATGGGTCTTGTGGCGTTCGACATGCGTCTGCGGTGTCTTTGCGAGCCTAGGGTATGGCGCCATTTTCGGCGTGCTCTATCTTGTCTCGATTTATTTTTCTGTGCATTCTTAATTAAATCCAAAATTCAATTTTAACTAATTAAAATAATCATTATTCATTTAAATATCTCGATTCCAAATCTAACATTTAATTACTCTCTCAATACATCCTTATATCGAAATGGACAATCGACATAGTGTGACCCTACATGCATTCTCATATCGACATTAATCAAATTAAGGTCTACAGGAACTCCTAGACGGCGCCGAAAGACAAACTCAATATGTGAAGTACATTTACATGAATCCAGTAAACTTAACCTTTATGTGGTAAGATAAAATCATTTCATTCACGACACACCCGATCAAGCTTAGGATTTGTCAAGTGTTTATCCAAATGGCTTAATCATTGTATCTCATCTATATTAGTTGACGACTAGACCATATTCTAAATATGTCTATTGCGTTGGCCAACGACTTAGTCAACCTAATATCACTGAGAATCCGAGTGTTCTCTCGAATATACATTCGAGGAATGAATCCTAATATTGGCTCAACTACCACCTTCAATCCACATCGTAATGTACCCAATACAAGCCGTATCTCAATCTATAAGGCATTTGAGCTTAGGACGGGATCAAAGTATATTACTTTGTAGACAAGGCGCGTATTGACCTCAAGTCTAAGGACTTCTATCTCCCACACGCTGATCATACTTTAGACAAGTATAACAAATAGTATATCAGCAGGGTATATCAATATTTTAAAGTATCCATGTGTCCATCACGAGTAGCCGTTACTCGTAGCAGGTGAGACATACTACATCTTCTAAGGATATGATGCAGACCACATGTCGACTTATCACATATCATCGATATCTCATTCTCGATGATCATTAGTCGAGGCTATTTTAAGAGTCACGCTCTATCATGAATAGCTCACTATATTAATGACAACGTAAGCTCAAGGGATGCACATTAATGAATAATAATAATTTAATAATTGCAAATGTCATAATATTAATCTCCATTAATAATAATATGAATGTGTATAAAGTACATTTGTCCTAATATAGATTCTCTCTAGGACATAAATATACTTTCAAACAACACCCCGTAATTAAGGTATTTGTAGTTTTCAAGAATAAATACTACTAAGATTAAAATGAAAAAAAATTAATTTTATTTTAAATTTTTAGAATAACAAATAATTTGAGTCGATGGAGTATAACAAGGGCCCATCTGGAGTTAAAAAGTGGAATATAACATCTCAAAAGAAAATCCTTTAATATTTTAATCATCACAAAATGACATAATGTTCAGTAGATTTTGGGTTAGAAAAAGGAAAAGGATAAATCTCGTTTGACCCTGAACTCTTGCGAAAGTTTCGTAACACCTATTTAAATTTATTTTCATCCAATATGGGATCTTAGCCTCACCGAGCTTTATGTTAGTTTACTTATAACACATACGAGCGCGAATATACTGGGTGTAACATATTTATACTTGGAGTTTTTGGAAATTTTGCACTCGGTAATAATTTAGGAAACTCTAACATAATCTTTTACCATTACCACTAATAAAAAATACAATAAAAAATAGAAAATAAGATAGAAAGCAATCACAATCTTTCATGCTTACAAGTCCACGTGTAAATCATCCGAATGTGCATTCATAATTACTTGAGCAAATACTAATGGAGCGAAATCGAACCCATCAAACTTCAAGAAACTCATACCCCACTTTTGAAACAAATTTGAAATCAAAATTTTACTGTAACATTTGTGCATTAAAAAATACAGCACCCTAATTCATAAAGAACGTTTCTATCTTTACATCAAGAAAGCTAATAGTTTCTAATTACAAGCTCTCTTTATCTTTTTTTAAGGCCTTCTACAAACTATTAGCACAATCCCATTAGCAATTAGGAATTGTACCCTAACATAAGCCATAAAGGCAACTCATTTTGTAAATAACACACAATTTACATATCATCAATTCATCACTGACCAAAATAAGATAAATTACCTATAACACACCAGGTACGAGATGACTTAGCTGATTGGGCAGAGATCATACTTCATGTTCACGCGTGATGGTTCATACCGGTTTTACTAATGCTCTCCCCATAGATATACAATTTTACAGATTTTATACATGTTTTTAAATTCATGCCATATCATGTTCATGTTTATTGTTCAGTTTCAGTTTCATGTCCTCATTATTTCATGTGTCTACTTATTCATTCAGTTGCTTTACATACAATACAATTCAAATGTACTAACGTCCCTTTGCCCGGGGCGTGCACTTCACAGTGCATGTACTGAGTTTCAGGATGACGGATCTGCTCGTTAGGATTTGTCTCAGTATCAACTATTGGTTATCCCCATTTTATTCGGGGTGTCAGTTTAGTTATTTACATGTCATAATTTATACTAAAGGTATGTCAGGGTCTTGTCCCGGTAAAACAATTTTGTAGTCAGACTCATGTTCAGAGGTTTCATAGACTAGTTTAGTATGTCATGTCAGTATTGGTATCCAGACTTATTATGTTTTCAAATTATTTCGCAAATTATATTTTCAGTATCATGTTTTACATGTTTCAAACCATTACTATTGCATGCTTTTGATGCCCATGTTGATTCAACAAGCCATGTGGTTCGTTCGGTCACATGCAGTCAAGCATCGAGTCTCGTGTTTCACTCAGGCCATAGTTTGGGGCGTTACATTGTAATATATGATTCCCATCAATTTTACTCTTCTAATACTTATATAATCTCAAGGGTAAGAAGATGGCTATAAAACTCACCTCAAACCACAAGAACTCCTTCAAGACCAAGTTTGCTCCACTTCAAAAATTCTCTAAAATTAACACCACAGGATTCTTCACGTCGGATTTGTGTAGTTTGCCTTTGTATTTGATCTAGGATCATAAGGAGCCTTTGAGAGAGGATTTGGAAGGGTTTGGGACTTTTTTTTGGGGGGGGGGGGGGATTGAAAATTGAACCGAGTTCTCGATTATGATTTTAAAGAAAATTCTCGAAGTTCAATGTCCACTGTTCATTATTCATGGCACTGTTCATCCGCGAAAATAAATACGGTCCGTATTTTCGATGAAATGTATTCTCTTCGACTCGTTTAACCTCCAACCCTTTCAACACTTACTAATCACTTGTTAAATATGGTTTAAACACTTATATCCTCAAAGATAACTGTGTTCCCCAAGCTTACGTCGAATTTAATTTCTTTGATTCGTTTGACCCTGAACTCTTACGAAACTTTCGTAACACCTGTTTAAACTTATTTTCATCCAAATATGGGATCTTAGCCTCATTGGGCTTTATGTTACTTTATTTATGACGCATACGAGCGCGAATATATCGGGTGTAACATATTTATACTTGGAGTTTTTGGAAATTTTGCACTCGGTAATAATTTAGGAAACTCTAACATAATCTTTTACCATTACCACTAATAAAAAATACAATAAAAAATAGAAAATAAGATAGAAAGCAATCTCAATCTTTCATGCTTACAAGTATACGTGTCAATCATCCGAATGTGCATTCATAATTACTTGAGCAAATACTAATGGAGCGAAATCGAACCCATCAAACTTCAAGAAACTCATACCCCACTTTTGAAACAAATTTGAATTCAAAATTTTACTGTAACATTTGTGCATTAAAAAATACAATACCCTAATTCTATTGTTGGCTTTGAATATCATGAAATAAAATAGATAACAAGACCTTCAAAAGAATAAAAAAATAAAATTATTTTCAAGATGGGATGTGGTAGAATAATTGCCACCTCTTGGCATAGCATTGATTTTGAGAGCTAAGATTGGTGGGGCTGGGAATGGTCTCACATAATAACACAAGTTAGGTATAGAATAGACTTTCCCCCAGTCAGCCCATTGTTCTTTTTCTTAAGAAAATATTCAGTATCTAAAATTCATTAATTCGACTAATACATATCGCGCTTTTGATAGCTATTATGATAGACTTTACATTTTAGTACTTATATAAAAGAAATTATTCTCAAGATTCGAACTTAAAATTTCAATTACAAAGGTGAAGGAACGTTTATTATTCCACCACACTTTCTCATAATTAGCGTCCCAAAGAATGCTAAAAATATTAGATGAAATTTACTAGTCCAACTAATTCTAATTCATGCTTTAGAAAGTTATTAACACGGGTTTAAGTGCTTCTGCCAAAAAGAATTCAATTTATTTTTTAAGGCTCGAACTTGAATCTCATATTATAACGATGAATGAATGCTTACTATTTCACCACAACTCTTGCAGGTCCACATTCTAAGAGAGACTAAAAATACTAAATGATTTCTTCAATCTAAGACACTAAGTTTTGATAGGCAGAGTTACTTGATACTTTTGTTGATAAGAAATTAATAGATACGTAAAAGCTAACTCGAATATCATGATTAAACAAAAAACATCATCTATTCTTATAGCCAGCTCAATCAATACTTAGCGAAGGCTAGAAATACTAAATGATTCTTTTTGCTCAAGTTTTAATAATTAAAATTACTTGGTATTAGTGTTAATAAAAAGTAAGTAATAAGTATTTATTAAAATAATTAAAATGAACGCAAACTAATTAATAAACAAGACACCTTTGCTTATAGTCTTAGGAGTCGTTTGGACATGATTTAAAATCATGAGATTAATTTATGATGATTTGAAATTGAAATTTTGTTTGGACATGCAATTTGAATTTTCTTAAGTTGTATTTTTTCTTATTGATATAAAAACCCTACAAGTTGTGAAAATCATAAAAACTTTATCAATTCTTATACAATCTTATCAAATGAGCAAGTCATAGTTCATAACAAAATTAATACGCTACTAGAAGACCTTTTTAAACAATACAAAATCAATTGATCAAACTTTAGTTCAATAAATAAAAAATTAAACATGAGTTGTAATGCAACTACTCTTTAATATAATTCTCCCACGTGATTGGTAAAAGTAAATTTGTTATAAATATACTACCAACTTGTAGATCTTTTAATATTTGATATAAATGGTTGATAAACATGATTGGTAAATATATATATATCAACTTATGAATCTATTTTTATAAAATATAAATTTATGGATCAATTTTTATATTTAAAAAATTTAAAATTCCAAATCATGCATTGTTAGATGAATTGAAATTTTATCTAATGAGATAAAATCGCATGTCCAAACGTCTTTTTAGGTCAACCAATAATAAAAAGTATAATGACTAGATGGGACTAACATAACACTAGAAAATTTAATGGCTGACTGGAGTTATAAGAAATCTTCACAAGCATGGTGATAATTGATGAACCTTGGAACCTGAAAGAGTTTAAAAAAAGGATGATGAGGATACCAAAAAGGCAAGGGCAGAAAGGTACTTTCACATATTGATACCTCTCAAAATATAATAATGTAAAAAAAATACATCACCATCAAAACAGCAGCCCCAACAAAGCCAAAAAACAAGGCACTTGCCACTTACCAACAACAACGGCAGATTTCTCTCTCTCTTTGCTTTTTTTCATGGCTATCACAGTCCCCAATCCCATATCATAAGTCATAGTCATCACACTTCTATATAGTACTTACTGCTATGTCTGTATTAAATCTAATTTATCTGTTATTATCCTCATCAAGAATCAGCCCACAAAGAAGATGATAGATGAAAACACACACACACACCTACTTTCTTTCTTTTTCTATGACTATATAGTAGTACTATGTCTGTATTTAATCTATATTTATCCTTTCACCTGTTACTGTCCTCATCAAGAATCAGCCCACAAAGAAGATGATAGATGAACACACACACACACCTACTTTCTTTCTTTTTAATGACCCAACTAGACCAAAATTTATGTACAAGAAAAAACAAAAAAAAAGAACTTTTAAGCAAGAATTGAAAAATGGTGTCTTCATTCATATGTCTTCCAACTTAAACTCACCTCATACATACAAAATATGACCATAAAGATATAATCTTCTTGCCATAAATACCCTTCTGCAACACACACACCCAAAAAAAAAAGCAAGAATTTTAAGTGGTGTTTTCATTGATATCTTCCAAGTTATAAACCCACCTCATTACAAATATGACCATATAAGATACAATCTTTTTCTATAAATATCCTTCTGCAACCCCCCCCCCCCCAAAAAAAAAGAAAAAAAAAGCAAGAATTGGAAAGAGGAGGTGTCTTCATTCATAGTATGTCTTTCCAACTTATAAACCCACCTCATACATACAAGCTACAGCATATATGACAGCTTGTATGACCATAAAGATACAGTCTTTTTCCCATAATTACCCTTCTGCAATTGTTGTTGTTGTTGCTGTTAACACCCCAAAATATTTCCCAATCTTCATTCATCACTCTTCACTATGTCACTCCTAACACAAAAACAACAACAATGTATAATAAGTACTATACTATATATTTTTTTTGCCTTTCTCCATTTATGTGGGCTTTTTGGGGTTTGTCACTTTGTCTTGGTCAAGAGTTTTATTCACAAAGAACCTACCACCTCTCTTTCTTTTCTTTCTATATTTACTACTAACTTTTTTTGGCCTTGTGTTGTTGTATTATTGTATTCCTCTCTCTTTCCTCTCTTCTCTGCCTCCTTACTTGCCCCTTTTCTTGGTTTTTTTCATCTTTTTGTCTCTTTATTTCCTCCAAGATCTGATCTTTTTTTTATTATATAAGTTTGTTGTTTGATTCATCTGTGATTTGATATGTCTAAGAAGATGAATAGGGTTGCTTTAGAATCATCATCTTATGGTGTTTTTGATGACCCAAAGGCTAGGTTGAAACATCAGACACTGTTTCAGGACTATCAAGAGCTATACAAGGTATAAAAATCTTGTCTTGGGTTTCTTTTTGGATCATTTGTTCTGTGCTTTTCTTTTGATTATTTTTTTTCTGTTGGAATTTCTTGTTTTTGCTTGTTAGAAATATGTGTGCTTTATGCAAGGGTTTATCGGAAACAGCCTCTCTGGTGGTAGAGTTAGTTAAGGTCTGCTTACATCCTACAATTCCCAGACCCCACTTTGTGGGATTACACTGGGCATGTTGTTGTTGCTTGTTAGAAATATGTGTCTTTTGGTGTAGGAACTTGTTTGGTGTTTGATCTGTTTCTTATGAATGATTTGTAGAGTTGTTATTTGCTGTTTGTTTGTTCAATTTCGGGTTGAATATACCCTTTTAATCACTCCCTTATTGAGGTTGTCCCTCTTGGTTGAATCTATTTGTGTTATTGTCCTAGGAGTTATTAGGAATTATCTCTAGAACAATTCTTAGCTTGTTACCAATAGGGGGTTGTGGTGGGATGGATAAGATCACTCCCCCTCAACCAGAGATCTCGGGTTCTAGCCTAGCCCCGAGTATGGAAAGATCCCCCTTAATTGGGCCTTATCATGAATCCGGATTAGTCAGGCCCAATGAGGGTACCGGGGGAAACCAAAAAAACTCTTAGCTTGTTATATTTTTAAATTCCCGATGCTAGTGGGTTCGAAACTCTGTGAATAACGGGCCGGCCTCTATAAAGATTAGGCCTTTGTCTGTGCCAGGGTTCGAACCCGAGGTGTGCGGCTAACAGACAGACACTTCATGCACGCACCTGCACATTTGCCACTAGACCAAAGTGTTGGGGTGACAATTCTTAGCTTGTTTCCATTATAGTAATGCTATACTTTAAACTGCATGATGATAGAAGGCTGTTGTTTTATTTTCTAGAATTGAGTAAAATAATAATGTGTAAATTTTGTGATTAATCCGGTTTGTTTACATGTAACCTACAATTTACAGGAAACTGATGGCATAAGGCACAAATTGGAGGATTCAAAGCTGAGGAAGCTAAGATTACTAGCTGAAGTTCGGTAAGTTTAACATTATCAAAAGGTTTTCATATTGACTTGATGTAGTTCCATTTTCTTTAAGAGTTCTTGAATTCGATATTTAGCCTTATACTTCAAAACAATATATCTTGGATAATAGAATTAAGGGAAAAGAATTCTGCCGGTCATTATATTGGAGTTCCATGTTCAGCAATTCATATTTCATTGAGTTGATGACATAACCATGACTAGTAGTCTATTTGGCCAAGCTGTCAAAATATGCTAAGACAAAAAGTGTTTCCCGAGAAAGTACGTTTGGAGAGTATCAGTTTGTGTTTGGCTAATCAATTTAGCACTTTTGCCAATATTAGCGCAATAATTTGTGCTTAATCAAGGTTCCCAAAAGTGCTTCCGGATAAAAGCTACTTTTTTAACTTCTGAAAATCAACTTCTGCTACTACTCAAAAGCACTTATTTTAATCCTAAAAGCATTGCAAACACCTTAATTCTAAAAAATAAACAATTTTTCTAAAAATAAGCACATTTGACTTCTCAAAAGTTTGGCTAAGCAAGCTATACATTGCGCTTCTTTGCATATGTATTTTCTCAAAATGCTTGTAGAGTTTCTTTGATTACACGTCTTTTGAGTTGAGGTCTATCGGAAACAACCTCTCTACCCCACAAAGGTAGGGTTAAGGTCTGCGTACATCCTACCCGTTAAGGTCTGCGTACATCCTACCCTCTCTAGATCCCAATCGTGTAATTCACTGGGTATGATGTTGTTGTGTTGTTGCTTGTAGAGTTTCTTTTCTATTTGAATATAAGTGTATTTTTTCGCATAAATGTGCAGTTTCTTACGCCAGAGGCACAAGTATCTATTGCCATCGAAGTCCTTGAGTCCTACTACAGGGAAAGAGCTAGTATCACTACCAAATGTAGAAACTTACCCCAAAAGTAGGTCAAGGGAACTCGTTACCAGCAAAAAGGAGGCCAAGCTAAACAAACTGCCCCCTCTTCCTGGCCTAAAACACAACGGAAGGATACAGGTTGCAAAAGTAGCTGCTTCCAAGAAGATGCTTGATATTCATGTGAACCAAAAGCACAAATTAGGTGGTGGAGAAGAAGTATATAAATCAAGAGAATATAATGGAAGGGAAGTTCCATCCCGAAAAGGAGCTCCAGCCTATGATTTGAAGCAGAACGAGAGATTATACATTGCGAGCGATGCTCTCTTACGGAGCAGCCCGCCTGCTTTTGATTTAAATCAGGACACTGGTCATAATAGTGGCAAAGAAGCTGCATTGCCTACTCGAGCTCCAGTCTTCGATTTGAATGAAATCTCGGTAATTATCATAACTAAGCATCAAATACACTTTCCATTTATTTTGTGAGAGAAAATGACAAAAATGGTCCCTTGTGTTTTGAGAGTGGGTTCAAAATAGTGCCTTAAGTATGCACTTAACAGTTTTGGTCTCCATAAAATATTATCGAACACTGTCCAGTGAAATAAAAGATTTTAACTATAGATGCCAAGACAATCCCATCTAAAATATGCAACACAAAAAGAACACTAGACTAAATAAATTACACCTCAAAAAGCTGCATCCGACTCTAGAAATAAATTAAATATAGTAGAAACTACAAAAATTGTACCTCTAAATGTGAGTTCCCGCTAATTTCCTTTTTTCTTTATAGTTTCCATCAAATCTAACGGACATAGTTCAATAAATATTTGACAGTGACTAAAAGTATTAAATTTTGACTAACTTAAAGGACCAAAATTGTTCAGTACATACTTAAGGGACTAATTTGAACCTACCGTCAAACATAAGGGACCATTTTTGTCATATTCACTATTTTGTGAGTTTACTTTTTTGCATCATTTACCTCTAGACTTTCTAATTTTTACAGATGGGAGAAGAGGAAACACAAGAAAATTTTGAGCAGGTGCAACTCGAGGAGCCAAAGAGAAGTTTCACTCGGAGCCTCAATGATGATCAGCACAATGATTTAAAGTTATTGGTTTGTAGAAATGTTGGAGAAGGCTCTTCTCGGGTAGGAAAACGAAAAATAACATGGCAAGACCCTGTTGCTTTGAGGGTTTAATCCGTTTGTGCTAATGGTGAGTTTTGCCAAACTTGAACTGGCCTTACTAGGTCAAATTTCTGTTGACATGTAGGCTTATGTTATCCTTTTTGTGTAAAGAAACCTCTTATGCATGTAATACGTGCACACTATACGTTCATTATTAGCAATGCGATGTAGTCTGTGTAATTTGTTCTCTACATTAAATATCATATATCTTCAGCAGTTTTCTGGTCAAGCAATGGATTCGTTCTCTTTGTTTTATTCTTTTTCCTCTTCACCTTCAATGATTTGACTGTTCTTTTCGGATTCTCATCCATCGAGTAGAGTTCCTCAAGCATGTTGCTTGAGACTAGTTCTGATGCCACCTTGCATTGTTGGTGGCTTCAACTGAGTTTGATGGATTTAAGCTTCTTAGAGAAAAGACTGATGGCTGTGGTCGTTCCAATTTCTGATATGCTATCTGAAGCCCACTGGACCGACTAATCTGGTTTCAGTTATGCTCTCACATGAACCTTCTTGGCCTTGTTTTTCCTTCGGGAAGGTTTTGGACCACGTTCACTTGTAGCGTTTACTTGACAAACTGGACAACTCCACTCCTCTTTTAACATTATTCACTGAAAAACTGCTCGATGGAAGCTCACTTAGCAAACCTCATATGGAGGTGTTAAAGCTTCAGTTTTGCTCTATATAGACTTATATACTGTAACAAAATACTCAAAAGTCCATTACCTAGCAATTCTTGAAATTAGAGCTGTTCAGAATTTCAGAAGAGTGAACTGTACTCATACCCATAATTGTATAGAATATTGGCTCAAAAGTGTCATATACATGAAGAATTAACACAATGGATATAGTACATTATTCAAATTCGGATCTTTTGCTGTCTTTTTTAGCTTCATTTGCAGACATAGTAGAAGTAAGACAACTTTTAGCATTATTGGTAACCAGTGCAGCATAATATGAAGATGTCAAGGCAAGAAACAAGGATTATACTCAAACCTCTCTATAACATTGTCGTTCGTCCGGATATAAAAATTTGCTTGGTTTTGTTTGTCCAGTTGCTTCAAATGATGCTGCTACTAGTTTTGATTTATGTATCATTAATTGTTTGTGTTTTAACACTATCAAGTCATTTACAAGTAATTGTCCATTATTTACCTGAAAATGAAGATAGACAATCTGCTGCAATTGGTTAAATTACACTAACAATAAACCTTTTTTAATACTGCCAATGTATACACGATAAATCCGTCAAATACGTCGCTCCATTTCTCTTTTCTTTCTCTATACCCCCAAAAGAAAAAGCAATTGAAGAACATGCTGCATTATTACAAGGACATGGTGAGTAACCATAAGAAATTAGCAACTACATGATCACATCACAAATAACTTGGACAAAACAAGCAACTTAACCCCCCCCCCCCCAAACTAACAAGCACACCTAGAGATACTATACACTATTCCTTCAGGAACATTCTATAAAATTGGAACGATACAGAGATAATCATGCCACGTTCCTTGGAGATTATATGATAATATTGAAATGATAGAGAGTCGAATTTTTCAGAAGTCATGCAAATACTTTTCAAAAAGTGGCATATGATCAGCATCTACACACAGCCGATCTCAAGTTCTTGTCATCACTTTGACTTGGCAATATATACACTGTCCCTTCATACAAAATGCAAGAAGGTCCAATATGAATAGGCTTTCCCCATCCAAAATCTGAATCATGAACACGCAACTTAGTCCAACTGTTTATATTTAGATTAGGACTAGTAAAATACCTCGGCCCTCGGATTAATTTAGATAAATCTGTAATTAATTCGAGGTAATCTATCGCCGATCTTAAGTATTCATCGTCCATTCTTGCCAATGCGTCGTGAATTCTTCGTGAGGTTTTCGTCAATGGCTCTGATTAAAGATCACCAGATTTGGCTATTGGTGTAGCTGTGAAAACAACATTTCCTAAATAGCCTTGTGGCAATGGAGGATAAAGTCTTGTCCTACCATTTGTAGCACTGGTCATCGTCTAGGCCACGTGCTTTGCACGTGTAACGCCAAATATGGGCCGTGAGGACTTCATAAGTACTACCCTCGTGCTCGGATCTGGTCCTGAGTAGGGTTAGCTAGTCGCTTGTGATCTTAAACATGACCGTGATACTATGATACTAGACTTTGGACCGTTAACTTGATTGTGGACGTTTTTTAGGGTCGGCGGATGGTGATACTCGACATGTTTAAAGACCGGTGTTGGTGGGTCCCGCGCACGGAGGAGGAACCGATCGATGAATGGCGGGATGACGGTGGAGTGGCCACGTGCGATTTCTGACCACGTGTTGATGAAATGCCATCTGATAATGTGTGGAAAATTCCACATCCTAAGGAAACTCCACCACACTTGAAAGTTGAAACTAGTAACCTAATAAGAAATCACACATTCGTAACAGAATTAGTTATAACAGTGGTCCTAAGAGGACAACATAGTGACTATAAAGTTACAACATGAAACATAGCTTACTAATACAAATACGTTCAATTATACTACCACTTGAGGTGGTGTAGTTGGAAAATATTAAATTACCTTACTAGATTTGAGGCTTCGATCAAAATCTAAAATAAATTCGACTTTTGGGTAAAGAGAGTTTTACGTCCCTTAGTCGTTAGATTTTGACTTTATGAGTAGCTTGTATTTGAGATGTTTTTGTGAGAAAAAAAAGTTGAAGTCTTTTAAAGATTAAACTCAGTTTCAAATTTTATAAAAATTCAAGAACTCCAAAACTAATTTCTGAGTTTTGAAAGAGATATAAAGTATACAGTTAGAAAATCATCAGAGAAAAGTTTGAATTCATTTTTACTAAAACGGTTCAAACAAACACCTCCTGGAGAAATTAACTCAAAATTATTGATTATTCTTTTTTGGGTTCTATTCATTTTTTCATTGAAAACGAAATGAATGTTAAGAGTTCCACGTCGGAAAGGAAATTAGATTTTGGACTCCTTATATGCACTTGGACAATCCTCCCCTCATGAGTTAGCTTTTGGGGTTGAGTTAGGCCCAAAATTCATTCTTTACATGATATCAAAGTCAGGCTCATTCCAATTCTATGTTCACTGATGTTGGACACATCGAAAATGAAATGAGAATTTGGACTCCTTATATGGACTTGGACAATCTTCCCCTCATGAGCTACTTTTTGGGGTTGAGTTATGCCCAAAATCCATTATTTACGATGAACACCACGGCATGATGATTAGTACAAATAACAACCAACTATTCTCTAGAACTACACAAAGGACATTTACTAGAAGTATCCAACATTAGTATTAAACTTTTTGAGAAGTGAGCCATGTTACTCCACCTATGCATGCATGCGTATTTTTAGTACTTCCTCTCTCCACTTTTACTTGTCTACTATGATTTCCCAAATGAGTGGAGTAACTTACAATAATTTGAGATAATATAGTAAAATAATCATTTTATTTATTGCTTTTTAAGGGGTGTCAAGTCAAACATGGACAAATAGGAATGAACGGAGAAACAACAACAACATACCCAATATAATCCCATCAGTTGTGGTATGAAGATGGTAGAGTGAATGCAGATCTTACCCCTACCTTTTGACGGATAGAGAGGTTGTTTCCGATAGCCCCGACTCAAGTAGAAATAAAAAAGCAACAGTAATAATAAGCATGGACGGAGAGAGTATTGAAATAAAGTTTAAGAAGGAATTGAGTGAGCTCTAGCCTAAAATAAAAATTTAATATATTGGAGAGGAATTTTCGGACAACTAAAAATCTTTTCTCTCCAATCAAGCCAATAGACCACCTTATGGCCGGTGTGATTACCAACCAAATGGCAATAAGACGATAAGACGGGACTGAATGCAACTCTACCAATACAGAAAAAAGAACAAAAATATTTGAAATTAGAGTACCTGAAAGATGACAAGTGGAAAAGAAGAGATGTCACCACAAGTATCAACATTAGGAATGAGTTTCTCCATCTCCAAACTTGGAACAAAATCACCAAAATCATCAATAAAAGTATCATCACTTTGAGCTTCAACAAATAATACCCCTTCTCCATTACAATTTATCTCAATTCTTTTTCCTTTTTCATTATTATCCTTAGCCAATATTAATCTTCCAGCCATTGGATAAAATGAAACTAAAACATTGCTTAAAGCCTCTTTCATAATTCTTGAATTAAAGAAATTATTTTTAGATAATCCATTAGTAGTAATTAGTGGCATGTAGAAATAAACAGTCAAAAGATGGATTCTTCCAACTATTAAATCAATATTTGAGTTCCATAGTATTTTTGAAGGAGTTGGCTTTGATGGTTTCACCATTGTTGATTCTATTATGTTGATCTTCATTCTTCTTGATTTTCACACACCCAAAAAAAAAAAGATAACTATAACAATGAGAGGGATGAAGATGAATGTTTGGGTCTATGAGGAGGAACATTATAGCCTTAATTATGATTGGTCAGTATTATAATATATTTGTTTGTCTCAATTTATGTGAGGAAGATCAAAATACGAAGATCAAAATAAAATTTGTATCTTAAGCTAAGAATAAAAGATGTGCTCCTAAGGGGACAACGTTGGAGAAGTTAGAACCACATGAGCATGAATCACCTAACTATTACGAGATCACGGATCACCTACTCACCCAATAGTCAGAAATTCAAATGAAAAAAAATCACAGAAATATAAAAATATGATCCTATTAAATGTGGCAATTAAAACACAGGTGGAAAGATGATCCTATTAAATGTGGCAACTAATAGAAGCAAACCATGTTTAGAAATTTTGTTATTATTTGATGTTTCTTGTACTTCGATTAGCATATGATTTTTGTGGCAGCTATGTTTTGTTCCTTTTTTCAATCTATTGTTTTTTAACTTCTGTTATTTCTTTTTCCGTACTGCTTTTGTTTGCTTATCTTCAAGCCGAAGGTCTATCAAAAACATCTCTACCTCCCACCTACCTTGGTAAGGTACAACAACCGTCCTCAGACCCCACTTGTGGGATTGGGTATGTTGTTGTTGCATGTTTAGAAGTTTGTTAACCAGAAATAACTTTAACACACCTATTTTGATTGTAAAACATATTACATCAATCAAACCTCTATAACGGCATCGTTTGTCCCGATATTGTTTAGCTGCTACAACGATATGTTGTTATAGAGAACATATCATTAAAAATCAATTACAAAGAAAAATTGATCGTTATGGTGAAGCGTTGTTATAAAAGATGATTGTTATAAAGAGAGCTGAATGTACAAACAAGCTATACAAGAAAAAAGGTACAAAAGCAAAGCTAATAGAGAATAAATCTGCAGATGCAGAAACCAGCAAGAGCAAAAATAAACCTATCAAAGGAGACAACTGAAGACAAACTTCTGTTATCAAATTCTACTTCAAAATGGTGTAGAAGGTTGGAACAGTTGCATTTATGAACTCACAAGTTTGACAGAATCTTAATATAACAAGTCAACAGGAAAAAATAAATGAAAAACTAATGGAATACAAAACAGCTGGGCTCCTTAGAGCAGCCCGTTGCCTCGAGAGCAAATATGGCATATGATTTACCATGCTGCAAAACTGTCTTTTTCATGGTCTAATGAACACACCTTGGGAAAAAGTATACAACTCGCATAAAATATCACCTGTTCTTTACTGTTCCAATTATGAAAAACTGTGATACAGTTGAAGCTTTACTGGAACAGATTTTTGCAGGCTTCAATATCAGTTGCTTGTGAATCTAATACTCCTTGACCGGTAGGGCTCGAGCTAATAAATCCCGTGATGGCTGCAAATAAATCCTTCTGATAGAAGTCATCTGTTACCATCTTCAGGATTTCGTTCACCAACTTGAAGTCTATCGCCCCTGTCAAAACTAGCCTTGCAATTATCTCCCCGAAATTTACTGGTGCTTTTGGTAAATCCATCGCAAGATCATTCAACTGAGAAGCAAAGTTCAAGCATCCAGTGGCCAAGTCGGTAGCAGTAAAAACCTTCTTGGCAAACAAGTGCTCGAGAAGTTGTGCAACTGGTTCAACACATGGCGGGCTTTTGTCCAGTCCAAGGGATATGGCTTTTTCGACAACCTCGGGATAGAAGGCAGGGGATTTAAGTTCCTCAATGCACTGCAAAGCTTCATCCAAAATCCGAACACTGAAATATTCCTCCAAAAGAGAAACTGTCTTTCTCTTCAGTTCTTCAGGATTTGACCTTGCAGCAGCTGGAGCCGCCTGAGGTTTCGGTTTATCAGCAACAGGCAAAACGGTACTTGTTGGAGATGGCTTAACGGGTCCCGGAAATTGTGATACAGGCTGGACAGGGGGTCCACCACTACCTTGTAAGAGGGCGCTACTCCCAATCATACCACCACCGCTACCCTGAGGCAGCAATCTTGTGTTCAAGGACGGCAACTTTCCGATCAATGGCGGCTGAACGCCACGTCGCATTGTCCGTGACCTAGGAACCTCCCAGTTGTCATTATCCATTCCTGGCATCCCAGGCATCTTCCTTACACCTGGCATACCTGGCATCATACCACCAGTGCCAGGTCGATTAATAGGGTAGCTGCCGGGACCCAAATTCCCTTGACCACCTTGAGGAACACGAGCATTTCTAATGCTTGCTGTAGCACCTGGACGTAACCCTAATGTCTTCTCTGCTTCTGAGTGGATCTCACTGATGGTTTTGGCTTTCACCTGTAAAAGAAGTTAATACATCATGAGAAAGAAGTGAAGGTTGGATCCTAGGGTGGCTTTCTACTACTTATTTGATGTTGTTCAGATTAATTTGAGTTCGCACCGTCTAGGACCTACTAATAAAAAGAAAAGCGCTCTTTATGAAATGTACTTCGTCTACTTCTAATATGCAAATACAAATATTTAATTAATAATCCCTATGTCCCAATTTACACGACATTGTTTTCTTTTTAGTCAGTCCCAGAAAGAATGACACCTTTCTATATTTAGTACTCCCTTCGTCTCAAATTATCTGTCGTGTTTCTCTTTTACACGACCCTCAAAAAAAATATTAGGAGGGGTGTTTTTTACTGTTATATGTCTTAAGATATAATCTCTCTTCATTAAATATTTACTCTATTGATGTGTTTGTAGTCTTCAAAGAACAATTACTATTAAGGATAAAATGGGAAAACATGATTAATTTTAAGACAACTATTTTTAGGAAGCACGAAAAACAATTTGAGATGGAGGGAGTAACAATCTAACTTTGAACTAGGGAGCTCCGTGAGGGGTAAAAAAAATATTCATTTTTTGCCCAAAAAAAGGTAACTTTAAACTTTTGATTTTACCCTTAATGAGATGATTTATAGCCACACAAATATCTCTGACTTATTTTAGATCACAAGTTTCAAAATTCTTCATTTCATTCTTAAACTTTGTGCCCAATAAACACCTTCACATGAATAGGGATGGAGAGAGTATTACATAAGCAAATCGTGTATTACCTCTTCCCGCCTAGGGACCCAGTTATTGGAACGCAAATCCAGGACATCACGCACCATAAACCTTAGACGTGATACCAGCTGAGGGTTTGTTGATAGTTTCTTCAATCGGTTAAAATAAATATCATTGATGTGCCTTGACTTTTGCTTTTCGTCAAGCTGCTTACCAATGGTGTTGAAGAAGTGACATATAGCTTCAACATTCTCTTCTTCTGGACAGCTTTTGGCATCTTGTCCTAATAGTTCCTGTTAACAAGTGAATTGATATGTTGAAGATATTTAAGAGAGAAAGGAACAAGAAGATTAAGCTAATAGAAAACAATCAATAACCTGAACAATGTGATGAACAATCTTTTCAGGAACCATCTTTTGCTTCAAAAGCTCTCCAATAAGACGTATGTTCCCAAGAGTGCGCAATTTGATCAACCTTTCTTTGTCTTTGCGTTCTGACTGCTGTTCTGGAGCAGTCATTTGTCTCGCCTCTTCCCTCAATTTGTCAGCACCTTCAAATGCCTCTTGGCAATTATTCAGAAGAACTCCCTTAAACGTAATTTCTTTCCCACCAGGTTCACCAGATGGAAATGGAGGAAGTTTCTCATTGAGATCAGAACATAGC
Source organism: Anisodus acutangulus (assembly GCA_029783415.1). Classification (NCBI taxonomy): domain Eukaryota; kingdom Viridiplantae; phylum Streptophyta; class Magnoliopsida; order Solanales; family Solanaceae; genus Anisodus; species Anisodus acutangulus. Next base: position 832,026 of record CM056511.1, read on the forward strand.
TGGGCATACATCGGGCAAAAGGTGGGTTCCAATACGGCCTTGTCAAATATCAAGGAGATCACACCCTGGAATATAGAAAAGAGAATACATTAATGCAAAATTAGCCCATGAAAACAATTATTAGCTCAGTCCATTTCAGCCCATCGAGAATTGGGCTGCTATCTAGCCCAAATTGACACATGAGAAACCTTGTCAAGATCTTTTCAAAAAGACATTTTTTTTATTTGATATGTTATATATAGCCATAATAAATAAAAGAATAGTTTTATTAGGTACTTAAAAATTATAAAAGAACAAACAAAGAAATTAAAACTTAGTAAGAATTGGGTGGGTTGTGTTATCAGTTATGACCCGCTTTTTAGCCCATTTTAGCCCAAGTAACTTTTGGGGGGTCGATATTAACTCGTTACATTTTGACCTGCCCAATTCAGCCCAACCCACCCATTTGACACCCGTGTACATCAGTTATCCAAGACATACGAGGGAAAAGAAGACATTAGAGAAACATAGGTATCTGAGAGATAGGAGTACCTTTAGAATGTCTGCACTTGTTATCCCTGAATCTATTAATTGACCTTTGAGAAGATCAAATTTCTCTGGCGTCAACTTGTTGAGTATTCTGAAAGATCGATAATACTTACACCAATCATGTACACAATAATCAGATCCTAAAATTTACCTTCACAGAATTTGTAAGCTGTGATAAACATCTGAAACCAAGAACGTCATGAATACTAACATTAAGACCAAAACCATATCGAAACCTTTTATTTTATTGTTTAGAATAAGTAGTGGTCTAAGGGCTAGTGAAGGCTTATTATATCCATGCATATGAGAAAAGGTAGTAAAGAAGAACAAAATGCAGTTCCCTACTGTCAAGATGTGGTGAAAAAATAGACTCATTTACAATATGAAACATTGTTAAAAGCATTAGTCAGAACTTCCAGAAAGATTACCCCTTGACTGTTTTCAAGACGCGATCTTTGTCAGAAAGAGTGCCCCTTCGGACTGACCATGGCGCCTCAGCTTTGATCAGTGTAGCAGCATGATCTCCCTGGTGCACAAACAATTGAAGAGTTTCAGAGATAAGGCAAAATCATGTTGTTTGAACTTTGAGCGGAACAAAAGAAACTGTTGCTAGAGCAAGGACTAAACTTATCAGGAAAAACAACAGAGAGAAAGACATTATGTAGGGAATAAGAGATATCTCTTATATTAATCTAATTGATGTTACAAATTATGTCAATAAGATAATACAACTATGTACTTTGTCAAAAAGATAATACAACCATGTATTTGTATACCTAATTTTAATACATATAACAAAGTGAAAAAAAAGAACACAGTACTCAATAAAGGAACTTCCCTGTATACCATGAAGATGTGCTAATCAAGTATATGGATAATAGCACTTTTGGTCCCTCAATTATGGGTAAATTCTGATTTTGGTCCTTGTAATTTATAACTCTGCAAATTCACACTTCAATTAATTAAAATGTGTTCTTTTGGTCCCTTTATGTAGAAAATATATTATATTTAGACTATTTTTAGAAGTAAATTACCCTCAAATATGGAGTAACAATACAAGTTTAGCACAACACGTGGGTAATTAAATGGTGAACCGGCTAACATTTCAGGAAATTTGTGATTAATCTTTTTTGAGATTGATAGTTTTTCTGATTAATCACAAGCAAGGGGATCAAAAGTGCACCTTTCAAGTAATTGAAGGATAAATATGCTTAGTCAAATAACATAAGGACTAAAATCAGAATTTAATACGTAATAACTAAGGGATAACAAAAGTGCTATTAACCATCAAGTATATTATATTTCTTCATTAGGATGTCTTTTCTTTCAGTGCTGAAGGCTTTCAGAAAAAATGAAACCGAACTTGCCTTTGGGAGGACAAAAGCAGGAATAAATAAACAGAAGTTCTTTAAATCAATAATGAACATTCTCCAAAATGCGCAATTTAGAAAATCTAATGAGGAAATGAATTACCCCTTGGTTGGCAGATACTTGAGCTCTTGCAAACTGCGAGTTAAGCTGCTCTTGCCGATTATACTGGCCACCAAATTCCCTGTTTTCTCGAAGTGCTTCCCATGACCTCTCTTCAACGGGGGCAGAAAGTTGTGTTGACCTATTACGCCAGTCACGATTGTCTGGTTCAGAATAACGACCCTGAGATTGAACCTGCTGCACCTACAGGAAAGAGAAAAATTACACTGGACAATGAGGCAACAGAAAGTAAACACTGCAAGAAAGTGATATAGAAAATACAAGCATTAGCAAAAATTAATGAACCGGAACTAGGAGTGGCAAATAGGTGGGTTGGATTGGATATGGACGGGTTAAACAAAAACGGATAATATCCAACCAGCCCATACTTAACACGGATAAAAATGGGTTAACCGACAAATAATATGGATATAAATACCCATTTCTCTAATTGTTACTCCCTCCTGATAAAAAAGAGTGTCCACTTAGCCTTTATGTTTTGGATCAAAAAGAGTGTCCACTTAGCAAATCAAGAAAAAATAAACCTTACTTTTACATATTTTCCCTTATTAAGTGTTAAGTAATCAAATCCCAAAACATATTTAATTAGGAGCATTTTAGTCAAATTATCTATTATTGTCTAGGAGTTGATATTTTCTTAATGGATGTGCAAATGGCTAAGTGGACACTCTTTTTGATTCGGAGGGAGTATTTTTCAAGAGTTTTTGTTTTCTGGGAGTCTTAAGCTTATTTTGGCTTTTAGCTTGTGTTCTCACCTGACTCTTCCTGAAGCCATTGATAATATGGATATCCATCTTTTTGGTGGATAATATCCATATTTGATCCATTTTTAAAAAGTCAGTTATCCAACCCATATCTAATGGGTTGGATTAGATGGTTACTTGTTCTTTTTTTACCATTTTCCAGCCCTAATCGGAACTGTTCTATAGCTTGCAAAATTACCAAAAGCATCAAACATTCCTTTTTTTTCTTTTGCAGTGGGGAGGAGAGAAATGCCAACAAAATAATCAGATTAGAAGAAATACAACTTTTTATATCAAGTCAGACAGAAACTCACATTGCTATCCACACGAGCCCAAGAGGCATCTTCACCAAACAGCTCAGCTTCAACTTCATGTTTGATTTGCAGAATAACCTCAGGTAATTGTAGGACAACCGCCTAGAAGACAACAATAACCAGAATCAAGGGCAAGCATATATAAATCATGATAATCCACCATGATATCATCTTTTATTTCTTTTTTTGGAGCTGGAATCGGGAGAGATCTAAACGATGGAAGAAGACGACTGAATTCCTATCAGTAAAAAAAGGTCAGTTTTGTTCTTTACCAAAAAAAAGGTCAGTTTTGTTTTTCCCATATCTATATACAGAAAACAAATGCCCAATAAACACCATCACTAGACATTTTTAAACACGCATATTACCTCCCTCAGTTGCAAGAGCTGATCTCGAGTATACCGCACACGTTCATGGCTCTCAAAACGAGAATCTCCAGTCTACAATGATAAAAGCGAGTTAGGACAAACAGAACCCTGAGAACAGGAAATTCTTAAAATGAATTTTTAGAAAAAAGATAAAGCATTTTGAGCTAGCATAAAACACAAAAAGTACCATTAAAATGCAAATCCAACAAGAAATTAAGCATTGATCAGAACTGATAGCTCATTGTGAAAATAAGGGGAACATGGAACGAAATATGTGTGAATTTATTATAAGAATTTAAAATATTTCTACATGCTCTACGAAGTTCATAGATTATCAGCTAAGACACAACGCGGATATCAGATATCCAGTACTTATCACAATTCCAGGAAAAAGCATCAACCAACAGGCTTCATCTGAGTATCTCCCTCAAATTTCAGTTGCATGATACGGTTTCTTTTTAATCTTCATCATATACAAGCATGAAGAAATATCAGTGCTCAAGTTCCCACATAGCACTATGAACAGCATGACTAGCTTTTGCATGGCCAATAGCTAATAAGACTTCCAGTGTTAGTAGGGTTCTTTATGGGCAGCCTGATAATTCTTAAGTGCCCACTTAAAGCCTACTAATGATTCTCTGTCCATATTTACTGCAGATACACAACTAAAGTGAGCTGCCAAGAATTAGGACGTTAACAAGAACGTATAATTCAAATATTATGCACACAGACACTTCTATTGTACCAATAACTATCTAATTACCTTTCTCGTTCATTTGAATTATGCACAAGCATGAAGAAATATCAATGCTCAAGTTCCTAAATGCCACATAGCACTACCAACACTATCCACCAGGCAAGAGGTCCTATTTTGCTGCTTACTCTTCAATTCACTTCAGTAATCTTAATGTTTCTAACTTCCTACCATAATGCAAAAAACAAGCAGCACATGTACCACTATATGAATTTACTGTCCAGAAAACATTCCATAAAGTGATGAACTCCAATGAGCAGCATGACTAGCCTTTGCATGGCCAATAGCTAGTAAGACTTCCAGTGTTAGTAGGGTTCTTTATGGGCGGCCTGATAATTCTTAAGTGCCCACCTAAAGCCTACTAATCATTTTCCGTCCATATTTACTGCAGATACACAACTAAAGTGAGCTGCCAAGAATTAGGACGTTAACAAGAACATATAATTCAAATATTATGCACACAAACACTTCAATTGTACCAATGACTATATGATCATCTTTCTCGTTCGTACTACATGTATTCTGTACCATTTTCATTTCAACAGATTGCATAAGGTGAAAGTACTTAATGAGGCTGCTCATGTTTTCACTTCAGCATAATGCATTTGCACTTTTGTTTATAGATTTAATCACAAAACCACAGACTTCATCAGAAAACCACACAATTCACCAACGCATGTACCAATACAAACATTCAGAACTTTGCTTATAGAATTAGTAATCATACAGATTCATGCATAAAATGCAGCACACGTGTTGTACAAAAGAAAAACATAGAAGAAATGGGGAAAATTTTACGAAAAGAAGAAATAAGTTTCTATAGACACAATTGGATAATGCATCTGAGATATATCCAAAAAATGACTTGATAGGCACATAAAAAGAGATATCACCAATATCATTAAGCAAGATAATCAGAAAGAGAACAATTAAAAGCCAAAGATTGTATTTTGCAAAACAAAGCTATGCTTACATTGTTGCCAATTTCAATCACTCAACCAACTAAGCTTCACCTTTGAACTAGTTGGGGTCGGATATATGAAACCCTTATATCCGTCCCACTCTATTCAGCCCCATTACATCCACAAAATACATTGTATATATAAGGTCATTTTTTTTATGTATATATAGTAGATATTGAATCCCCTTGGCTTTTTCGTGTGTTACTTCTTTCTATTTTGGATTCCCTTAACGAAATTCATGGCCCCGTCACGGGTCCAAATGCTTAATAATTTGTCTTCTAAAACAAATTAGGGGTTCTTTAATGCAGAATCACAAGCTAGATAGGAAAAGATCACATTGAGAAACAACTAAACATCAACAATAGGTAGCTAGATAGGAAAATATTAGATTTTTCACATGGGAAACAACAAAACAACAACAATAGATAATCAACACATTCAGGTTATGACAAAAACAGCTCGAAAATATAAAAGAAAAAAAGCATACCCACAAAGTAAAAGAAACCATTTCAACCAAGGGCAGAGCTAGGGAGCACAAGGGAATTCGTCCCCTTCACCCGAAAACCCAAAATTACTACAACAAGATACCCCAGTATAATCCCACTTGTGGGTTTCGGGAGGGTAGGATGTAGGGAGACCCTACCACTATATATATGTATGTATATATATATTCGCATGTTTACTTCTTTATACTCTGGATTCCCTAAGTGAAATTCCTGGCTTCACCACTGATTCAAATACAACAACAGCAACATACCCAGTGTAATCTCACAAGTGAGGTCTGGAAAGGGTCGAGTGTAGGCAGACCTTACCTCTACCTTGGAAGGTATGGAGGCTGTTTCCGATAGATCTTACCACCACTGATTCAAATACTTAATAATATTGAATCACAAGCTAGATGGGAAAAAGATTAGATTTTTCACATGGGAAATAACTAAGCGTCAACAATAGGTAGCTAGATAGGAAAAAGATTAGACTTTTCACATTGAGAAACAACTAAGCAAATAGGTAGCTAGACAGAAAAAAGATCAAATCTTTCACATGGGAAACAACCAAACATCAACAATGGGAGGCAAATCAACACATTCAAGATATGATAAAAACACTACAAAACATCAAAAAAGAACCATACCCACAAAGACAATTATCAAGAAAAAGCATACCCACAAAGCAAAACATCAAGAAAAAGCATACCCAAAAAGCAAAACATCAAGAAAAAACATACCTACAAAGCAAATTATTAAGAAAAAGCATACCCACAAAGCAAAACATCAAAACAAAAATACCCAAAGCATATCCACAAAGTAAAATTCCTAGCAAAAGATTTGATTTTTCACATTGAGAAACAACTAAACATCAACAATAGCTAAATCAACACATTCAAGATATGATAAGAATACTACAAAACATCAAAAAAGAAGCATACCCACAAAGCAAAATACCAAGAAAAAACATACCCACAAAGCAAAACATCAAGAAAAAGCATACCCACAAAGCAAATTATCAAGAAAAAGCATACTCTCAAAGCAAAAAAGTCAATAGAACTGAAAAATAGAAAAAAATACTTCTTTATGTATAAATAGTAGATATTGAATCCCCTTGGCTTTTTCGTGTGTTTACTTCTTTATATTTTGAATTCACGAAACTCCGGCTCCACCACTGATTCCAATGCTTAATAATTTGTCTTCTAAAACAAATTAGGCGTTCTCTAATGCAGAATCACAAGCTAGATAAGAAAAAGATTAGATTTTTTTCACATTGGGAAACAACCAAACATCAACAAAAGGTAAATCAACACATTCATGATATGATAAAAACAGCTCAAAAATATCAAAGTAAAGAAATCTATTTCAACCATGGGCAAAGCTAGGGAGCACAAGGGAATTTTCCCTTCACCCAAAAACCCGAAAACTACTCTCTCTCTCTCTCTCTCTCTCTCTCTCTCTATATATATATATATATATATATATATATATATATATTGAATTCCTTCTTTTTATTGCTCCACCACTGATTCCAATGCTTAATAGTAATTAGGGGTTCTCTAATGCACAATCACAAGCTAGATAGGAAAAAGATTAGATTTTTCACATGGGAAGAAACAAAACATCAACAATAGATAAATCAAAATCATCTATTTCAACTAGGGGCAGAGCTAGGGTGAAGAAGCGAGTTCATCCCCTTCACCCGAAAACCCGAAAATTACACTAGATATGTATATATAAGATCAAAAACTCTTTTTGATGTATTCGCATATTTACTTCTTTCTTTATATTTTGGATTCCCTTAGCGAAATTCCTGGCTCCACCACTGATTCAAATACTTAATAATTTGTCTTAAAAGTTCTCTAATACAGAATCACAAGCTAGATAGGAAAAAAGATCAGATTTTTCACATAGGAAACAATAAAACATCAAGAAAAAGCATACCCACAAAGCGAAAAAATCAGTAGATCTGAAAAAATAGAAGAAAAAAATCAACCTTGAAGGTTGGAAGAGATGAATTAGAACCACCACCATGAGGACGAAGATCGGAATTGGATGATGATGAAGTAGTATCAAAGCGAGAGCCAAATACTCTGCTTCTATTACCACCACCACCACCTGGTCTTAAACTTATCACCGTTTGATCACCCTTCTGCATAATCAATCAATTCTCCACCGTCCGATCAATTCGAACAACAAAAACGAACAAATCTAAAACGAACCAATAGAATTGAATAGATACAGATGTATGTGTATCTATCTATCTGTATATGAAGATAGAGAGATATACAGATTGGATTTTTAGAGAGAGAGAGAGAGAGATTCTTTTTCCTCTCTTCTTCTCTACTTGGGGAAAGAGAGGTGTTTGTGAACAAGGGTGAGGAAGGGCAAAAAGGGGCAAACCCTTTGGGGGTAGTTTTGGTATTATGACATTTATGTGTGTTTTTTTGGGCACTACATATCTATCGAAAATAGTCTCTCTATCTGTAATTAAAATTAAAAGGTAACTTCTCTGCCCTCTCCCGACCTCATTTGTGGAAATATAAGGATGTGTGATTGTTGTATTCTTGGTACTATAATATAATTTATGAAAAAATGTGAAAATAGTTTAAATATATGCCTAATATATAAATAAATCTTAAATTTAGCCTTCACGGGCAAATATGCCCTTTAATTTTGAATGTATATAAGCAGACAACTTAACTTTGGGATAGTTTTGATATTCAAGAATTATATGCTGGTACTTTTGGAACTATGTTATATATTATAGCTTTTTATTTGTCACATAGTAAGAGAGATATTTATCATAATTTCAATTTTCACTATACAAATAGATATTTAAAAAAAAAAATTGACGTATGATATTTGTTTTGAAGATCGATTAATTGATATTTGCATTAGTAGACGTTTGTTCATGCATTTTTAAATTATGGTTTCATAATTTGATTTTAAATTACGTTTGTTTATGCAGTTTGGACATAACTTGAATTTCAACTTCATGTCATGTTTTGAAATTCCAAATCATCCAAAAAGGTATGATTTGGGATTTCAAGTCATGATTTCAAAAAAAATTAAATATAAAATTTGGCCCATAAATTTTATTTTGTAATTTTTTTTTATAAATTAGTAGATATATATCAATTGATCGACTTTATAATGTATTAGATATAATTGTCCAATACATAATTTATATATTGTATATATATACAAAGGTATGACTATGTCATGACTTAAAAGTGTACAACATAAGTTTATATTTTGTAAAAAAAAATTAATAAATTAGTAGATATATACCAATTGATCGACTTTATATTGTATTGGACATACAAATGTATGACTATGTTATGACTTAAAAATATACAATTTTGAGTTGTGTATTAATTTTGTTATGAACTATTACGTGCTCATTTGGTAAGATTGCATAAGAATTAGAAATTTTTTGATGGTTTTCACAACTTGTGAGGTTTTTATGTCAATGAGAAAACATACAATTTAAAAAACTCAAATTGCATGTCCAAACAAAACTTCAACTTCAAATCATGTCCAAATGGCTCCTTAGTCATGGGGTAATAGCACACTTGACAAAAGTGAAGTTATTTTTCGAAGCTAGAATCCGAAATCTCTAGTTAATATTGAAGATATCTCACTACACACGTGTATTAAACGGTAGAATGATTAATAAATTTGAAAATTTGTGTTATTCATAAGTAAAGGGAATTGAAGTACACATTTTAAGTAATTGAATGTGCTTAGTTAGATATTATGAGGTGGCAAGAATTAAAATTAAAATCTACTAATATATAATTGAGGGACCAAAAGGACTATTAACCCCACAAATTGTTATTAACAACAACAACATATTCAGTGAAATTCCACAATATGAGTCTAGGGAGAGTACCTTTACCTCTTGGAGGGTAGAGATGTTGTTTCTGAAAGACCCTCAGCTTAAGAGAAAACTTGACAAAAAAAGTTAGATACGAACAAATAGATCCATCATCCAAGCAGTATTAAAATGAAAATAACGAGAGCGAAAAAACCATAGTAAAGCAAGCATGAAAAAAGAGGCAACAACTACTACAGATAAATAAGGTAAAAGGCATGATATAGTAGTATGAAAAGGCAGTAACTACAATCGATATACAAATGAACTAATCGCACTATAAGCAATAAGAGAACTTCTTGATATTTACTTTTACCCCAAAATTGAAAAGAGAAAGTGTGAAAAGAAGGTGATTAATTAGGCAACGATAAAATAAAAACAAACACACTTTAAGTATGTAATTTGTTTAGATCTATTTCTTATTTTCATCCGATCTTTTGTATTTGTATTGAGACTTTGATTAATTTAGATTTATGTTGTGTAAGACACATTGAAAGGAGAAGCGCTTCCTATCAACGTTTTTTTCCAACTCATATTCAAACACAAGGTCTCTAAATTAAAAGTGAAGAGTTCTATCCATCTCATCACAATCTTTCGTGATTATTTGAGTATCTATCGAGTATCAAGAATGAGAAAATTTTGAGGAACATATTGTTGGAAATTTGCCTTTGTCGGGAAGATGCGTCCACCCATCTTTGATGAATTAAACATTAGTGTTCCGCATGTTGGAGGCTTTGTCTCTTCACACATGCATAATCTACTAAGTGAGTAGATGACCGTAGGGCCAAGAATCGTCAAATTTCGTTGAGAAATGAAAGAGATATTGATCCACGAAGTAAGGTGTTTGAGGCATGAAAATATGGTGTGGGACAAATCTACCACATCGGTGGGAAAAGGAAGAATTGTTCTCTATATAAGTCTCTAAAATGGTAAAGGGTTTTGGGACCCCAAGGGGTATCCCATGTGTTTAAAGGAGGGAGGACCTAGATGTGCTTGTGTTCAAGGCTAAGCCCACACGCGCGCTGCCGCCGCCCGCCCGCCAGTCCGGTCGGGTCACGGGCTGTGGGCTGTGTGATGTGGGTACCGTTGGACTATTTTTTGGAGCATTAATCAGCCATTACTTGACTGATTAACTCCTCCATAATCACCCTCCTTCAATGGCCATGAACAACCTCACTTATAGCCTTAAACATGCCACACTAATGGCCTTAAACCAGCCATTAACAACCCTCACTAATGACTATTAACAACCTTGTTTGTGGCAGTTGAGGAGTCCCTCCTCCATGCTATATATTGATGCCTCTTTGGCTCAATAATGTGACTGAAAAACAGTACACATACAGACATAACGCAGCACAAAACAGTGACGAAAATCACTGCAAAACAGTGACGAAAATCACTGCAAAACAGTGACGAAAGCCACTGCAAAACAGTGAGCAAACACACACATATACACAAGATATACACAACAGAGACACACTATATACACAGAGACAAAATAGAAGAGTAAACAGAAACTTTTCCTTCCTTTTCCATATCTTCAGCAAGTCGATTCACATTTGTTTTCTTCGTCAGGCTCAACCTATTGGCTTTGTAGCGTTGAGATTAAAGTGTTGTTTTATCTTGGGAGACTATTGCCCGCTAACGTAAAGCATATATACAGGGCAATCTTGTCTTAAGGACAGAGGGCAATCACTCGACTCAACACACAATGTTGTAACCAACCAGATTTAGTTGTTTCTTGATTTTAGGTTATCAAGATTCAAGACATAACAAGCTTGCGGCAGTTTTGAAGATTGACCATTTATTTATCCTTTCGAACACTTGTAATAGTTATTTACTTTCCGTACTGTTTTATAAAGTACAATAGAGTACCAACACATATTGCATTGCATAAGGTGCAATTTGTGCACTAAGATTGAAGGCAAACGATTTTTTTCCTCAGTTAAAAGATTTATTTTAACCATTTTAATTTGTCCATGTGGCACCATTGACTGCACGACATGAAAAGGCAAAAAACATTTTTCTTCACCAGAAGATTTTCTTTGTCAATCATAATTGTCCTTTTATAAGTTATCGAACATAAGAAATCACGTGTATGCTGAATAATAAAGGCAAGATATTCTCATCAGTAAAAGCTTGTTTTAGCGATTTTATTATGGTCTTTTAATTTATCGGATATCCGTACAATACTTTTGATGATTATACGAATACAAATAAGAAATAACTTATAGTAAGGGTTATGTATATCAAAGTGACTAGTTTCTCGACACGTGCGTTGCACGTTTGCCTAATAATATAATACACATTTCTTATAAAATAATATTAGTATTGTATTATATAAAATTGAGTAAATAATAAACATATTATATACATGTAAACATCAATACATGAAAGTTTTAGCAAAATATATACTTCCAATTCGATGTGATCTCAAAAAGTATGTATTCGATATTATAAACTTTTCTTATCCATTATTTTAGTAACATCCAATAAAAGGATAACAATTTCAAGAAAAAATGAGGAGGCAAATAGTTAAACACTAAAGTGATCTATCGAGTAGGATATAATTTTTTTCAACATAAAATTCAGTTGGACTCATTTGCCTTCATAATATATTGAAATTAGCTACACAAGGTTAACAAAAGAACTAGAAGGTCTAATTCAGGAAAATACTTTGCTTATGAGCTATTACATTTCCAAAGTTACATGATTAATCTCATTTTACTTATCAACTATCCATTGACCAATGACCATAGTCATCTATGGACGTGGATTTATAACAATCATAATAGACTACTTAGTATGCTATCATAAAATTTTATATCTTCATGCTCGGGAAATCAATTATTTCTCATCACAATTTTTATTTTTAATTTCTATAAACTTGTATACCTCAATCAATTCTCCACCGTCCGATCAATTCGAACACCAAACGAGCAAATCTAAAGTGGTAACGAAACGAACTGATAAAATTGATAGACACACCAATATATGTATATCTATCTATATTATACGAAACAACTTCATGTAGAAATGCAAGGTAAGGTTGCGTACAATAGACCCTTGTGGTTCGGCTTTTTCTTGGATCCCGCGCATAGCGGGAGCTTAGTGCATCGAGTTGCCCTTTTTATCTGTATTATACGAGGATAGAGATATAAAAATTAGACTTTTAGAAAGAGAAAGTGAATTTTTAGAGAGAGATTGATTTTCCTCTCTTCTTCTCTACTGGGGCAGAGGAAATGGGAAAAGGAGAGACGTTTGTGAAGAAGGGAAAAAACATTTGAGGGTAGTTCCGGTATTACAAGATTTATGTGTGGATATTTTGGGGACTATGATAAAATTTATGCCTTTTTATTTGTCACATAGTGAGTGAGATTGTTACAATAATTGCGTTACTCAATTTGCGCACTATAAATAGACTTCTTAAAAAAATCTTTTGCTTGGTGTTTCGTACATGCTTTGAGACTCGATAATTGAAATTTACATAGAAAAGTCAAAATGTAAAGAACTCTTTATAAAAATGAGGTTATTTTTTAAGCTCGAATCAGAAATTATTGGATATTATAAAGCAATACGAAAAGTAAATAAATATTACAAGTGTTCAAAAGGATAAATAAATAAACCAATATTCAGAACTGCCGCAAGGTTGTTGAGTCTTGAATCTTGATAACCTGAAATCAAGAAACACTAAATCTGGATTGTTACAACTGTGGCTGAGTCGAGAGATGACTCTCTGTCTTTAAGACAAGATTGCCCCGTATATATGCTTTTACGTTAACGGACAATAGTCTCCCAAGATAAAACAACAACTAATCAACACTACAAACAAATAGGTTGATTCTAACGAAGAAAACAAACACGAAACGACTTTGTGAAGAATGGAAAAGGAAGGAAGAGTTTCTGTTTTTGACACTGTTTCTGCTCACGTTTTTGGACAAAATGTGTGTTGTTTCTCTCTTCTGTTTGTCTCTGTGTTTATATGTTGTTGTCTCGTTTCTGTCACACACAATTGAGCCAAAAGGCATCAATATATAGCATAAGGGGAGACTTCTCAACTACCAAGAAAATGACTGTTTATGGCCATTGAAGGAGGGAGTTAATCAGCAAAGTAATGCTGTTTATGGCCATTGAAGGAGAAAGTTAATCAGCCAAGTAATGGCTATTTATGGAGGGAGTTAATCAGCCAAGTAATGGCTGGTTAATGTGCAATAACGCTCCAAAAATCAACCCAAACGGAAAGCAAAAACTTTCTGCCTTCCGTCGTTCCCAATTTCATCTTTTCAGAAACTCCAGGGACCAAACTGTAAATATTAAGCAATTTGGGGTCCAAAGAGATAATATCAGAAGAAGCCCACGACCCAAGACTCGAGCCCGAATTTGTCCCACACCATATTTCCATTCCTCAAACACCTTACTTCGTGGACCAATATCTCTTTTATTTCTCAACGAAATTTGATGATTCTTGGCTCTACGGTCATCTACTCACTTAGTAGATTATGCACGTGTGAAGAGACAAAACCTCCAACATGCGGAACCCTAGTGTTTAATTCATTAAATATGGGTGGACGCACCTCCCCACCAAAGACAAATTTCCAACAGAAATCTCTAGCTAATGTTGGAGAATATCTCACCACAGACTTTGATGGTACAAAAAATTTAACGTAACACATGTGTATTAAATGATAAAATGATTAATACATTTGAAAATTTGTGAATATTCTTAAATAAAGGGAATTGAAGTACACATTTTAAGATATTGAATGATAAATATGCTTAGTTAAATATTATAACGTGACAAAGATTAAAAATAAAATTTACTACTAATTGAGGAACCAAAAGAAATATTAACCCCACAAATTGTTCAGATTATAGAAATTTAGCCAAGTACTGTTTGCCATGGCTCACATTTTTGCCCTTGAACATTACTTCAAATTAAGCTTTTTGCCACGTGAACTTCTTGGTATTACTTTTAGCCCAAAATTGAAAAGAGAAAATGTGAAAAGAAGGCGATTAATTAGGCAACGGTAAAAGAAAACACACACACTTTAAATATGTAATTGTTTAGATCTATACCTTTTTCGTCCGATCTTGTACATTTGTATGGAGATCTCAATTAATTTAGATTTACGTTGTGTAAGACACGTTAAAAGAAGAAGCGTTTTCTACCATCATTCTTTCCATATTCATAGTCAAACACAAAGTCTCTAATTAAAAGTAAATAGTTCTATCCATCTCATCACATTCTTTGGTGCTTATTTGAGTCTCTATCGAGTACCCAGAATGAGGAAATTTTGAGGTAAATGTTACATTGCATAAGGTGCAATTTGTACACTAAGATTGAAAGCAAAAGGTTTTGTTTCCTCGGTTAAAAGATTTATTTTTACCATTTTAATTGTCCTCTTTTTGGGATATGGCGCCATATATTATACGACATAATAAAGGCAAAAATCACTTTTCTTCACTATAAAATTTTCTTTATCAATCATAATTGTCCTTTAATAAGTTATCAAACATAAGAGGCCATGTGTATGTTGAATAATAGGGCAAGACATTCTCATCAGTAAAAACTTGTTTTATTGTCGTTTTTTAACTTATTGGATATCCCGTTGGAAATTTGCCTTTGGTGGGGAGGTGCGTTCACCCATATTTAATGAATTAAACACTAGGGTTCCGCATGCTGGAGGCTTTGTCTCTTCACACGTGCATAATCTACTAAGTGAGTAGATGACCGTAGGGCCAAGAATCGTCAAATTTCGTTGAGAAATGAAAGAGATATTGGTCCACAAAGTAAGGTGTTTGAGGCATGAAAATATGGTGTGGGACAAATCTACCACATCGGTGGGAAAAGGAAGAATTGCTCTCTTTATAAGTCTCAAAATTGGCTAAGGGTTTGGGACCCCAAGGGGTAACCCATGTGTTTGAAGGAGGACCTAAATGTGCTTTGGTTCGAGGCTAAGCCCACACACGCGTCGCCGTCGCCCGCCCGTCCGGGCTCGGGTCTTGGGTCTTGGGTCTTGGGACTTGGGACTTGGGCTTGGGCTTCTTCTGATATTATCTCTTCGGACCCCAAATTTTTTAATATTTACAGTTTGGTCCCTAAAGTTTCTGGAAAGATGAAATTGAGAACGACGGAAGGCAGAAAGTTTCTTCATACCTACCATTTGGGTTGATTTTTGGAGCGTTATTGCACATTAACCAGCCATTACTTGGCTTATTAACTCCCTTCATAAACAACCATTACTTGGCTGATTAAAATTGTTGTTTAACTCCCTCCTTCAATGGCCATAAACAGTCATTTTCTTGGCAGTTGAGAAGTTCCCCTTATGCTATATATTGATGCCTTTTGGCTCAATTGTGTGTGACAGAAACGAGACAACAACATATAAACACAGAGACAAACAGAAGAGAGAAACAACACACATTCTGTTAAAAACGTGAGCAAAAACTGTGTCAAAAACAGAAACTCTTCCTTCCTTTTCCATTCTTCAGCAAGTCATTTCGTGTTTGTTTTCTTCGTCAGAATCAACCTATTTGCTTTGTAGCGTTGATTAGTTGCTGTTTTTTCTTGGGAGACTATTATCCGTTAACGTAAAAGCATATATACGGGGCAATCTTGTCTTAAAGACAGAGAGCCATCTCTCGACTCAGCCACAGTTGTAACAATCCAGATTTAGTGTTTCTTGATTTCAGGTCATCAAGATTCAACATTCAACAAGCTTGCGGCAGTTCTGAATATTGACTATTTGTTTATCCTTTTGAACACTTGTAATATTTATTTACTTCCCTTACTGCTTTACATATCCAACACATCCGTACAATACTTTTGATCATGATTGTACGGATACAATTAACTTATAGTAAGGGTTATGTTTATTTAAAGTGATAAAAAGGGACAATAATGATAGCATAAACGATATAAGTAATTTGCTCTTTTCTTTTAGTATAATTTATAAAATCTATAAAATTTAATTAAGATAATATAAATACTTTAACCTTTTTTTTTTTGGTAAGATATAAATACTTTAACTTAAATATAAGTTCAAATCAATTACGTTTCAATTCCAAATTAGTTAACGTGAAACATGTTAATGTAGCTAGAGTAATCCAATAGATAGAAAGAAAGCATAAATTAAGTATAGCTCTTTGTACAGAATTTTTAAACATGTTTATAATGTGACCAATTAAATCTTTTTGCTTTTTATAATATCACTTTTGATTTTTGAATAACTTAGTTCTATTTTCAGAATTTAGATTAATCATATTTTGACTTTACTCACAGAGTTAATAAACCAGATTTTAGTACTCATTTAAATTTAGACAAGTGGAAATTTTTTACACTTCTTTCGTTTTATTATAATAGAAAGAAAAAGTATGTTAGCTTTGTTTGATCTAAGTTGTGCTAATTGTATTTTTTTTCGAGTATATAAAAGTTTTCTTTTATTCTTCTTAATGATTTCTCCTTGTTTGATATGTCTCATTGCAAATTAATTTTAATTTCACTATTAGTAATTAGTTTTTTTTCTTTGCGAGGTTAAATATGATTGATAAATGATTTCAACACCAAAGGCCTATCAAAACAGTCATTTAATAAATATTGGATAATACATACGAATAAAATCATAGTTAGAGATGTCATTTAATGATAACACCATGATTCACACACTTCTAAGAGCAGACCAATAGCGTACTGAAGTCTTAAACAAAAATAATGTAATAATACCAAGTCGAAAAAAGAAAACTTTGACGCAACAATAAAAGTTATCATGGTGTGACTAGAAGGTCACGAGTATAAATTATTTAAATAGTTGCTTTTGCAGATTCTGCACTCAATTAGCTTAAAGCAACAAATTGTTTTCTTTTCTAATGATAATTGAAAAATCTCAAAGGATTAGTGGCACATAGTTAAAAATTTGAGAATAATAGGTTTGCCGCTCCATCTTTCTCCACTTAAATTGATGTATTTGAACATGTAACGTGCAGCTAACACATACTATATCAAACCCCATGGATTGCACCAAATTATATTTTATGAAGTATTTAAGCAGAATGAAGAATAAAGTTATAAGAACTAACTTTCATTTCTTTTTGTTTCTTCCAAATCTCTTAGTCCAATATAGTTTAGTGCATTTAATAAATATTGGATAATACATAATAAGATCATAATCTTGAGTGAATAATCACTCACAAAAAGTATAACAATTAAACCCTTTTAGTTAGGACTATTGAAGACCCTACAATTTTTTCTAATTTCTCCATCATCACCTACAAGTACATTAATATTTCCCATCTTGATCAAAGACTTAGCAAAACTCTTTCTAAATGCATTTCCATTGGCTGCAAATCTTGAAACAATTGGTGCACTTAATTTATCCAAAGCAAGTTCTTGATCAATTTTCAAAATCCCTTTCTTGTGCAAGATTTGATTGTAGAATTGATTGTCAACTACAAAAGATGTATTTTGATCCAAAAATGCCGTTGGAACGTCGCTCAATGTAGTTGGTGGGCTTGATGTGTTACAAAGTTTGAAAAGTCTCGTAACCAATTCAGGATCCATTGTCGGGTCGGGTTTACCCGTACCCTGAAAATTCGAAACCCGAGATCGAAAAAAAAAGCAATGTGCAACTCCAACTGTGTGAGCTCCTAGTAACGTCACCATATCATTTTTATTCAGGCCTATGGTTCTGAAGAATTGTAAAACTTCCGACACTGACCGGGTCGGGCCGGGCAAGTCCACTTCCGAGGGGTCCGACACGAGCCCGTCACGTCGGCCTGTGGGGACGGTGTATTTGGGCCCACCGGCTAAGGCGACCGCGTCTCGAGTAGCTAGTGACACAATGTCTGCACATGAAACAGTTGAAGGACAAGTAGATTCTAATTTTTCCTTAATTTCATCAATTAGTTCATAACCTCGTACTGTGAAATTAGGACCAGAATCTTTTTCCGATGTTTGGTTTTTTGATGAATCTGAATCTATCAATATTGATGCATCACAACCCTGATACAATAATAGTTACACAAAAAAGATCAATATATGACCATATAACAAAAATATTTGAAGTTATTATAGTATTTTGCAATGAAGACATGAAGAAAGCTAGTTGCTTCATTAAAAATAGTTTTACTTCCTATTTTGGTACTATTATGTATAGAGTTTAAGTTCTACGCACTTATAACGATATTAAATATTTACATAGTTTGATTACTTAAAAGGTAATTAGAAGTAACTTTATTTACTATTGATTAATAATTTTGAATAAGAGGTAAGAACCTACTCTAACATGTTAAATTACATTGATGGTGTAAAAAATCATTAAACCGTCCGTATATATAAGTAAAATCGTATGTCAACTAATTTAAATTGTTATTTATATCCATCGATAGTGTAATTTTTTTAAGTTCATCTTGTTATAGGAGGTAATCTACCATATTTTCAAGATTGAGCACAAAGATATATGTTTGGTGACCTCGTCAAGTAAAATTCTTTATTGCACCATTGGTGTGCATATAAGTTTAAACCCCACAGTAATTATATGGACGTCTCTATGATAACCTTTAATTAGTTAATAACCTGATAAAATGATACTAACTTACCTTTAAAAAAAAATGATACTAACTTAATTAATATGCTATGATAAGTTAAACTGCACCGATTATAAAAAAAATTAAATTGTCTGTATATATAACTTAAATATATACTTACTCTGACACCACAATCATGGAAATGTAAACGAAGCAAAGCTCCTGTAATAGAACGATCACTTTTGAACCTCTTTTGCACTACACTTTTCACAATGGATTCAGCCTTTGGACAATTTGAATTATAGAAACCAATTCTAAGTTGAGCTGATACAAAATCTTGACAAAAATAACATAAAAACACCAATAAAAATGCCACTGTCTTCATCTCCTTAATAATATTTTTGAATTAAATTTCAACTAAATCAAGAGAATTAGGTACTAATAATTGAAAAGAACTAAGTACTAAACCACTTATATAGATCAAAAATCACTGATGATTTTGAGTTAAAGTTTGAAGTGTTCAACTATATCACTTTCTCATTTTTGTATATTTTCTTAAAGTTTATTATGAGAATATACTTGCATAAGCCGGCAAAAATAGCAGCCAATTATAGATCAAGCACATATTGAAGGTAGCCGGCATTATATAGGAAGTACTTTTAAACTATATATACAATGATAATGTAAGAAAAACATATTATAACCGTATCAATATAGTTTAATTTGTGATAGTAGGTCCTCATTTACTGTTTTTACCATATTAACAAATAATGCTTATTGTAGAATTACTTGTATTTGATACAACCATCTAATATATATGTGGAACGGGTCATTCGCACTTTTGTCCCTATTTTGTGTTGGTCTTTAATTTTTTTTCTCTAAACGAAACTTATGCTCATAGCGGAGAATAAATTTCATTTAAAGGGCAAGAATTAAAGATCAACCCACTTAAAGGAAAAACCATGCAATTTCTTCATGTTGAACATGTTGGCCCAACTTATAATCTAGATTCATGCCGGATATCAACATATATAGAACCCATTTAAAGGAGAATCTTTGTATATATAAGAGTATTCATTTTGAAGTGCCGAAGTCGAGACTTTAGTTAACGGTGGAGTGGGACAGCATGTCACTTTTTTTTTACCATGTTAACAATAAATTCTTATCGTAAATTTTTAAAAAATTCGGTATAACCGTTTGGTATACATTCATATCTTATTGGCCCGACTAATTTATATTCGCACAACATATATAGAGCATATTTAAAGGAAAGCTATTTCTCCATTTTCAAAGTTTAAATCCGAGACCTCCCTTTAAAGAGTGGAGCGAACCCCACCATTGGAATACTAGAACAGCGGCTTCAGATTGTGGACAACTATAACTAGAAAAAACCAACTTAATAAAAAATTGAGCTGACAAAAGGTCACGGAATAAATAAAACACAACTAGAAAAAGAGCCAAAATTACTCGTGAACTATTCGAAATAAAGCACATATACCCTTCGTTTGATTTTGGTACCATGGGCCCTCACCGTCAATGGGAGGGACCTCAAATACCCCTCATTTTAACGGCTGGTCATTTAAACTGACGTGGCAGTGCCATGTGGAAAAAATTGTCCACATGGACGCCAACTAAGCACTCTCTCCCTCTTCCTCTCATTTTTCTTCCACCCGCCACCCTTGCCGGAGCCACCTCCATTATCTTCAGGGTTTAATGGAGGTGGCTCCGGCAAGGGTGGCAGGTGGAAGAAAAATGAGAGGAAGAGAGTGCTTAGTTGGCTGTCCACGTGGACAATTTTTTTCACATGGCATTGCCATATCAATTTAAATGACCAGTCGTTAAGAGAAGGGGTATTTGAGGTTCCTTCCATTGACGGCGAGGGCCCAAATGATACCAAAATCAAACGAAGGATATATGTATCTTATTTCAAATAGTTCAAAGATAATTTTTTTCCGTAGAAAAAACACACTATCAACCCCAGAATCCTCAATCGCTGTTAATTAGGAACTATTAGCTGATGAAAAAAAAAATCAACAGCACGTTCAATAGAGACAAGACATTAATAGACAATGATAAAATCGATGTAACTTAAGTTGTGCATATTCAACATTTTTGACTGGCTATAGACAAAT
The DNA here is from genome assembly GCA_029783415.1 of Anisodus acutangulus. Taxonomy (NCBI): domain Eukaryota; kingdom Viridiplantae; phylum Streptophyta; class Magnoliopsida; order Solanales; family Solanaceae; genus Anisodus; species Anisodus acutangulus. Next base: position 853,205 of record CM056511.1, read on the forward strand.
GGCAGAAGTTTTGTATAATTGGGAATCTAGATACAGTGATATAAGTCAAGGTCATCTTACTGGAAGGATTGAAAATATCATGTTAGCATAAAGTGTAGAAAAAGATAATGCAATATTTGATTAGAGAGGGATTAGAGGGACAAAAAATAACAATTTCTAAACGTTTGGTGGTCGAATAAGGAAAATAATTTTCGCATAATTATAGCATTTGATTTACGATATTAATAATAATTAATTTTGATGTACGCGCTTTGCGCGTGACCAATTCAATCTTCAATTAATTGAATTGTAATAGATCTATACTAAATTGTCTTTACCTATACTAAATTGTCATTACCTATTATTTAACTCAATTCTACGTCAATAAATCTATATGTAAAGTAAAGACACGGATCTACTAAATTTCTAAGGCCATGTAAAAGTTGGCACTGAAATACGTGAGTACGATACTTTTTAATTGACTTTTTATGTACAAATATTGTTATCCTGATTGTCTGAACACCTTCCGTTCATGCTCTGTGTATCGTCAATTTACATGTGTTATTTTTATTCAATTAAAATATTATTAAAAAATAATTTATATGATGAAGGATATAATTTATTAACAAATTTTTTATTATTGACGCAATATACACGTGCAAAAAAACTCTACAACGGACAGTTGTCATTTTCTATTTACCTAATATTTAGGACTTTTAAGTCATCTAGATTATGTGTATTAAATCCTTTCTTATTTAAATTAAAAATTTAGTGATCACAATATTAATTGATTTTGAAGTCCAAATATTAGGAAAATAACTAATGAATATTTTACTTTTGCAAAAAGTAAAATATTTGCCAAAGCCAAAAAAGACTCCAAAAGTAACTGTGGATATTATTCATAACATAGATAAATAGAAAAATATCATAGAATAATTAATTGCCAGACCAAAGGTTAGTAGCAATTAGTGTCGTACTTATTATTATTAATTTGTTTTGTAAAAAATAATAACTATACTTTAACATATCATTCCATATTTGACTTGGACTCTAAAACGTTTCCTTACGTGAACATAATATTTTACTTCAATTCAAAGTCTTAATTTAGGACTTCTTACATAAATTAAATAAGGAAATATAAGTTTTAGTTGATTTTAAGTTCTAAATATTAGTTAGAATAATAACTAAATCACAATATTACACATATATTTAATGAAAAAAATAGTAAATGACAGTTTTATCTATTGCAGAGTCATTTAATGAAGGGCAAAAAGTTCAAACAAAATTCCTAAGACCCTTCGTACTTTTAATATAATATAGATTAATTATATTATATAAATTATGATATAAAAGACGGGGAAGAAAAATGTTGGACTTTAGGGTGTGTTGGTACGAAGATAAACGTTTTTCTGTAAAATAAGTGTTTTGCTTATTTATATTCTGGTGTTTGGTAAGTATAAAATATTGTGACAAGAGCATTTAAATAAAGAATTTAAATTTTGTACACAATCAATGTAAAAAAAATTATATTGTCAAACCATCCAATAGATATTTATGGGTAACTCTCCTCAAAATGTTGAATTTTAAAATTAAATATATGATCTACTCCAACAAATAAAAATGACATGATTATGTAAAAAATTATTTATACTAATATCATATATTAGTTAAACTCATAAATATAACTTAAGCAAATAATATAAGGGTGGAGTTGGGGTTATGAGGGTGCTTTCATTATTTAATTTTTCAACTATTAAACCATTACCAAATTTAAACGACTCAGTACTCCCATCAAACTTTAAGAAATCCAACTGAACTATTATCTCAAATTTTATATACTTTCCAAATGTTATTGCCGCGCTTTACAGACTTTCATATATTTTTTTATCAAGAGAATAATGTTGTTTTGATAGAGTGTATAAGAATAATACTGAATAAGGTGTATTAGTAATGCTGACATTAGTTATGTATAGATTAATTTTTATACAGTGTTTGATTTATTGTATTAGAAATAACATGCATTGCATAATTTCTAAAAATAATTATCAGAGTCTGGGGAGAGCAAAAAAAAAAGAGAGAGCAAATATTCCAATCTTTGACACAATAATTTTTCTTTCCCTACTGGTAGGGGTGTGCATATATCGGTTTATATCGATTTTGTATCCGAAAAATATGAACCGAATAAAAATTATTTTTAAAAAAAAACCGAATACAACTTTTTTTAAAAAAAACGATATGTTCGGTTTATATCACCGAACGTATCGGATTATATCAGTTTTTTCTAGTGGGTCGAGCCGGGTCGAGGAATTTTATTTTATTTTTTAAAATTAAATTTCCAAAACTGAAATTGACATTCACACCTACACTATCATGAAATTTCGACGTTGAAATCTATTGTGTATCGTGAGATATTTACTAAAGAAAAAGGAAAATTAGAAATCGATTTGAGGGAAAACACAAATTGATTGGGAAAACAGACGTATTTCTAAAAATTGGCTGCGCCAAACCGCTAATCCGGCCCCGTCTCGAAAAAATACGCAAAATCAAAAAAAAATCGGGTAAAACGGACATCCGAGCGCAGAGTTATGACCATTTAAAGTTTTATCAATTTATAACTACTTTCTCTCCCTACATTTTATGGCAATGCTTCTGTGATATGTTAATCAAGTTCATGAAGCATGCGACTTCCATAAAAGCTTCATAGATTGGTTTCAATGGCTATGATTTAAGAGATAGTAGTAGCCTAAAATAAAAATAAAAAAAATTATATATTTAATTCGGTTTTTCGGTTCGGTTCGTATCCAAAATAAAAAAACCGAACCGAATCACTAAATCCTGATTCGGTTCGATTTTTTAAAAAATCAGTTTTTTTTAAAAAAAACGAACCGAATTTCGGTTCGGTTCGGTTTTTTCGGTTCTCCAGGTTTTTTGCCCACCCCTACCTACTAGTGTTCGATACACGCATTGAAGCTGATTAAATTCACATATTTCATGCCAGTAAATTTCACATCGGAAATTTGAATTCAGATCAAATTACCAGAGTCTAGGGAGAAAAAATGAGAATATATATTCAAATCTTTCACACTTAATAATATATTTTTTCATCCCGTGTTTGATACATGCATTGAAGCCCATTAAATTCCAATTCACGCTGAAAATCCTACAATGGAGATTCAAATTTGCATCGAAAAATCCCAAAGGTCAAATGCTTCCTAACATGAAATCAAGTTCATACCTAAGATCAGGGCCGGAGCCATAACCCAACAAGGGTGTTCACTCAAACACTCTTTGCTGAAAAATTATACCGTGTAGACATGTCAATTATTATGTATTACAGACATATATATATTATATATTGAACACCCTTAACATATATATTGTATATTACTTCTTCAAAATTGGAACACCTTTGATAAAATTTCTGTCTCCGCCACTACCCAAGACTCAAAACCAAGACGTCCAGCTAAGAATAAAGAAATATTTACCGCTCCGCCCCGATTGTTTTTGTTATACTTAATAATCTTTGTACTTTAAAGCCTCAAGCGATTGTAGTTGTGGTTCAAACTTCAAAGCATTATCCTCGAATGGCTACCAATTCATCAACCACCACTCTCTACCTCAGCTCAGTAATAGTAGCTATAATTCCATGGCCAGAATATGGTCATCTCAATCAACTCTTCCATATAACCAACTTCATTTCTTCTCATAATATCCCTCTACATTTCATCTCTCTCACTTGTCATACCTTAATCTTGGGGATGTGGCTCGCACCCGGTGTCTTAATGCCCGAGCATACCAGTCATAGAACATAAAACCAACATCACAATATCTGGGCCGACAAAGCCTCTCATAAATAGATGTTTAACCTGTAAGAAGAAAACAACCCAACAACATCTATATATATATATGCCAAGGCCGACAGGGCCATCATAAGTATAAAAGACCATATAGAAGGTCGTCAAGGCCATACTCGACATCTCTATACAAGACAATTGTTTACAAGCCTCTAAGGAGTACATGAACATCATCAGGTTAGGACAGGGCCCCGCCATACATGTAAGTACATATGTAAAATTATACTGACTCTGACTAGCACCTGCGGAACAAGTGGAGAGCCTTGACACCACCGCTGAGCTAAGGTCCTACTGGAAAAGGGGCATCGCTTTGTCTATCTGAACCTGTGGACGTGAAACGCAACGTCCCCCAATAAAAGGGACGTCAGTAAGAATAATGTACTTAATATGTAAGGCAGGTAAAACAGATAAATAAGGAATGCAATACAAGAGAATGATACAGAAGTCTACCTGAAACTCTGAAAATGGCCGTTGAGGACATACAACTGACATAACCATGAATATATGAATAAAACTAAAATCAAGCCTATCTATGGGGCCATATAATATAGTAACAAGCCTCTATGTGGGGACATCTCATCATAAACTGTTCGGCCATATAGGATGCGGTAATATCTGCCCAACTGATCAGCGGTATGCATATCTAAGTGCCTGCTCAGCTGACTATAGCACGACACAGTAAGAAAATAGATAAATATATATAAGTGCAATGCAAGACGGACCTCAAAGGATACCATGAACTGATTCATAGTGACCTATGGTCGTTATCCTCCGGCTATCATTATGGAATCATATACATCGAATGTTACAATCCAACCCTAGTTTTTTGAATCAATCGTATCACAAGGAATATCATAAGATGCGAATGGCACTTCTGACAAGGAACATACTAGAATTGTAAGCAATAACAGAAGGAAAACACAAGATAACCAAGCTACCAAGAATGGAATCGTTCGACGATATTTTATTTCACTTTTGGTCTAAAATAAGATCATGTCAAAGAAGGGGAAAGCCTTACATACTTTGAATGTTGACCCTTAAGTAACCACAACGAACAACCTGTCCAACATATGTTAATCTACAACAGATGACAATAACGCTAGTATTAAACTTAGGAAACATAATAGCAATCGACGAGTGGAAAACTCGCTATATGATTAACTAAGCGGCATTTCTTTTCGCCATTCATCCCTCCAAGTTCACACAACTATAACAACACACATACTCAATCAAATCAACGCCTTCAATACCTCAAGATAACAAGAACAATCCTAATAATACAACACAACAACATCCAACAACTGACTTACAACTTCTAGTCATCATCTCGTAAGTTCTCACAAAAATAACATATTTAGAGCTAATAAAAGCTTATACACATGGAGTGGATATGAGAATATTACCTTGGATATCAAGAAGTTGGTTCAATTCTTTGAGTGACTACGATGAGTCAATAATTCCGTTAACGATTACACTCTTAGATATGTTAGAGACTGATGTTCTTGATTCTATATCATGATAGTGATCTTATATTATGGATTGTTGATTCTTTAAAATAAGTTATGTTGATAATGTTAGTTCCATAATGTTAATCGGAGGTGCAACGACCTTACGTCACTTCATAGACTCAGATTGTCTTATTATCATTCATGTAGTATATATATATATATATACCCTGACCACACATGCGTTATATACGTGTATGCTATATGATATGTATATGAGGTATGGGAAAGACAAAGACGTTATATACGCACCACCACATGATCAGCGGATATATGATAATGATTATGCCCATAGAGGGGTAAGTTTTATCCATCTCTACCTAATTCTATGATTAATTAATGATTTAGAGCAAGTTGTGAAAAAAATTTCATAATCGGAACTCGTAAACTTATGGAATCATCGTGGTATGAGTTGTTGGGCTGTTTTACTTGAAATATAAGTTGAATTGGATAATCAATCTAGTTGTTTGTATTATGGAAATAATGAAGGTACGATTTGAATGATTTTGGGATCGAATTGCATAAGTATTCCTTGTAAGAGAAGCCTAAGAATCCTACGCGCTTAAGTTGTTCGATGAAATGACCAAATAAGTTTTCCTTTAAGTTTTGGATTCGATATTGATACAAACTATTCGTGTAATATAGATAACTGTTTGTAGATCTTTCGAGGGCCAAGGGAACCAAACAGCTTGGACGACCAAGGTATGTTAGGGCTTACTCTTCCTTCTTTTTCGTTAAAATTTTTTTAAAAATTAGTTTTCGGATCAATAAAAACACACCAGTACATCCCAACTCACCCCTGAACTATCCACCCACCTGTATACCTCCACTAGGGATGTCAATTGGGCAGGGCGTGTGCGGGTACCCCCTCCCCCGCACCCGTACCCGCCAAAAAATTTTATACCCTCCACCCGTGGCGAGTATAATTTTCAACATTCATACCCGCCTAGGCGGGTATATTCCTAAATCCATACCCGCTCCACCACCCAAGTGGATATCCATCACCCGCCAATACCCGCCCGCCATATTTTGCAATCAATTCATTTTTGATCAATTAGTGATCAACATGATCCCAAAAATTCAAATTCCAAAAATTACCCCAAAATTTTGAGTCAAGAATCAATATTGTCACGATTTCATTTTCTTTGGGAGAGAGGGAGGAGAATTCCAGATTTTTTCACTATCATAATTTCTCATTTTTTTACCTCTTCCCCCTTGCACAACAAAGAATCAAGAAAACAAAATTTCCAAGAAAATCCAAAAATTATCCACCCAAATAACTATATATTACAAATGTAGACAAAACCCATATATTATTTCAGCTATATAAGCTAAGGTTTTCAACCTTTTCAATTGAACTCCACAAACCCAATAGGTAAAACTTAACAAATGCACAAAAATTGACCTCACCAAGACAACCCCAAAGCACAAAGCAAAGACAACAATATTTTCCAATATTTTTCTATCAATATCTCCTTTAAAGAAAAAGGCAGAGACGTCGAGGTGGTTCGTGAAAAAAGTTTGTGATTTTTTCCTTTAAAGAAAAAGGCAGAGACGTCGAGAATGAGAGAGTGAGGAGAGACGGTGTGAAGGGGAACGAGAGTGAGGAGAGACGATGTGAAGGGGAACGAGAGAGAGGGAAGCGTGAAGGACTGAAGAGGCGTAGGGTTTTGAGTTTTGTTGGAGAATGAGAGACTTGTCGTGACTTATGAGCTGAAGGCACGACTTATGGGCTGCTAATATTTTGGGCTTGGGGCGGGTATAAGGCGGGCGGGTAGGCGGATATGACTGCAAATCCACCACCTACCCGCCTACCCGTGACGGGTACATTTTCAATACCCATACCCGCCTACTACCCTCCAAAGTTATATCCATACCCGCCCCAACTGGGGAGGGTGCGGTGCGAAATCCGCAAAATTATACCCACCTGCCATCCCTAACCTCCACTCCACCCCCGACCTACCCCCACTACCTACCTCCCACTTACTCCGATACCCTACCCTGCCTACCACCAACCGCCCTATCCCGACCTCCCAACATTCACTCCCACCTACCCCCACCTACAACCACCCCCACCCCCAAAAAGACAAGAGTAGTGTCAAGTATCATTTTTATGAAATTAACTTGGCCGGTTGTTGTTCCAACACTTGAGTAGCCGTATAACCTGCCCTACACCCCCCACCTCGCCTACTCCCCACCATCAGAAGTATTAAAATGACATTTTATTACTTGCGTACCAAACACAACAAAATGAGTAGGAAAATTATTTATTTTTCGAGAAAATATTTTCCGTCATACCAAACACACCCTTAATAATCTTTCTATTTAAGGTCTTAACACATTATTATACCTTCTATACATTTATCTATTCAAATCATTTTGTTCCAATGGCTACCAATTCTGTAATAGTATGCTATAATTCCATGGCCAGAACATGGTCATCTCAATCAACTCTTCCATATAGCCAACTTCATTTCTTCCCATAATATCCCTCTACACTTCATCTCTCTCACTAATAAAAACCAAAATCTAAATATCGTGCCCAAAATACCCTCATCACTTAAAGAATCCAATTCAATGACCTTATAGCACCTTCTATAGCACAAAATTCACAACCCAAAGAAGTAAATTTTGTTGATGAGTACACGTTTTTAGAGTTCTTAGATAATAGGAGAAAATATTTTTCTTAAAAAAAATATTTCTTTTCTGGATCAATAAAAACACGCCAGTACATCCCAACTCACCCCCGAACTATCCACCCACCTACATGCCTCCACTCCACGCCGACCTACCCCATCCCCCTACCCAGGGCAATTTCTATACTTTTAAGGGCCGGTGCGAGAAACAAAAAGAGATCATTTTTTATTCACATGAAAAATTAAAATTAACTAATTAATCAATATTAAAAAAAAAGTTAGCTTAGTTCAAATGTTAACTTTAGACAATATGTCATACCAAATAACTATGCCTACTAAGAAAAAGCTTTTTAGTTCAAATGTTGCCAAAGACTTGGCTTCACTTCTTATTTTGGAGTCAATATCTCTTGAAAAATGCTTTGTCAGGTGCTTTTGAATACACCAACCAATTTCTATGGTGTTTTTAGCGATTTGGTAAAATTCGGGTATGAAATTCTGAAGAGAAACATCTCTTTGATACATCTTTTGGACCTTTTCAGACTAAAGAGGGGGGGGGGGTTAACTGTTTGGGACCTTGGGGCCAAATCTTATTTTGTGTTTTAAAAAAAAAGTCTTTTGCTACTAATTGGATTCATACACGCGACCTCTCACTAGGGAAGGACTTTCAAATGAAGCCCTCAACCGCTAGGCTACAACTCTCACTAATAAGATTGGAGATATTTTAATATATATCTTAATATTTAAAATCAATGAAAGAATAATGAAAATTCTGGGGCGGAGAAGCCGACCGGCCAGGGGGCCCTCGACCGCCCCAGGGACGGCTCTGCCCTTACCCCACCTACCACCAGTCGCCCTATCCCCATTCCCTACATCCACTCCCCACCTACCCCCACAACCCTCTACATCCACTCCCCCCCTACCCCCACAACCCTCTACATCCACTCCCCACCTCCCTTACCCTCCCCACAACCCTCTACATCCACTCCCCACCTCCCTACCCTCCCCACATACACCCTCACCCCACCCATTACCCCCCGCCACCTACCTACCCTTAACCCACACCTCACCTACTTCCTATCACTAGAAGTTGCCTTCTGAATTCAAAAATTGCATAGTCATATAAATACTTTTAAAATGACATTTTTTAATTTGCGTTATGATCACAAGAAAATAAGCAGGAAAATCATTAATTTCCCGACAAAACATTTTCCGTCCCACGAAACACACCCTTAATAATCTTTGTATTTAAGGCCTTAACACATTATTATACCTTCCATACATTGTTCCAATGGCTACCAATTCAGTAATAGTAGCTATAATTCCATGGCCAGAACATGGTCATCTCAATCAACTCTTCCATATAGCCAACTTCATTTCTTCCCATAATATCCCTCTACACTTCATCTCTCTCACTAATAAAAACCAAGAACTAAAAATTCGTGCCCAAAATACCCTCAGCACTTCAAGAATCCAATTTAATGACCTTATAGCACCTTCTATAACACAAAATTCACAACCCAAAGACGTAAATTTCGCTGATGAGTACGCGTTTTTGGCGTATTTGGATAAATTGGGGGACCCCATTTGCAAAAAATGCATTGAATTGTCGAAGAGGGCGAAGAAATTAGTGATTGTTTTTGATTCGTTGATGACTGATGTTATTAAGGATGTTTATTCGATATCGAATGCTGTGTGTTATTCAGTTCATGCTATTCCAGCTTTTACTATGTACTCTATTTTTCGACAGGTTGTTGATAAATATCAAGATCAAGTTGCCCGCCAAGTGTTCGATGAATTGCCTGAAGTAAATGATCAAGGTGAAGTTGCCCGCCAAGTGTTTGATGGATTGCCTGATCAAGATGAGGTTGCCCGTCAAGTGTTTGATGAATTTCCTGATCAAGATGAAGTTGCCCGCCAAGTGTTCGATGAATTGCCTGAAGTGGATGATCATGATGAAGTTGCACGCCAAGTGTTTGATGAATTGCCTAAAGTGGAAGATTGTTTTGGACCGGATGTTTTTGAGTTTGTGAAAAAGGAAATTGAATGTAACCTTAATAATGGAGAGTTTATGAATTCTTGTAGAGAATTGGAAGGGAATTACTTGGATTTACTTGCAAATGTTAGGAATAAGCCATTGTTTGCTCTTGGTCCATTTCATATGCTGCTCGAATCACCCGAGTCATCGAGCAATAGGGATCAACATGAATGTCTTGAGTTTCTCGATAAGCAAGATGTTAATTCGGTGATATTCGTTTCGTTTGGAACGACTACTACATTGTCGCGAGAGCAAGTGAATGAGCTCGCGCTAGGTTTAGAACGGAGCAACCATAAGTTTATATGGGTGCTAAGAGAAGCGGATAAAAAGATGGACACCGAGAAATGTGAAGGGTGGAAAGAAGGGAGCTTTGAATTGCCGGAAGGGTTTGAAGAAAGAGTTGAAGGAAGAGGAATGGTGGTGAGAAATTGGGTTCCCCAATTGGAAATCTTGGGACATAAATCTACAGGCGGGTTCTTGAGTCATTGTGGATGGAATTCTTGTATGGAGAGTGTTAGCATGGGGGTTCCAATAGCGACTTGGCCAATTAGTGTGGACCAACCGTATAACGCTGTTTTCGTAACCAACGTGCTGAAGATTGGAATCCCGGTGAGAAGTTGGGCTTGTAGGGAAGAATTGGTGACATCAGCAGTTATTGAGAATGCTGTCAGGACTTTGATGGGTACGACACAAGGAGACGAGATGCGAAAGAGGGCAATGAAGTTGAGCAATAAGATCAAAAGTTCTGTTAGCCCGGGAGGACTTGCACATAAGGAAAGAGAATCTTTCATTTCTTGTATTACCAAATAAAATTTCACTCAACGACATCAATATTGGTGAACCGATGGTTTATCGGAAACAACTTCTCTACCCCACAAAGGTAGGGGTAAGGTCTGTGTACACCCCATCCTACCCAGAGCCCACTTGTGGGACTATACTGGGTATGTTGTTGTTGTTGACATCAATATTAGTATCAAGTATCATCATGTATGAGTTCTTTTCAAGTGCCATGTTTCCTTTAAATTTAATGCATACCAAACTTGTGTTTTGTTAGTTGGTAATATGCATTTAAAGGTAAGAGACAGAGGTGGCTAGTGTTCTACTATTAAACTACTTGAAAAGGATTACAAAACCAAATCTCTATTACGAAAATATGAATAACAATCCATAAATATCAAGGTGGCTAGTGTTTTATTAAATGAAAAAGATAAGAGACAAAGGTCAGGCAGGGCATTCAACCAAACCTCATTAAGTCTAAAACAGAAGAAGCATTGTCCTCTTTACATAAATCTAAGGAAGAGATTATCTAGTACTGGCATTGAGTTTAAAGACAGCGTTTAGGCATAATAAGATTAGTAATCATAACTAACAAAGATCTAATAGATCATGTTACGATGACTATCTTTCTTACGAGCTAATGTTGCTCAAACTCTCCAAAAATGTCATACTACCCGTATCAAATCCTCCCAAAAATGCATTATTTTTGAAGGATCTGACACACACTAGGCTGCAGTTTTGGAGAGTCCTACAACATAACTTATCTGGTAATATAGGAGATGAAAGATTCCATTTCCTTGCGTGCAAGTCCTCCATGGCCAACAAAGTTCTTGATTTTATTGCTCAACTCCACTGCCCTCTGCCTCATCCCTTCACCTTCTGTCGAACCCATCAAAGTTTTGACAGCTTTTTCAACAGAATCTGCTGTCATCAATTCTTCTCTCTGAGCTCAACTCCACACGGAGATTCCAATTCTGAGTACATCGGTCACAAAAACAGCATTATATGGCTGGTCTGCATTGTTAGGCCAAGCTGCAATTGGCACCCCCATACCAATGCTCTCTAAACAAGAATTCCACCCACAGTGGCTCAAGAACCCGCCTGTAGATGAATGTTCCAAGATTTCCAATTGAGGCACCCAATTTCTCATCACCATTCCTCTTCCTTCAACTCTTTCTTGAAACCCTTTTGGCAGTTCAAAGTTCCCATCTTTCCCTTCACATTTCTCAGTGTCCATCTTTTTATCCGCTCCTCTTATTACCCAAATGAACTTATGGTTGCTTTGCTCTAAACCAATCGCGAGCTCATTGACTTGCTCTTGAGAGAATTTAGTGTTCGTTCCAAACGAAACGAATATTACTGAGTTAACATCTTGCTCGTCGAGGAATGCTAGGCATTCATGACTAGTCGTGCTACTGCCAGAGTCGTGTGATTCTAGCAGCAGCATATGAAGTGGACCAATAGCCCACAAGGGTTTCTTGCCTGTGCTTTCATTTGCAAGTAAATCTAGGTACTTACCTTCCACTTCTCTGCAGGAATTGATGAATTCTCCGGAGTTGAGCTTCCATTCACGTTCCATTTTAACGAACATTGCCATATATGGTCCAAAACAACTCTCCATCGTTGGAAACTCGTCTTGCAGTTGTTGAAGTATTTTGTCATGATCACCATCGACTATGTCTATACATTGTCGGAACAAAGAATATCTGGTAAAAGCTGGAACGGAGTGGAATATATAAGACTCGACGTCTGGGAATGAAAGCACATCCCCTATAGAAGTCCTCATTGGATTGTCATGAATTATGATCAATCTCTTTGCATTGGTGGAGAGTTCAACACATGTTCGACAAATTGGCTCAGAGAGTTTTTTCAGCAGAAATGTAATTGAGGGCAGATCGTTATCAGCATCTCCGGTACCTTCTGACAGAAGGTAGCGAAAGGTCATCGAAATGAATGTTGGAGACTTCTAGACCATCTTGGACACGCTTTTTAGATCAGCAAGGCAGAGTAAGTGTACTGGTATATTATGGGAGGCGATGAAGCGAGCAAGAACGAAGAGCTGATTGAGATGGCTATATTCAGGAAATGGCACTATGGCCACAATCACTTCATCAAGGTGAACAACATTGTTTGATGAGTTTTTAGCCATTGGAAAGAAAAGAGATGAACTAAGAATGAATAATGTAAAATGAGTTTAGATGCTTAACTATAGAAGAAAAAATGATTGTTTAGCTCCCACTTGTTTGAAAACTGTGTATAATAAAGACAATATGGGATATGCACATATTGGACCATTTTATAAGTTGGAGTGTAACTTTATTTAAACCAAGATAAAAAATGTGTTAAATACATACTCTATATGTTTCAATTTATGTGTTAATTTGATCGAGTACGAAGTTTAAGAAGTTAAAAAAGTTTTTTGAATCTTGTGATCTTAAATATGTCACACATCATGATGTTGGATTTAAAGAGCTACTAAATATAAAAGGTATTATTCTTTTTAAACAAACTAAAAAATGAAAGTAAGATACATAAATTAAAACGGAGGGGTAATTAAGTAAATCGGAGAAAAAAAGTTCAACTAAAAGACTATTCTCTATTAAATTAACTTTTCAATAAAGTATCCACACAATTCAATGACCTATCAAAGTAGATAAAGGTATTGAATTCAAGTCTCCCCAACCCCTATTGCCAAAAATAAAAAACAAGAAAAATATCCAACTTGCTTGGCACAAGAAAACTTCATGACAGTGTTTGTAGCATTTATTTATTTATTTATTTATTTATTTTCTCTACTAAAATGGGCAGAAGAGATAATATTTGATTGGTCAAATTTTTTTAAAAAATATTTTTTTAGAAAAATAAGTTTCTTAAAATGAAGTTAATGACTTTCTTAGTGGAAGTAGAAAAAATAAGTTCCATAAGTGGTGAGAAAATGACAAAAATGATCCCTATGTTTGATGGTATGTTCAAAATATTCCTTAAGTATGCATCGAACATTTTTGATCCTTTAAGTTTGTTAAAAATTAACATTTTTAGTCTCCCCAAATATTTAATAGCCATGAAAAATAATCTTGAAAGCCATGGAAAAATTGTGTAGGGTAGCTTACTTTAAAGGAAACTTGAAAGAAGAAAGGTTAGGTGTGGCTATTTATAGCTTAAATTAACAATAAAAATTATAGAGGATGACAAATAGATCCCATTGAATTTATTAAAAGTAAATTGATTCCATTGAATTCTAAGTACGTGAACCCCAATGAGTTAACTAGGGAAATATTTCATTAGTATTCTCATAAAGTTCAAAGAAGAGTAGAGGATAATAACCAAATATGGTAAGTAAATCTCTAATCCATATTATTATTTGTTTTAATAGCCTTAGTTATAATTAGACTAGTGAATTAGTCTGCGTTTTGGGCGGTCATTAAAATAAAATTAAAATATAGCTAAATAATTATTTAATTTTTTATTTAAAAATATCAATCTTTGTTTATCAATTAGTTTTATCTTTTCTATATTCATCAAATTGTCAAGATTTCCACTTGTATATAGACTTATCGCCTAAGTTGGTCGGACTCTTCAAAATATGTCGACAGGTGCATGTCAGATCCTCCAAAAGTAGTGCATTTTTAGAGGATAATGATCAGAGGTGCGACGTCATTTTGGAGAGCCCGAGCAACATATATAGACTTATTGCCTGGACTCTTCAAAATTGTCGACAAGTGCGTGTCGGATCCTTTAAAAGTAGTGCATTTTTGGAGGATACTGATCAGGGGTGCAACAACATTTTGGAGAGTGTGAGAAACATAGCTTATTGCAAGCACAATATTTTAAATGAAAAAACACAGCTGGTTTAAGATAGTACCTCTGTTAGAGAAACTACAGATGGCTCATATCTTGGAGAAAACTTGTTATTTTTCCAAGTTTTAATTTCAGATTGCATCAAATTTAGTTGCTCCTTAATGTCACGTAACAATATTAGCTCTTCGTGTCTCTCGGATTCTTGCCTCTTACTTTGTCTCTCAACTTCAGCTAGCTCAAACGTCGGCCTATTGACACGACAAATCTCTGCTGTTTCTGAAGCACTAGTTGCAGGAGAAGCAGTTTCACCTACTCTATGTAACTTGTTCTCATGCTGCATAGGTACTAAATTTAGTCGCTCCTTAATGTCATGTAACAACATTAACTCTTTGTGTCTGTCGGGTTCATGCCTCGTACCTTGTCTCTCAACTTCAGCTATCTCAAACGTCCTATTGATACGACGAAAATCTGCTGTTTCTGAAGCACTATGTAACTTGTTCTGATGCTGCATAGGTACTAAATTTAGTTGCTCGTTAATGTCACGTAACAATGTTAGTTCTTCATGTGTGTCGGGGTTTTGCCTCGGACCTTGTCTCTCAACTTCAGCTATCTCAAATGTCGTCCTATTGACACGACGAATCTCTGCTGTTTCTGTAGCACTAGTTGTAGGGCAAATTTCCAAATGCTGCATAGGTACTAAACATTTCTTATGCCAATTTGTTTCATCTTTAACAAGTTTTTTTTCAACCTCCTTTGGGACAAAATCTTCGCCTTTAATAGCTCGACGGACTTCAAAGACATCAAGAACGTTCTGAGGAGAAGCAGAACGACTAGCAGTAGCTCCGTTATCTGGTTTATTCCCTCGATGCTGAACGAGGTGTGTTTCTTTAAATTGCTCCAAGAAATTGTTACAAAAGCTTCGTTTAGAAGCCGGTAAACTAGACAATTTCGCATAGTTAGCACCAGCAATATGTTTCACTCGTTCTTCCAACTTTTCAATCTGTTCACAGTATAAATTTATATTCCCAACCGTTGAAACGTCATTCAATTCACGTGCTGGACTGATTTTTTCATCTCTTTCAACATCGCCTTTTTCCACATTCGCATATTTCAGGGGGAATATTCGGATCAGATTTACACCTCCCAATAGACTGAACTTTCATTTCTTCATCTAAATTCTCGAGAAATTCGATATCACTAGCTTCAATATCATCATCATAACCCATACTTAGAAGCTTATATCGATAAGCGTTGGCTTGATAATCCAATGCAACTTTCTCTATCCCTTTTTGATTAGTAAGTTCTTGTAAAATTGACAATGATTCTTCAGCATGGCTCATTTTTTCTTCTACAAATCTTTTGTATTGTTCTGTTTCCATTTCCTCTGCAGCCTTTTCGCCTTGTAGACGTAAAATCATCGATAACGCTTCACTTGCTGCACTAGCTGAGGCTTCACTTTCTTCATCCAACTCATTATACAACTTCTCTATAAGTTGTTCTTGAACACAGTGTTTCTCGTAACGATTCAACGTCGAATCGAGACATTGCCTTGCCAATTTCAGCCATCAAACATAACAAAAAAGAAAAGAAAAAACAATCTTGTTTGTGCCTATATAGGAGACACAAACAACAACTCAAAATTTATCCGCTAGGTCGTAGTCAATTGAACACCCTCGTCGGAAAAAATCGTACTATGTATATATAGGTTGGATAACACCCCTTAACGAAATTCCTGGTTTGGCTATTGGATAATATAGTAATATGAATCACCTAAAAATTGGATTTAATTACACTTGACACTCCAAATATTCAACTTTTATCATGATCATAATGATTCAACAAGAAATTTCTAAAAAACTATATTATATCAGATACAAAATTACCAAACTGTTCATAGAAAAAAAAATTGAGATCCAATACCATCATTTTCAGGATTGAGGAAACACCTCCATGTGTAATTATTTTTTTTCAAGATACAAATAGGAATATTTATTAAGGAAAAAAAAATACTAAAGGGTTCAAAGATATGTGAATATATAGTTGATGAAGGATCAATGAAAATAGAAAAACCCCACTAGAGGAAGATAATCAGATAGGCAAGATAAAAAAAAATTGATTTTCTTTCCTCTAGGGAGGTTTTCAAATCAATTTTTTTCGTGACAGTTTATTGATTTAATTTATCTGTTTAGGCAACACAAAGGTAACCATATCCACTGGGAACCCGCATTTAGTATTTATATCAAATTAAGTAATTTAAATATTAAGTGCGAATAAGTTTCTTCATTTCTCTCTCTCTTCCAAATCCATACCTTAATATATTTGGGAAAATATACCTTATTTTTATTTATTATTTAATTTATTTTGTTGATGTAATTTTATTTTTGATTTCCTATAAGAAGAAAAAATTGTATTAATATGGAAGAAAACATAAAGAAGAGAGCAATGTCTCTAAATTTAAAAAATTATCATTCTTTTTGGAATGGACTAAAAAGAAAATGTTGCCACATAAACTAGAACGAGTAGCGTTTCTATTTGAATAAATTTGCCACTAATTTTAGTGGTTTTGATTATATATAAAAAAAGAACGAATAGAGTATTTTTTTTTGTTCTCATCCGTTGTCCTATACCCGTCTTGGATTCCGAATTTGCAAAAAATTCCAGTTTAAATTTTCCTTACTAAAGACGATTTTATTATCATAATTCGAACGAAGAGAGTATCTTGCTTCAACAGAAACTCACTTGGATGGATAATATAGTATCAACAACAACAACATTTGTAATCCCATATATAGAGTCTGGAGAGGGTAGAGTGTATGCAGTCCTTAACTCTTACCTCTACCTCGTAAAGGTAGAGAGGTTGCTTCCGATAGATCCTTGGCACAAGTAAAACGGTTAAGGAAAAGGAAATACGACAGTGAAGAAGACATGACAACTAATATGAAAGCGGTACATAGTATTCAAAAATTAAAAGGGATAGTAACAACAATCAAATAATGCGATAACCGGGGCACAAAAATCACAAAAATCAACAGGTGATAACATAAATCTGAAAAACAAAAAGCTACAAGAATTATGTTAATACTACTGTTAAGAAAGGGGAAACAGAAAAGCGAGACAACCTAATATACACTGGGAAATTAAGTAATTAACTAGCATACAAACTTACGCAATAGATATATTTATATGGACTAATTTCTCTTCTCTCTATGGTTACATTTCTCTTCTAAGAAGAGGCTTTAGTTCCAAATAAATGAAAAGACCTTTGAACTTTTTTGACAAAATATTTAGACTTCATTGAATTCGAAGATGAATAAGTAGAAGATAATGAACTCTTTGGAGAAATTGATGACTCATTAGCTTCTCTATCATCTTCTTTGATTGTCTCTAACATCTTTGATGCTCTATTTCTCATAACATTTACAAATTGTGGTGGTGCTGCTTCACTAACTAACCTTGCAATACGAACATTTGCCATTTTTTAAAGTAGAAAAATGTTGAAGATAGCTAGGTAAAATTTGGTGTTTGAAGAGAAAATTGGGTTGTGAATGACATAAGAAATATAATATATGGTATGAAATTTATAGGGGTTTGGATTAGATTCGTAAAACGTAATCTATGGAAAGGAGTAAATTGATTTAGTTGTCTTAATCATAATATGGTGGAGTATCCAATTAAGAGTCGGTTGGCATACTGTAGCAAGCAAGTCACGATAGACAAGTATGACATCATGCTATATTCAACGTAGTTATCCTATTAAATCTCACAAATCATATCAGATCGTCATTATTTCAAAGCTATAAATAAATGAGGAAAAAATAAGCAATTCATGACAGACCGATATGCCTTCATGCTATATGCAACCTAGCTATCATGAATCATACCGAATCGTCATAACTATCTGCATAGCCATAAACAGACAGACTTATATTGCAAGGACAAATATGTCATTTGTCTTGACTGTAAAATAAAACGCAATAGCAGTTCCTCAGGAAACTCCCCGAACAATTTTTTAGACTCTGCGTATATCGGGAGCTTAGTGTACCAAACCTTTTTTTTAGTGTCATATGGTTTAATCATTTTTAGCAGTTAGTGCCGGCGCCTGCTTTTGGTATTAATTGTATGGATAGATATATTCCCTCATAGTTAAGTCATCTACTTCAAGATATATATAACCTCAATTATGGGAGATGTAATGCAAAGTATCTGTGTATGTAAAGGAAAAAACAATATAACTATATAGAGTTGTCATTGAAAGCTTCCAAATTTGCACTCTATATCATTGAATAGCAAGTGGCTCACAGAATACCATTTGCACTTTTTGGATCAGTTACCTCAACTGGCTGCTTCAGGTAGACTTGGATGCATCCTTTGGGATTGTGAAAGTTGGTCTTTCCAGAAAGAGTACTTTTGGTACAATTATGGCACTAAAGGTATGTATATTGGGCGAAGAAGAGCCTTGTCGTGACGGTAAGAGTTACTGTCGTAGTATGACCAGAAAGTCACAGGTTAAAGTCATATTATGACTAGAAAGTCACAGGTTCAAGCCGTGAAAACAACTTTTTGCGAAAATGCAAAGTAAAATTACATACAATAGACCTAATGTGATCCGGTTCTTTCTCGGATCCCGTGCAGGTGAAAACTAACGATCCTTGTACTATAAACGTTGGTCACTAGACGTAATGAATCTATGTGTTGCCGGTAAAGTAAAACTGTTCAACAATCCTCATGGTGATGTCCAAAGCACGACGGACTGAAATCCTTGGTCATCAAATGCTTCATGAGTACTGTGTCTTCATTAAAATAGAATCGTCTTGTAGTGAGAGAAAATATGTAACTCTGTATAGATAACATCAATGTATGAAGAATTAACTCATTGATGTTGTGCAAAAATATCATTTATTGGATAGAAATAAAATTAACTTGTAGCGTTATTCCAAGCGAGAATCTCCTCAAACAATTACAACTGCACCACAATCCCAAGTAAGTTGGGGTCGGCTATATGGATCCTCATTCTCCATGTCCTTCCGATATCATCAAACAATAATAAGGATAAAATGAATAAATAACACATGATCGACCACCCTCAAACTTATGTCATTTGAAATAACAAAATATGTATAGTTTGTCTAAAGAAAGAAGCAATTGAAGATAATTTAAGCCTGCAAAAAGCTGGCATATTTTGCACCTAAGAAAAGCCTTTGAATGCAAAGCAAGGCTTTTTTCGTGACCTCTGCAGTTTCATGGTTCAATAGTTTCATACTTTCATTACCCGTTCCTTTGCTTTGAGGTCGGCCACTATAATTCGCCCAGCAGGATGGCACTGAATGAACTGTGACAAATCATAGCAAGCAACAGCAAGTGTCCTTGCATCACTTGACGTATCCAAAATCGTCATAAGCACTCTCAAGATCTGCAAAACAACACGACAATGATCGCTCAAGTACAACTACTACGCCACAATCCCAAGCAAGTTGGCTCGGCTATATGAATCTTCACATTCTCTATAGTTTTCTGTTGGAATATAAACCTCTGACATGATTAAAAAATGCCTCGAAAATATTAGATCTAAAGTAAATGTATTGACATGAGTAAAAGTTAATCCCAACTAATTGGTATCGTTTTCTTTCATTGTTTCCTTATTTTCCCCAAGATCTGCATGGATTTCAAGAGCTTGCAGATTCTTTTGAGAAAACTTCCTTCCGTGTGATTTTAGGTCTATCTCATCCCTTTTAACACCTTCCCTCATGGGTTTCATATGTAAGGGCCGGTACATTTGGAGGTCGACGTATGACATAACGACAATGATCACTTTAATACTAGAGGAAAAGTTGCCAGATTGATTTATTTGTTCTATCAAAAAAAAAACAAGGGATGATAACAACACTAAAGCTAACTACTGATTATTACCGCTGATATTGATGACTACTTAGACATGAGTTAAGTTTTTTGAGTTCAACTAGCAGATATACTGAGTCGAAGATGAACAAATTCATGTAATTATGTTAACAAGTTTGGTTGAGAAGTTATGCAACATGCAAGATTGTTATTTTTTCTCACAGAAAGGCACAATGGCCATGGTATTTTACGGTGTTTAAGCTAAGAAAGAATGTGAAAAGCCATAGGCATTACCTGAAATCCATTTTCCTCGAAATTATTAATATTCTCCTTCCAGAATAGAGGATCTTTATGCATGGGGGACCAATCAAGATTTCCCAGTAGGACTTCCTGCTTGTACTTGTCGTATGAACTCAATTTTTTATGTTGTCCTTCAATCCTCCTTCGAGTTGATTCAAGCATCCAAAAGGTCCTAGAGAGATTACACGACAAATTAGGGATCGTAAAGGTTCAAGCTAGAGTTCATTATTGTTAGACATATTAACCTGATTTAAGTACTGTCCATATACTATATCACGGGGAACACTCAAAATATTTAGTAATCATCTCTCCATACAATGAGCGCTTGCATCCATTTATGTTATTATTTTTTTGATAACCGTGTTAACTCCACCCGTGTGAGCTTGGTCACATTGTCGGCCCAAGCCTGGGTAAAGGAGGAGGGTTGCGGTAGGCTGGCAGTCTGCGTAAACCAATTAAAAAAAAATCCTAATAGTACCCCGACAGCGGAACAAGTTTTTCCGTATGATGAAGATGTGAAATGAGCTTAAATAAAGAAGTGGGAATTCACATAGACGACCCTAACTTGCTTGGGAATGAGGCACAGTTTTTTTTATAACGGTGGTGTCGGGGCTAGCTTGCGCGCAACCTCGACTAAATTCAACTTTGCATAACTTCTTTCAATTTGCTTCTGATATAAAGAAAGTAATTTAAGATACGATATCGGATTAAAAACCACAAAACCGTTCATCACCTCATCACTCCAAGCCTGAGCTTTCAAGTTCTGTACAATCTGCAGCACATCCAGGTCTACCATTTGAGCACCAAATGTCCCTTTGACAAACAAATTCCAAAGAGTCAAGATGACAACCCTGACTACCTGTAGTCATTAAAACATCAAATGCCATAAAAATAAAAAAAAGATGAGGCAAGACATCATTCTGCAGGACTTGATACTTCGTAGATAGATAAATTGAAGAAATTCAACAGATTAAGTAAAACTGCTAGCTAGAAAGCAAATGATCGTAAACTGACTCGAGAAAGTGATGATGAACACTTATGAATGTACACCAGAACATTACTAAGCAAAGTGGAATCTCTATCTGCACGTCCAAAAAGAGACTAGCCACAAACTGAGTGAGTATAGGATGAAAAGTCACTCACCTTCTCCTTTGTCGAACCTTTAACAACTTCTATCAATCGAGGCAACACCCTAGAAGTAGCCGAGTATTCAATTGCAGGTTCATAGTAAGACAGAAGCCAGACACATAGACATGTCTCATAGAGAAGCTGTTTCAAAGAAGTACACTGGAGTCAGATACATCATACTTAAAGTTGCAGCTAAACTTCTTTCAATAAGGTTAGTAATTTGGCCTAGGAAAATTAGCTCATGAAAGTATGAGTTATGACCCGCCCATTTATTAACTCAACGTAATTTTGAACCGCTCAATTCAGCCCACTAATAGTTGGGCTGATATGTAGCGCCAATTGACCCATGAGAAAGCTTGTCAAATTTTTTTTAAAAGATATTTTTGTTTGATATGTTATATATAGCCATAATAAAAAAAGTTTTATTAGGTACTTAAACAAATAATTGGATGGGTTGGGTTATGACCCGTTTGTTAACCTATTTCAGCCCAAGTAACTTTTGGGCTGGTCATTTTAACTCAACCCATTTTGACCTACCCAAATTTAGCCCAACCCGACCATTTGACACCCCTAACATTTTGGCCTATGTATGGAAAGTAGGTCAAAGATGGAAGCATAAAACATTTTGTTATCAGTCACTTTGATTACATAATTAACAAAGATGGTCAACGATGTGGCTAGTAGTGTAAAGATGCACCTGAATGGACTGTTGAGTAGATGCTGGTGAAATTAAAGGAACGAGCAGCCTCACTCCATCAGCTTGAACAAATGAGCGTCGATACACAGGCTCCTTCAACAGAGTTGCAAGGAAATTGATTGCAGCAGGAATGCCATGAATCGGATGAGAAGGCTTTCTCAGCTGCAATGGTACAGAGGAATCGGCACAGAGTTTTAAGAAAGAAATGAAAACTTTTGAAACTTGTGGGCTAAAACATGTCATAACATTTGTGGTCATAAAAGCTTATTATTACAGGTAAAATGCGAGGTATAAAGTTAATTGTTTCCAAATTTAGAAGTGTGTCATTCTTTATGGAATGGACTAAAAAGGAAAGTATGTTACATATACTGGAACGAAGGGAGTAGTTGTCATATAATTTTAGTAACAAGTGGAAATAAACCCACAACGCCGCCCTTCCTTTTCTCCCATTACTTTAGTGACTTAATTTTACTTAAGAAAGAATTCCATAACAAGAAAAACGAGAGAGACGATAAAATTGGAAAGAGCAAAGAGATTAGCAAGTAAGTTATAATACCTTTTCTCAAATACTTAGTGTCAAGGCGGAGAAAGAAGTCATAAACCTAAGCTCCACAATGAGCTTGAGAAGAAGCAAGAATTTTCTCGCTTCAATTCAATAGAATTGTTTCACATAGATTGAATTAATTTGCAATCGTTTATGCAAATAATACTTTTTTCTGAAGTACTACTGCTGATATTCAATACCTCCATAAACTATTGCAAATCCCTCGAAATGTCTAGAAAAACACCTCACTCATTGGTAGTTTTTTCTCCTTTTTGTGTGTGTGTGTGTGTGGGTGGGGTGGGGGTTCTGGGAGTGGAGGAACAAAATAGAAGTGCAAAATGTAGGAATGCAGATGAACCTGTGCGCATAGCTACTCCACCAGGCTTTTCAAAACATCTTCATGGGTCGTGTGTTTCCTCTTTGAATTCGAGGCATCTCCATTTGCATCAACGCCATTCTGAACTTTTGGCCTGGCACTGGAATTACAAAAAGGAAATGAAGAGCCAAGGAAATAATTTTTTAGTAATCATTTTACTCATAATTCTGTAAAGATGATTGACACCATAGGAAATGATGTTTACAGCTCCTCTTTTATGAACCAATTACCTTCCCTAAGCAATCTGAGAGAAATAAATTCATAATTCAGAAAGAGAAAGAATGTGATGATGTAAGAGCATACAATCTTCTGTATTTAAAAGATAATTATCGCAAAGAAGAGACTGCATATAGGTAGAACAGTGAATTTCAAAAGAGCATACAACTCTCATTTTTCCGTTGAGCTATCTACATGTGTATTTGGTTTTTGCTCTTTTAGAGCCACATGACCCACTGTTTAGTTTCAGGAGTAAGAACGATCTGGAATACATATGCATATACAATTAATCAAAGCACGATAGGTTTCTTGACTTTGTTTTATACCACGAATGTTGCCTCCTAATATTTCACATAGTTCAGAAAGTCTGGGGATTATGAACCTTACCACTTATACCAGGATATTAAAAGGACTACAGATCAGGTCAAAAACACACCTGAACTATCACTTTTTTGCGTGTTTCACACCCCAAAAAGGAAAGTAGATCTAGCGAATTTTGGATAAGGAGCACAAAAGAAAGAGAAAAGAACTTTGCCTTCAAAATATCTGCTATTTCAAACACATACTTACTGCTGAATCATCAAGAAATGAACTAAAATATAATTAAATGAACTACTGCTAACTGCATCTCAAACGTGAGGAACTCAGTGATCTCGTAAGCTGGGCATCGAGTCAATAACTGTGAAGCTGTACAAATGTATAGATATAGGAAACAGATATATCAACACATGCAAATACATGAAAACATAGGATAAAGAAGACGTAGTGCATCAGCATGCTATAGAGGGAGACAAGGAAATCAATATCTAAGAGACAAGCTCAATTAATAGTACAGCAGACACCATCATATCTGACAATTGCAGACCAAAAGTTCAAAATAACTGTTTAATAACAGTACCTGAGGAAAGGTTCATAAGTATCTTCATTGGCGAAAGAGTTGTCATGGAATAATCTCACTCTTCTTGGGTTTGCTGCAAGAAAGAAAGAATATATTGGTCGGTCTATCAAAAGAGATTTAAAAGGTATGCTGCTCAGTCACCTGTAAGCATTTCATCAATTAAAGCTAATATATATTCCACAGTTTCATCCTTGAAGATGTCTAGTAAAATGGTAACAAACACATGGACATAAGCTGGACCATCATGTAACGATTGGATCCAGTTAATCAATGTATTAAAACTAAAGATCATAATGGAAAGCTGTAAAAGATTGACCATGAAACCAAAACTTTATTAACAATAGGCATTTCTTGATTTCAGCTGTTGAAGAAACTTCACTACCTACACACCCGACAAGCATAGAGTGTATAGCTTATAGAAAAGTTTAAAAGGTTTTAAAGAATACATTATCATCAACTGATGATAGTGAAATTATATAAATAATCCTTTTTTTGAATAACTTTTGATAAATAAACATCCAAGCACATATAAAAAGGACATTGAATAAGAACCAAAGCAAAAATAGGAAGGAATTAGGTTTATTCCACCACTGATTACTGAAGAAAAGGTTAGTGATAGTACTCAATCAGCTATTTCCACAGTAGAAAAAATTTAGTAACTTTTACCCCCAAATATCGGAACTGGGGGGCAATTAAATTGTGAATCATAGCTAAGTAAAAAGACAGACGACATTACATCATTCAGCAACTGAGCTTTGTCACTTTCATCCTTTTTATCATAACGCCTCAGCAGCTGAAGATCTGTTCCATTGATCAGCTTTGTGATCACGTAAGTCTCCCACGGAATTTCCCTCCTCAAAACCTTTAGAAAGTAAAACACACAATATGAGATGTGCACTAAAAGGCTCAGTTGATCACTATTCTGCAGTTACCTTTTTTGCTCTCTACCCCACCTCCCCGTCCAGAAAATACATTTTAAGAAAGGATGTCCCGGCGTGACTTTCACCAATATGAGATAACCATGATGGGAAGTTCATAAATTCATATAAGAAAATCCCAAGAATAGAGATTTTCTCTATGTCAAATAATGTAAGTACTACTACCAAGGCAACTAGTAATTCAACTTTAACAGAAACCTCGTGTCTTAATCATCCATTTACAGCATGTATTTCTTTCCAATTTCTTTTATTTACACCGACAAGCTATTATAGCCTTTGGAGAAAAGAAGGTTAATGGATGGAAAAGAAACCAACTAGCAGCCACAGACCAAGATTTCTTCTACATATTCAATATGATGATGGTGGAAATAACAAAACTACTCGTTAGTGCAGAACTGTAGATTCATGACGATGCTCATTCATGTGAGCCGGTACCTGCTCCATGGTGAGATCAGCATTGTCTATTGTCATTGTGACAATTCTCGTCAGATCCGAAATCTTTTAGCCTCTAACGAATCAAGAAAAAAAAAGGAATCTTCTGTAAGTCCCACATTGTAGAGAGCTTCACTTAAACACAGGATCTATCAAATGTTTCTCACAAACAGAGAGAATTTAGTTTTGCGAAACACAACAAAAAGAAAGAAAGAAAAAAAACAAAGAGAATTTTGTAGCCAGTTCTTCCCTGTACTGCCTAACGCAAAATAGAAGTAGAAAAACAAAGAAATAAAATAACCAGATGCTTACAGAATAATTAGATAGATTCAAGAGTGGCGTTACGAGCAAATAAGTGTCAGAGAATCAATAGGCATATAAAGTGGGATACATAAAGCAATGAGAAGTTGGCAGATCAAAAGTTGACCTCAAAATCTTGTTGCTTTAGATTCAGATTTCACCCCATTTCTAAACAATCTGTACAATTCAAACTGACTATCATTTACAAATTTATCCAGAAAAGCAAAGTGATCGGTGATTCAAGTATTTTAATCTTCCGGCAATAAACCCTATTAAACATTTCATTCAAAGCCACAATTGGCATTTCACAATCCTTTCAACAACAGCAAAAGGAAATCCAAAGTTCAAGACTCAACATTTATCTATATAACATATCCATTGACCCAGAATTAGCAATTCTCATTCCTCTCATCCGAAAAAAGAAAAAAAGAAAAAGAGAAGACTCGACCTTTTCTTTTCCGTAATTCAAGACAACCTTTAAAACCAAGAATTAGCATTTTACATTCCTTTCATCCAAAAATCAAAGAACCACTACTATAATCGAGTCAATTAACTGAAAGTGGGACACATAAAGCAATGAGAAGTTAGCAGATCAAAAGTTAACTTCAAAATTTTATTTCCTTAGATTCAGATTTCACCCCATTTCTCAACAATCAGCACAATTCAAACTCACTAATTCAAACAGACTATCATATACAAAATAACTCAGAAAAGCAAGGCGATCGGTGATTCGAGCATTTTACTCCTACAACAATAACCCAATTTCCAGTAAGTTCATTTAACTACTTCAAGACTCATCATTTTTTTTCAACATGTATCACCAATTAACCAATTTAATCATACCCAGAATTGGCATTTCCCATTGCACCAAAAAAAACTTTTTTTCAAATTTCAAGACTCGATCTTTATCTCTGAAACACATTCATTGAAACCCAAAATTAGCATTTCTCATTCCTCTCAATAAAAAAGAAAAAGACTCAACCTATTTGTGTCATGATTCAACCTTTATATGCAGAAGAAAAAGACTCAACCTTTAAGACCAAGAATTGGCATTTCACATCCCTTTCATCCAAAAATCAAAGACCCAATACTATAATCCACTTAATTAACTGAAATTGACATGAATCTAATACTAGCTGAGCCGAGGGTGTACCGGAAACAACCTCTCTACCTCCCAAGGTAGGGGTAATGTCTGCATACACTCCGCCCTCCCCAAACTCCACTTGTGGGACTATACTAGGTATGTTGTTGTTGTTTGTTGTATAAGAATACAATAACACATTCATTAAAACCCATAATTAGCATTTCTCATTCCTCTCATCTGAACAAAAGAAAAAGACTCAACCTTTTTCTTTTTGGAAATTCAAGATTCAACCTTTTAAATCAAGAATTAGCAATTTACATTCCTTCCATCCAAAACTCAAAGACCCAATACTATAATTTAGTCAACAACAACAACATACCCAATTCCACATAGTGGGTCTGGGGAGGGTAGAGTGCACGCATGCCTTACCTCTACCTTGGGAGATAGAGAGTTTATTTCCGAAAAATCCTCAGCTCAAGAGAAAACACGACCCCACTATAATTTAGTCAATTAATTGAAATTGGCATGAATCTAATACTAGCTGAGAACAATGGAGGAGAGATGTACAAAATAAATAAACAAATAGAATACAATAACACATTCATTGAAACCCATAATTAGCATTTCTCATTCCTCTCATCATAACAAAACAAAAGAGATTCAACCTTTAAATCAAGAATCAGCATTTTACATTCCTTTCATCCAAAAAATCAAAGACCCAATACTGTAATCCACTTAGTTAACTGAAATTAACATGAATCTAATACTAGCTGAGAACAATGGATGTACAAAATAAATAAACAGATAGAATATAATAACACATTCATTGAAACCCATAATTGGCATTTCTCATTCCTTTCATCAGAACTAAAAAAGAAAGAAAAAAAGACTCAACAACATACCCAGAATAATCTACCTTTGTGGGGTAGAGAGGTTGTTTCGATAGACCCTCGGCTCAAAAGAAACGTAGTCAATGCAGAAATCCAAAGAAAATAAGACACCAAGATATTACGATACAAAATAAAGAAGCAACACATAGCAATACACATATACGAGTATGAATCTATGCGAAACCTACATAATACTAATAAAAAGACTCAGCCTTTAAAATCAAGAATTAGCATTTTACATTCTTTCATCCAAAAATCAAAGACCCAATACTATAATTCAAAATTTTATGCTAGTTAATTAACTGAAAATGACATGAAATTCAGAATTTTATGCTAGTTAAGAAGAGATGTAAACAAATAAAAATACATACACAGATAGAATACAAATAAAGATACCTGTATGAAGGTGGTGATGAACAAAGGTACTACAGATGGTAGTTGAAATCTGGAAAAGCAACACAGATAGATCAACCGTAAGAAAAGAAGTGATACATAGACTTAAAATATATAGCATTTTTAGTCCCTTAATTATTAATATATTCTGAATTTGTCCTTAATGTTTGTCAAAAATAATACTTTTGGTCATCATTCTTGAACAAATTGTAATTGTTAGATTTATTGAGAGTTGTGATTACTTTTTTACGAGAACTAATATTTGGAAGTATAGTTTTTGCATTTGTTTAATATTTTTTGTTAATTTTTGGTGTATGATTAATTTTTGAGATATAATTTTTCTATTTTCGATCTATTTATAATTTTTTATGTAGTTGTGATTTGTAAGAGAGTTGTGATTTTTCTTTCACGAGAATAACATTTGAATGTATAGTTTTTGTATCTTTTTAATAACTTTATTTATTTTTGGTACATGATGGAAGTTTTGAGACGTAATTTTGTTATCTTAATCTACTTATGAAGTTTGGTGTAGTTTTGAAATTTTACGGCATTTTTATTAACTTTTTTATATGGTTTGCATGATTAGAATTTTATATGAGGTCATCAGAACTATTCAATTTCGACATATTTAAATTGTATAAATATAAATTTAAAGTGTTATTTTAAACTAGCTCCCAGATTGCTTTACTATATACTTTTTCGTCTCAATTTAACTGTCACCTTAGCTCGAAATAATCGTCTCAATATAATTGTCGCTTTAAGAATTTAAAATTAAATTTGATAATTATTTTCAACTATATCATTATGATTAAAGAAGTAGTGGTTATGTTTAATAGCGTTCAATTCTAAAAAAATATCTAATATATAGAGGTAACTTGGTAAATGATACTTCTATTTATTCCTCCCTCCATTTCAAAATAGAAAATGATTTTTTTTAGTGTGGCAAACCCTTAAAACAATAAAACAGAGATACTCTAAGTGTTGGAATTTTTAAAAACTCATTAAAGAAAAGGGTAATTCTTTTAAAAAATAATTAATATATTTTTAAATTTTGAAAAATTAATCCATTTTGGACCATAAAAAAGTGTTACTATAAATTTATTTATATTGAAATGGAGTGATTAAGGAATATGCCAAGTCAATCGGGGGTATTATTTTATTTTTTTTCCATCTCTATTACAGCAACTAAAAGGTAAAACCCCTAACCTTTATTCTTGATTTCAACTTCAAATGTATATTCAATTTAAGAATTTGGTTGCTTAAATGCAGTTCTTTTTATTTGTTTGTACTGAAATGCTGTTGTTTCTGGATATCTTTTCTATAGTGCTGTTTAAATTCTACTATGTTGATGACTGTTCTTGCTGCTCATTGTGTACTTTTTTTTTTGCTGCTAAAATACTCTGTTGAAGTTAGGGTGTGTTTGGTATGAAGGAAAATGTTTTCCGAAAAATAAGTGAATTTCTTGTGTTCGGTACGTAAGCAAAGATGTTATACTAAAACATTTGTATATAATGAGGTGAGGTGGGGTGGGGTGGGGGTGAGGGTGTGATGGGTGTGGGGTGTGGTGGGGTGGGGTGGGGGTGAGGTGAGTTTGAGGGTGGGGAGGAGACAATCAATGTGAAATGTCACTTGTGTGACTTGTTTTCCTACTTGGAAGTCATTTTCCTCATTTTTAAGGAAATTGTTTTTGTAAAAGAAAATATTTTTCAAAATTTTTGACCAACCGAACATAAGAAAATTGAACCATACCAAGCACACCCTTATTTTCATTTTTACCTTTTCTTTTTCCTCTCTATTACATCAACTAAAAGGTAAAAATACCCTAGCCTTTATTCTTGATTTCAACTTCAAATATATTCAATTCAAGAATTTGATTGCTCAAATGCAGTTTTTTTTTTGTACTTGAAATGCTGTTGTTTCCGGATTTCTTTTCTATAGTGTTGTTGAAATTCTACTATGTTGATGACTGTTTTTGCTGCTGATTGTGTAGACTTTTTCTTTTGCTGCTAAAATACTCTGTTGAAGTTAGGGTGTGTTTGGTATGAAGGAAAATGCTTTCTTGGAAGATGTTTTCCGGAAAATAAGTGAATTTCTTGCTTATTTTCTTGTTTTCGGTACGTAAGCAAAAATGTTATACTAAAAACATTTGTATATAATCTAGACAAATACTACAGGGGTGAGGGTGGAGTGGGGTGGTAGGGTGGGGTGTGATGGGGTGGATGGTGGGATGGGGTGGGGGTGAGGTGAGGTGAGTTCAGGGTGAGTGGGGGTGGTGGTGTGGGGTGGGGTGGGAGGTGAGGTGAGTTCGAGGGTGGGAAGGAGACAATCAATGTGGAATGCCACTTGTGTGACTTGTTTTTCTACTTGGAAGTCATTTTCCTCATTTTTAAGGAACTTGTTTTCCTTAAGAAAATGTTTTCAAAAAGTTTTGACCAACTGCACGTGAGAAAATTGAACTATACCAAACACACCCTATGTCTAGCTATTTTGTTGCCGGTGATAGCTGTTTTTGCTGCTGATTGTGAAGACTTATTTTTTCTGCTGAAATACTCTAATGGAGTTTTTTTTGTTGCTGCTGGTGTTACTTGAAGGCTGTTGAAACTGAGTTCTTTTTATGGTGATAGTTAGAGTTAATGTTGTCTACTAAAATTGTATGTATATTGGTCACCTTTATGTTTGGAACCAATGATTTTTTGTGAACCTTAGATAGGAGGGTTTGGAGGTTGCGGATTAGGGTAGAAGCTTAGTTGGTAGTGGAGAGTTTTCTCATTTTCCTGCGGGATAGGCTATGTGGTCGGGTCTGTACCTTTCTCACCAGTAGTATTAGCACTATTCTCGTAGTCTCTGGTCTATTTCTGTTACTACATGTGTTTCTTGTGCTTCGGTTATCACATTATTTCGCTGTTATTACTGTTCTTTTCCCCGAATGCTATGTACTGCTTTTCCCATCGCATTATTTCATTGTTGTTACTGCTTTCGTTGTTTCCGTGTCCCCTTTTTGCAAATTGCTGTCAAATTCTTTACTTGAGCCGAGGGTCTATCGGAAATTGCCTCTCTATCTCCGAGGTAGGGGTAAGGTCTGTGTACACTCTACCCTCCTCAGACCCCACTTGTGGGATTACACTGGGGGTTGTTGTTGATGTTCTTACCTTGTTTCTTACTGTTCTTATTTTGGTGGCTTTTTACTTGCAATTTTTATATTTTCTGTTCATGAGACTAAAAGCGTGCTTCCTTGCATTTGCAAAACAAGTAAACAAGGCACTCGCCCTCAAAATGTCGAGATTTGATTACCCAACACTCCCCCGACAAGACATCATCGCTGTATTAGCCGATACTCAAATAGCTTCTGTCCGCGACGAAGATCTCCTCAAACCCACTGCTGACTTTGTCACCAACCTCTACTCCAGCATTCTTCTCCATATCAACACTTTCCAGTACATTTTCCTTTTTTTTTTTTTTTTGCAAAAACACTAATCTTTAGTTCTCTCAATTTTTTATTTTTATTTCTGATTTTTGGAATTTCGTTTTTTTTTTTTTTGCTAGGGATGATCATGACCAGGTGGATTTTTCAGCTCTGGAGCAGCTTGAGAACCCGGATCTTCATGTTGACTCTTTCCGGGCCATGAATTTGTTTCATAAGATAAGGGAGATGTTGGCTTCTTTGGATTGTCCTGAGATATTTACTCTCAGGGATTTGATCAAGCCTGAGCCTGATCGCACCAGGTTCTTTGTTGGAGCCATCCTCAATTTTTGTCTTCACAGGTCAATTTCTGGCATTGATTTTTCGAATGTCTTACCTTATAATAGTTTCCTTCTCTTTCTTAGGATGGTTTTAGTTGAAAGAAGTGTCTCTGCCTTTTTATGTTGCATCTGAAAGATTGTCAGTTGTTGGTTTAGAATGAGTTTGATGTTTCAAGGGTGATCAACCACAATAACTTGTCTTTGCAACCAACGTTGGTTACAAAGTGATTGTTCAAAGCTTTTGAGATGATACAGCTATCAAGTACATACACTTAACAAAAGAAAATAACTATGTCACACAAATTTGGATTTTATCTGAAACTGAGATTGCAATAGTATTATAGTATTCATCCATGTGGATATACCAACAAACCCCATAGCTGTCTTCTCTGCACGAAGGAACATAAAGCAGATTATACTTGCTATGCAGTTGCTTAGCTCTGTAGATACTTTTATATCAGCTGTATTTAAGTCTATATTGTGTTTACAGAGGAGCTGCAATTGCCAATGGGCCAGCGGCGCTCTTTCTTAACTGAGGCAAACATATCTGTGTTGTTTATCTGGAGCATCTTGTTAAGTAATGGAAGATTAGATGAACAATCATTGTTCACCATCTCATTCATCAACCTGCAAAGAGATCAAAAACTTGGACCAACTTTGTTTTTTTAGTTTACACAAGTTTGGCAAGCAAATATGTTCTCTGTTTGTTCTGAAACATAAAAAATACTTGCGCAGAAAAAAATTGCTTCCAATATTAATTTGGAATGGAGACTTTACTGGCTTTTGCCTGAGATTTTCTTTTCTTCCGTCTTTTAACTGAATTATCACCCCCTCACTCCAAAACAAAGTGTTGCTTAATTTTTCTCTTTACTATGTCCTTGACAAATTTAGGGAAACTAAATTAAATGCTATAAGACCGATCGTGGAAGATTTGACTCTCATTGACGAACAACGGCTAGCTTTGGAGGCTAGAATATCTCAGGTATCTGATGTGGTAAATTTTTTTTGACTGGAAGCTTCTTTCTCAAAGTTTCTGTCGAGTTACTTACACTGTGCCTCACAGTTAAATGGAGAGATTGAAGAACAGAATGAATCAAGAGAAAGGGAGATTCCTCTGGTTCAAGAAATAGATTCTAATGTTAAGGAACTGAGACAAACAATTTCTGGTCTTAACAATCACCAAATGTCCTTGAAGGCCTCAATAAAAAAACTTAAGGAGAGGGCTAAAGAGATGGATGAGAAGGTCAGTTGTTTGGCTTGTTTCTCCTTCTAATGTCATATTTGTTTCGTGAATTGATAACAGCCTAACACTTGATTATCTGTGATGAAAAATACTTTCCATATGCTTATAAGAAATTGTGATGGTGTTGGTTTACTTTAGGCCCTATGTTTCTAGGGATCTTTTTAGTCTAGTCAAAGATTTGTATGCTAGAGATTTATGTCAGTAGAAAATATAGAACTGTTGAGTATTGTTGAGCACAATTGGTTGCTCACAACTTGGATTTATTACAAAGGACCAGCTTCGGTCTCACACTTCCTTACAGTCAATGTTTTTCTTTCCCTCACACTCTTGCAACTTGTTTGTTGCTTTCTCTTATTTCTCACATACTCTCACACTTCTTACTTGATGACTCATTTCTTGCTTGCTTACTTGAGTACACATACATCTCGAATGACCACCTCTTTATAGGTGGTGATGGAAGAATTTAGTTGAGGTATTATTCTAGAATCATACTTTTCACTTATTTCTAAAATTGCCCTTCCTAGAATATTTCTAGACTTTTTTTCTAGCACCCTCATCCTAGAGCTCTTCTTTTGATATTCTAGATTCTTCTTTGAAATATCTTGGATATTAAGTTGGTGATGATTTTTCAACAATAACTTCTAGTACTTTTTTTTTTATTTTGTAAAATATTGGTCTGAGATGAGTTTAAATGGAGCAACGTGGTCAATGAGGATTCATATGAACGATGCCAACTTGCTTGGAATTGAAGTGAAATTGTTGTATAATAGTAGTGTTTGGGTCATCTTGCGCACACCTCGACTATATCAAGGTACTTGCTATCTCCCACCAACAAAAGTACCCAATAACTTTACCTACCAAGGTTTAGACAAATGGGAAGAAAGCACCTAGTGCTTTGTTGGGATTTGAACCCTGGTCTTCCATGATTTTCACCCACTTTATTGATTGCTAGGACACACCCTTGGGTGCGGTTACTGTTTATAGTATATTATTCAATACAAGCTAGATCATAGTTTCTTTGTCACTGTATTTGAGAATTTAGTAATTTTTCCTGTTATCTACATCTTCCTCTATGCAATTTAATTCGATTTTACATTATTATTTGAGTACTCATCTAGGAGTTATGCTGGTTTCAAAAAGATATTTGTGTTATGAACTAATATACCCTTTGCATTTGTGTCTCCTTCCAGATTTCTAATGCAGACTTTGCATTGGTACAAGCTGTTCAGGAAAATGCCAATTTACGTTCTAAGATTGTTCAATCACCGGATAAGCTTCAGGTATGAGTTATATTGACCGTTGAGCTGGTTCTAAAAGAGTATCTGCGCCAACTATGTCTTCTTGTTTCCTTTGCTTCCGTATCGTATTATTTGTTGTTTTCACTGTTCTTTTTCTATTATTTTCAACATGTCTTCTTCACTACTGTATTTCTTTTTCAAACCTGCTTTGAATTGTTTCGAAAACAATCTCCCTGCCTTCACAAGGTAGGGGCAAGGTCAGCGTACACACCACCCTCCCCAAACCCCACTTGTGAGATTACACCGGGTCAACTATGTCTTCTTGATATCTCATGCAAAGGATGTGGTTTATTATTTGTCAAGGATGTTGTGACATTAAGCATGCTGGTATATTAATATTGAATACAATTGCAAATATGACTCATTTACATGCTGACTAACGTTTGTAATCTGGATTTATTATATGTTTTCTGCTTTAACAAACCTCTGACATGTCTGCCTATATTCTTTGTTCTTTTCTGCTTGGCTAGATTGAATTGGACTGTGTGACACTAGCTAAGGTTCATGGTTGGAATATTCTGAAAGTTCAAGGTTGAAATTGTTAAGCTGTAGAATTTGTTTCTGTGTTAATAAATCAAAGTTCTCTTGAATATTTGAAGCTCTACTGTAGTAGCTAAGATTTTTGTAAGAAGTGCGAAGATTCTTGATCTTTATTTGCTAAAACAATATCACTTGGTTCTTTGCTGTATGAGGCGTGGTTCCAGTTTCTCTATGTTGAGATCTGTCTTTTAGCTAGATCATTTCAGATTCTGTTGGTGAAACTAATCGCCTCTTTTCTGCACTTGCTCCTCTAAGATCAGGTTACTACAGTTTTCCCACGTGTTTCATGCGTTATTTTTTTACTATTGAAATTTGTAGAGAGCATTGGAGGAAAAGAAATCATTACAAGCTGAGACAAGGAACGCTGAAAGAGCAGCAATGCAATCTTTTCAAAATAAAACTGCAATTCTTGAGGTTTATACAAAGGTGCTTCCATACACAATCTTTCTAGTATTTTTTCAACTCATAAATTGCATCTACACACTTATTTATGCTCAATAAATGAGATACAGATAGGTGGAAATTTCCTTTTACAACCAACCCTAGGAAATCCTCTTTCTTGTGGTGTTCTTGATGATTTTGGGGAAATCTAAAATTTTCATGGCTAAACGATGTTAATACTAACATTAATTGAGTATAATCAACTTAAAAACCTTGTTAAAAACTCACCTTAGGGGGTACAAATGATCCTTTGATAAACTTCCAATTAACCTTAAATACTCCAAAACATTTTCGGGGTGCTATATCTTCTTTTCTTGAAGTCCATTAAAAAACTACTTGTTGGTTTAAGGCTATAGTTGGTAATTCAGGTGTATTTAGATGATGCAGCAAAAGCCTTCTCTTGTTTATTAAACTCCACAGCTAGTCAAATTAAAACACAAATTGAAACGGCCTAGTAATTAAGAAAAAGAAAACTTGCAGGAGATTTATAAAAAGTGGAATGGTGTACTAGCCTCTTATTCTTGTGATTTACTATTTGTGTGTAAAAGCTGTTACCTTCATACCAATTGCACGAAATTGTTAATATGTACAGCTTTGAGTGGAAGTGCTTGATGACATTCTCTCTCATTTTGTTTTTCTTAATTATTGTTAAATCTTGTCTATTTAATGTCAGGCTCACAAGAAAATGTCCAAGAACTTCAATCAGATGCAGGCTATACAGGAGCAGGTTATCATACATGTCTTGTTTTGAGATAAAGTTTGTCATACTGCATTTTCAGTCGATACCTCTTAATTTCTCATTATAAATTATCTTAATTGGATGCATTTACTTGAGCCGAGGGTCTTTCGGAAACAACCTCTCTACCTCCACGAGTTAGGGGTAAGGTCTACGTACACTCTACCCTCCCCAGACCTCACCTGTGGGATTACACTGGGTATGTTGTTGTTACCTGAATGCACTTACTATTGTATTGGAAACAAGTGAAAATTAGATAATTAGAATAAGGAAAAGAACTAATTTGTGAATAGCTAACATATTTGTTTATTAAGATAATAACAAGGAACAAAGTAACTTAAAAGGGTGTTTGAGTGACTTAATCTACTAGACGAAGAAACAAAGTCATTTGAAGTGGAAGGCAAATAAATGTATAGATCTACCTATGGTGAAAATCTAGTTAAGAATCTCATTTATATTTGTGAAAAAGAGAGATGGAGGGGAATAAGAGGCGTGATTGAAACAAACATAACTAAATGAAATGTAGCGATGTAAAGAAAGTGGTGATTAGAGATCTTAGAGTAGCATTAGGATCAAAATTATAACATGATTTTTGAAAGAAGTAAATAAGAACATGTCTCTAATGAGGCTGAGAAATAGATATGAACTATTTATGTAATCATCCACGTATGAAGACTTGAACTAAGTCCTTATGCACTTCATATAAGATGTCTGTGCATTCATCTTAAATTTTGTGAAAAATATATTCTGAATCTTGGTTGATGACATGGAGCTATCCAAATTTCACATCAACATGTACCACTTAAAAGTGTTTTATAGCAATTGTGAGTAATTCTCAATGTTATTCTAATCTATTTTTGGTTGTATATTGGTTTTTTCTTTTTATCATGAAAAAAAGAGAGGAAATTAACAACCGAGTTCAAGAATGATAAAAGTGCACTTCAAAGTTGTGAGAGGTCACTTGCTGGATAGTTGTCATTCTAAGGAAAGCAGTCATGAATTCCTTTATATTTTGCCTAAGTTATATGAATGATACTGGCAGGTTAATTCAACTAAATCTGTTGAGAAAGATGTTAAGGTTCTGAAACAAAAGCTGAGTGACGAGGAAGTACTGGAAAAATCCCTTGAAGCTAAACTAGTTGAAAGACAAAGAAAAGGTAGCCGTAGCTGTTTTTATTACTTTCATGTGTAGTTTCCTCTTCTCGCAGTTTCTTGTTCTTCGATTTCTGTCACCACATGTGTTTCTTGTGCTTCGGTTGTCGCATTATTTCGTTGTTGTTACTGTTCTTTCTTCTGAATGTTATGTACTGCTTTCCATTTCGCATTATTTCGTTTTTATTACTGCTTTTGTGTGTGCATTCCCCTTTTCAAACTATTTTAAAATGCTTTACTTAAGCCGAGGGTCTATCGGAAACCTCTCTATCTCTACGAGGTGGGGGTAAAGTCTGCGTACACTCTATCCTCCCCAGACCCCACCTGTGGGATTATACTGGGTATGTTGTTATTGTTGTTATATGTAGTTTCCTCTTATCTCCGATGCTAATATCATATATTATCCAGTGGACCAATTGGAAGAATTAAATAAGCAATTAGAGAAAGAAAGAGATCATAGTTATGAGGAGGCTTCCAAAGAATTGAAAAATGTGAAGTTGGAAGTGGAACGAAAGAGGCATGATCTTGAAGCAAGGCAAAATGACTTGGAAGGTGTGCTTGCAGAGGTACTGTTATCATGTCTTGCTTTTACTAAAACAGTATATCTTGTCCGGGTTTTCTCCTTACTAAAAGATCAACTCTTCCATTAGGTGGATGCAATAACTGAAGAAATTAACTCAGTTAGGGAGTCTGGAGCATCTAAATGCCAAGAATTGGGCCGTAATTGCGAAGAAGTCGTAGCAGAGGTACACTTATCTCAACATCTATGTTCTACATATCTTTTTGGCATGATACATAGATAGACACCTTAACTTCGCCTCAACTGGCAACTAAACACTCCAATTTTGAGAATGTACATCTGGACACCTCAACTCGTCCCCACTATGTCTCGTGGACACCCGATACTTACGTGGCATATAAATTTTTGAGGTGTCTAGAGATCATTTTGTAAGTTGGAGAGTTCAACGGGCACAACGGAGACGAGTTGAGGTGTCTAGAGGATCATTTTGTAAATTGGAGTGTTTAACTTACAGTAGAGGCCAAGTTAAGTGTCTATCTATGTATTCTGCCTATCTATTTTGGTAAGTCAAACGGGAATTCAAACGAAGGGAAGCTAATATAATTGAGGCCTAGTTTGCCAATGGTCATGTTAATATTTGTTTACTAGTCTTTTGATCAGTCTCTCTCTCTCTCTTATTTTTTTCCTCTTGACGTTCTCCCTCTAGGTCAAATGATAGACACACTATGTAAAAGTGCTTATTTTGGTTGGGAAGAATAGAACTTCTAACTCCAAGCCTACTTGTCTATGCGTATTTGTGCAACTCTTTTTTTCTTCGTACGTTTCCTCTGATATTGTTGGTTTACATTGCTACATTGCAATGTTCTCATTGCCTAACTCAGAAAACGAATATAGCAAATGTGTTTTTTGCACGGTAATAGATATCTAGAAGCAATAGAACCACATTATATTGCCTTGTTTGATTGCTTAAACTTGCTCTTATGTCAGTTTTATCGCCACTCAAACTCAATCAGAGACTTGCTGCCGCACATTGACGTGGACCAGGCAGTTGTTGAGAAAAGGAGCTGATCTTTTATTGTATCATCATAGTGAAGTAGAGCTGTTCTACAGTAACAGTTTGGAAAGAGTGGGAAAAACCTTCATGACTCAAAGAATAAGATCTGCAACATGCAAGGACTAAAGACACAAAAGGAATCACACGTACATACTGTATTCGATTGCCTATTAAAGGCATGTGTTATTGCTCAATTTGATTTCTGATACAGTTGTCTATATTTTGCCTTAGGTTGGGCATTTTACTTCAGCTTATAAGTTATGTTATGTCTACAGATGTCTATATTCAGCCTTAGTTTGTATGTCACTTAATTCGAATATTTTGTTCATTATGGGCGTATTTCAGCTCGAATTCAATCGTTCAACCATGTTCTATTGATCATGTCTCCTTCCCAATAGATATACTTTATCTTGATGCGTAGTGTTACCATAAAGTTCCTGGGAGAAATTGCAGTGGCGAATCCAAGAGTTTCACCAAGGTATTCAAAATTTAATAGAACTATTTTGCAAGTATAAGAGAACATTTTGTTATGATTTTTCAGTTGATTTCAAACAAAAAATCTCCTGGATTGTCCTTCATATGGGCTGGACTTTAATTTTTGGCCCTCAATTTGCTGGTCTTTAATTTTTATCTCAACTTCTCATTTAATAAAAAATTGTGGGTCAAAGTACCCTTTATTCGCGGGTCCACTAAATCAGAGATTCTGAATTCGAATTCCGGCAGAAACAAAACAACAACAACTACATATCCAGTGAAATTTCACAACGTGGGTCTGGGGAGGAGAGTACGCAGACCTTACCTCTACCTTAGTAGGTAGAGCGGTTGTTTTCGGGAGACCCTCGGCTCAAGACAATGCATAATCACACGCAAAGCAATAGAAACGGTCAAACCCAGACAAGAAATTAAAACAGAATGAACATGATGATGACAAAATTGAATACGCCATGGTAGCGCATTCTAAAAAAAGAAAGCAATAGCTAACGCAGATAAAAAGATAAACAAAGTACACTAAAGAACACATAACAATAGAAATCAAACTACAAGGGACTATAAAGCAATACTGCTCCTATGAGTGTGATAGGCTAATCGGGTCTTCAATAATAGCACTACAACTATCATTTTGTAAGCGTAAGTAGGACTACGCTCAACTACCTACTATCTTTCTACCATAATCTGTGTCCTCCACAACCCTCTATCTAAGGTCATGTCCTCAGTAAGTTGCACATGCGCCATATCCCGTATAATCATCTCTCTTAAATACTTCTCCGGCCTACCTCTACCCCTCCTGAACCCATCCATAGCCAACATCTCACACCTCCGCACTGGGGCATTTGTGTTTCTCCTCTGCACATGCCCGAACCATCTCAACCTCGCTTCCCGCATCTTATCCTCCACCGAGGCCACTCCCACTCTTTTCCGGATATCTTCATTTTTAATCATATCTCTCCTTGTATGCCCACAAATCCATCTCAGTATCTTCATCTCTGCAACTTGCATCTTTTGGATGTGTGAAGTCTTGACTGACCAACACTCCGCCATACAATATAGTCGGTCTAACCACCACCCTATAAAACTTGCCTTTAAGTTTTGGTGGCACATTTTTGTCGAACAAGACTCCAGATGCGAGCCTACATTTCATCCACCATGTCCCAATATGGTGTGTGACATTGTCATCAATCCTAGCAGGAAAGGGAGGAAAGCGGATACGAAGAATTTCTTGGGAATCCTACAAGATCCGTTCGTTATTTTTTCTCTAATAGATGGTCAGAACTTCATATGGGTTTCAAGGAGCTAATTCGTTCAGAACTCAGTTACAGAAGCGAAACAATCAACCTATTGATATTGGAAGACCTAACGGATTTATTCTCTTGGATAATAGACCTGAGGTACTTGAAGCTTCCTTTCTTTAGAATGACCTGAGTATCAAGCCTCACATCCATGCTTGTCTCAGGGTCGCTCCCGTTGCTGAACTTGTATTCCAAATATTATGTCTTGGTCCTACTCAACCTGAACCCTTTAGACTTCAAAGTCTGTCTCCAAACCTCCAGCTTGGCGTTCACTTCGCTGCGAGTCTCATCAATCAGGATTATGTCATCTGCGAATAACATAGACCATGACACATCCCATTGGATTTGTTGTGTCAGTTCGTCCATCACCAAGGCAAATAGGAATGGGCTAAGAGTTGATCCTTGGTGCAGTCTCATCATCACTGGGAAGTGCTCCGAGTCTCCTCCTACTGTCCCTACCCTAGTCTTGGCTCCATCATATATATCCTTGATCGCCCTAGTGTACGCCACAGGTACACCTCTAACCTCCAAACTTCTCCATAGAACCTCATTAGGGACTTTGTTGTATGCCTTATCGAGGTCGATGAAAAGCATATGCAAGTCTCTCTTCCTCTCTGTATACTCCTCCACCAACCTCCTAATAAGATGAATAGCTTCAGTAGTCGAACGCCCCGACGTGAATCCAAATTGGTTCTCGAAAATAGACACGCCTCTCCTCACCCTCATCTCCACGATCATTTCCCAAATTTTCATAGTGTGACTCAGTAGCTTGATACCCCTATAGTTTTCATAGAAATTCGCAAAGTAAACTTTTCATAGAAATTATGTTTATTCGACCAAAGTTTTATAGAGATTATGCCTTAAGGAGCATAGTTTCTATGTAACTAAACTTTATTCCCCCCCCCCCATCCCCCCATCCCCCCTTATCTTGAAAAATACCCTACATGCCCCCAAATTGATTAAAAACTTAGTGTCTATCCGTAAATTCACCACTGATAATTTTGTGTCTATTGATTTTTACCTGTTTGATTTCTCTGTGAGGGATTTCAAGACGGGGAGTCATCTCATGAGGTGTGATAGTAGGGGAGATCTTTATCCTATCACGCCATGTTCCGGTCTAT
Organism: Anisodus acutangulus; assembly: GCA_029783415.1. Lineage (NCBI taxonomy): Eukaryota > Viridiplantae > Streptophyta > Magnoliopsida > Solanales > Solanaceae > Anisodus > Anisodus acutangulus. The sequence continues at coordinate 895,453 of CM056511.1, forward strand.
CGAGTCAAGCCTTGTCGTCAGCGTTTGAAGCCCTTGCTCCTTCCTTGTGGCATGCTCGTCTTGGTCATCCGGGGTCGTCTATTTTGTCTTCCTTAGCTAAAAATAATTTTATTTCATGTAAGGGTACGCATAGTACTTCGAATTGTCATTCTTGTTCTTTAGGAAAAATTGTTAGGTTGCTATTTGTAGACTCTAATTCTAATACTTTAATGCCATTTGATATTATTCATAGCGACTTATGGACGTCTCCTGTTCTTAGCTCTTTGGGTCATCGGTATTATGTTCTCTTTTTGGATGATTATTTGAATTTTTTATGGATTTTTTCGATAGCGAAAAAATCTCAAGTTTTTTTCATCTTCTTAAAATTTAGAGCATTCATTAGAACCTAATTCGAACGGAAAATAAAAAATATTCAATGTGATAATGGCAGAGAATATGACAACGGGGTGTTTTGGGAATTTTGTGCAACTAATAAGATCAATTTTCATTTTTCTTGCCCTCATACGTCTTCACAAAATGGGAAAGCCGAACGCAAATTCGTACCATTAATAACATTGTCTGCACTTTATTGATTCATGCTCCCGTACCCCCGTCTTTTTGGCATCATGCTCTACAACTGGCTACATATCTTCTTAACATTCTTCCTTCCAAAGGTTTGACATATTCGTCCCCTCTTCAAATTTTATATAATAAGACTCCTTCGTATTCACATCTTAGGATCTTTGGGTGCTTATGTTATCCATTGTATCCGTCCACCACAATCAACAAACTTCAGGCCCGTTCTACCCCTTGTGTGTTTTTGGGATATCCATCTAATCATCGTGGTTACAAATATTTTGATTTATCGTCTAATAAAATCATCATTAGTCGCCATGTCATTTTTGATGAATCCCAATTTTCATTTGCTAAGGTTAGTAATCTCGTGCCTAGTTCGTATAATTTTTTAAATGATGGTATATCCCCGTATATTATTCAATATTTTTCGAACGTATTCCTCACCCCAAATCCGCCAATGCCCATCGCCCATTGGCCCCACTACCGTCACCACTACAAGGTTCGCAATTATGTCATGTCCACATTACTAAGCGATGTGAATCGGGCTACCACTGACCCATTACCGCCACTGGTCGATCCTGCTTTCCCATTCCGTTATCGAAGTTGGGCAAGAGGCCCACCGCTCGACCATCCGTTCCGAGTCCAGAAAATTCCCAAAATCCACCCAATTCTCCCCTGAGTCATAGACCGGTCACTCGTAATCAACGGGGTGTTTTTAAACCAAAAAAACATTTTAATTTACATTCAAATGTTCTTAAATCACCCTTACCCCGTAATCATGTGTCTGCGTTAAATGACCCGAATTGGAAAATTGTTATGACCGATGAATATAATACTCTTATTGATAATAAGACGTGGGAGTTGGTGCCCTGTCCATATGATGTTAATATTATTAGGTCTATGTGTATTTTTGCTCATAAGGACAATTCAGATGGTTCGTTTGCAAGGCATAAGGCTCGGCTTGTAGGTGATGGTAAGACTCAGCAGGTTGGTGTGGACTGTGGTGAGACGTTTAGTCCAGTGGTCAAGCCGGCTACTATTCGCACTGTGCTCAGCTTGGCTCTTTCGAAAGCATGGCTCATACATCAGTTAGATGTGAAGAATGCTTTCTTACATGATCTCAAGAAAACATTCTATATGTATCAACCCTTGGGGTTTAGGGATCCCAAATATCCTCATCATGTCTGTTTATAGAAAAAGTCCTTATATAGGCTTAAGCAGTCTCCACGGGCCTGGTATAAGAGGTTTGCCGACTATGTTTCGACTATTGGGTTCACTCACAGCAGGTCGGATAATTCCTTGTTCATATATCGTCGTGGTTCTTCCTTGGCTTATATATTATTATATGTGGATGATAATATCTTGGCTGCCTCTTCCAATGCTTTACGTCAGTCTATCATGACAATGCTCATTTCTGAGTTTGCTATGAAAGACTTGGGGACTTTGAGTTATTTTTTGGGGATTGTTGTCACTCGCCATGCAGGTGGGTTGTTCTTATCCCAAAGGAAATATGCAGCCGAGATCATTGAGAGGGCTCAGATATCATCTTGTAAGTCCACTTCCACTCCAGTTCATACTAAGCCCAATCTTGGTGCTATGGTCGGTGCACCATACGAGGATCCGACCCGCTATCGCAGTCTTGCAGAGGCACTTCAGTATCTTACATTCACGAGACCAGATATTACGTATGCCATACAACATGTGTGTTTGTTTATGCATGATCCCAGGGTTGAGAACATGAATGCGTTCAAACGCATTATTCAGTATATTCAGGGGACACTTGACTATGACTTACATTTATATCCTTCATCAACGTCGACACTTGTCTCGTATACAGATGCTGATTGGGGTGGCTGTCCGGACACCAGACGGTCTACGTCTGGCTATTGTATGTTTCTTGATAATAACTTGGTCTCCTGGTCTGCCAAGCATCAGTCGACTTTATCACGCTCTAGTGCAGAGGCCGAGTATCTAGGGGTAGCCAATGTGGTCTCTGAATCGTGTTGGTTACGTAATCTTCTATTAGAGTTGCATTGTCCTATTCAAAAAGTGACCTTGGTTTATTGTGATAATGTTAGTGTCATCTACCTTTCTGGCAATTCGGTTCAGCACCAGCGCACTAAACATATCGAGATGGACATTCACTCTGTTCGTGAAAAAGTCGCTCGTGGTCAAGTACGCGTCTGCCATGTCTCTTTCAGGTATCAAATTGCAGACATCTTTACAAAGGGTCTTCCCTCGGTCTTTTTTGAAGATTTTTTAGACAGTCTCAGCGTACGAAGACCGCCCGCTACGACTGCGGGGGTGTGTTAAAAGAGGGAATATTACCGTGATATACACTTTCCTTATGAAGTGTATATTACGGGTTCTATAAAGTATATCACAAGGTTTTTGGTAAATATTTTGTATATTATTTTGTATTACTTAGCATTGTACACTTACCATAAGTATATGATTCTTGTACTACTAGAATAGGGTTTTGGTATTAGAATAGGAATAAGATTTTTCTATTATGAAAATTGTAACTTGTATATATTCTCTTTCATTAATGAAAATAATGAAGGAATTATTTCTTTCCGTCTCTATATGCTGCTAGTTTCTTTCTACTTATTGATTGACTTAATATTTTTTTATTTCGTGTTCGATATTTGTATTAAAATTCGATTAAATTTAAATTCGCGTAGAAAAATTTCACGTGAGAAGATAAAATGTTCTCCACGAAAAGGCAATTTTATACTCACAGCTCACATCCAATATCTCTTTATTAAGAATGAGAAATATTTACGATTTCATAGTGGCCCTAATAACCCACTTATGAATGTATGCATAAGACTACGCATAATATACAAATCATCAAGAAATTAAAATCATTGGTTCAAAATTTCAAACTCTTGTAAATAAACAAATCAATGGTAAGAATTAAAAAAAAGGATTTGCATGATAATATGATCACTTCATATGGTTTGATAGAAGCATCTTTCGGTTACGTGACGATAAATTTATTTAATTATTGCATGGAACCAATTGAAGTTCCAAAACTATGGGTTCCCACCATGTGGAATAATATTAATTAATAGTACGTACTTTTCAAACAGTTGTATTCTTTTTCTACTTTTCAAGCTTCAACCCATAGGACCACAAAAACAAGTGGTTCCTATTCAGTGGGTCTTTATAAAATGACAACTTAATTTATTAGGAGTATGTTTTATCAAAAAAATAAAGAAAAAGGAGATGATGACCAAATGAAACTGCTGCTTTCAAAAGCATAGGTTTAAACAAATAATTAAGCCATTATAAAAACAAGAATAGTTAACTTTTGGTTCATTTAAGAAAATAATACTCAATTTGTCATGCATATATGCTTTGGTCCCAATATTCACATTCGCACTTAAAAGACTACTTTTTGACAAGTTGAGGTTGAAGAGGGAGACATTTAAACTTATTGAGGCAATATGCTAATGCTAAGAGAAATAATGCTTTTTTTTTGTTTCCTGCTAGGTGTACGGTATTTATATTAGGGTCTGATTAAATCTGAAGTTATGCCACAAAGTCCCACATCCGAGGGTAAATTAAGTGCTATTTAATAAAAGAGACTCCATACTCAAAGTTCGAGCTCGAGATATTTGTGTTAAACAAAGCCCAACACTGAAACAAAGCCCAAAGACTGCCAAAGAATGCCCAAAGAAATTTCAACAATGGGGCTTCAAAGAAAGATGGGCTCACCGGCCACCCCATTCTCGCCAAAGAATCTCTCAAAGAAAGCAAGAGTGGGCTCACCCATTCTCGCCAAAGAATCCAAAGAATGACAATAAGTGTATATATGGTATATATATATTTATAGTATATTGTAATATAAAAGGTTACCTAAATTAGTGTTATACACCTACCATAATTGTATAGGTAGATTTATGGTAGAATAAAGATTTAGAAGTAGAATAGGAAAAGAATCTTCTTATTATAGAAATATGTAACTTGTATATATATCTATTCAATCAATGAAAATAATCAAGGGGATTATTTCTTTCATGGTATCAAGAGACTAGGTCTAAACAAAAGTTTTCTTCTCTCAAACTTTTGCCTCCTCTTTGGCCGAGAACCCCCCCCCCCTCCCTCGGGTTTTTTTCTCTCCAAATATCTCGTCTTCCGCTCTCAAAACCCTCTCTTAAAATTATCCTCCTTCTCTGTTCTTTCAAAAATGTCTAAGAACAATTTTCACCCTGCCCTCACGGTTTCCAATATCAAGCTCAGTGTCCCTATTGTCCTTGAGATGGAAAACGTTCAATATGCACTGTGGGCGGAGTTGTTTAAAATTCACGCTATCTCTTATCAAGTTCTTCATCACATAATTCCTCCCGCTAGACCCCTTCCTGCGGAGGATCCTGAGGTATGGATTACACTTGATGCTACCGTTCTTCGGTGGATATACGCCACTATTTCAGTGGACCTTTTACAGACGATTATGGAGCCCGATACCACGGCTATGGCTGCATGGAATAGATTGCGTGACATATTCCAAGACAACCAACATTCCCAGATCGCCACACTCGAAAGGTGAATTCTCTCTCGTTCGAATGGGCGTATTCAACGTTTACGCATATTGCAAGAAACTAAAGGAATTGGCGGATCAACTCCGTAATGTTGGCGCACGGTGACAAATAATCGTCTAGTTCTGATTGGTTCAGGGCTTTGGAGGCCTATAATGGTGTTGGAACTCTCCTTCGCCAAAGCAACCCTCTTCCCAACTTTCATCAAGCCCGCCCATGCCGACATTGGAAGAAGCGGTTTGGCTAAAAGGCGCTACCGGAGCAAGCCCGATTGTCATGGTGGCATCCTCTCCTAGTCGCCGGGTTTTGTTAATAGTCGGGCCAAAACCATAATAATGGTGGCGGCAAGAATAATCGCAAAATAACAAAAACCGCGGGGCAAACGAGGTGGTTACGGTGGCGGTTCCGGTGAGCAACAAGCGGCGGTGGGTCCCATTCGGTCTGATGGGCCACCACCACCGTGGCCCAGCGGTGGGGCGATGGCGATGGCACCCTCCGGCCGCCCGGCGGCCAAATGGTGGCGATCCAAAGAGCCCAATACCCGGCATTGGCGCCCATCGGCGATGGCTCAAAGAACGGCCCCACAATGCGGTAACGGCCAGTTCCAAAGACGGCCAGGAGTCCTGGGCCCCGTCCTCCGCAAGCCCATCATGCGGCAGCCCCACTCGCATCGATATCGAGGCCGCGATGCACACGTTGGGATTAACTCAACCGGACCCAAATTGGTACATGGACACCGGGGCCACTACTCACATGACTTCGAATCGGTACTCTCTCATCTTATTACAATTTGAGCACCCCTGGGAATAATTGTTGGTAATGGCGATTCAATTCCAATTCTAGGGTATGGTCGAAACGTTGTCTCCTCCCAATCCACCACTTCTCTTGAAAAATACTTTACATGCTCCTAAATTGATTAAAAATTTAGTGTCTGTCCGAAAGTTCACAAATCACAATTCTATTTCTTTTGAATTTGATCCTTTCGGTTTCTCTGTGAAGGATTTCAAGGCGGGAGTCATCTCATGAGGTGTGATAGTAGGGGATCTATATCCTATCATGCCGGTTTGGTCCATCGAGTCCACCTTGCCATCGCCTTTGCGACCATCTCTCCTTCCATGTGGCATGCTCGTCTGGGTCATCCGGGATCTTCTATTTTATCAGCTTTAGATAAAAATAGCTTTATTTCATGTAAGGGTACAAATCGTACTCTAATTTGTCAGTCTTGTTCATTAGGAAAAATTGTTAAGTTGCCATTTGTAGACTCCAATTCTCATACTTCTATGCCATTTGACATTATTCATAGCGACTTATGGACATCTCCTGTTCTTAGTTCAATGGGTCATCGTTATTATGTTCTCTTTTAGATGATTATTGTAGCTTTTTCTGGCCGTTTCCAATTGCGAATAAATCACAAGTGTTTTCCGTCTTCATAAAATTTAGAGCGTTCATTCGTACTCAATTCGAAAGAGAAATAAAAAATATTCAATGTGATAATGGGAAAGAATATGACAATAGGGAGTTTCGAGAGTTTTGTGCTACTCATGGGATAAATTTTCGTTTTTCATGTCCTCATACATCTTCACAAAATGGGAAAGCCGAACGCAAAATTCGTTCCATAAATAACATTGTCCGAACTCTCCTAATACATGCCTCCATACCTCCATATTTTTGGCATCATGCTCTACAAATGGCCACATATCTTCTTAACATAATTCCTTCTAAGAGTCTGACATATTCTTCCCCCCTAAAAATACTATATAATAAGAACCCATCTTATTCTCATCTTCGGATTTTTTGGGTGCTTGTGTTATCCGTTATTCCCATCCACCACAATTAACAAACTTCAGGCTCGGTCTACTCCGTGTGTATTTTTGAGTTATCCATCAAATCATCGTGGTTATAAGTGTTTTGATTTATCCTCCAAGAAAATCATAATCAATCGCCATGTCATTTTCGATGAAACTCAATTTCCATTTACGAAAGTTCATACTCCCGAACCTAAGTCATATAATTTTTTGGATGACCAAATATCCCCGTATATTATTCGGAATTTTTCGGACATCTCCGTACTAAAATCCTCCAGCCCATCGCCCATCGCCCAACAAAGGCCGCCGCTTTACGCCACACCCACTATTCCAACATCGAGCAGTTCCAAAGAATCGGGCCGGCCCACCGCTCGAACTCTGGTCCAAACCGAGTCCACCATTTCGTTTTGGAGCCAAAGAGCCCACCGCTTGTCGCCACCCGTCCCGAGCCCGTAAAATTCCCAAAATTCCATTAATTCTTCCTCGAGTCATAGGCCAGGTCACTCGTAGTCGGCGGGGTATTTTACACCTAAAAGACATTTTAATTTACATTCGATGTCTCTAAATCCCCTTGCCCCGCAATCCTGTGTCCGCATTAAAAGACCCTAATTGGAAAATTGCTATGGTGATGAATATAATGCTCTTATTGATAATAAGGCGTGGGAGTTGGTGCCCGTCCATATGGTATTAATATTATCAGGTCTATGTGGATTTTTGCTCATAAGGAGAATTCGGATGGGTCCTTTGCTCGGCATAAAGCGCGACTTGTTGGTGATGGTAAGACTCGGCGAGGTTGGTATTGATTGTGGTGAGACGTTTAGTCCGGTGGTCAAACCAGCTACCATTCGCGACGGTGCCAGCTTGGCCCTTTCAAAGACTTGGCCGATTCATCAGTTAGATGTCAAGAATGCTTTTCTACATGGAGATCTCAAGGAAACAGTCTATATGCATCAGCCGTTGGGTTTCAGGGATCCCAACCGCCATCATCATGTCTGTTTGTTGAAAAAGTCCTTATATGGGCTTAAGCAGTCTCCACGTGCCTGGTATACACGATTTGCGGATTTTGTTTCGACTATTGGGTTCACACACAGCAGGTCAGATAATTCTTTGTTCATCTACCGCCGTGGTTCGTCATTGGCCTATATTCTGTTGTATGTGGATGATATCATCTTGACTGCCTCCTCCGATGCTTTGCGTCAGTCTATCATGGCCATGCTCAGTTCTGAATTTGCTATGAAGGACTTAGGGCCGTTGAGTTATTTTGGGGATTGCCGTCAAACGTCATTCAGGTGGCTTGTTTACGTCTCCAGCGGAGTATCTTCTTTGAGATCATAGAGAGGGCTGGGATGTCATCCTGTAAGTCCACTTCCACACCGGTTGATGCAAACCCAAAGCTGAGTGCCGCAGCAGGTGCACCATACGAGGATCCGACTCGCTATCGCTTGATCTGGCAGGGCCCTCCAAGATCTTACCTTTACCAGACCAGATATTACATATGCGATTCGGCGGTGTGTTTATTCATGCATGATCCCGAGTTGAGCACATGAATGCAATCAAACGCATCATTCGGTATATCTGAGGGGACAACTGGACTATGGGTTGCACTTGTATCCTTCATCTACATCCACCCTTGTCTCTTACGGATCTTTGATTGGGGTGGTTGTCCCGACACCAGACGGTCGACCAGCTCTTGTATGTTCCTTGGCAACAACTTGGTCTCATGGTCGGCAAAGCGTCAAGCAACTCTATCACGCTCAAAGGCAGAGGCGAATATCGAGGGTAGCGAATGTGGTCTCCGAGTCATGTTGGCTACGTAATTTGCTTTTGGAGCTTCATTGTCCCATTCGAAGGCAACCTTGGTATATTGCGATAACATTAGTGCCATCTACCTTTCAGGTAACCCGATTCAACACCAGCGCACCAAGCATATCGAAATGGACATTCACTTTGTCCGTGAAAAGGTTGCAAAGCGGTCAAGTTCGCGTATGTCATGTCCCGTCTCGTTATCAAATTGCAGATATCTTTACAAAGGGTCTACCGACAGTCCTTTTTGAAGATTTTAGGGACGATCTCGGCGTTCGAAACCGCCCGCTATGACTGCGGGTGTGTTAAACAAAGCCCAAAGATCGAAACAAAGCCCAAAGATCGCCAAAGAATGCCCAAAGAGCCCAACAGGTGGGCTTCAAAGAAAGCGGCTGGGCTCGGCCACCCCATTCTCTCACAAAGAATCTCTCAAGAAAGCAAAGAGTGGGCTCACCCATTCTCACAAAGAATCCAAAGAATGACAATAAGTGTATATATGGTATATATATATTTATAGTATATTGTAATATAAAAGGTTACCTAAATTAGTGTTATACACCTACCATAATTGTATAGGTAGATTTATGGTAGAATAAAGATTTAGAAGTAGAATAGGAAAAGGATCTTCTTATTATAGAAATATGTAACTTGTATATATATCTATTCAATCAATGAAAATAATCAAGGGGATTATTTCTTTCAATTTGGTTAAGAATGAAGAAGTACTTATAACTCCATCACAATCCTTATATGTAATTTGTTAGTATTCTAATAAATGAAAAAGTGTATACATCTGGCTTTAATCACTTAAAAAGTAGGTATGGAAAATCCTTCCACATAGCCATAAGTCACCTATATTTTTAGAGTTTGGCTTCTGTACTATATTGTTGTCAAAGAAATTTTATAATATCATGACACTTAAAAGATAATTTTAAGTAGAAGTTGGATTAGTATCATGAAAATAAATGAAGGTAACCTGTTATTATAACATGTAAAATTGCACTGAAAGTAGAAGATTTTCTTATAGTGTGAGTATGTATACAAGTTAAATTCATATTATTACTCTCTTCATTCCATTTTGTTTGACTTGTTTGACTCGGTAAAAGAATGTAAGAAAGAAAGAAAGACTTTTAAATTTGTGATCTTAAACGTATTACGGCTATAAAAGTTTCTCATTAAGAAAATATAGAAATATGTTATTTTTTTAACAAAATAATTAACGAAATAGTGTCAACCAATCGAAGGGAGCTAGGGAGGGAGTACTATTATTTTACGATTTTTCGTTCTAAAGGCATGCCTACACCCAACATGTACATCCACCTTTTTTAGAGTTTAATTAACATTTATACGCTGATGAGATGAAGAAATTTATACTATTCTATTGTAGATCATTTAATTAAAAGATAATTACACGTGATCATCCATATTAAGTTTGACTAGTAATTAATTTGAGAAGTAAAATTGCTAACCTGTTAAAAACAAGTTAAATTTATACTGCATATATATATATAAGTTAAATCTATGAGTCGTGTAATTCATTGTCTTCTTCTAACGTATAAAATATCGAGATTTAGGTGATTAAAGAAAGTGATTAACCAATTAACGAACTGTTAAAAACTCATGTAGCATCTATATATAACTAATCAACGTGAAGAAGTTTTTATGACTAATTAAATTAAATGCATACTGCAGGACAATGTGATTAATCTCGAAATGATTCAAAGCACATTTGACCAAATGGTTTGATACAAGTTGCCAAGTCTTGTGGCAACTGATAATTTAATACGTTAAATTTTTGGTCAAATAAGGAAACTATGTCAACACTTTGCTAAAGTCAGATGAAAAGTACAGTACAAAGAACTTAAGAGACAATAATTCAATACGATATAATCTTTTTAATTTTTCCCGGATGCTCGGTATCCACATTTGAATCCGATTATATTTGTATCGCGCATAGAGCACATTTTGGGGTAACGCTCCCAATAAAATTTTTCCATTCTCAAACCTCGAAACCTGAGATCTCTCGTTAAGGGTAGAGGGACCCAAACTATTCCACCACAACCATGTTGGTCAATATGATATAAGTTATACAAATTAATAGTGTAAAGCATTTGTAGTAGCGGCCAAGCGTCCTGCGCAACTATTGAGATTTCTAACCTTGAATTCTTTCTGGGCATCACCCACAGTCATGATCTGAAGTTATGGTTTTGAATTTATTACCGAACTCATAGCTTGTTTTAGCTATTGAGTTCGTAATTAAATATTTATACATATTTAATAAAAAAAAATTAATGTAAATAATAGAAGATCTAAGTTAAAATTATTGAATCTGTCCGAAACTATGCCTGATATTATAGCTCGCTCCTAATTTGTTGTATTGCAACATTGTTAGTGTAATTATTAGTTTAAGTAGGTTATTACTCTATCTTTTAAGTTAGCATATTAAACGTACTATGAGGATTTACATGTATTGTTAATTAATCAATTTGGTCTGATAGTTATAGAAAAATTATACACTATTAGTGAAAAAACTTAAATTTAGTCGATATATACAAACATATTATGTAGGTGGCTTTATATATGAAACTACATGCTGGAGTATTTGTTTTTCATGTAAAATAAATTATCTTTGTCTTGCTATTAATCAAGCCACCTCAATCAATTCCAAAGTAATGAAGTTAGGTTTATTGTTCATATTTGAGAAAGCTTATTAATGGAAAAGTCAAAGTCAAAGTCTCTCATTCAAATTAATTTGAGAAAGTTTATATGGAAAATTCAAAGATCTCTTACAAAAATAAAATTTGTCAGTTCACTGTCCTTGAAGGATTAACAAAAAGAATATAAAAAAAATTGTAAACATTTCTCTAAACGTGTTAAAAGCCACTTCAAAATTATTACATTACCTTTTTTTTTTAGGAATAATGAATTAAAACAATACTAATTTTCATCAATAAGGCATCACTTGTCCGGAATAAAGAGAGCGTTTTGTTCTGCAAAATGAATTTAGATACGAATTTGAATTAATTAAATTAATATATATTTTAAATATCGGATTAGCAAAAAAAATGTGTCATCTTGCATATATACTTGTTTATTGCTTTAAATATTTTAAACTAAAGAGTCCGCACAAATCTAAATTAGTCAATATGTTGAACGGTAAACGGAAAAGACATCACCTTAAGCACTTATTCACTAATCACTACCATAAATTTCTAAACTAAAGTTGATTTGGTTTTATTTAATTAATTATGAGAAAACTTTAGGAAAAAATTAAAGAAAGAAAAAAGAAGAAGCTTAGTGCTTACGGTGTAAGATAGCAGACATTTTTCATGTGACCTAAGAAGAATCTCTTTTGTTGTTTATTCGATCACAAAAGACTTATTTTACAAAAGTATAGGTTTAGGCCTTTTCATCAGACATCTCAGCATCTTTTATTTAAGGAAAATTATTTAAAGTTGCATATGAACCGGACTCCACGCATAACGGAAGTTTAGTGCAGCGAACTGTCCTTTTTTAATGATTCGATTCGAGCTTTTGAAATTGTAGCAGTTTCGCTAAATTTTGATAATCGTTTTTTATATAATAAATGGTTAATCTGCTTTAAAATCTTTTGTCTCTTGTATCTACCTACCGAATATATACTTCAACATAAATCACATAAGAGCATATTAATAAAATGTCCCTCGATAATTATACAGATAAAGTACATTATATAATTCAGGGAGGACGACTTATCAAAACATTTTACAAAATTATTTATTCATTCTATGTGACATTATTATGATTTGGAGCCCCAGAAAAGTTTTCATTTTATATATATAGCCTCTAAATACGTAAAACTTATTAAAAAATTAAAAATTTTATGTTAAAATCTATGTTGAAAATTAAGTAATCTGATATTCTTAATCCAAAGTCTCGTTACATGAAGTGAAACAAAGGAAGTAAAATATTTATGATAGTTAATTAAAGCCTACCTAGGTGGACATGATAGGAATAAATAAATCCATTGCAATAGTAATTTTTATTTTCCTAGCTGTGCCCTAAAAACATTACAGAACTGATTAAACATATATTAGTAAGGTACATATAATTGAGTTTAACCTGAAGATGCCAATAATCATGTCCCCTAAATCATCCATTTAACACATAACCCATTAAAAGAAAGGAAAAAGAAAAAAAGAAAAAAAGAAAGGGGAAGATGGGATTTGATTAATGTAACAAAGGCATTCAAGATTATGGGCTATAGTTAATGAAATTGATGAAAACTATAGAAAATTAAAGTTCAAGTTTTAGCATATAAGAAAGGCTAGAGTTTCTATCTGTTATAACCTTTGATGGTACAGTAAAAAATAATTAAACAATTTTTTACTATCTTTCATAAGATTTATTTTCTTTAGCATATTCTTCAAATTATTAAATATTCTTTTTTGTGTTTGTGATTTTCATTCACCGGGATATTTATGTCGATTCACCTGCTTTCAAAAATAATTGTTAGTGATTTTATCTGCTCCCAATAATTATTTACAATCTTCAATTATAGGGGTAAGAAGATGACACAATATATACTTAACATGAAATAGGTAGTTTGCTTTTTACCATCAAATGATGTGGTGCCGTGAATGTGGTTGTTCTTCCTTTAATCAGAGATTTCGAATTCGAGCTCTGAATATGAAAAAATATACCGAACACTAGATGTAAAACCAAAAAAAAAATTCTTTAAAACTATTTAATGTTTCGTAATTGTGTAATGATTCATATATATATACACATAAATTAATTTGGCCACTAATATCAGAACGAAATTAGAGTTTTAGCTACAGATTTGATAAGATGTAACAACTATGACCAAAATCTATACTTGCAGCTGTTGTTAGAAAATCCGTTTATATATAAATAATTTATTTCAAATTCACTAAGTTATCGCTTTTAAAATTCAAAATTCCCGATCTGTTATTAATTAATGTTATTAAAAAAATTATCACAATTATATGAGCACTATCACATAACGGACCTTTTTTCTTTATTCGCTATAAGACTGGTCCAAAATTCTAGTTCGTTGCACCCCCACATAAGCAACGCCTTGCTTTATGATTTTTCTACCTTTTTTTCAAAATATTCATCGTATCTTCTTTGAATATATATATTTTTGAATCGAATCTGCTTTATGAAAATATAAACAAATAGGACATAGTTATACGTGGAATGTATATGGAGTGAGTCACCATACATGAATGAAAACGTGGCGGTCTTCTGTTACCCACTATAACACTCGTCGTTACTCAAACTGCAATTTCCCACGTGTTTTTCAACTTCATCCCCCGGCAGCCATGGACTTAATTGGAGGTAATGGATTCAAATCGTGTAAACAGTTTCTTGCAGAAATATGAGATAAAATTGCGTAAAATAAGTCTTTAGGGTCTGATCCTTCTCCGGACCCTACACATAGCGGGAGTTTGGCTGCCCTTGATATTTTATGAAGTAATTTTTTACTACTTTTTTAACTAATGGTTAATTGTGATTACCACTGTTAAACAAAGCAATATACATGTGATATACACCGAATATACAGCAGTATATATCACATGTATATTGATGGACTAAAGCGATCAAGAAGCGGCAAAGAACGACTCCAAAGGCAAAGAAAGGACTTCATTGTTGGGCCTCTACAGAGGCAGGCGACCCATCACTGAGCAAGGCAAATTTCATCACGGAGTGAGGGCAGAAAATCAGCGGACAAATCTTGTATATTAAGGAAAGTATATTGTGTGTATATTGTAGTATATTTGTTACCTAGATTAGGATATACACTTATCATAATTAGGATATACACTTACCATATTGTATAGTTAGAATTATGGTAGAAGAAAGTTTGTAACTTGTATATATATCTATTCAATCAATGAAAATAATCAAGGGGATTATTTCTTTCATGGTATCAAGAGACTAGGTCTAAACAAAAGTTTTTTCTCTCAAACTTTTGCCTCCCTTTGGCCGAGCCCCCCCCCCCCTCCTCGGGTTTCTCTTCCAAAATTCGTCTTCCGCTCTCACAAACACCTCTCTTAAATTTTCCTTTCCTCTTTGTTCTTTCAATATGTCTAAGAACAATTTTCACCATGCCCTCACAGTTTCCAATATCAAGAGCAGTATCCCTATTGTCCTTGAGATGGAAAACGTCCAATATGCGACGTGGGCGGAGTTGTTTAAAATTCACGCTATCTCTTATCAAGTTCTTCATCACATCATTCCTCCCGCTAGACCCCTTCCTGCGGAGGATCCTGAGTTATGGATTACACTTGATGCTACCGTTCTTCGGTGGATATACGCCACTATTTCAGTGGACCTTCTACAGACGATTATTGAGCCAGATACCACGGCTATGGCTGCATGGAATAGATTGCGTGACATATTTCAAGACAACCAACATTCACGTGTCGTCACACTCGAGCAGGAATTCTCTCTCGTTCGAATGGACGAATTTCCAAACGTTTCTGCATATTGCAAGAAACTAAAGGAGTTGGCGGATCAACTCCGTAATGTTGGCGCACCAATAACAAACAATCGTCTAGTTCTACAGTTGGTTGCCGGTCTTTCGGAGGCCTATAATGGGGTTGGAACTCTCCTTCGCCAAAGCAACCCTCTTCCCGACTTCTATCAAGCCCGCTCCATGCTTACGTTGGAAGAAGCCGGTTTTGCAAAAAAGACGGCTACCGGAGCAAGCCAAGTCGCCATGGTGACGTCCTCTCATAGTCCGTCGGGTTTTGTTAATAATTCGGGCCAAAACCATAACAATGGTGGCGGCAAGAATAATCGAAAGAATAATAACAAAAACTGCGGGGGCAAACGCGGTGGTTCTAGTGGCGGTTCCGGTGGTCAGCAAGCAGGCGGTGGGTCCCATCCAGTGAACAGTGGCCCACCACTCCCCTGGGGCCAGCAGTGGGGCCCATGGCAGTGGGGCTGGGGCAGTGGGCCGTGGGCCAACAATCCATACAACGCAGGAAATTCCAGTGGCCAGTGGGCTGGCCAACAGTCCAAGCCCAATGCCCAGCAGTGGCGACCCACTGGTCACTGGCCCAACAACACCAACTCCAGCGGCCATGACCCAGCACCAACACGGACAGGAGTTCTTGGGCCCCGTCCTCCGCAAGCCCATCATGCAGCAGGCCCCGCTCAGACTGATATCGAGGCCGCGATGCACACGTTGAGGTTGACTCAACCGGACCCAAATTGGTACATCGACACCGGGGCAACTACTCACATGACTTCTGAATCAGGTACTCTCTCCTCTTATTCCAATTTGAGCACCTCTCGGGGTATAATTATTGGTAATGGTAACTCTATTCCAATTCAGGGTTATGGTCAGAAAACGTTGTCTCCCCCCAATCCACCCCTTCTCTTGAAAAATACTTTACATGCGCCTAAATTGATTAAAAATTTAGTGTCGGTCCGGAAGTTCACTACTGACAATTCCATTTTCGTTGAATTTGATCCTTTTGGTTTTTCTGTGAAGGATTTCAAGACGGGGAGTCATCTCATGAGGTGTGATAGTAGGGGGGATATGTATCCTATCATGCCTGGTTTCAGTCCATCGAGTCAAACCTTGCCGTCATCTTTTGCAGCCATCTCTCCTTCCATGTGGCATGCTCGTCTAGGTAATCCGGGATCTTCTATTTTATCAGTTTTAGATAAAAATAGTTTTATTTCTTGTAAGGGTACGAGTCGTACTCCAATGTGTCAGTCTTGTTCATTAGGAAAAATTGTTAAGTTACCATTTGTAGACTCCAATTCTCATACTTCTATGCCATTTGACATTATTCATAGTGACTTATGGACGTCTCCTGTAGTTCAGTGGGTCATCGATATTATGTTCTCTTTTTAGATGATTATACTATATTTTTGTGGACGTTTCCAATTGCAAATAAATCTCAAGTATTTTCCATCTTCATCAAATTTAGAGCGTTCATTTGTACTCAATTCGAAAGAGACATAAAAAATATTCAATGTGATAAAGGGAAAGAATATGACAATAGGGAGTTTCGGGATTTCTGTGCTAATAATGAGATCAATTTTAGGTTTTCGTGTCCTCATACATCTCCACAAAATGGTAAGGCCGAACGCAAAATTCGTCCATCAATAACATTATACGAACTCTCTTAATTCATGCCTCCATACCTCCATATTTTTGGCATCATGCTCTACAAATGGCCACATATCTTCTTAACATACTTCCTTCTAAAGGTCTGACATATTCCTCCCCCCTCAAAATCTTATTTAATAAGGACCCTTCGTATTCTCATCTTCAAATTTTTGGGTGCTTGTGTTATCCATTATTCTCATCCACCACAATTCACAAACTTCAGGCTCGGTCTACCCCGTGTGTGTTTTTGGGTTATCCATCGAATCATCGTGGCTATAAGTGTTTTGATGTATCCTCCAAGAAAATCATAATCAATCGCCATGTCATTTTTGATGAAACTCAATTCCCATTTACGAAAGTTCATACTCCCGAACCTAAGTCGTATAATTTTTTGGATGACCAAATATCCCCGTATATTATTAGGAATTTTTCGGACATCTCCCGTACCCAAAATCCTCCAATGGCCCATCGCTCACTGCCCCACAAGATCGCCACGCCACCAATACAACCACTGGAATAGTTCCAGCTATTGGGCGACCCAGCCAGCTCGAACCGGTCCAGGTTTAATCCAAAGTATGTACTGATTTGGGCCAGCAGGCCCAATGCCTGCTGACCAGTCCGTCCCGAGCCCAGAAAATTCCCAAAATTCTCTTAATTCTTCCTCGAGTCATAGACCGATCACTCGTAGTCAGTGGGGTATTTTTACACCTAAGAGACATTTTAATTTACATTCGGATGTCTCTAAATCCCCCTTGCCCCGCAATCATGTGTCCGCTTTAAATGACCTTAATTGAAAAATTGCTATGACTGATGAATATAATGCTCTTATTGCTAATAAGATGTGGGAGTTGGTGCCTCGTCCATCTGGTATTAATGTTATCAGGTCTATGTGGATTTTTGTTCATAAAGAGAATTCAGATGGGTCTTTTGCTCGACATAAGGCACGACTGGTTGGTGATGGTAAGACTCAGCATGTTGGAATTGATTGTGGTGAGACGTTTAGTCCGGTGGTCAAACCGGCTACCATTCGCATTGTGCTTAGCTTGGTTCTTTCAAAGACTTGGTCAATTCATCAGTTGGACGTCAAGAATGCTTTTCTACATGGTGATCTCAAGGAAACAGTCTATATGCATCAGCCGTTGGGTTTCAGGGATCCCAACCGCCCTAATCATGTCTGTTTGTTGAAGAAATCATTATATGGGCTTAAGCAGTCTCCACGGGCCTGGTATACACGATTTGCTGACTTTGTTTCGACTATTGGGTTCACTCACAACAGGTCAGATAATTCCTTGTTCATCTACCGTTGTGGTTCGTCATTGGCCTATATTCTGTTGTATGTGGATGATATCATCTTGACTGCCTCCTCCGATGCTTTGCGTCAGTCTATCATGGCCATGCTCAGTTCTAAATTTGCTATGAAAGACTTGGGGCCCTTGAGTTATTTTTTGGGAATTCTTTGTCAGCGTCATTCGGTGGGTTATTTCTGTCTCAGCGGAGTATCTTTCTTTGAGATCATTTTGAGGGCTGGGATGTCATCCTGTAAGTCCACTTCCACGCCAGTTGATGCAAACCCAAAGCTAAGTGCCGCAGCAGGTGCACCATACGAGGACCCGACCCGATATCGCAGTCTTGCAGGGGTTCTCCAGTATCTTACCTTTACCAGACCGGATATTACGTATGTGGTTCAGCAGGTGTGTTTATTCATGCATGATCCTAGAGTTGAGCACATGAATGCAATAAAACGCATCATTCGGTATATCCAGGGGACACTAGACTATGGGTTGCACTTGTATCCTTCATCTACATCCACACTTGTCTCTTTCACGGATGCTGATTGGGGTGGTTGTCCCGACACCAGACGGTCGACTTCTGGCTACTGTATGTTCCTTGGCAACAACTTGGTCTCATGGTCGACAAAACGTCAAGCAACTCTATCACGCTCCAAAGGCAGGCGTAATATCGAGGGTAGCGACTGTGGTCTCCGAGTCATGTTGGATACGTAATTTGCTTTTGGAGCTTCATTGTCCCATTCAGAAGGCAACCTTGGTATATTGCGATAACATTAGTGTCATCTACCTTTCAGGTAACCCAGTTCAACACCAGCGCACCAAGCATATCGAAATGGACATTCACTTTGTCCGTGAAAAAGTTGCAAAGGGTCAAGTTCGCGTATGTCATGTCCCGTCTCGTTATCAAATTGCAGACATCTTTACAAAGGGTCTACCAGCGGTTCTCTTTGAAGATTTTAGGGACAGTCTCAGCGTTCAAAAACCGCCCGCTATGACTGCGGGTGTGTGTTAAACAAAGCAATATACATGTGATATACACTGAATATACAGCAGTGTATATCACATGTATATTGATGGACTAAAGCGATCAAGCGGCGGTGCAAAGAACGACCAGTGCAAAGAAAGGACTTTCTTTGTTGGGCCTCTCGGCAGAGGCCAGGGCAGCCCATCACGGGAGCAGCCAGTGCAGCCCATCACGGGAGTGAGGGCAGAAAATCAGTGGACAAATCTTG
Organism: Anisodus acutangulus; assembly: GCA_029783415.1. Lineage (NCBI taxonomy): Eukaryota > Viridiplantae > Streptophyta > Magnoliopsida > Solanales > Solanaceae > Anisodus > Anisodus acutangulus. Next base: position 914,815 of record CM056511.1, read on the forward strand.
TATATTAAAGAAAGTATATTGTGTGTATATTGTAGTATATTTGTTACCTAGATTAGGATATACACTTACCATAATTAGGATATACACTTACCATATTGTATAGTTAGAATTATTGTAGAAGAAGGTTTGTAACTTGTATATATATCTATTCAATCAATGAAAATAATTAAGGGGATTATTTCTTTCAACCACTCTACTATTGCCTCCATTATAGTTTTAAAGTATTTTAACTAAGATAGTGCTATAAAAATACGTCTGAACTATAATTTTTTCGTGAGTTTTACATCTAAACTATTAAGTATTCCATTTTTTTTATTTGAATTATCACATTTTATGTATTAATATATACTTAGTTGAGTAAATCGTGTTAATATAAGAAAAACATCTAATAGTTAGCTATCACTTTCGAAATGTATTTTAATACATAAATGGTAGAAAAAAGGGAACGATGGATAGTTTTGATGTGAACTCATAAAACAATAATATTTCAAATGTATTTGACCATATAAACTAGGATAGCCACAGATTTTATCTTATACTCTTTAATTAGGAATATATGAAAATGATCTTTAAATCTTCTTAAATAAGCTATATGGTATGTTAGAGCATAGAGTTATCAAATATAAAAATAAAAGACACTTAAATCAACATTGAGGGAATAGTTTTCTGCAGATTTATGAGTTTTGGAATATTTAAACATGCCAGAGATAGATGTAGTAATAAAAAAGTGGTTAGTTTCGTTGGAAAAAAAAACCAAAAATAGAGTTCTAAGAAAATTAGAGGGTCACCTATGCAATTAAAGCTAAACATACACCACCAAAATAATTAAAAAAACGAAAAAGAAACAGTTCCGTAATTGCTATAAATACATACCTCAAGCGAAACGAAGGTTTGCCAAATCAAACAGCCAAACACGGCAATAAGAAACATTCTTCTCTCTCTATAACTGTAAAAATGGAGGCTTCTGCTCGGCGATCCACCGGACCTATGCTCCGATCACTTTCACCTGCAGGAAGATTTTACTCGTCGACGTCTAGAACGTCGTCATTTGGAAACTCATCATCTTCCTCATCAATCCGGTTCACTCTGGACCGTGAAACTTCACCGAACCGGTCAATTTCTGTTACGAACCGGCAGAAGAAGACGTGTATGTGCTCACCGACGAATCATCCAGGTTCGTTTAGGTGTAGTATGCATAAGAAAATGGCTGTTCGAAGTAGTAGTAGTCATCAAAGGTCGTCGTCGTATGGTTCGAATAATTCGATCCGGTTGCATATGAGGAGATCGGCGATGACGAATTCGTTAGTGAGAATTGGTACTGTTGAAGGTGAGCTTGTGAAGAGAGCTTTGGCGGCGTTGATTAGGCCGTCGTCTCATCAACAACGTCGCCGTGCTGATTTCCAACGCCGACCTAGTCGGCTTTCCCTTGTCTCCTGAGCAGGTCTTTGATGATCGTCCTAAAGTTTCAGATTAAAATTTGGCGTTAGATAACTAATTTTATTGAGATGTCACGAGTATGAGTCACATACGGTGGTGAACCGATTTCCAGCGCCAAACTAGTCGGCTTTATTTATGTCCTGAGCCGTTGATTCGTAAGACGTCATTAGAGTTCTAGAAGTTTGCTTCTGTTGAATGCTGACCTCAGCAAGCGAGAAGTGACGTCAGCTTCTACAAGGCGGCCAGGCGTGGCGGCGAATCGAGTACACGGTGGAGGTCGGAACGGAACGATTTTTTTTGTGTATTCCGGTGATCAAAACTTAATATCCAAATGTATATAGTCCCTCAATACAATGAAGAAATTTAGATAAACATAATTAAAATCATCCAATTTTCCCATTTTGAATGCATCCATGAGCTTTTTCTAATTCTAATACTTATCCTTAAACTAACATATAAATTAAACCCAAGAAACAAATTGAAAGCAATTTAAATGTAATTATACCGCAAAAATTGATCTCTGTTATAAATTATGTTTCTTCGTCATCATCCATTCTTTATAATGGCAGACCGAATTTCCACACTCCATTGTGAAGTGAAGCTATTGTAGACGTTTTCCGTCGATTCCGTTATTCACGTTATAACGCCGTATCTGTTCCGCCGTTATTGTGTTTCTACGGGCTGGTAAAATCAGTCCATAAATCATAACCCGCTCAAGTTTAACGGGTAAATGGCCTCTTATTTTACTAATACTCGGTTCATTGTGATTCGATTCAATTCATGTAAAAACTAAGCTGATATGTTTTTCAGATTGAACTCATGAGAAATTCAGCTAACCCAATCTGTTTTAATGTTCAAGTAACTTTTGAGTAGATTCAATCTATTTTTTTTTATATCGAATATCTCGCTTACGTCAGATTATTTCTGGAGATAGTGTTCTCGGTCTTCAGCACTACTATTAGTAAATTGCGGAATGTGTCTTAATGATAAGAGTTTGAAAACAGAGCAATTGATATCACCTACAAAGAGGTCCTACCACAGAACATAGCAAATTGCTTCCATCAGAATTTGAACTTACGCTCCCGCCTTCAGCTGAATTTTAAATTCTCTCATTTATCATCCGATTATGTCCGGGGAATGGGATTCAATAAATTTTGACATACTCAAATTCTGCCCAACTTGCCAACTTACATATGTACGAGAGGTGCGTTTTTTGTTTTTAATGATTTATTACATCTGGTATATTTAATTTACTATAATGACGGACGTTTTGTGTTTATTTTACAGGTGTTAATCGGTTGGACTGAGTTTGGATTGTCAAGTTTCGCTTTATGGGATTTGAAATAATGCTCTGTTTGACTTTTTAAAAAGGGACTGAGACCTTCCTTAATTAATGGCCAAAATAAGATCCATTTTACAAAAAGATCAAGAATAACCTTAATTTATTATGGATGACAACAGTCTGTTTTGGCCACGGGAATTGCAAGAAAATCAATCGTGATCGCTGAATAGTTAAATCTTTTTTAACGGATGTACGAATAAAATTTTATATTATATAAAAACCAAAAAAAAAAAAAAATGTGACATATAAGTATAGTGAAATTCTTAATGATACGAATTTTGAAAAATTAAGTGAATTTTAATCAAAAGCGAATAATACTATTTCATATTAAGAATATCTTTAAAGTTCTTTAAATTAGTATTAAAATCGAGATTCAGCGAGACACGAATATAAAATGACATAAATCTAGTTTTAGTGCATATGCCTGCCATGTCTAAGTCTATGTTTTTGGAGATACATACATAAAAAAAAAAAATTAGTGACTTGTATAGTGCCTTTAAATACTCGACTGAGTACATAAAGTTAATTTTTAGAGAATATTGTGAACTGAAAGATACATATAAAATATAGTGATACTCTTAAAAGTATGATGTTTTTATATATATATATATATATATATATATATATATATATATATATATATCATATGATAAATTGTATCATATCATGTTAAATATATTTTAAAGCTAATATACGTATCCAAACATTTGAGGAGCTTTTCAGAATTGTGCATATTTCTGCCGCCTTAGTATTGCAAATTAAAGAGAGTGCAATAAGTATTTTACTCGTGATGAGCTTTACTTATACAAATTGAGTACCTTCTATGTTTTAGACAAAATTTTCTTCATTACATTACGTGAGAAAATGAAACTTCATAATAATGATACTCGTATTTCATATTTCAATGATTTTTTGTACAAATTAACTAAAAACAAAACTGGTTCTTTTATACACACAAAAATTAACTATGAATCTATAGGGGTCAGCTTGCTGGCAGGGAGTCAACTTTCATACTTAGGTCGCAAGCTGATTCTCCCTCCTGGATATCATCCTCAGGCACATACATGTGGTAAAGCCTGGCGCTAAAAGCAAGGGCATGTTGCAGTGTGGGTTCGGTCTCCGCCAAGCCTTGTGGATGGGGCTTGTGGGGAGGTCAACCTTGTAGCATTGATCCGTTGGACGCAAGCAGACACTGACCATGTGTGCACATCCCGCGATTTACCTGGTGGTGGGGTGCTGAAGGACCGGTCCCATCATCTCCAGGACGTCTGGGTAATACCAGTGAAGTAGTTAGGCGCAAGCCTGGAAACCTGGATTATCAAAAAAAAAAAAATTTAACTATGATGCAGTGGTAACTGGCAAATATGTATGCTAGATGTGCAAGGGTCAAATTTGGGCTGAGTTATATGTCAAATCGATAAATAAGTTAAACGATTTATATTTGTTCTAAGTTTACTTTGGGAAAATAATTGGGTCAAACATTAGGTCATATGATCTCAATCTTACCAAATATGATATCGGCTCAGTCATTCCGAAGAACACTTGTCCCGTTTATCCTCCACCCCCGTCTTATCGTGGCTGTTGATACGGAGTTAGTCAGATTTTTTCCTTGAGTCTTGTCATGATCGCACATTGAATGAAAGAACTTTATATAGAGGAAATTAACCTGATCGGTCTACTTTGATCTTAAAAGATTCGAAAAAGTAAAACATGTCTACCCTCTTCCTTTGATTGCTTTCATTTATTTTCTTGTTGGAACGGTCATTTTGTTTGCTTTCTTAAGGTGCATCGTAAACCTTACTAGATACCAGAATCATGAATGGTATCTATTAAGGCTCTTGCTCTCTTTTTTATTTTTTCTTTTAAAAAAATGAAGAAGATCATTAATGTATTTTTCTTAAATTCTTTAAGATCTAAATAAGTTCAAAACTCGAAATTTGATTTTTATATTTGAGTCTCATTGATATTTTGACATGTTTTGGTATAATAATAGTTTGATGCGTCACTTCAATTTCAATCCATTGAATCAGTTGACAAACAAGTCGTAACACAATTCATTAAATTTGAACGGATTGAAGGAATTTCTGAAAAGTAAGTTCAGTGTGTCACCTCTAATAATCCCTTATTTCAACTAACTTAAATATCTTTCCAACCAGTTTGTTGTTGGGTATTTTTGCTCTATGATACTTTATAAAGCAGTACGGGAAGTATATAACTATTACAAGTATTCGAAAGGATAAACAAATGTTCAATAGTTCAACTAGTAATCTGAAATTACAATTGTTACACAAGTAAAAACTGGAAATTCCAGTTTTGTAGAAGACGGAAAGATGTAAATTGTTTTTGCTGAGTCGAGTGTAGCACTCTGTCCTTAAGACAATATTGCCCCGTATGTATCCTTTATACGTCCTGGACAATTTATCTCCCAAGATAAAACAGCAATGGAACCCTTGAGCAAAGGAAACTCAAGAGCTACCGTGAAGAATATTGAGTAACGAAATGATGCTTGGAAGTTGTAGGAAGAAAACTATTTTGGTTGTGTATTTTCGTGCACTGTTTTGCTGCATCTCTTACTGTTAACTCTTGGTCATTCTTGGTGCTCAACAATGGTGTAAGGGGGTGTTTAAATAGGTGAGGGAGGGGGCTGATTACTGCCCTCCATAACAGCCAAATAATGGCCATTATGGAGGTAGTAAAGCCACCAACATTAATGGGAGAAAGACCAACGGATTTGGCCATTATAGGAGGAGTAATTAAGCCAAAATAAATGGCTGAATTGAGAGATTGGACGTTTCTGTTCTGACCGTCGAAATTCCAACTTTCTGAAAACTTCGGGGACCAAACTGTACATCTTGAAACGTCAGGGACCAAACTGTACATCTTGAAACTTCAGGGATCAAACTGCACATCTGAAAGAATTCTGGTCCAAACTGTACTTCTGAAACCCGTGACCCGTGACCCGTGACCCGTGACCCGTGAACCCGTGAACCCGTGAACCCGTGAACCCGAAACCCGGAACCTGACCGGACGGGCGGGGCGGCGGCGGCGCGCGTGTGGTCTTTCCTCAAACCGAAGCACATCTAGGTCCTCCCTCCTTTAAACACATGGGATACCCCTTGGGGTTCCAAACCCCAAACACATTTCGAGTCTTATATACACAACAATTCTTTCTTCCTCTACCGATGAGGGAGAATTGAACACAACACCACACTTTCCATGCTTCAAACACCTCACTTCGTGAACCAATATCTCTTTCATTTCTCAATGAAATTTGACGATTCTTGGCCCTACGGTTATCTACGTACTTAGTACATCATGTATGTGTGAAGAACCGGATTCTCCAACATACGTAACACTAGTGTTTAAGCCGTTAAAGTTGGTCGGTCGCAACTCCCGCCAAAGGCAAATTTCCAACAATCCCCTCTTGAAAGAGATTTTGGCTCACTCACATGGTGTCTTTTTCATTTTCAGCAATATTTCAGCGGACCGATGTTGCATAAGGAGAGGTAGCCTCAGCTTTGAACCTTCCATAGTTGAATACCATCGGACTTACTTCATCGCGGTGAACGTGATGTCTTGAACCGTCAGTGTTTAGTGTAAGCCAAGACAATGATACCAACACAACAAATTCCCTTACTCTCTTCTTCGTAATGTTTTGTCCGTTTTGGCCATGGACAACGTCTTGGATTCTTAAGTGCGTTCATTTTGAGGCGGCCCGTCCTCGCACTTAAATAGGTGGTCTCCTACAAGGTATCCTGCTATACCCCATTTCACAAGTGTTAGGAACCATTAAAAGTTTCTCAACAAACCTAACCTCAACTGTTGAGGAGCATTACAGGTTTTGAAAACTTAACCTTTACCCACACTGCAGATAGCACTTAAAGTCTATCGCGGGAACGACTTTGGATTTGGTATTTCTTTTCAGAAATCACTATCCGAAGTGCTCATGCTTCCACTGAAGCGATCAACTGAACCTTTACAGCTTAGTTTTCCCATTGAACAAAATTACTGGGATCTCCAGTTAGTAAGGTTGGGTTACCACTGTATTGGTCTGTATATTTTGGGTTTTAAGCCCATTCCCCTAGACAGGCAGAACACTTGATCTCCGGGTAGTCCCTTAGCTAGTAACCAAGAAAGTGACACCCGTGATGATCAACTGTCATACGGTCTTATGTCTCCTGACAAATCCTGACAGATATGTCCAGACGCCGTCATCCGTGTCCTTCCTAAAGCCGACCGGCTAGCCACAGTGTATAACTGCTGAAGGCACGGATTTCTCCCAATAAGGGACGTCCTCTAAGGAGTCGTGAAGTTACTCAACTTCTTTCATGCTTTGTATAAAGCGATAAACTCCGATTCCATCATGAATCGGCCGATGCAAGTTTGCTTAGAGGATTTTCCAAGAACCACCATACACATTTACTTGTAGCTTTGGTGTTCTTCAGATCTGATGTCTAGTTTGCATCATTGCGTTCTCTCAGAACCGCTGGACATCCAGAATACTATAATCCGTAGATAAGTGAATAATTCAGATATCGTCATATCCGACTTAACACTTTCTATTGATCATGTATTAAGATCATCAGTGAAACTTAGGTCAACTGATCTGTTTGTAGGACGATACCAGGTCGGTTGTAGTGTGTACAATACATTGAACTACACGTGATCTGTGCGTATCGCTCCTTGTCTATGGGTGCATCATGATTCCAATCAGTTCTATGATTCATATCCATTGATGGCTTCAACGAGATCACAACTATCGACCAGTCCGTTAGATGTCTTTAGAAATCCAATTCCTAAGATGTCATCTGTGATATCCATATCTTTCATATCGAGACTTTGTTTCAATATGACTTTTACTTTCAGACTGTTGATTCTCCAACTGTTGGCTTTCTAACTTCAGAGTCAATGTTTCTGTGCTCAGATTCATTGTTTCTGTTTTATCTGAAACTTTCAGGACCAAAATGTAAACATTTCAGGGACCAAGATGAAAGTTCAGGAAGAATCCCAACAGTCCAGAAAACCAACTCTGATTCTCTTCTTCCAACTCTCCGGTTGGGAAGGCTGTTTTAACATTCATGCCACGCAAGACTGCAATGGCCCATGATGTTAAGCTACTCCCAGGGGAGCACATGTACAAGTAGCCGAGGCTTTGAACTCATCAGTAGATCCATCTACTTTGTACTCACTTTTGAGTATCATTTTTCACAACCCAAAGGTTCTTTTCCCGGAGGAAGATCAACCATTACGCAAGTATGGTTCTATATGATGGAATATATTTCTCTCTTTAGCTTCTTTCCAAAGCAGCGCTTTTGGAGATAACAATTATTTGTTAATTGTCCATGGTTCGTTCTTAACCATACAAGCTAGAAGGACTGGAACAAGTCATTGTCCCCTCTTTGCTCCGTCTTGGTTCAACATCTAGAATCCCTGAGTTCTGCAGATCTGGAATATTAAGTTCCGGATAGCCAGCAACTTTCGAGTCCTGTAGATACGGAACGTCTAGTTTCGGACAGTCAGGCTCTCGCGGGTTCTTGTTAACCTTGTGCAATTACTCCTTTTTCCTTTTCAAGAAAAGTTATCTAATAAGAATTCAACATTCTTTGACGCCAAGAGGCGATAAGTACTACTGTTATTTACAGATCCAGTGGATATGCAATCTACAGTCTTAGGTCGAACTTGACCTGTTTCGGTAGTCCAACTTCTACCAAGCCACCCCACATCACAACTTTGTATGTGAGATCCTTTTCATGTCTCACACGGAGAGTTATCTTTATCCTTATGCGGAGTTCCGTTGAGGATCGCATTAGCGGTAAGGATCGGCTTGCCCCCACATAATTTAGGCGTACGGGGTTGCGCTTGGCTAACACCGTTAGGCTGAGGTGAGTAATGAACAGTCGTTTAGTGAACGCTGCTTCACATTCTCCCCATCTATCGCTATGAATTTCGCAATCCATAGGCTTAGTTGATTTTCAACTTCTGCTTTGTAGCGCTTATCCGCTTCAACAACTTCATCTTTGCTTTTTAACAAACAAAGGATTCCATACGTTGTACCATCATCAATGAAGATCACAACGTACTTGTCTCCCCCCTCTATTTTGTATAAACTTCAAATCACCCAAGTAGGTGTGACTAAGTTCTAGAGGAGCGGTGCTTCTTTCGCTATTCCCTTGACGGAATTTGGAAAGGTGATTTTGCCTCTTCGCCTACCTCACATTTATTTTGAGGGTTTATGTCGAAAGGAGGCAACAATCTCAACATCGTTAGCTTTTGAATGACTTATTATTTAACGTGTCTTAATCTATGATGGCATAGATGCACGGATTACAAATATATCATTCATTGGGCTATAGACATATTGTACCATTCTTAGTTATTACGGACCTGTTGGACTAGTCTCAAACCAACTTGACCAACAACGTCCCTTAAACCAAGTTAGGAACATGTATCACCTCTTTTAGAGTGATCTCATTCCCTCAAGTCCTATTGAGGACAACCTCTCCACCCCTTTGATTTTAGAGGTGGCGTTGCTTCACATGAACAACCTCTTGCTCGTGGATAGGGCGAACTTAGGATCATATGTGATCTCGATACTGCCCACTTCAGCTTGCTTTGGCGGTGAGTGTCCAATTTCTTTCTTGCCTTTCTTTAGGCCTTGGATCATTAAGACCTGGAAACTCTGGCCCACCACACTAGGTGTCCATGAAATGAATTCTGGCCCCACTCCAGTCACCCGGAGGCTTTGTATGACTGAGTGTCCAACATCATCATATCAAAGGAATTTTGGCCCACTCTAGTCGCCCGGAGGCTTTGTATGACTGAGTGTCCAATATCATCCTATGAAGGATCTTCTGCCAAATAGTATGACATGTTCTACGTCTTTAACTTTTAGACTTCTTCCGTTATGATTGGTGCCCAGATAATTCTTGGCGCTTACTTAAGAGTTGTAACAGTTTTATACGATCAGTGGACCTTACTCCCTCGTATGTGCGAACATACTTTACCCACTTTTAATAATTACACTTAAAGGAACGGATCTTTTTAAGATGCTTTACAATCCAATCTTTAAACGGAAAAGAAGATGAGATTAAACTTCTGATTTTTAAAGCGTAAGGAATATAAATTATTTTCATATTCCTCCTTACTTTAATCAATTTTTAATCAGACCTCATTTAATCTTTATTCTTGACAAGTAAGATAAACTACTTATCCCAATTTCGGATTCTGGCTCACTCCAGTCACTTCATCAAACTGAGTGTCCATTTCCTTCTCACCATTATTCGGATCTTTTGTCTGGGATAGATACAGGCCTTCTGCTGCAAGATAGAAGTACATCTTCAGTCTTCTCCTCTTGTCCCAGTTGACATCCTCAGGCTCTCGAGAGCGCTTGTTCCCACCAGTCTTGGTAGCGGTGACACCATGAACATGTTCATCATCATCACTCTCTTCTACCAGAAAACCATTGTCATATCCAGATTTGGTCACACAACGTTTGACCGACATCTTTCGAACACTAATAGTATTACAATACAATATTGTCTTAAGTTGTTGGGTATTTTTGCTCTATGGTACTTTATAAAGAAGTACGGGAAGTATATAACTATTACAAGTATTCGAAAGGATAAACAAATGTTCAATAGTTCAACTAGTAATCTGAAATTACAATTGTTACACAAGTAAAAACTGGAAATTCCAGTTTTGTAGAAGACGGAAAGATGTAAATTGTTTTTGCTGAGTCGAGTGTAGCACTCTGTCCTTAAGATAATATTGCCCCGTATGTATCCTTTATACGTCCTGGACAATTTGTCTCCCAAGATAAAACAACAATGGAACCCTTGAGCAAAGGAAACTCAAGAGCTACCGTGAAGAATATTGAGTAACGAAATGATGCCTTGGAAGTTGTAGGAAGAAGAAAACCTTCTGCTTGTGTAAGCTTCTGAATTTCGTGTATATTATATGTGTGTTCTTAGTGCTCAACAATGGTGTAAGGGGGTGTTTATATAAGTGATGGAGGGGCTGAAAAACTGCCTCCATAATAGCCATTATGGAGGTAGTAAAGCCACCAACATTAATGGGAGAAAGACCAACGGATTTGGCCATTATAGGAGGAGTAATTCAGCCCGAGGACCCGAGGACCCGAGAACCCGAGGACCCGAGAACCCGAGAACCCGGAACCCGGAACCCGGAACCCGGAACCGGAACCGGACCGGACGGGCGGGCGGCGGCGGCGCGCGTGTGGTCTTTCCTCAAACCGAAGCACATCTAGGTCCTCCCTCCTTTAAACACATGGGATACCCCTTGGGGTCCCAAACCCCAAACACATTTCGAGTCTTGTATACACAACAATTCTTTCTTCCTCTACCGATGAGGGAGAATTGAACACAACACCACACTTTCCATGCTTCAAACACCTCACTTCGTGAACCAATATCTCTTTCATTTCTCAATGAAATTTGACGATTCTTGGCCCTACGGTTATCTACGTACTTAGTACATCATGTATGTGTGAAGAACCGGATTCTCCAACATACGTAACACTAGTGTTTAAGCCGTTAAAGTTGGTCGATCGCAACTCCCGCCAAAGGCAAATTTCCAACATTTGTATCTAAAGCAAAATAGTACTTCCTCCAACCAATTTATATATCTTTTGAATTTCGAGATTCAAATAAATTTTTAATTCTTTGATCGTAATTTTTTTAATCTTTTTTTTAAAATTTTAAATTGTTAATTATTAGAATTTATAGTATCTTTTACTTAGTTTTCAAGCATCTAAATTTTATTTTTAAAAAACTTAAAAATTTTATATTCAAATTCATAATCAAAATTAAAATTTTGAACTCTCGAAATTCAAAAAAAATAAGTTAGGACAGCGGGAGTAGTAACTCATTGATAAATCTGTTATTTTGTACACCTTACGTGTGGAATCCAATTCTCATCAAATAATCTTTTTTTTTCTTTTCGTATTCCTCCAAAAAGACAAAAACAGGAAAAGAAAAAAGTTGAATAAAAAAGCAAACCAGTTGGTAGCTGATTTCAATGTATATATATGGTTGGTATCCAACTCATAGATATATAATTGGTTAGGAAAGTTACATAAATATGTGTGTGTATACTGTATAGTATAATCCAAAAATCGTGGTTCCTATTGGCAAATATATAGAAGCTGTATTTGATAATAATAGGATCTATATATGACCATGACATTGCCACCTTCTTAGTTTTGTCACTTATATTAGCAAATTCCCAACTAAGACATCTTAAATTCTAGATAATGTTATGAAAATGAGAGGCATCAAAGTGCAATAAATATTTGTTATATTAGTTTGTATTTTTTCCTTTTACTTTGATAATCTCTTGAAAGCCACAAAATGGAGAAAAAATAAAAACTAAATACCCAATACTTTTTACGCAAACATATAAACGTATGTAAAAATCTACTAAAATTTCAATAAAGTCATGATTTTAAAAGTACAATTAGTTTAGTGCTAAAAATACTATAGGTGAGCCCATCAAATTAAGATTTTGAATCCGCGTTTGTGTAGGCAATATGTTGAAGTTGAACATGGATAATTACTAAGCGTACAAGATGTTTACACCAAATCATGTAAATTTACTATAGTTAAGTCACTTAATGAGTTGAGAATGTATGTTAATTTATTAGCATTAAGTGCTAAAAATTTATGTATAATAAACTATATGCATATATTAATTTGATATAAATAGCGAATGAAAATAAATTTTTGCTGTCGAAAATGTAGGATATATATCAACATTCATCGACAGGGATATTTAATATACTTGTCCACTTTTTTTGCTGTATTTTTCGATAAAAAACGAAGGCTGTTTTTGTTCATGACACCCATTGAATAAATTGAAAATTTAACTTGGTATATGCACAATGGATTAGTTACAAATAACTATAGCTTTCTTCTATTGATTGATACCCTTTGGCATTAATCTGTTCTTATCTTATCCTTTATTTGTTTTGGATAAGTGCAAACTGATATTATAGAAAAGAAAAAGGAGAAAAGGATTTGGTATTAATTAATAGTTAATACTCATAGAAATGATAGACTACATGACCCTACTTTGGATTAGCTATTTTGAAAGCAAAATGATAACATCAACTTTGCTAAAAATACTACTAGAAAACATGAAATTAACTATGAAATTTGTCGATAATCATCATCTAATCCGTTGCTAAATAGCTCATAACTAAATGGATTTTTTTATAATTTATTGCTATTTCAATAACTAAATGGGATCAGCATGAAATTTTTTCTGTTTAGATATGAATTTTGCCCGTCGCTAATTTCTTGTTTTTTAGTAGTGTAAAAGTGTAAATTCAAATATATTTAGAGGCAGATCGGTGCACTAAATTCTTGTTATGTGCGATTGAAAAAAGATTGGATTATACCAATCTTATGTGTACGACTTTACCTTATATATATTTGTAGGAGACTGCTATCATGACTCGAATTTATCAGAAAAGAGTAGACGAGTGAATCACTAATTCACAATATGTGATAAGAGGTAAATTTAGAATTTGAAGTTTATGTATTTTTATATATAGTAATATCAAACTAATAATTGAGTTCATATTTGAATATTTATGAAAAACTAGTAGATTTCTCAATACCTTTGGAAAAACATTTCTATATTCACGTGAACTTATAACTGGAGTAGGGAAATGCGAGTTTCGTCTCCTTTCCTTTTATTGTACCCAGAGGAATGGTGACCTAAAAGTACTTGTCAGATGAAATGATAGTGGATTCATACGAGAATTATTAGTGAATATTTAAATATATTCATCATATAATTTATAATTAATAATAGTATATAATTATAATAAATATAATTTTTTTATTTTATTATGATTCAACATTATACACACTATATATATATTTGTATTAATGAGAAAGACTCTCCAATGAAGATTAATAAGAACGATTTCTAAAAGAGATTAATATAATCTTACAAAAATATTGTGTTCTTATAGGTGATAATAATTGAATAATTTAAAATAATTGAATTCTTTTTTCAAGTTAATTCAAATTATTCTAACGTATTATTTATTTTTGTTTGGCATACAAAAGAAATCTCTCATCACACAATGATTATAGTTTTACCATTGCATCAAGGCTTTCATTTGCACTATAAGTACATATAGCATCTTGAAAAATATTTAATTCAAAATATAATTTAAATCATATATAGATGAAGAATATCGTCATATCACTAATTATTTAACTCTATATAAATAAGAAATTTTAATCAAAGATATGATCATATCTACTACCATCTAAGGCTGGCCAACGGGACGGGAAGAGGTCCCGTCCCGTCCCACATCCCGTCGGAAAAGGGGACGGGATTTGGTGAGACGAGTCAGCTCGCGTTGCGGGATTTGGATTTTTTTAGATACTTAATTTTAATATATATATATATATATATATATATTTAAACACTTAAAAAAATTGAACAATATAGTGAATAAAAACATCCCCAAGGTTGTTTTTGTGAATAAAAACATCTCTCACAATCTCTTGATGATCTTTTGTCAGAATTGGAAGTTGTTGGTCAAATTGTTTGACGTCGCTTCCTGCTCCCTCGGATAAGATTTCATTGTAGTTGTAGTCGACTTCTTCGTTGATCTCTGGTTGACCGCACCTTCTACGCTCCGCTCTAATCCAATCTTTGAATAAAACTGCAATCTCCAAGATGTCTCCCGCCAATGAGTGTATGTGCTCTCCTATTTGAAATCTTCCAGCAGAAAAAGCATTTTCAGACGTTGTTGATGACGCTTGAATGTTCAACACATCTCGGGTGATCTTTGATAGTGTCGGAAATGTCTTCGAATTCTTCCTCCAGTATCTCAGCAAGTCTTCACTTCTATCTTCATTGACAATTGATTTGATACGGTACAACACCCTGCAAAACATAAACATCAAATTCGCTAACTTGTGAAGAAGTTGAACCACTAAACATTCTATTTCTAAGGCCTTGAACACTAGCAGCAGAAAACACATGTCTTTTATTAGGTTGCAGTGAAATAAAAGAAGATGGTACTGAAGCCGGTTGATTATTTGCACTTTCTTGTTGGTAATTCATATATATTTTTTTGCATTCATTGTGTATGCTAGACATAACTTCTTCTTTAGTTGGTTCGTTAGTTTTTTCTTCTTCTTCAGTTGGGTCTGTTGGAAGTATTTCTAAGCTTTCATAAATCGTTTCAACAAGTACTTTACAACTGTCTACTTTAATAGTCGGATTTAATACATCACCAATAAAATATATAGTGGGAATAGGAAAAAAGTATTTTTTTAAAATTATATAAACATTTTTAATAGCTGGAGCATAAGCTCGTTTTTGCATATAATCATTAAGTAACAAAAATATTAGAGTTATATAAAATAACATAATTGAAATAGTAGGATAATAAATTTCAGAAAATTCTTTAGTAGCTAGAAAAAAATTATCCAAAAATACAATAAGTTTCGAAATTTTTTTCCAATCATCATCTACCAGCATATCTGTTGGACTTTGATTATGAGCGTTAAATAATAAAGTTATAGGTCTTTTATACTCGTGAGCAACAAGTAGTTGTTCATATAAAGAATTTCACCTAGTCGAAACTTCTTCTGTAATTTTTCTATAAGGTAGTCCACAATCATGACAAATTTTTTTATACTCTTTGCGTCTTTGTATTTTATTACCTTTAAAAATATAGTAGATAACAAATTGTACTTTATCAAGGATTTGTATAAAAGTTTTAGGTCATCCTTTACAACTAAGTTATAAATATGACATGCACATCTAATATGAAAAATATCGAGAAAAGATGGAGTAAATCAAGTTTTTAAAAGGTTTACAACATAATCATTAGAAGCAACATTATCTAATGTAATAGTCATAATTTTATTAGTAATTTCATAATATTCATAAATTTCATGAATATTTCTTGAAATAAAAACTCCAGTGTGCCTATCATCAATATATCTATATGCTAATATACATTTTTGCATAGACCAATTTTTATCTATCTAATGACATGTAACGGTTAAATAATCATTATCGTTAGTACTACGACCTATATCAGAAGTGATAGCCACTTTGCCATTAAAAATGATATAATTGTGGAAGGTAATTCCTTGATCAATATTATTCCCAAGATACAATATATATATACAATCATCCTATGTATGAATAATGGAAGACAAATCTACCTTACCTAAAATAAGAGATACTAATTACAATCATAATAATTACAATATATTACATATCAATTATAATAAATGAGAGGTAATTGTGGGATATGTCCATAATCACTCTAACAGTCCCCTGCAGTCTTAACTGGAGGTTTTCGGATGTTGATATTGTCCCTGAAATCATCAAACAGTACGCGCAGAAGACCTTTCATAAAGATGTCAGCTATCTGATAACGGAATGGGACATGGAGAACCCGGACTTGGCTACGGGTAACTTTTTCTCGGACAAACAAGATATTCATTTCAATGTGTTTCATGCGTTAATGCTGAACATGATTTCCAGACAAGTAGATCGTATTTACATTGTCACAATAGACCATTGTTGCCTTTTCAATCGGACAATGGAGCTCCAGTAGCAGATTACGAAGCCAACAGGATTCAGAAACAACGTTGGCCACCCCTCTATATTCTGTCTCTATACTTGATTGAAATAGTGTGGACTGACGTTTGGACGACCATGATATGAGATTGTTACCCAAGAATATACAATAGACGGAAGTGGAACGTCGTGTGTCTGGGCAGCCGCCCCAATCCGCACCAGTGTAGGTAGAAAGACTCGAGATGGAGGACTTATACAAATGTAGTCCGAGATGAAGAGTACCCTTAACATACTGCAGAATCCTCTTGAAAGTCCCAATATGTTCTTCCTTCGGATCATGCATGTGCTTGCTGGACCGCATAGGAAATATCAGCCCTCGTAAAAGCGAGATACTGCAATGCACTAGCCACACTGCGGTAATGTGTGGGGTCGTTGTATGGAGTACCTAAAGCGTTGCTCAACTTCGCATTCATGCTAACCGGAGTATGAGAAGGTTTGCATGAAGACATCCCTGCTTTGTCAAGTATCTCCTCGGCACACTTATTTTGACTCTGAGAAACAGACCACCTGCATAGTGAGTGACAACAATGCCAAGAAAATAATTCAACGAGCCTAAGTCCTTCATTGCAAATCCAGCTGCAAGAAGAGACATAATAGACTGAATATAAGTATATAAGCCACATCAGTGCCCTTCCTATAAATAAAGAAAGACTGATTGGACTTGCTGTGAGGGAATCCCAATTTGGAGACAAATCCTGCAAACCTGTTATACCATGCCCGAGGAGCTTGTTTCAGACCATATAAGGATTTCCTCAACATGCACACATGATCAGGACGGACAGGATTGTTAAATCCCAACGGCTGATGCATGTATACCGTTTCCTGTAAGTGGCCATGTAAAAATGCATTTTGACGTCCAACTGATGAATGGACCATGATTTGGACAGTGTCATACTAAGAACAATCCTGATAGTTACAGGCTTGACTACGGGGCTAAATATTTCTCCGCAATCTACTCCCACCTGCTGAGACCTTCCATTACCAACAAGACGAGCTTTGTATCTCGCAAAAGAACCATCAAAATTATTTTTATGGCAAAAAACCAACATAGACCGAATTATGTTCACATTAGATGGTCGTGGTACCAAATGTCACGTCTTATTTTGAATAAGATCAGTAAATTCATCTAATATGACAGTCTTCCAATTCGGGTTTTATAAGGTAGCTTCAGGATTTTTTTTGTATTAGTGAGGGCTGGATTGAGGTGGTTAGGTTAAAATGGTGTTTAGGTTGAAAAATCTCGTGCATTACACGTGTTTTCATGGTCCGTTGAGGAGTTGGGCCGTTGGATGGTTGGGTGGTGTTGGGATTTGGGCCGAATTAGTGGGTAGGGTGGTTTCGGTATTTTAGGTCGAGGTAGTGGACCCGGTACTGGTCTGGGCCAGTGTGTTACGGGAAGGGGGTAGGGTGACGGGTTGAGTTGTAGGGGTTAGTGGTGACCCTAAATTGTTATTTTGAGAGTTTAGATGATACCTTAAAATTGGATGAATTTCGACGTCCAGAAAATCATATGAATGTGAGGATGCCGCTCGAGATGTTGCAGACGGGAAGGTTGATTTATCAAAGATGACATGACGAGAAATAATGATCTTTCCTGTTGACATATCAAAACATTTATATCCCCTATGATTTTGTGGGTACCCCAAAAACACGCAAGGAGTAGATCGAGCTTGAAGTTTATGAATGGTGGTGGACGGAAACAAGGGATAACACAAACACCCAAAAACTCATAAATGTGTAAACAATGGGAGACAGTTGTACAATACCTGAGTAGGGGACACATTGAAGATTAGTTTACTAGGAAGAATATTTAAGAGATATGTAGTCATTTGAAGAGCATGGTGCCAAAAATTTGGTGGTGTGGACGAATGCACAAGGATAGAGCGAGTCATATTGTTGATTGTTCAAATCTTTCTTTCAGCTTTTCCATTTTGAGAAGATGTATGTGGACAGAAAATACAGACATACATCTCATTTTGGTGACAAAAATTCTTAAATTGAGCATTTATAAATCCCCCCCCCCCATTATCACATTGAAAATATTTAATGATTTTGCCAAACTGAATTTTGATAAACACACTAAATTATTTCAAAATGTTATAGGTTTGTGCTTTTTGTTCTAAGGGAAAGGTCCACAAAAAATTCAAAAAATCATCAAGAATGAGCAAATAATACTTATGAACTGCAACACTTAAAACAGCTGACGTCCACAAATCACAATTCAAAATATCAAAAGGCATAATAGTATTAGTAGTAGAAGCAAAAAATGGAAGTTTAATATGTTTACCAAACACACACGTTTGTCAAACAGAAAAGTCCAAAGGTTTATTACAAGAAAACAAATTATTCTTTCTAAATTGATGAAAAATCGGTGCTCCAACCTATTGTGCCATAGACTAGGAGAGATGGCCGAAAAAGTGGACGGGTTGACCCTGCTATTGGTGGAAACAGAGGTGATGAGATATAAGTCCCCCGTGCTATTACATCTCATGAGCGGCATCCGTCTGAAAATCCTTCACAGAAAAACCAAAATGATCAAAATTCACAGAAATATTATTGTCAATTGTAAAAATTCTAACATAGATCAAGTTTTTAATCAGTTGTGGTGCATGTAAGACATTGTTCAAGCGTAAAGGTGGGTGGGGAGATGGTAGTGTTACCTGACCAATACCATGAATTGGAATTTCCTGCCCACTGCCGATAACAATATTTTTATTACCGCTCGTATTAAAATAAGATGAAAGATTACCTTGAGATGTCGTCATGTGTGACGTAGCCCCTGTATCCATGTAGCACGATTCATCTGGAATATTTAGATTTATGTGACTCATGGCTTGTTCAATATCCGTGGGTGCATATCCTACAGAAGACGGTGCCTGAGCTACAAATACATGTTGTGGACGAGATCCGAGAATACCGGGTTGACGATTTGAATAAGGTGTAGGCCGGGCCCACGAAGAGGTTGGGAATGAGCATGGCGGGGTAGCCCACTATGGGGATAGGCCCAAGGTAGGTACTGCCCCCACTTTTCACCTCTATCGCCAAAATCGCCCGCCACATCGCCAAACCCACCACCGCCGGCCGGTTGTCGCGGCAGCGGTTTGGCCTCGCCTGCTCACGTCTATTTCCACTATTATTTTGGCCTTTATTATTTCGGTTTAAACCCCGTTATTGACCATTATTAGAACGATTATTGTGGCCCTCTGACCAGAATTTTGGGGCTACAAATCAGTGGAAAAAGAGTTGGTGGAGACAAGAGCGGTTCCGACGGTGGTTGCCCCTAATGATGCCTGCTTCACTTTCCTTGTTTCTTTGAGAATTAACCTCGAACGGGCCTCGTAAAAGGGAGGTAACGGATCGCTCTGCTGAATGAACGTAGCAACACTATCATATTGTTTATTCAGCCCTGCAATCAACTGATGGACTAACCGTTGATTTGTTACGGGCGAACCAATGTTGGATAGTTGGTCTGCAAGTACCTTTAGTTCTTGACAATAGGCGGAGATGTTTGAAAATTCATCCAATTTAACATTTGTAAATTGGTGTTCAAGATAAACGGCCCTAGAAATTTTATTATCTTGAAAAATATTTTACAATCGTTCCCACGCCTGTTGAGCCGTAGAATTGGGTTCCAAGATGGTATGGAGAAGATTATTCGAAATAGTGCCATAAATCCATTGAAGGACTATAACTTCTAACCGAGACCATAATTTCTTGTCCACCATAGTGGTATCCGACGGTGACTCGGACGGAAGAATATGGACAATCACCTCATAAGCACGGCAGTGCATTTTGAATAGTTCGGTTCATGAGGTATACTGCCCTTTCTCCATTTCAAGAGTTATAGAGATAAAGTTCTTGACGTTATTAATGGCAAGTGCGGGATGAAAGGTTTGATTTTCGGCCATAGGTTTCACTTAGAATCAAAAGAAGGGAAGAAGAAAGTTGTCTTTTGATGGAAGCGGATGAAAAAACAAGAAAACCCTTAGGTTTTGATATTGGATGTTTTTGCCGAAGAGGGGTGGTTTGGTTGAACTCAGCTAGGGTTTGGTGAAAGAATGATTTAGGGTTTTAAAGTTAGGGTTGCCGGCCAAAAATTTTTAGGAGAAGGGGAGGTAGAAATCGTGTAAGAAGAGAAGGAAATTAGGGCAAGGATCTTTTGACTCTTGATACCATGTAGGAAGGTAATTCCTTGATCAATATTATTTCCAAGATACAATATATATACAATCATCCTATGTATGAATAATGGAAGACTAATCTACCTTACCTAAAATAAGAGATACTAATTACAATCATAATAATTACAATATATTACATATCAACTATAATAAATGAGAGGTAATTATGGGATATGCCCATAATTACTCTATCAATAATGCATAACGTAGATACTGTTGATATTCATGTGCAAATTTAAAAACGTCTCTTCTAACAGTTGATCTAAAAAATCCGTTAAAAGCAGGATTATACGTTTCTCTAATGTAATGAATAAAACCAGGAGATGAAGAAAATGAAAAAGGCAAACCCTCCACCGCAACGAATTTTGCTATAATTTTCCTATCTTTGTGTTTATCATATTTAGGACCTATAATTCCCCCGTCATCGGGTTAATTCGATCATGTACTTGGTTGGGGACACTATGTGAACCTTGTCCCGACTCAGAAGGCATTGCCACACCCGATTTTTCAGCCAGGTATTGGTTATACCTTGCTTTGTGAATGCTTTGTACGTGTCTCAATAAACCTCCTGTCCCACCATGACCTTTTCTGGTTTTAAATTTATAAACTTCTTGACAAATTTCACATCTAACTAGTTGATTATCAATGTCCCTATCAAAAAAACTCATGCATTTGATTTTAATTTTCGTTTGTTTTGGGCCTCGACTCATACTAGGGGGTATAGAAGGCATTCTAGTTTCAATTTCAAGCTGAGACTCAGTTTGAGTCTAAGGTGGAGGTGCACTAGTGGGTGTGTTATCTACATTATCGTCTAATTCATTTTCAAAATTAAAGTCTGGTTCAGATGCATAATATACCTCATGATCTAATGGTATATTAATATCATTAAAAATCAGTTTCATCTATATGAGTGAAATCATCGGGACTAGGAATAGGATTACTAGAAGATGCACTCTTACCCCTGTTACCCCTAGTACCTCTACCAGAAATCAAAAGTCCAAATCGTTCCATTATAATTATGCAAATAAATAATTAAAGTAAATGAAATTAAGTACAAAAACTAAAATTAAGTAATAATAATAATTTAAAGAAGGAATGAAGGTACCAAACGCCGATGTAACGTTGACGTATAATCGAGGTTGAAAATTGAAACTTTGCTCGATGGATGATCCTCAAACTAGTTGCCAACTTCACTCCAAATTTTTGAACTTTGATATAAATAAGAAAATAAAATATAATATTTTGTAGGTAATGTAGACTTGTAGAAAGATAGATAGAGAGATTAGAGAGATGGTAGGAAGATTTGTGAGAAAAATGAGGTATTTACAGTTGAGAAATAGGGTTAAAGTGTAAATTTACTAACTTAGAGGTTAAAATAAATATTAAGGGGTAGAGGGGTTTTATGGGGTGGGGGGAAAAATGGTCGTTATAGCCGTTGCACAATGGCCAAAATCTAAATTTAGCCGTTGTGCGACGATAATTTTTGTACAGGGGGGCTGACGGGTTGGGGCAGGCCGGGATGAGGTGGGACGGGCGGGATCGGGATCGGCGGGACGAGCCCTAGTCCCGTCCCGAGTTCGATCTCCTGTACCATTTTTTTAAAGAAGGATTGGGGCGGGGCAGGTTTCGGGCCGGGTCAGGATCAGACCGACCCGACCCACTGGACAACCATACTACCATTAGAGATGGCAGTGGATCCTGGACTCGGTCCGGATCCGATGGATCCATATCCGTTTTATAGGATATGGATCTTCAAAATTTGGACCCGGCGGATCCGGATCGGACCCGGATCCATTTCTGACGGATCGGATCTGGATCTTGTATTTGAGATCCGTATCCAGTCCAGATCCGACTCGTGGATTCATTTTTTATTAAATATATTCATAACCTAGAATGTTAATTTATAAGTATTTTCTTAAAATTACTAAGCACATCCTTGCAAGTTTAATTCTCAAAACAAGTTTAATTTATCCCCGCGTTAACTCAAAAACCAAAAAATAAAGAGGTAACTTCGATAATAAAATCAATGTTATATTAGTGAATGACTAACATTTTCATAGACAAGTAGTTAAAATTATATTCACTTCATTTGTGAAGATTCCAAGCACATGCAAGTTCTGCATTGTGGTAATACTAGTCTGCATTTTCCACAACTATTGTCATTGTCCAATATTTTCAATTAATAGCTCACAATCAAAACGAGACAACGAACAAAATATCTCATATGAACATTTCAAAATTGAAACACAGTAAACTGTTATTTAAGTAAAAATCGTTTGTCAGTTCAAAAAAAAATTCTTACCAAGGTTACATTCTTAGCAAGGCAAATTTTTTTACATGTGAATCCAGATCCGATCCGTGGACCCGGTGGATCTGGATCCGGATTTGGATCCAGGGATAAAAAACGGATCTGAATCTATATCTAGTAGGATCCAATCCAGATCCGATCTGTTGCCATCCACCATCATACTACAGCTTCCCATGCTTTGGAATCCAAATCCAAAATATACACGGAATATGCATTTAGCAGTTCAAAAGGACCCACTGAAATTTGCATATTGCAATGGAGAAGTTGACAAGCCATGTGATGATGATGTAGATAAAACACACAAACCACGTAAGATAGATTGGGATATATTGAGGGCTTGTTCTTTTATGCAAAGGGGTAAGGATAATATATAAATTTCCTAGTTTTATTATCATGTCCCATCAATATATACTTATACACATTTTATGTATATATATATATGTATTCCGACAATTAATATACAAATTCTTCAATATATGAGTGCTATATTAAAATTAATAATTTCACCTCGCGGTGCTTACACCGTTCGTCTTCGGAAGTCCTATATATTCGGAAAGACCTTATATAAGAATTTGTATAGAGAAAAATTTTCTATCGCACAACAACTCATTCATATATTATATACCAACTTAGGTGTCTGGTGATGTTATTGGCATAATAAATTGGTACCTCTTAACGTTGTACGTACCGGGCATGCTTTTGCACTATATATTATTACTTACGACATTTTCTTATGCAATTCCTGACAAATCATGCTTTTGCACTTTCTCTTATGCAATTCCTGACTAATAGTAATTTTTCTAAGGACGAACATAAAATAAGAATAATTTCAATAATATACAATAAAATATAAAATATTACATTCTTGTAGCCATATTTTTAATTTACGCCACGGTATATAATATTATATAATTATATATAATTTTATATATCCACTGTAGACAATGTATCAATCTTGTATAATAGTGTATAAGAGATGTTTATATACACTTTTACATTATTATACAAAATTATACAAATAATTTTGATCCCCTACGAACGTCAACTACGAAACTCCATCCGAAATTGACCAAATCTTTCTCGAATAACTTCAAATATAAACATATCCTTACAAAATTCAAGATTCACGTGTAATCTCAACAGATCTGAATATAAGAATTAGGAAAAAAGAAAAATAAGAAAAACCAGTAGTGACATGCATGTCCAATCTCTAAGCTAAGATGAGCAATAGGAGACAGTGACAGGCATGTCCAATTCCGCATAAATTCACTAAGTTTATTCCTTCGCACTTATTTACACATTATAAAAATAAAGAGGAAAAAAACACCCTCAACATACTGTAAATAATCTTTCTTCGGAATTATCTAAACGGTCCCATGGCGTTCTATTTAACATATGTTAAATGATGAACCTTGAGAGTTAATTAGGCCTATATCTCACAAGATTTAAGAGGACATTATCTTGAAGTTTCTTAATCTCAGATGCTGTCACATTGCAATATTCCAAATCCAATGTGTGTAAATTCTTCAGAGGCTTCAAATATTGCAATCCATTATTTGTGGTGCAAGAATTTGAGATATTTAGATATACCAACAATTTCAGTCCTGCATTTTCAGAGAAAACAATATCAGAATTAGGCCAAAGATAAGACTCTTACATTTCTTCTTAAGACCTCTTCATACGTACATAGAAGCGAATCCAGAGTTTAAAGTCAAGTGTCAACCGTTAAGAACATTTTAAAACTTATTTGCATATGTGTATGCGATACAAGCAGAAGGTTGTGAATTCAGTTGAACCTGTTGAACCAGCTCCACATCTGCCTCTAGACACGGTACATCAACCTTTGACATTTTAGACTGTACTTATTATTTCTTAGTTGCTATAAAGCACATATCGACAATCATAGGAAAACAACATGGGCGGAGCTACCGCGAGTGGTAGGAGATCCATCCGAACCTCACTCCACCGAAAAATTACATTTTGGGCATATAAAGTCTTATATGGGTCTTGCTAACCTACTGCACGAAGGTAGTAGGATAACAATGTACCCATTTTGTTTACCCAAAATACCCTTACCTTTTTCTATGTTTAGTCATTAATAATATAAGACTTTTTTGTCCTTTACTTTAAAATTTCGAAAGTAGGACGAGTTCCAACGAGACAAAAGTACCTGAAAGGAGTTCCAAGGTCTTATCGGTCAAATTCCGGTTCTGCGACAGGTTCAAAAACATCAGGGAAGAAAGATCCTTAATATTCTCGACTCCAGCATCCGTTAACGCGCCACCACAAAGGTCAAGGGATTGCAGATTTCTGAAATCTGATGAGAGGCATTGATACACATTTAGATTCAAATCTGAGAACCGAGTACCACTGCATATAGTCATCAAGACACTTGCTAAATATATATCTCATTCAATTATATATGTAGTCTACGAACAATGATATCACGATCAGTAGAACGAGTAGTAGTGACAGACGATAATCACAAACAACATCATCCGTTCATTTGTAGTAAAACAGACGATAATCACAAACAACATCGTCCGTTCATTTGTAGTAAATAGTTAGTAAAAGCAACATCGAGTTCATAATGAAGCACTCCGCATAAAATCAATGGTCAGACTAATTTGTGCAAATTATGAGGTATTAGAAGTTCAGAACTTGTTAATCTGGACTTTGTTGTGAGGTCTGACCAAATCCATATATAGCACTAAGCATAAAGTAACATACTGTTTTACAATACTCATTTCTGAAACTAAAAGGGAGAATAAGACACCATACTGCTAAGCCTCAATCCCAAGCGAGTTGGGGCTATTAAACTTATGAAGAATTCTCATAATACAGAATACTAAACCTTAGCGTCAACGCCAAAAAGGAGAGGCAGGAGAGGGTTATAGAAGCGTAAAAAGCAAAAATTGACAATTTTAAGATATAGTAAGAGAAGAACGGCTGCTTTAACTTACATGCGAGATACTTTGTTCCGGAATCCGTTATATGAGCTCCAAAGAGATCCAGATGAGTCAGACCGGTTAAACCTATAATCCATAAGCCAAAAGAATTACATGAATAAGTTTCCAGATTCAAACACAAGAAATTTATGATATGCCAAGTGACAATTTTCTAATGCTTACCTGTGAGAACTGCAAGCCCGGAGTTGGTAATTTGGCGCACATCTAGATTAAGTGATCTGAGACATGTCAATCCGGAAAACTCTTTCAAACCATCGTCGGTCACTAAGGTGAATTTGAGGTTGAGATCCTTCAATTTTGCCAGACCTAAAATAAACGAATCAGCCAAATCTGTCATAACACGTGCAAAATAAGCTATACTTCATTGCTTTGAAGAAAGTTAAGAAACTACTATGACGGGACAGATTTTTGTGCCCCGTGAAACAGATATACAACTGACGCCCTTCTTCTATTATTAAGATCTATGTTGCTCGAACTCTTAAAAAATGTCTATGGGGGCATGTCTAGATCCTCCAAAAGCAGTGCAATTTTCGAAGATCCAACCGGGTTGCTGCAACATTTTTGGAGAGTCCGAACAACATATATTAACATATACTTCCAGAGGACGGCTGCCTGCAACTTTCATCTAACGTGGACGACTTATTAACCTTGGAATTTATCTCAATGATGTTAAACAGAGTTCAAGTGACCTGAATAAGTTCCATTCAGACAACTGAATAATTAGGAATCAATTCGAGTTCAGGACCGTATCCTCAACGTTAACAACAACAACATGTTGGGTTACAAGGATTTGCAAGAAACGAAAATTACAAGTAACTGCTTATGTAAGAATTGAAATTACAATTCAACTAGAAAACTGAAAATTGCAATATAACAACAAAACTGAAATTACAATATTTGTTGAACAAGAAAACCGGAAACTGCTTTGATTTTTGCTGAGTCGAGTGTGGCACTCTGTCCTTAAGACAATATTGCCCCGTATGTATCCTTTATACGTCCCGGACAATTCGTCTCCCAAGATAAAACAGCAATGGAACAATTGAGCAAAGGAAACTCAAGAGCTACCGTGAAAAATATTGAATAATGAAATGATGCTAGGAAGTTATAGGAAGAACTGATTTTCTGATTGTATATTTTTGTGTCTATCAAGTGTGCCTCAACAATGGTGTAAGGGGAGTTTATATAGGTGAGGAAGGGACTGTTTGACTGCCTCCATAACAGCCATTATTGGCCAAATAATGACCATTATGGAGGTAGTAAAGCCACCAAATTAAAGGAGAGAAATACCAACGGATGCCATTATAGGAGGTGTAATTCAGCCAAAATAAATGACTGAATTGAGTGCTGGACGTTTCTGTTGGTGTCTGCCGAAATTCTGAATTTCTGGAAACTTCAGGGACCAAACTGTACATCTGAAAGAATTCTGATCCAAACTGTACATCTGAAGCTTTCTGGGATCAAACTGTACTTCTGAAAAAGTTTTCTGGCCCAAAAAGATAATATCAGAAGGCCCACAGCCCACAGCCGTGAGCCCGGAACCGGACGGGCGGGCGGCGCGCGTGTGGTCTTTCCTCGAACCGAAGCACATCTAGGTCCTCCCTCCTTTAAACACATGGGATACCCCTTGGGGTCCCAAACCCCAAACCAATTTCGAGTCTTATATACACAACAATTCTTTCTGCCTCTACCGATGAGGGAGAATTGAACACGACACCACACTTTCCATGCTTCAAACATCTTACTTCGTGGACCAATATCTCTTTCATTTCTCGATGAAATTTGACGATTCTTGGCCCTACGGTTATCTACGTACTTAGTAGATCATGCATGTGTGAAGAACCGAATTCTCCAACATACGTAACACTAGTGTTTAAGCCGTTAAAGTTGGTCGGTCGCAACTTCCGCCAAAGGCAACTTTCCAACACAACATACCCAGTGAAATCCCACAACGTGGAGTCTGGGGAGGATAGAGTGTATACAGACCTTACCTCTACCTTGGTAGGTAGAGCGGCTGTATCCTCAACGTTAACGAGAACATAAAATCATTATTTCCCAAATTTTGCAACATTTATGTTTAGCAGGTTGATGTTCTATACCAGATAAATGAGCCAGGCCATCATCTGTAATCCTACAGGAATCCAAGTTCAGACTTTCCAATTTCGTCAAACCTGCAATATTGATCCGATGTAATGAATTACCAAAAACCTTAAGAATATATGACAGGCGCTAACAGCTACAGCCTGAAAATATCATTTATCAACTTGTGAAATTAAACGCGAAAAACATAACTTCTCCCTTCCATAAAGCACTTTTGACTTTCAAGATATAACAAATGCACCAGTGTAACAAAATACCTATTATTCTGAGATTACAACAACAGAAATACCAGAGGAACAGCCTACATTTTCGCTCATGTAGAAGTAAAAGCCCCTGAGATTATCAAACGTAAATCTGCGCACGAACCTATGTAAACAGGTTTTAAAGCAATAGATTGCCCAGTTCCTATAGGTCGTGGTCAACGAGAACTTAAAATCTGGGACCGGTCAAATCTTTTACTAAAAGGATTGAGCCGAATACAACAAAGATCAATTGCATATATTTTGACTAATTATATATTGACCTAGATATACAGGATTTGAAATACAAAATCTAGAAAACTAAATTAAAATCTGTCAAAATTTATGACACTAACATTTTTCTCTGAGACAAGAATCAAAATGTAACATGTACACGAGTAAGTGCAGGCATAGAAGTGTAAGTCATGCAAATTAGGACTAATGTCTTCCACTGCGAAGAAACTTCTCGTCACATTACGAGAAATCTATAGAAAGCAAGATGTGATTTAAAGGAAAAGGTGAAGTAGTTCTTTCAATTTTGAAGGAAGAGCAATTATGCATCACATGAGAGATATTTATCTAGTAAATCTAAAACTCAGATAATAGTATTTTGTACTACAAAAGCATATATATATATATAGAGAGAGAGATAGAACGGTCTGAAAATATAAGTGAAAAAAATGAAACATAACACTCAATCAACGTTCAGTCAAAGAGGATAAGACGGACCTTTCAAATGGCCCAAACATTCATCTGTGATGTGATTAAATCCCAAATTCAACACCTTCAAATTGCTGAGCGCTGCATAGTACACAACAATTGGCTAAAGATATAACGTTATCTATTATCTCTAATCAGCTCATATTGGAATAATATTAATATCTTCAAGTTACCCGAAAACTTTTCACATCCTTCATCTCTCAGGCAACATCTATTGAGATTCAACGATTGCAACGAAGGGAGCACTGTAGAATAAAAAAAGGTTTCCGTAAGAGACATTACTATTAAGAAATCATTGCTGATGCCTTGTCGAAAGAACAAATGAAATATCATAAATGGTAATGCCAGGACCTTCTATCATATGTTGCTCGGACTCTCCAAAATGTTGTTGCATCTGTGTCGAATCCTCCAAAAAATGCACTACTTTTGGAGGACCAGACACGCACACAATGATATTTTTGAAGAGTCTGAGCAACATAGCTTTTATCAACCATAGGATCACAATGCACAAACATCTTAACTTTCTAAAATACGGTACTTCTAGAGTAGTGCCAACCTGAGATAGTATTCAAACATGAGGTAGTAACATGGGATCCTTCCATATTTAGTACAACAAGTTTGTTCAAACCTAAAAAATCAAAAAGAAAAGAAAATCTCAATATAAGAAGAAAAGAGTCTACAAAAACTACAAAATTAGACAGACATCATAAACTAAAAGTGGATATACAAGCTCTAACAAAAAGCAACCAAAGGTAATAGGTAGATTTCCGGGGCCAAAAGGAGAAAAACCGAACTTATATGACACTCTATTTTTTCATCTATCAAACTAACGTTTCCACTATAATATTTTCTTACAGTACCAGTAATAAATACGTAAGTCAAAGCACCATCTTAAAGTCCATGTAGAGTCGAACACCGTCTCATAAAATGTAACGGAGCGAGTACATCAAAGTGTGTCAGGAACAACTAAATTTACCATTCATTTCGAACCAAATATGTTAGTACGAGGACAAAATCTCGCATTCATGTCAATCGATAGGTGCCTCGGCTTCTTTGTGAGTGTCATCTATGCTTTCATCACCATCATAAGGCATTACAAAAGTTTATTACAACAAAGATAATAATTAGTACCTCTCAAATGAGAAACTCCATAATCTGTTATGTAGACACACACAATCTGAAGTTCCTTTAAACTCGCAATTCCTGAAGTACACCATGTAAAAATGAGAAAATTTCACAACAAAAAAAAAATCAAGCACATCAAGGTGACACGTGCAATGATTTTAAAGCACGTTCACCGCTGATACCTGCCAGAGGCTTCATGTCCGAATCCGTAATGCATTGACAACATCTTATACTGAGAGATTCGAGTTTCGATAAACCTGGAAAAAAAACTAGTACTCTTTATCTTAAGGTGATGCGGTTTTTTTAAAATTCTTTTAAGCCACGAAGCCCTTAAAGAGAAATGACTGGACAATAACAAACCTTGAAGATGAACAAATCCTCCATGAATCTGTGGACACCTCTCAAAATCCAACTTAACCAATTTATCTAAGCTGGATAAAGCTTGCATTGCTTCAGCAGTAACCGAAACACATTTTCTAAAACTCAAATATGTCAAATTCGAGAAACCTGAGGGGCAAAAATATAATCATCATCAACACCAAACAACAGATCAAATCACAATTAACCTTTCCTAATTCAACCAGTAAAAGAGTAAGAAATGTGACCACCCAAAGAAAATAGTTAGCCACATAATCGATTTTATAATGTCTATTTCATGCACTCGTTAAAGCATATACAATCAAAGCTCTCCATGACAACGTTGTTTATCTGGTTGCTATAGAGAAATGCTGTAATAGAGAATGTATAATATAACAAAACATGAAAATCGATTTCAAAGAAAACTTGGCCGGTATAGTAAAATGTTGTTATAAAGGATGACTGTTATAGAGAGATCTGACTATATATGCTCAATAAAACAATAAAACGTTAACAATTATGGTGCAAATTCGATACACTGAGACAAGCAAAATGGTATTAACCAGAGAGAGAACTACATTTTCTTGCCTTGATATAGCACTATCTTCTTTTAGGAAAATTGGTTTGCGAGAAACTAATATAGATCGACAAGTGAAAGAATAAAATGCCATAAGAGAGAATAGCAATAACTACCACTGACTTGCTTTATTCCCTGTTCAGAAATACGGTCACAGCAATCAAAAGATAACGCTTGGAGGTTCGGGCAATAATGCAAGAGACTGAACCCGAAATCCGTGACCTCAGAACCGAAAATAAATACAGACAGTAAAGATAATCCTTGGGAAGAAAACACATCCATCCAATTATTTTTAACTCCTTTATATTCTCCCGTCCACATATCCTGTCAACAACAACACAAAAAAAATCAAAACAAATAGTCTTATAAGATCTTGTACTAAAAGAATCACTCGGTTCTCGAATTTCAATACGATATCAATGTGAGAAGGGATTTTACATGCAGCGCACAATCTCTAAAAGGTTCGACACATTCATCCGAAAGGCGATTTGAGTAGACCAGATTGTTGAATATCAACTGGCTTATATCCCTTGGCAGCATTGAGAATGAATGATATTTGTCAATGTCCTGTTAATAGAAGAGAATATAAAAATCTCCTTAACCAAAACAACTCAATAACCTTAATGGCAGAGGCGGATTCAATCGATACTAAACAAGTTCAACTGAACCCAATATTTTCAACAAGTAACATGATTATATATGTGAAAATCCACTAGAATTTCAACAAATATTAACTGTAAATGCATAATTTCAAAAACACAATGTGTTCAGTATTAAGAACTTAAACCTATGTTGCTTGGACTCTCCAAAATGTTGTTGCATTGGTGTCGGACCCTCCAAAAATGCACTACTTTTGGAGAATCAGACACACCCATTGACATTTCTGAAGAATCTAAGCAACATAACATTAAACGTTGAACACCTCAAGTTTCCAATATGCATTGGCATTTTTGAAGAGTCCAAGCAACATAGCATTAAAGGTTGAACTTATCAAGGTTAAATGCTGAGTTCGCCTCCGCTTAATCAAACGTATTAAGAGAAAATAAATCACCTTACGTATTCTATGAATGCATAATTCCATGAGGGATGGAAAATTGTTTCTTCCCGGAGGACAATCCACGACGCGCCCAAGAAGGAACGACTCTAAACAACACGAGCTCCCAAATTTGAAATGTCTACTTGAGAAACCTCTTCTAATGATGTTATCATCATCATGGGGGTCTCTCTTTAATGAACAAGCACCCCCCATTTGATTAATAATACACCAATAAGCCTTGGTCTACGCTCGTTAGAGCGCTAATAGGGAGAGGTACAACCGGCCATTCAAGAAAAGAGCACCCCCACACATGTAGATTTCAATAGGCACTTAAAGCCTGAAAAGAGATCAGCAATATATGTAGAACGTCAAATTTCCTATATGAGTTTAAGTTTTGAGCACTGACAGTGCGTAATATTTAAAAAATTGACGTACAACAAGAGATAACTTTTTATAGCAAGCCTGATATGACAACCTAACAGATACCAGAATAACCTGCTATAATGAGTTAAATTGCTCTTTATACTATAACTGTACATAAATCCATTTTTTTATTTTATAGATTTGCTTGTTTGATAAACAGACTTTATCATTGAGCTAAACAACACTTTTAAGAACAGAAGGTTAATTTTTTTACTGTTTTTCTTTCCCCTGTTTTCCTCTTATTGTATAAGATCAAGAATCATTTTCACTTTCAGGTTTCCCGAATACTAGTGAAACTTTATGCATAAACAAACACCTGCATGGTTAACCTTCAATTTATCCACTTAATTCATATCATTGAAGCAAAGAACCTATACAAAACTTGGAGTTTTAAACGTGTCATGATATTTCTATGCTACCACAACATGTCATTATTAAGAGTAAAAATAGAAAATTCAAAGTCTGAAATAGAAAGGTATCATTGGATTATAATACTTAAACAAGCATATGCATGGTTAACCTCCAAATTATCCACTTTCATATCATGAAGCACAAAGTCTTAAACGTGTCATGATATTTTTATTAGCATCATATAAGATGGATGAGAGAAGTAGTAATCAGCAACAAAGTCATTCCTCACAATACTAAATCCCCACATAATGTTGGCTAAATACTAAAACACCACTTAATTCTATAAAATAAGAAACTTAAAACTTTATTATCATGACAAATCAAACGAAAATTTGCTTATAGATGTTTAATTATGGGGAGTGCTAAGAGTCTTTCTTGAATACAATTCTTAACTATACAACAGGAAAAAGAGAATGCATCATAAAAACAAAAATATTTTGTGTCTATCAAAGTCTCATAATCAATTGTTTCAATACCAACAAAAACAAAAACAAAAACAAAAACAAATATGTTTCTATTGTCAAAATGTCACCAAATGAAAAAGAAAGAAAAAACAAAAACCTTAAAATGAGGGAGTGCTCCAAAAGAAACCTTATTTTGGATTCAAGAATGAAAATACAAATAGAAAAAAAGAAAATATTGGAGCTTAAATATAGCATTAAAACAGATAATAATGAGAGGCACAAAAATGAAGAAAGGTTGTGGGTGTGTGCCACGTGTCCAAATCTTTGTTGGAGGAGTGGAATTTGCCGAGTCACGTGTAAATATTGTTGTTAGTTTCAATACCTAGTACTGTGTTCTTTTGTTTTCTTCCTTTTCCTAACGCTCATTGTGAGCATAACATGTTGTGTCAGCGTAATCATAAAACACTGCAAATGATGCCCAGAGGATAAGGATACCTAGGGGATATACTCTACATTGGTTACCCGATATGCGCATTAGCATCCCAATTAATTCAGATTCGCACATTATAAAATAAAAAAATAATTTCTACATAGAAATTTTTCATATCTAGCACTCGAATCGGAGACCTTAGTTAAGATGATAAAATATAAGTCAACTTTTTTTTATTTTGGAGTTTAATTTTGATATATTAAAGAATTTTTCATTATGTGTTTTATCGGAAACAGTCTCTCTATCAGTGATGAAGTTAAATTTTCAGTAAGAAGTTTCAAAATATAAAAAATAAACATACGGAAAAATCAAAAAAAATTCAACATTCACTATATATATATATATATATATATATATATATATATATAAACTAATTTTAATCATATATAAATAGTGTTTTTTTCCGACCCTCAGCCCTATGTGGCTCCGCCACTTTCCTTACCTCTATCAAGATAAAGTCTGCATACAATCTATCTTCCTCAAACATCACTTTGTGAGATTTCACTAGATATGTTGTTGTTGTTTCATCATTTGTTTTTATATAACCTGCCATCATTCAAGATCACAAATCTTATCTTTTTAAGAAAAAATATTTATCGATTCAAAATGTTGTCTTTTGAATGATTCGATAATGTAAGAAGTTAGTTGCACGGTAAACTCTTTGTTTTAATATCTCGTGTTTTAGTTTACATTAAGATAATCGTAAAGAATTGTGATTTTTAATTATGTCTTAACTCCACACAAGTTGGTTTGACTTTATGATTCCTCCCTCACCATGCATGTTTCATCCTTTAAATTTATCTCAAGCCAATATTTTATAAAATAAAAATAAAAATACTAGATTTTCTACTACTATAAGAATCTCTAATATAGATATGAAAAACTCATAAAAAGAGTCGGATCAAATGCAAACGTATTAACATGATTAAAATAAATTTTCAACTAATTTGAATAGCCTATATAAAATGTTTTATGTTCTATCTTTCACTAAGTCGGCATTGATTTCAAAAAATTGTACGGTCAAATCTTCTATAACAATATCGCTTGTCCGTATATTTTTGGTTGCTATAGAAAAATATAATTATTATAATATAACAAACATAAAAAATTAATTCTAAATAAAACTTTGACCGTTGTAATGAAACGTTGTAAAAAATGACTATTATAGATATGTCTCACTATAGATATTTTGAGACAATTTCGTAATATTTATATAATTGTAGGTCTATCTCTTTTCCTTCAAACATTTTTCCTCACCATAATTAATTTACTTAGGGGTCGTTTGATAGGATGCATTAGAAAGCATAATGCATGTATTACTTTTAGTATTACTAATTCTATATTTGGTACACTTTTTCAACATATGTATAACTAATGCTTGTATTAGTTATACATCCTCTTTGGTATTATCTTATATATAGATAATACTTTCTCCGTCTCAAATTATTTATCACGATTATTAAAAATAGTTATCTCAAATTATATATCATTTTAGAAGTTTAAGACATAATTAATTATTTTTTCTCAATTGTACCATTTATCATTAATGAAGATGACATATAAATAGGGTAAATATTTCATGGAGAAAAATTATAACTTAGACATAAATAAGGGTAAAGTAAGTCAAATATTCCTCCTAAATAATATTTCTTAAGGGACGTATAAATAAATAAAAATGACAAATAATTTGAGACCGGGGGAATACATAGCAAACTATAGTATTAGTAATACCAAGGATATTAATATATGCGTAAGCTTAATTAAAGACAAAATTTCCCTTCAAATTTTATGCTTGATTAAAATGCTATTATATTAATGCAAATTTGATACTGAAATTGCTCCTGCAATTTATATTTGTATTCCATCAGTTTCTTCATTATAAATTGTATTAACAGTGAATCAATATAAACATATTGAGTTTGCAAATTAAATTAGTGAGAAATTATTTTTGCGCGACTAATCCAAGAAAGTGGGAAATAAAATTATTAATAAACCTATTCAATACTCCTTCAGTTATTTTTGTTCTTCCATTGGTCATAACTTCTCAAATCTATATCTATATATAATATAAAGGAATAATTACATCCCATAGTTATCTTTAGTAATTAATTTTTAAATAAATTACATTGCATAATTATAATGTGTATTTGAATTATCTATCATAGCTACATTATATATTTAAAGTAGAATACCTTTTTTAATTATTTATTCTCTCCTCATCTCTCTAACGTCTTGTCTCTCTCTTTCTAATCTCCAGCGAGTCTAAACGTCTTCGCCACCGCCGTCGAACCACCCTAAGCACCGTCGGAACACCGCCTCTGCCGTCAGACACACACACACACATATATATAGACGTATACTCATTGTACATCGTGTATATGTGTTGATTTGAATGGATTCGTCAATGGCAGAGTCGTCGTTTTCCTCTCTATCTTCTCTGGCGAGTTCTAACCGCCGCCGCCACACACCGATCAGAAAAGGAGTAGGTCGGTAAGCCCAGATTTGACCAACAAATACACTTTATTATTCACATCTGATCGAAAATATAATTTATTTTTCAGATCTGACCGAAAAATACACTTTATTCGCTTGTATTTAGTTTCTTGTATACAATTTCTTGCATTCAGTTTTTTGGTATTCACCTGTATTTTTCAGTTTCTTGTATTCAGTTTTTTGGTTGTATTCGTTAAAATACATTTTATTATCCAGATCTGACCTGAAAATACACTTTATTGGCCTGTATTTCGAAGGAGTTCTTTTTGTATACAAATGAATACGGTGAATTTAATGTGTATTTTAGAGTGTGTTCGTTTTTTTTCTAGTGTAAAATCTAATTTTTTTGTTATGTATTTTATTTCTTGTATTCCGTTTTTGAGTGCATTCGTAATACTTTGTGTGTAAAATCCTGTGTTTTGGGGTGTATTTTATTTCTTGTATTCAATTTTTTTTGCTGTATTTTGTATTTCAAATGAGATTTTTCGATTTTGAATACACTTTACTGAGTAAATTTTTACTCGTTGTATTCATGATTACAACGAGGCCGTTTTATGAATACACCTGATAAACAGACGTTGTAGCAACTAAAAAATAGCTATGCGCTGTAAATATTGAAATTATAGCTATGATAAATTTAAAACCCCTAAACTGTAGTCATTTGTGTAAGTTTCACTAACAAAAAGCTAAAAATAGACAATCATATGTGACACATCTCTATGACCAATGTTCCTATTTATCTTTTTTCTCATTTATTTTTTGACAATTTTCGCTACTTCTCTATTTATTTTACTAAATAATTGGATTAATAAACACTCATACATTAAATACCCTTTGCAATAGTCCAATTCATGCACAACTCTGTAATAACTCCCAAATAATCCATTGATTCACCTCACGTAGTAGAATATTTATTGCCACCTTATGTAAAGCCGTTTTTCTTTGACATTGATTGCGGATAATTATAATGACAATTCATACTTTGCCTCTAGATACTCTATTTTCTGCCTTATATATATATATA
Organism: Anisodus acutangulus; assembly: GCA_029783415.1. Classification (NCBI taxonomy): domain Eukaryota; kingdom Viridiplantae; phylum Streptophyta; class Magnoliopsida; order Solanales; family Solanaceae; genus Anisodus; species Anisodus acutangulus. The sequence goes on from CM056511.1 coordinate 952,092, forward strand.
TATATATATCTTCTTACTCTTTTGATTTTTTGAGCATGCTATTCTTCAGGTGTTGTGCTTCTTGTGTCTTTTCGACTCTGAAGCCAAAACTATTTAATATCTTTCTTAATTTGGATATTTAGACTGCTTGATTTTATTTATATTGATTATTGATTTGCTCTTCTTAATTTTTTTTAGCTTGATCTTGTCTTTGTTCATTGTTTTCCATTTTGGTAGGTGGTTATTGGAGATGTCATAAACTGTCAAAGAATAAGAATTATTTTAGCTATTTGATTGCTTTGTTTGGTTTTCTTTAATTTAATAGGTTATTATTGGAGATGTCATAAACTGTCAAAGAATAAGAACTATTTTAGCTACGTAACTACTTCGTTTTCTTTATTTTGGTAGGTGGTTCTTGTAGATGTGATAAACTGACAAAGAATAAGAATTAATTTAACTACGTAATTAATTCGTTTCTTTGTTTGATTTTGTTTTTGTTTTGGTAAGTGGTTATTGAAGATGTAGTAAACCGTAAGTAAGAACGTAAAAAAGATCTACAAACATTAACTGATTATTTGTTTCATTATCATTATTTTTGTCATTATTTCTTTCATTATCATTATTTTTGCGTGCTAGGATTTTAGTATTAATAGATAATGTCAGTAAAATTAAGTTCTATTTTAGTATTAATACATGAATGGAAATCTTTCTTTTGTGTATATCTTAAAATCATATTACATTTTCTTTATAAAGGATATAACAAAACCAGGCTTCCATTTAGCCTTGCATTACAAAATTGTTACGTTATCTTTTTTTTTCTTCTTCACTATCATTTTCTTTGTTTTCATATAAGTTACCTATATTGATATAAATGAGTAGTTTTATCTTCGATCATGTCTCTCAATATTCTTTCAGTTAAAAGATCATATATAGATTATCTAAAGAATCATGAAAAAAAATATTTGATTGATAAATATTATTCTTTTATAAAAATTGTAACACTAAAATCTACTTATATTTTATTTTATTTTTTGTTACTGCGCAAAGCGCGGACAAATACACTAGTGTATATATATCTCTGGTTGATGAAATGGGGTGACATGTACCCCTTGTCAATCGGTAGGAAAGGAATAACAGGATACAAATCAAGAAAATAACGAAAACAAATAGAAGAAAAAGAATTTTACAGATGAAATTGATAACTAATGTCAGCATAACCAGTATTACTAATACCAATAATATTACTAATACATCTTATTTAACATTATTCTTATACACTCTATCAAACGAATCCTTAATACAATCACCTCATTCACAATCTACCTCAAATGTATTGCAAATGAACAAATTTCTTATAACACTTAAGCAGCGATCAATAAGGTAGATGAAAATTTTGAAAGTTTAAAGTTTATACTTCACCAAAATAAATAATATTAGGTGTTTTTTATATGCTTAAGTTTTGATAAATATATTACTAAATATATTTATATAAATAATAAATATATAATAAAATAATTAAGGTATATACAAACTAGCGCTGATACTAAAAAATAAAATAAATTAAATAAAAAGGTTTCCTATGATATATTAAAGTCTTGTACTTCAACATTAGATCCCATGCTGTTGAGGTCAGTCCACGCACTTTCTTGTTTCATACTTTAACCCCCAACAAAACGACAAATTTCAAAACCCTAATAAACACCTATAATTGTTCAAAAGTACAAAAACCCTAATCCTCCTTTCCTTTTTCAAATATTTCTTCAGTCACAGTCAAACACAAACCCTCCTACCCCCACCTAACTCACTGTTTCTTGTGTTTTTGCATTTTTTGACATTTTGGGGTTATTTTTAGTAAAAATGGAGGTGAGTAGTTTGAGGTGTGATGTAGCTGCAATGGTGGTGGGGTCTGTTCTTGAAGCTGTAGTTACTGAGACCCTTTTGGCTGTTCAGAGATCTGTTACTTCCTTGCTCATTATGGTATAACAAAATGGTTTCAACTTAGACTCATTATTTTCTTGAATAAAGTTGTGACTTTTAATTGTGGGTTTTTTTATTATTTGCTCTGTTTTCAGCTTTAATTGTTGTTTGAATAGTTATTATGTCAAATTTTAGTTATTCTTGCTTATGGGGTAGTTAAAACTTGGAAATTTTCTGTGTAATTGTTCTCCAAGCTGCCAACTTTAGGTATTGTATGTTTATAAGTTATGTTTTTAATGGTGGGTTTTGGATTTCTTGCTATGTTTTTTTGCTTATGTCGTTTGTTTGGACAGTTCTTGTGTGAAATTTTATTTCTTATGGGGTAGTTGAGCCAAGGGTCTATTGTAACAGACTCTACCTCTACATACCCCGCTTGCGGGATTAAATTGGGTATGTTGTTGTTGTTGCTTATGGGGTAGTTAAAGCTCGGAAATTACCTGATAAAAGAAAACTCAGAAATTTTCTGTGCTGCATTAGGTTTCTTGTTTAAATGTTAATTGTACTCCAAGATGCTAATTAAGTATGGTATGTTTATAAAGTTATGTTCTTTAGTAGTAATTGTTGAGTTTTGAAGTAATTGTGGAGTGAAGAGCCCTTTCTTTTTTCCTTGCTCATTGTGGTATAACAAAATTGTTCCAACTTACAGTCTTACTATTTTCTTGAAAAAGATTTGATTTTTAATGGTGGGTCTTGGATTTCTTGCTCTGTTTTCTGCTTATGTAGTTGTTTGAACAACTATTTTGTCAAATTTCATTGATTCTTGCTTGTGGGGTAACTAAGTCTGGGAAATTTTACTGTGCTGCATTAGGTTTCTTGTTTAAATGTTAATTGTTCTCCAAGTTGCTAATTTTAGGTATTGTATGTTTATAATAGGTTATGTTCTTTGTAATTGTGTAGTGAAGGGCTCTGTCTATTTATTTTTTTTCTTTTACTTCCTTGCTCATTGTGGTATAACATAATTGTTCCAACTTACACACTTATCATTTTCTTGAAAAGATGTGATTTTTAATGGTGGGTTTTGGATTTCTTGCTCTCTTTTTTGTTTTTATAGTTGTTTGAATAGCTCTTCCCCCCACCAAAACTCACTGAAGGTGTTATTTATGTCAAATTCCATTGCTTCTTGCTTATGGGTAGTTAAAGCTTGAAAATTTTCTGTGCTGCATTACGTTTCTTGTTTAAATGTTTATAATTGTTTTCCAATCTGCTAACTTTTAGTATTGTATATTAATAAAGTTAAGTTCTTTTGAAGCAATTGTGGATTTAAGATCCCCTTTTTTCCTTGCTCATTGTGGTATAAAACAATATTCTAACTTACAGTCTTTTTTTTTTCTTGAGAAGTTGTGATTGTTAATGGTGGGTTTTGGGTTTCTTGCTCGTTTTTCCGCTACTGTAGTTGTTTGAACAGTTCTTGTGTCAGATTTCATTGATTCTTTGCTCATTGGGTAGTTAAAGCTGGAAAATTTATTCTGCTGCATTAGGTTTCTTGTTTCAATGAGTAGTAGTTGTTCTCCAAGCTGCTTACTTCAAGTATTGTATGTTAATAAGTTATGTAAGTAATTGTCTTCCCCCCACCAAAACTCACTGAAGGTGTTATTTATGTCAAATTCCATTGCTTCTTGCTTATGGGTAGTTAAAGCTTGAAAATTTTCTGTGCTGCATTACGTTTCTTGTTTAAATGTTTATAATTGTTTTCCAATCTGCTAACTTTTAGTATTGTATATTAATAAAGTTAAGTTCTTTTGAAGCAATTGTGGATTTAAGATCCCCTTTTTTCCTTGCTCATTGTGGTATAAAACAATATTCTAACTTACAGTCTTTTTTTTTCTTGAGAAGTTGTGATTGTTAATGGTGGGTTTTGGGTTTCTTGCTCGTTTTTCCGCTACTGTAGTTGTTCGAACAGTTCTTGTGTCAGATTTCATTGATTCTTTGCTCATTGGGTAGTTAAAGCTGGAAAATTTATTTTGCTGCATTAGGTTTCTTGTTTCAATGAGTAGTAGTTGTTCTCCAAGCTGCTTACTTCAAGTATTGTATGTTAATAAGTTATGTAAGTAATTGTAGCGGAGTCATCCTTGCTCATTGTGTTATTATACACAATCTTCCAACTTACACTCTTGAAAAAACTTTAATTTTAATTGTGGGTTTTGGATTTCTTACTCGGTTTTCCGCCACAGTAGTTGTTTGAACTGTTCTTATATCAAATTTCATTGATTCTTGCTTATGGGGTAGTTAAAGCTTGGAAATTGTTTTGTGCTACACTAGGTAAATGTTAGTAATTGTTCTCCAAGTTGCTAACTTTAGGTGTTGTGTGTTAATAATGTGATGTCTTCGTCCTCGTCCTCGTCCTCAAGGTTGTGGCTTAGTGGTCAGCGAAGTGGGTTGAGTCCATCAGGTCTAAGATTCAAATCCTAGCCGAGGAAAAAACGCTAGGTGATTTCTTCCCATTTGCACAAGTTTTGGTTGACAAGAGTTACTTGGTATTCCATGAAATTAGTTGAGCTGGCCCTAACTAATGAAGTTATAACAAAAAGTTATGTTTTTTGAAGTAATTGTGGAGTGAAGAACTCTGTTTATTCCGTTTTTTTGTTTTGCTGCTTGTTTATGGCAACATTGTATTTAGATTATTTGATGGTTAAAGTCAATTAGATTAGTGTCATTTGGTTTTCTCTGTCATTTGTCTGGGTATGACTTAGTTGAACTCTGATCCACTTCAGTTTAGTTCCATCCACTTCCCTCCAGGGTAAGCTTGGATTAGGAACAAATGTTAACTACAGATAGAAGTAATTTTCCTCCCAAAAATGAGTTCTTCCAGTCCATAAATATTCCTGTTGAAAATTGAACGTCCAGTTTCCTTTAAAGGTGAACTCTGAAACATGAATATGAAGAACAGGTGCTGCCAAAAGTCTGCACTTTAACAAGTCGGGCTTTTTCGGGATCCGGGTGGTGTATGTTTATGGGTGTAACTATTTTGGATATAGATTATATATATGGGTGTACGTACATAAGCTTAAGAGAGGGAGGTGTAAGTGGTAGGAGAAAAAATATATATGTATATATAGTGGCTAAATTTGTTTTCAAAGAGTTGGTTAGTTGAAAAGTTGTTTAGATGAGTGTTTTTGGTTTGTCTTCCTTCTCGAAGTAAAGCTTTTGATCCTCTAAATCTGGTGAGATATTAGTTGCACATTATTCGTCCAGAACTTTTGGAATTATTTTATGTCTTTGAATTATAGCTGGCTGTGACCTTAGTTCTCTGGTTTCTTTCTCTTTATTTGTGTCTGTTAGGAATTTGCATAAGAAAGAAGGATAACATGGGATGAAATAATCTCCTTTGCTAAATCCAATGTAGTATTTAACATCTTATTCCTCTCAAAAGGACATGTTATTGGAGACCAGTAGTTTCCATGTGCGCTATTTATATGAACATTAGTTCACTCTTTCGTTATGCATCCTTGAGCGGTCAATTGTGGACTTAATATTTCAAAGCTTACCGGTTGAGGAAAAAATATTGAAGGTAGTAATACATCAATGGTTTATCATGAAAATTTGGAAGGATGTAAAAAATAGTGAAGAATGAGTACCTAACTATTACCAAACTATTTAAGAGCACAGGCAAAACGGATAGTTGATTTATCCTTGTGCGCTGTTAAAAGCACGGTTTTCCAGTTCAAAATTTTTGGTCTTACTAACATCTCCCAAGTAACCTTTCTTGTCTGTAATTTGATTTTTTTTCCAACTTAACTTCTTTTAACTCCTCTTCTTCCCCTGATATGTTACAGTTGTAGCTTGAAAAAAGTGTGTAAAAAGTTCTTGTTTGCACATGCATTGCCCAATTTTGTGCCCTTTGGCAAACTTAATTGTACATGTATGCATGCAAGAAACTTCATCAAAAAATATATGCATGCAAGAAACTTGAAATTCAAAGATCTAATTTTCTTGCTTTCTCCAATTAATCTGGAAATGCCCTTATTAACCACCGTAAGTAAAATAGTCTTTTGCTTCAAGTGTCATTTATCTATATCTTCTCGTGCTCTTAGCTATTCATCGATAAATTTAGTCAGTATCGTTGCCCTGCTTTTCATTGTGCTTTTGATTGAACTTTATAATGATCGCCTAGAAACTTCTTGTCCGCAATGTCTCTCGTACTTGCATAGTTTGCTTATCAAAGTCTGTTATTCTTCAGACAGGAATTATGCTCAAGGATGCTGATGCATTGCCGGAGTTGATAGGCACTGATAAAAGGTACGCATCCCTCCATTTCAATTTTTGTGACACTCTTTCCTTTTAGTCAATCCCAAAAGAATGAAACAGTTCTATATTTTGTAACAACTTAACTTTTACATGCCAATTTAGCACTTAATGAGATGATTTATAGCCACACAAGTATATGTAGCTTTTTTGAGACCACAAGTTTTGAAAGTTTGTCTTTCTTACTTAAACTCCGTGCCCAACAACACCTTCACATAAATTGGGACGGAAAGTAAATGTTATCTTCCCTATATTCATAGTATTCAGATCCGGAAATTTCACGTGGCTTACACCAAATTTTGATGTCATTTTCAGGTTTCCATTCGAAGAGCCCCATAAAATGGACAGAGCTGGGCCTGAGGACAAAGATGGTAGCGACACAGAGGACGACGATGATGAAGATGATGATGGAGACGCTGAGGATCAGGACGATGATGATGCTGATGATGAAGACTTCTCAGGTGAAGAAGGGGGAGACGATGATGATGAAGCGGATCCCGAGGAGAATCCAGCTGCCAATGGAAATGAAGGAAGTGACGACGGGGACGACGATGATGAAGACGATGAGGACGGGGATGATGATGAGGAAGAGGATGATGACGAAGAAGAGGAGGAAGAGGAAGATCAACCACCTGCCAAGAAGAGAAAATAAACCATTTCCTTGTATGTTTATTCTGGTTTTCAGCCATGCTTGGAGTATGTAGTAGTAGTAGGAAGAGGGAGGTTTAGCTTTTCTGTAGGAATTAACCGTCCTTTTGCAGAACAAATGAATTATTTTTGTCATGCTATTCGACTGCTAGTTGTGATATATATTCCATTTAATCCTATGAATGGTCTGGATTCTTTAGTATAAAAAATTAGGTGATTTGGCTTTTGTTATGAGGGACCTGAGGTGTTTAGTCAAAGCTTTTAGGAAACACAATAAGTGCTTTTAAGTAGTAACAAAATCTATTTTTTTTAGGAAGTTGAAAAGTAGCTTCTTTTCATAAATATTTTTTGAAATCTTGGTCAAACACAAATAGTTGATCTAATATTAATTAAAATGTTTGTCAAACTGATAAGTGAAACACAAACTGCTTTTTTCTGAAATTACTTTTTCAAAAAGTACTTGTCAAAATAAGCAAAATTTAGGAAGTTTAGCAAATCTGTCTATGAGATTTGTTAAGACAAGAAGTTATTGAGATGAGGAAGTATTCAACTTTACGTGATAGTCTTTCAATTACCATATAGTTTCTATAATAAAGTCATCAGTCATCGGTTATGGCGTTACTAAGGGATTAAACCCTCAGATTTTTTTAGTTCTTGACCTTTATTTACACGTAAACATCATATGCTTGTGGATAGCAAACAAAAGGGTGTACGACACGGCAAAGCTTTACGACTATGCCATTCTCAATGACGGTGATTGCTGACAAGGTAAGAATTCTGTCGATGCACAAAACATAGGCTCTCTTTCAAAAAAGCACAGAGGCAAAATTTTATTCAATCAACTAAACACCTTACAACTTACAAGGATCTTCCATTTCCAAATTTCACTCTCCTAATTTGATCAACCAAATCCTACCCTCATTGCATTTTTGCATCATATAAGAAAGAAAAAAAAAAACCCCACCCCACCCCACCCCCTTATTCAACTAAATACTTTCACTTTTATCTTCAATTTGTAGCCATTAGAGATGGTGCAGGAGCAGCATTAATGCTACAATAATAAATCAATGTTTGAGCAAAACTTGGATTAAAAGGGAATATTTTAGGCCAACATTTACTACCAATCCCATTAACCACTTCACAACTAGAAGAATCAAGCCATCCAATACCAGTAAATGCTTTATAAACTCCTTTTACACAGCCATTTATGCTTTTAAGTGATGACCAACATTCAAGAACTTCATTATGATTAGGACTTGGTGCTAATATTGGATCAATTCTAGCCATGACAAGTGAATTTGCCATGCTTAATATAATGAAAATGCAAATAGCTTAAGAGATTTTGTAGCCATGATTCTTGATTTTTTTTTTCTGGCTTCTAATTTTTGAGAATTTTTGTTGTTGGATGATGTTTTGTGAATTGTGTGTGAGAATGTAAAGGTATTTATAGGGAAATTTTGGTGTAATAAAGATCATTTATTTATACATATTTATTTATGAAATGCATGTTTTAGTCCGTTTTGGTTCTCATTTATGACTATTTATGTAGAGCAAAAGGTTAAATGTAAGAGTTTCATGTTAGATGATTTTTTTTACATTTAATCTCAAAACATGGTAAGCTTAATAAAAATATCAATGTTGATTTTAAAGGTATTTCTCTTTTAGAATCTTTTCAAGGATATAGAGCTTTAATTTGATAAAAGTTTATCCGCACCTAGTGGTAACACCTAAACAGTAAATACATGACACATCTTAACTTACATTCTTATTGCTAAATAGTAGTTAATATATACACATTTTATCCTTAATTTTTAATTTAATTATGATAAAGTAGTATGGTTTGATGTAAAGATGCATATAATTTTTTACCAACCTTCAATCCCATCCTAGGACTCTTAGAAAGAATGATTATAGTCTTGCGTATTGTAATGACTTACTCTAATTAAGCACGCGTTTTATTGGAAGAAATTTCAATGATTAGATTTGTAAGAACTAATAAACAGTCTTTAACAATCAAAGTAACATTTTCAATTTATTCTAAATTAGAAATATAAATAGTTTTAACATTCTCGACGAGTTAGAATCTTTGTTATTTGGACAAGTATAACATAGTGCAAGTAAATAAAATTGCAGTTCAATAATTTGGGAGTATATTGGCAATACAGATTTGGGGAGGTAAGTAGACATGATACGACATAACTTTAATTGCCTGAGGACATGATCTTAGATAATAAAATATGGAGGTCGAGAATTAGTGTAGAAAGTTAATAGGTAGTGGAGTATTGTCGCACTCTTATTCTTAGACGTGTATTACTATTTGTTGCTGCGTGCATTTTGCCTCTTGTTATTAGCAACATTATTTAGTACTCACATAGTTTTTTTTTTTACTATTTGATCTACATTAGTTGAACATTTGCATTGTATCTCATTACTTTCAGAAAACACACCAGCAAAACTTTATTCAATCAACTTAACACCTTACAAGAACCTTCAATTTCCAACATTCACTCTCCTATCTTAATAAACCAAATCCTAACCTTTGCATTTTTGCATCATATAAAAAAGAAAGAAAAAAAAATACAAGACCCCCACCCCCACCCCCACCACTCATCCACCCCAACCCCCAGTCCCCACCCCTTATTCAACCAAATACTCTCACTTTCATCTTCAAATTGCAGATACTGGAGATGGTGCAGGTCCTGCAGGAGCAGCAGTAATGCTACAATAATATATCAATGTTTGAGCAAAAATTGGATTAAAAGGGACTATTTTAGGCCAACATTTACTATCAATCCCATTAACAACTTCACAACAAGGAGTATCAAGCCATCCAATACCAGTAAATGCTTTATAAACTCCTATTAGACAACCATTTATGCTTTTAAGTGATGATAAACATTCAAGAACTTCATTATCATTAGGACTTGGTGCTACTATTGGATCTAATCTGGCCATGGCAGGTGAATTTGCCATGCTTAATATAATGAAAAATGCAAATAGCTTAAGACATTTTGTTGCCATGACTTTCTTGATTTTTCTTTGGCTTCCTAATTTTGAGGATTTTTGTATTTGGATGATGTTTTGTGAATTTTGTGTGGAATGTAAAGGTATTTATAGGTAGATTTTGGTGTAATAAAGATCAGTTATAGTACATATTTATGAAATGCATGTTTTAGTCAGTTGTGATTTTCATTTATGATAATTTATGCAGAGCAAAAAGTTAAATGTAAGAGTTTCATGTTAGATGAATTTTTTTTTTTTTTTTTTTTTTTTACATTTCATCGCAAAACATGTTGACCATAATTTAAATTATTAATGTTAATTTCAAAGGTCTTTCTCTTTCAGAATCTTTTCAAGAACATAGAGATTCAATTTGGTAAACATTTTCCTTCGCCCCGTGCTAATATCAAACCAATGAATATATGACACGTCTTAACTTACACTCTTATTGCTAAACCATAGTTAATATATACGCATTTTATCCTTAATTTTAAGTTAACCATGATAAAATAATATGGTTTGATGTAAACACTACGGGTCTGTTTGGAAAGCCACTTGGTAATTGAAATTGGTATAATTACTAGCCTAGTAATTACACAATATAGTAATTACGATGACATGTTTGTTTGTCATAATGTAATTATATTGTAATTACTTTCGTACTGTTTGGTTGCACAAGTGCAATTACACAGTTAAATATTTTAAATTTTAAAAATAAAAGTTAATTATCAAAAAATAAACGTTAATGTTTGACAAATATATGTTCATATAAGAAATATTACTTAATTTTATCTATCGTTGTGTATTCAAATACGTATTATTTCGAAAATACATAACTAAATAATTATAAATTTGTAACTAGCATTATAAAAAGTTGATATATATAAATAAATAATATTGTACTTTAATTGAATCAATTAATAAGAACTTCTTACGAAGCATACATTTTGCAATAACATCACGGACAACATGTTTGACAAAAAAATTAATATTTACAACCATAATTTCATAATATTATTTAAATGTTAAAAAGTAATCTATCAATGCTAACATCACTCAACATAAGCTAAGTTTTCATATAACCTAATCCAACAACGAAATTCAACTTTAATGACATCACTAGCTCGTTATAAGTCAAGTTTGTGGATGACTTATCCTTTCTAAGATTAGGAGGTGTATCTTTAAAAAAAAAAAAATAATAACATAGCTAGTTGAAATAAAAAAAATAAGAAAGTTAACATAGCTAAGTGAAATAAAAAAATAAAGAAAAATAAATAATAAAGAAGCACACTATGAGAAATTATGTAGAAGAACGTGAAGTAAAAGTTGAGCAATGAGAAATAAAGAAATAAAAGATAATAATATAAGAAGAATAATATTTGAAAAAATGAAACTAAAAGTTAAAATAAAAATAAAAATAAATTAAAAAGAAAAAAAGAATAGAAATATAAAATATTAAAAAAGAAAAGAAGAGATTCAGAAAATAACCTTGTAATCACACCTACCTTCAATTCTAAGCCCCCTCCCCTTTAAGAATTGAAGAGTGTAATTAAAGTCATTTAATTACATTCAATTATATGCTGATCAAGTAATTACTTGGTCAGACAAATATGTCAAAGATGTTTAATTACAACCAATTACACTAAATTCCAATTACAAGGTGACTTTTCAAACATGTCCTAAATGCGAGTAAAATTTTACTAACCTTCAATTCCCTTCTTTTTAAATGGACTATATATGAGGACCTTAGGACTTTAAAAAAGAAGGATTATTGTCTTGCGTATTATACTGACTTACTCTAATTAAGAACGTGTGTTATTGGAAGGAATTTCAATATATTAGATCTATAAGAACTACAAAATAGTCTTCAACTATCAAAGTTTTTTCAAAAAATAATGTAAAACAAGGGGGAATATTTTTAATTTATTCTAAACTAGAAATATAAATAGTTTTGACATTCTCGATGAGTTGAGTTTTTGTTATTTGGATAAGTATGGTATAGTGCAAATCTATATCCCATTTCAAATCTAGAAATTTTAATAAATGAGAGACAAAAAAATAAAATGATTTTTTTCCAGGTGATGTAAATGAACAATATTTCGTGACTAATAACGTCAATGTGAAATAAACATTTGACTTGGTAATAATATTAGGACACTGGTCATAAGATATTGAATAACATCATCTTACATATTCTTTTATTTTCTCTCTATTTTTAGGATATAATATCGAATTAAATCGACGGTGAAGGACTGAAATTAATTGGACATAACATTCATGCATTAACCAATTCAAATTAATTGACTATAGTTACAGAAAAAAGTAACCCCTTCCTAGAGAAGCAATAAATACTAATACTAATAACATCTTTTTGATACACATCACTAAATGCTAACATTAAACAAAACAAAAATTAAACTGGTGGAACAGTTTTAAATATCACTATTTCTTGTTAATTTTGCATATAAATACCACAAACTCTAAAATATTTCGTATCACAATCCAAAGTTCTTACCACAAACACTATTAGTACAATACACCAGGTGCGAGTAAATTTTTTTCGATGGCGAGCCCTAAAGTCTTATATTCAACTATGCTAATTGCTTTATTAAGCATTTCAATTATGAATTCACCTTGTTTTGCTCAAAATCTTGGAGGATTATTGCCAGATTTTGGAGGACTATTACCAAATTTTGGTGGAATTGGTCCTGATTTAATCACAGAATGCTTAGCATCAGTTAATGATGTTCCTAATTGTGTTGAAGAAATAATTACATCATTTTTAAGTATTCAACTCCATTTACTTGGTCCTCAATGTTGTAAAGCTGCATTAGATATTGGCGATGAATGTTGGCCTAAAATTTTCCCATTTAATCCATTTTTTCCACCAGCAATTAAGAGTTTTTGTTCTAGTTAAGCTTAAATATCACCACCTCCACCACTTATATGAGCTTTTGAGAAATTCAAAAAAATAAAACTCCAATAAGGGTTTGACTTATTATATACATGCACTGATCGTGTAAATATTTTTTTATGCTATCACGAATAAACGGTTCATTAGAAGTGGAGCTTGAAAATAAGATGTATAAGATTTTTTATGCTACCACGAAAAAACGTTTCATTAGAAGTGGAGCATGAAAAATAAGTCATATTGTTTGTTCTATATAACAGGTTCAAATACGTCGTTGATGGTTTAACAGTTCTTTATGTTATCGGCGTAGATGAATTAGATCCAGGTGAAAATGAGATGTTTGGTATCTTTCTTTCTTAATAATGTGAAGAAAAAAAAGTTGTGATTTCTAATAGTCAAAATGGATGAAGGGATATGCGGTTGATTAGTTTCTTTAATATGTTTGGTATGTTACATTAGGAAGTCTTAATCTTATGAGTTTAGCAATATTTTCAGCTTTGATGTTCTTGTATTTTGATTGTTTTTCTTTCTCCAGTTATTGCTGAATAAAATTGGTTGTTATCTTTTTTCTTCTTCCCATGAATCTCTCTCTATCCTTCAATCTACCTGAAAGCTAATAGTTCGTTTTAAAAAAAATCGTCCAATGGAGCAATATTAACCTAAACAAGCTTAATTTCTATACAATGACAAAAACAATTACGCTATTATCAGGTCACCATAAAGAAAACTAAAAGAAATTATCTATAATAAGTAAAATTGGTGACCTGAAAAATAAAACTAGTATTACAAGAAATTGGTTCGAAGAGTTACCCGCATTGTGTTTTTACACCAAACTAATAAATGCAAGACATGTAGTTTTTACGTAAAACCTAACCTATTACTTGAGCAGAAGAGAGATACCAAACAAAGGGAGAAAATGACATTTTGTGGTTTAACTTACATACACTCACAAAGTAAAGAATTGTTACACTATACGTATAACCAACAACTACCTGTAGTTATATGTTGGATTTTTCTGATCTCTTCATAACATTTCGCTGTCATCACCAGTTTTCTCTCCTGACCTGCATTCTATAGACCAGTGACACGAAAAAAATGCTCAAAATAAAGTAGGCAAAAGGAGTAAAAGCATCATCAGATGAAAATTCGATGCAGTTGAGTTGCTTTCATCTTAAAAGATCTTGAAGAGAAGACCACCGTGGGTGGCAAAAAAGGGAGCGAATACGAGTGATTCGACAGCCATCAGCTTGATAAGAATGTTCAATGATGGTCCAGATGTGTCCTTAAGGGGGTCACCAACAGTGTCACCAATGACAGCAGCCTTGTGTGAATCGGATCCCTTCGGGCCGAGAGTTCTTGCGTGTTCTGAAGCTCCAGCCTAATATCCCAAAACAAAACACACATAAACGAGTTAACGAACGAATTTCTTAAGCATGATCCATGATTTAAAGTGAAAGGTCCGACTCAAATTATCTTACCTCGATGTACTTCTTGGCGTTATCCCAGGCTCCACCAGTGTTTGATGCAGAAATGGCAATCTACAAACCAAAGATTATCAAGGATTAGAGAGAGACGGTTTTAAGGTTTTTACACGTATCATCAAAATCATTAGGGATAGTCCTTATGATATATGAGGAAACACATTTAACCTTCAATTAGTCGAAATGTGTGTTTTTAGTCCCTTTATGAAGTAACAATACAAGCTTAATATAACATATGGGTAATTAAGTGGTGGAATGACTAATAATTATGGATAAATTTGTAAATATTCATAAACGAATCAAAAGAGCATATTTCAATTAATTGAAGGTTAAATGCGCTTAGTCAGATATCACACAGATCAAAACTAGAAGTTACTAATAATTGAGGGACCAAAAATACTATTTAAACCAAATCATTACTTGTACGCCTGAGACGAGAGATCCTGCGAGCACACCAGACAGGGTTTCCACACCGAACAATATCCCTACAATCAATGGAGTAAGCATGACAAGAGCACCAGGTGGGATCATTTCCTTGATAGATGCATCAGTGGAGATCTTGACACAGTTTGCATAATCGGGCTTTGCTGTTCCTTCCATGAGTCCGGGGATGGTATTGAATTGCCTGCGCACTTCTTCAACCATCTTAAGGGCAGCACTTCCCACACTCTTCATTGTCATGGCAGAGAACCAGTAAGGAAGCATTGCACCAACAAGCAAGCCGATGAATACTTTCGGTGTCAAGACATCTACTGTGGAAATTCCTGCACGGCTCACAAATGCACCAAACAGAGCCAGAGATACAAGAGCAGCAGATCCAATGGCGAATCCCTGTTACCATAATGAAAAGCTCGTTAACAAAGACTCAATGGAGTGACCTTCTAACTAGACCTAACAATATTCAGTGAAGTACAAGACAAGAGTATCTAACTTAACTTTCCAATAGCAGCAGTGGTGTTTCCTGCAGCATCAAGGGCATCGGTTCTCTCTCTGATTCTGTGGCTCATCCCAGCCATCTCAGCGATGCCTCCAGCATTGTCACTGATGGGACCATAGGCATCAATTGCCAAACCAGTAGCTATGGTGCTCAGCATTCCAAGAGCAGCGACTGCAATGCCGTACATTGCAGCAAAACTGAAGCTAACAAAGATGCTGATTGCTATGGCAAAAATTGGAATGATAACTGATTTGTAGCCCAAGGCAAGGCCAAAAATAATATTTGTGGCAGCACCAGTGCGGCAAGAATCAGCAACATCTTGCACAGGGCTGGAAACAAATGAAATAAAACTTACATTTCTGACAGGCACGAATCAAATAAGCACCAAAATAGAACAGCTAGAGACCCAAATCTACCTGTAAGCATTGCTGGTATAGTACTCGGTAACGAATCCAATGATAAGTCCAGCCCACAGACCAACTCCAACGCATAAGAACAACTGCCTGCGAGTTTGAATCAGTTGGGTGTGCCAGTTAGCATTTGATAAATGTTTATGAGAGACCGAAAAGGAAAGGCAGGTCAGACTTTAGACTTACCAGCTCTGAACTTCTTTCTGAATTCCGAAATTGAATATTGTGAAGGTAGATGGAAGGGCAATCCAAGAAACAAGAGCAATTCCAATTGTCATGAGAACAGTTGAGATCACAAGTTGCTTCTTCAACGCTGGCTCAATTTCTTTTACAGACTTGACTTCAAAGAAATCAGTTGCAAATAAGGTGGTAAGCAAACACACAAGGATGCCCACAGAACTGATAAGAAGAGGATATAGCATGGCAGTGAACTCATGGTTGACCCCGAAAGAGGAGATAGAAGCAACAACAAGGGCAGCACACGATGACTCTGCATAAGATCCAAATAGATCCGACCCCATCCCAGCAATGTCTCCAACATTGTCACCGACATTGTCAGCAATAACCTAAGCACATATTTAGCATTAAAACAAACCAGGAAAAAACATAAACATATCTTGCCATTTAACTGACACAATAAGCTTACCGCTGGATTTCTAGGATCATCTTCAGGGATGTTTCTCTCCACCTTGCCCACAAGATCAGCTCCAACATCTGCAGCTTTAGTGTATATACCTCCACCAACTCTACCAAAAAGGGCCATAGACGACCCACCAAGCCCATAACCAGTTATAGCCTCAAATAGTCCTTCCCAGTCATCACCGTAGTATAACTTGAATAGGTTGATGGTAATGTACAAAACCAGAAGACCATTTGCAGCAAGAAGGAATCCCATCACAGCACCAGAACGGAATGCAACGATAAAAGCCTTACCAACACCCTTTCTGGCCTCCAAGGTAGTCCTTGCATTTGCATATGTTGCAATTTTCATTCCAAGAAACCCGGAAATCACAGAGGTTACAGCACCAAGCAAGAAAGATATGGTGCTGAAGACAGCAGTTGCAAGAGCAGGCTTGCACATTCTGGAGCTGTCATACGTACACGCCTGGTTCTTTGTGCTGAAACCCTCAACAGAGCCGAGGAATAGGAAGATCAGAATTGCAAAAGCAACCATGAAAACACCAACATATTGGTATTCCGTAAACAGGAATGACGTTGCACCTGTGGATAGATTGATTCCGCAGTTAGGAAAGCTATAATGAGAAAATATTTACAATCTAGTCACTCTACGAGAAATTCATAGAACAGTCAAATTCTTCATTTTTCACGTCAAATATGGTCCAAGCAATGACCAAGATATTAAGGGGGGGGGGGGGGAGTAAAAGTGTTGAACAAATCAGCATTTATACGCCAAAAGAAACATTACCGCAAAACATATGCAATTTGTTAATATAAAATAACAAAGTGGTATTCCCATCATAATCATAGCAAGCTAATAAATCTGTAACACTAATTAAAGAGGAAGACGAAAGTCTTAAGTCTATATTTCATTATTTAAGTAGTAAGCAACAAGCAAAGCAGGAAAAGCTCAGATCTTTATGATGAACAAGCAAAGTTGCATTACAACATTAACATGTACAGATCCAGAATTACATGTACATTGACAGTTAAATGCTAAACGTGCCAAGTAAATCAGACGAATGTATACCCACAAACCACAAACGTATAGAGACAGTGCACGAAGCATCAAAGCTGCTACCTTTACTCACACATATGTACACATATAAACAACAGAACAAGTTCATTCAATTTACTGGTATAGTACAAGCAAAGGCGAATCCAGGATTTAAACTCTATGGGTTCAATCTTAAGATTTTTAGCATTGAACCCATTATATTTTTAAAGTTATGTGTTCATATATGCTATTTATTACAATTTTAGTTATTTTTTTACAAATAAATTTATGTCCCGCGTTGAAAGTTAGGGGTTCAATTGAACCCCATCTTATGAGGCTACATACGCTTTTGATACAAGTACTTGAAATTTTCAATAACATGAAAATGAAGTAGGCAACTGAGAATTTAGATACACCTAAAGTTAAGACTAAAGGCTATATGTATTCAACTCCAGGAAAAGATCTTAAAAGATCTAATTGCAAACCATACATACAAGCAATTGTATAGCCTTTTGACAGAGTACACATCCACCTACGGCTTTCTACTTGAACTCTACACACGGATAATGAAGAGGGTGGAGAACCATGAGGTCTCACGTTCAAATCATTAAAAAACACTAGATGTTTTCTTTCCCTCTACTGAAGCCTAGGTGGGTAGAGTCAGAGGCGGATCTATAGAGTGTAGCTTTTAGCTAGGCTTTTGTATATATATATATTAAGAAATCCACCAAGTATCTATAAATATATTTAAAAAATCCACTAAGTATTTATAAATATATTTAAAGAATCCACTAAATATCTATAAATATTGACCTTGAACCCATCATACCAATTTGACATCATTATAGGAGCTCATATATTTCAAATTCTGCCCAATATATGTGCTAATGGAAGGTAACAACCCGGTGGAATTGATGCAACACAAATCCATGAAGTCCAAGCTCTAAAAGAGTCATGCATGAAGATGGGAACCCGAGAGCATGACTTGGCTCCATTCCGGGGATCCCAAGTATGAAAGATTGCATGGGAGGACGAAATGGGGAAGAGTGACGAAGATGACTATGCTTGCAAGGAGGCTAATACCTTAAATGCAAGCCTTTTTCAAGTTTTATTTCCAAGGAAGACCAATCAAACAAGGTTATTACTTCATTAAGGATATAATTGTAATAGCTAACTTGTCTTTCTTATTTCTTTAGTATAAGTAGTAGACTTAAACGTTTCCCTATGGTAGATTATTTTGATTATTAAAAACTTGAAATACTCTTGAGAGTTAGAAAGCTTGTGTAAACTTGTGATTGTGTGAATTGTTGAGAGGTTGATTGTTTGCGAACTAAAATCCTTTGAGGTCTCCCTTAGAGTCTGGTGCTTGATTTTAATTATATTTTGGAGGTTTTAGCTAGTTAGAGATTTAATTACCAAATTGAGTTGATCTTGTGTCAATCTAGTTATCCTTTCCCTTTTATTGTTGATTTCCTTATTAATTTCTTGTTTTTCCTATCTTTTATTATATCAAGAATAGTCTAGGTATGCTCAAGGTGGCCCGAACATCACCATCATAAAACATACAGAGACATATAGGCATTCATACATTCACATATATACATACACATATATACATACACACACGTGTATTCTTATCCATATAAAATAGTTCACGTGCAAATGTAATTGTTACATGAAAAAACATTTGCATGCACAATTTCAATACAACGAATAAATTTCAAATATCAAATAAAAATCAAAACAGAAAATTCAAAAATGCTAGTAATAGTAATTTTTACGTACCTTCAGAAATGGCATTTTGAATTTCAGCACATTTATGAACAACACTATGATCATTTATACCTTCTTCTTCTTCAATAAACGCTTCACTATATCCATTATTCTTACCACCATCACCTGATGATTTACTGTCAATCGAAACTGTAACTTTTGAAACAATCACCCATTGTACTAACGCGAATCCGATACCGATCAATGCACACACCGGAATCAGAATCTCCGTTCCGAGGTCTGGTAAAATCGTTGCTCCCATTACCTACAAAACTAGAAAGACAACGTTAGTTAGAGATGGAGATGAAGTGTCAAGGAAGGAAATAAATAGGGAAGGATTTTGAGGGAATAGGATTAAAAGCGCTTTTTGTCCCTCAAATATTAATAAATTCTAGTTTTAGTGTTTGAGATATTTGATTAAACACGTTTAATCTTTAATTACTTAAAATATGCACTTTTAATCCCTTTATCTATGAACCTGACACAACACCAACAATAACATATACGCGGACCTTATCTTAGAAGGTAGGAAAGTTGTTACCGAAAGACACTTAGCTCAAGAGAATGTATGATAAAGAATGTCAGATAAGAGTTGATAAAAGTAAGGAAAGATATGAATCTAACACAATTTTGTCAAAATAATTAACCGTTTCACTGTTTAATTATCTTACACTTATATTGCTACTCTATATTTGAGGGTGATATACTTCCAAAAGTAGTCAAAATATAACATATATCCTACATAAAGGGATTAAAACACACACTTTAATTAACTAAAGGTCAGATGTATTGATTCATACATATCACTAGGATAAAAATCAGAATTGCCAATAATTGAGACACCAGAAATACTAGTCTCCCGAGGGAATACCAAATGTGCACTTTTGATTCCTTTGCCTGTGAATATTCACAGATTTTCAAAATAATTAACCTTAAATTTATTAATTATGTATATGTATTATCTTAAACTTGTATTGCTACTCTATATTTGAGGGTAATATACTTTCAAAAATAGTTCAAGTGTAACATATTTCCTACGTAAAAGTATAAAAACACACATTCAGAATTTATTAATGATTGAGGGACTAAAAATACTATTCTCGTGAGGGAATATGAAGTACATACACAATACACACATGTATTTTTCAATACGAAGGGAAAAAATGCTAGAAATGACACAAAATTTGACACCACCTAGACAGAGAAAGTTGTACAGAGAGAGAGAAGATGGAGAGAAAGTGTGAATGGGGAGAAATAAATAGGGAGGAATTGAGGAAAGATGAAGCGATGGAGATTTTTGTGCGGTGGGTCTGTGGTTGACTGTTGTTTTGGCCGGTATTTTTATCTATGGTTTATATACCTTTCTACAAAAAAAATATAAAGTTAATTATAAGCGGAATACATAGATAATTCTTAAATTTGACTATAATTTTATATAGATACTCGGACTATAATATGTTTCAATTACGCACCTGACATGAGATAAAATAATTCTATTAAACACTTCGACTCAAATTTTTTAAAAGATGTTTGCACATGTATATAAGTTAGTCACATAAAATATGTCATCTCATTTAATTATATGTATTGACCTCAATAAGTCGGTAAAAACATCATGCATGTTTCAATTGATGCTAATATGTATAATTAAAGGAAAATGCATAGTTTGTGTGATTAACTTATCTACATAATAAATGCTTGTGAACACGGCACGGAAACTATTCGAAATTATGACCCGAAAGTGTCTAATACGAATAATTTATTGTGTATTCAGGTGTTCAATTGGAACATACCATAATTTGAATGTCTAAATAAAATTTATTGATAAGTTTAAGGGGTTATAATGTTCTCACCCTTACTGATACACACAAATGTATTTTATAGAGAAAATGAGATTCAAAATAGTCATTAAATATATTTTTGAGTATTTTTTATTTTTTAAGTTCGTTAGAAGTGATTATTTTTAAGTTCCGTAAAATATTAATAAACTATGACTGGAAATTGTGAAGAAAAGAATTTAATAAGAAATACGAGAAAAGTTACGTCAAATTTCAGAAATTGCAACACTAAAAATTGCTTCAAACAACATCAATAGAGCAAAAATTGTATTTCTGTGTGTGAGTTCCCGTTAATTTTTTTTTAAAAAAATCTCCTAAAATCTAACAATCTGAGTTTGTAAAAAATTTTGTGCATGCTAAAGGTGTTCATTTTTTGCAAAATTTAAAAGATTAAAACTGTTGAGGTGTATATTTAAGCAACTAGTTTAGACTTATCCTTAAAGGCCTAAATATAAAGGGTCATTTTTATTATTTTATAGCTTAGAAATTCTATAAATGGTGATTATAAGAAAGATTACAACCAAGTTGTTTAAAAGGTAGTTATAGGTAATTTTATTTTATAATATTAGTATTGATTGGTAACAGAGAAAATAAGGCAAACTATTATAATAGGTTTAATAAATAACTTGTGCAAAACATTCTTTACATAAAGTTATCTGATATTTGTATCGGTGGAGACAGAAAGTATCCGGTGGACTAAATAACATGCATGCAATATGACTCAAATATTGACGTTGTAAAAGAAACTATTAATATGCTTAAAAAAACAACGAATACGTTAAATTTATCAGTCAAAATTAAATGCATATTTTTTCTTCGATTGTATTATCTTTCTATAAAATTAAAGTCGTTTCTCCATATGGCTAGTAGTAGTAAATTTGATTTTTTTTTCATGATAGTTACTATAAAAGAACATAAAATCGTCAATTGAATAAACTAAATTTGATTATTTGAACTTGTGATATATCATAAATCATATTATGATCTTTCCACTAATCACCAAATTATCCCTTAATTTGGAGATAAACATGGGGCAATTTCATATTCATCTTTTCGAAGAGGATAATTTGCCCTTTATCACAACTTTTTTCTTTTACATTTTGTACCTCAAAGTATAGAAAAGGACATAACAAGTCCTAATCATTTCATTTTTTCTTTTCTTTTTGATTTTCTAAAATAGCAGCCTATGTACTTTTAGCAAAAGAACAAATATGGGCAGTAGTCAAAATCAACGAGTGACAAATCATTTAGGAATCAGTATATTCTTCACTTTTTAGTATTTTTTCCACAACAAATTCAAAATATTTATACACCTACAAAAAGTAAAATAAATACTTTATTTGACACTATTTTCTTTTTAATCTATTCCAAAAAGAATGTTATTTTTTTACACATAGAAATAATTTAACCTTATGAGATGATTTACAGTCACACATTTATATAAGACTTGTTTTGAACCGCACATATTTAAAAGTCTTTTTTTTTCTTAAATTTCGTGTCAACTCAAATTATGCCACATAAATTAAAACGGAGAAAATATATTAAAAAGGTATTTCTTTACTTTTTCCTTTTTTTTGGGCAAAATCATTTGTCATACACTGTTGAAAGTGAAAAAGTCAAATCATCCAATCACATAGATTGAGATATATACAATCCAAACATAGAGTTATTCTTGTTGTCTTTTCTTTTTGTTTATTAATATCCCAAAAAATGAGTTTATGAAGAATAATGTATGCAGTCTCCTCAATTTCATCACCATACACCAGATGAACTCCAAAATTTAATGGAATAGAACCGGTAAAGAATTGATCTTTGGTTTAATTCAACCTCAAAAGCTACAACCGATGTGGGAGAATCATCATTCCATGCACGCTTAGGATTGGACATCTGGAGCGTGGACAATATATGATGGGGGCCAACATCAGGTAAACAATGAATTGTGATGGTGTAACTCTGATACCATGTAAAGAATGAATTTTGGGCCTAATTCAATCTCAAAAGCTAGCTCATGAGGGGAGGATTGACCAATTCCATATAAAGAGACCAAATTTTCATCCCACGACAGATGTGGGAGAATCAACAACCTCAAATCTACGATAGTCATTTCGATCATTTACCAAAGTAGAATCTTTACCTTTTCCTTTGCGATGCACCTTACTCATATCCACTTGAAAGAAAACAAAGCAGTCAAAACTGCCACATGCAACTACCTTTGAAACTTGCGGATAAACTATTTTTTCAAGAGGTTGTTGATCCATAGAAGCACATTCTGACACCAATTTTATAGACTGCTACACTCCAAAACATATTGAATGATAAACTCCTATTGCCGTGTTTTGTGAAATAATAAAGCTGATTTTTTTGGTACTACAAAAAAATTCTAGAATTTTAGGAAAGGTTCTAGAATGACATATTGAAGTATCTTGGATACTTAACTTAGAGAAATGTCTAGAAGCTCTAGATTGTTGTTAGATATTTGTAAGAAGTGTGTAGATGTTCTAGAGTCTTAGATATTTGTAGAATAAGATAGAATTGTCTAGATCTTTTTAGGACCATGTCTAGAATCATCCCTACACAAGTATAAATAGGGGCGACCTTAGTTATTTGTAATGAATCCCAATTGTAAGCTAAAGTGTCCCAAAGAGTAAGTAAGAAGTTCTCAAGAAGTGAGAACAAGTAAGTTGTACTCAAGTAAGAAGTGAGTACTCAATTTATAGTGTTCAAGTCTTGATGTAATTACTTTTACAATAATAAAGTAGTTACGTTTTTCACGTGTTGTGTTGTCTAACAAGTGGTATCAGAGCCAGGTCGGTTCATACCAAAGAGTCGTTTGTTGAGTTTCTTAGAGTGTTCGTGTGTGGTTTAGTACCACAGAGCTTGTTGTCGAAATCAAGTTTTCTTGGTAAAAATAGAATTTTAGCCAAGACACGATGGGTGACTTTCAAGTGGTCGGTGGAATCAAGAAACTTAACAATCAGAATTACAGCACGTGGTCGATGCATATGGAGGCATATCTCCAAGGCCAAGACTTGTGGGAGATCGTTGGTGGCAATGAGGTCACACGACCAGAAGAGGCAGCCGCTCTGAAGAAATGGAAGATTAGAGCTGGCAAAGCCATGTTTGCAATTCAGACCATAGTTGAAGATGAAATGTTGGAGCACATCAGGCCGGCTAAGACACAAAAGGAAGCGTGGGATACTTTCGCAACATTGTTCACCAAAAAGAATGATACGAGACTGTAGCTTCGGCAGAACGAGCTTCTCTCTATCAGACAACGCGGCATGACGATCAACCAATACTTTACCATGATAAAATCTCTTTGTTGCGAAATTTCTGCATTAGACTCTGTTGTTGGCATGTCAGACGCTAGAATTAGAAGAATTATTATTCATGGATTAAGGCCAGAATATAAAAAATTTATTGTCGCAATACAAGGTTGGCCAAGCCAACCTTTTCTTATTGACTTAGAAACTTGCTAGCTGACCAAGAAGCGTTGGCTAAACAAATATCTGGAGTCTCATTAAAGAGTGACGAAGAAGCACTCTATAGCGGTGATAAGAAAGGTCGATCCCGACCAAATGCTAGTAGAAATTCTAGAAAATACGATGACAAGGATAATCATCATGGAAGCTCCCAAACAGGGGGAGCTCAAAAGAAAGACAACCGGGGTGTCCAGTCAAAGAATAACAATAAGTTTGATGGAAAATGCTATAACTGTGGAAAGAAGGGCCAAATGGCTAAAAGTTGTTGGTTCAAGAAGAACACTGCAGAAAGCAATGCAGCCACGTCAAATGCAGGAAAGACAATCGATGAAGAGTGGGACGCTGAAGCATCTTTTGTTGTGGAAGAAGAAGAATTAGCTCTGGCAGTTACCGTTCCTGGAACGATCGACTACAACAGTGATTGGATAGTCGACTCTGGCTGCTCAAATCATATGACAGGAGATAAAGAGAAGCAAGCAGCCATGCCAGGTCCAGTCATTGAAGAACTCGAAGCCGAGAAGAAGCTTCAGGAAGATGAACCCATAGTCGAGGATGTTAAAGAAGAAGATAACCACGTTGATGACGTCGACGATTCTGATGACGACGATTCTGATGACGAGGATGATGGCGCCCAAGGTGGTACTTCTAAGCAAAGCAAAAGTGAGGAAGAAAATACCGAGGATGAGGCAACACATAATTCGTGGAAACCATGCATGCATCAAAGAGTAGAAGATCGTAAACCAGAAGGAGTAAGCCTACAGCCTCGGAGATCGACAAGAGTTCGAAAGCCAAATCCCAAGTACGCCAATGCTGCTATAGCTGATGAAGAAAAGTTTAGAGAACTAAAGACATATGAAGAGGCGTCCCAGAACATCAAGTAGTTTGAAGCTATAAAGAAGTGCTAAGAGAATTGGGGAGTGGGGGAACTCAACAACATGAAATTTAGCAAGGAGATGTTTCACGTGGTTCGAAAAGGCCAAGAGGAAATATTGTCATGCCAGTCCGTTACAAAGATGCAAATTTTGTTAATACGCATTCATGTTTTCGTGCAGGTCCAATTACTGGCGGAAGACCTTCATCATTTGAAGAAGCAAGAGGAGTCAGGAAAATGCTATTGAGATCTCCACCAAAGCGCGCCCAAAAGCTTCGATTGAGTTCTTCTGCGACAAGTTTGGGATAGCTTCCAAAAAATCACTTTAAGGGGGAGTGAAATAATAAAGCTGATTTTTTTGATACTACAAAAAATTCTAGATTTTTAGGAAAGGTTCTAGAATGACCTATCTGCGCAAAAAGAGTTAAATAAAGAAGATACACAGACACTTAAAATAAAAGACAAATGCAGCAAAATAAAACAACAGAACATTCTCCTTGTAAATTTTACATCTTCTGGTTGCCTTTTATGAATGAATCAATTACTTCGTCAAATGCATCCAATATCCAAGAAATGCTCAACATTATACAATTAACTCTTTGCAGAAAGATCAGAAACTTTAATACCAAGTTAAATAGCTACTGACCCGTTGTAAGTACTACCATGCAGATCATGGCCTGCCAAATTGGCTGCTTCATTTAAGGCTTTCTTCCATTTATGCACCTTCTCGGTGTCTCCCTTGAAATCTTCCTCATATTTGGAGAAGGCTTCAGCAAAACTATTTTTGTGGAAGCATACTTCCCATCGACTTATGTTATAGAAGATTGGTACAACTGCCTGCCCAAGTTCATTTTCCACATTCCATGATCTTTACCCGCTCATCCAAGCACCACTTGGATGAAGCATAGTTCTTTGAAGGGAGCCTTGGAGTAACTGGTAAAGTTGTTGGCATGTGACCAGGAGGTCATTGGTTCAAGCCGTGAAAACAGACTCTTGCAGAAATGCAAGGTAAAACTGCGTACAATAGACCCTTGTGGTCCGGCCCTTCCCCGAACCCTGCGCATAGCGGGAGCTTAGTGCACCGAGCTGAACTTTATAGTTCTTTGAGAAGATGATAATGGCAAACCTTGACTGTTTAATGGCACTGACAAGTTGAGGTGAAATCGATGCACCTCGTTCTAGTGTTTCATCATCCTTGAAGGTATTGATTCCATCATAATCCCAGTGTTCGGAAGATGGTAACAAACTAGAAGAGGTAAATGACATCTTTATCCAAGTAAAGTTGAAATTGGAGAACTTTTCTATCCTCCAAATTGCCAAAGACTGAATAACCTGCTTTTGCACTTCAAAGCTGCCTTCTGAAGAGCTGAATTTACTCCAGAATCACTAAACAAACAAAACAATAAATTAGATTATTCCAAAAGCTATATCTATTGGTCATGTTGTGATACAGAATATTAAGACAAGTACTCTGTCTCCTCTTCACACGCCCGAATCACCTCAATCTCTATTTCCTCATCTTGTCCACTATGGTGGTAACTTCCACTCTCTCCTAATATGTCAACACATCCATCTCAGTATCCTCATTTTTACAACTTTATTATCTGAATATGGGCATTCTTGACTGGCCAACATTCTGCCCCATATTCGATCTAACCATCACTCTGTAGAACTTACCTTTAAATTTTGCTAACACCTTCTTATTACACAAAGCTCTGAATCCTGGCCTCCACGTCCTTCACCCCGCACTAATAAAATGTGTGATATAATTGTCAATGTCCCATTTTCCTGAATTATTGACTCAAAATACTTAAAACTTTCTCTCTTGGAGATGACCTATATGTATCCAGCCTCAGGCGCCGCATCGCTGTTCTTGCACTTCACGTACTATGTTTTAGTTCTACTTAACCTGAATCCTTTAGACTCTGGGTTTGTGTCCAAACATCTAGCCAATCGTTAACTCCCTTGCGAGTCTCGTCAATCAAAACTGTATCGTCTGTAAATAACATATACCATCACCTTGAATTTGATGAGTCAATTCATCCATTACTAAGGTAAATAAAACAGACTAAAAGCTGAACCCTAATACAATTTATCATGATTGAAAAGTGCTATGAGTCTCTCTCCGTTCTTATCTTAATCTTGACTCTTGACCCATCATGCATATCAGCTTAATTAAAAAATATCTCATACAGAGAAATTACTTTACTATATCAACCAACAAAAATAAGGTCAAATGACTTTTTACTTTTTAGCAAAAATATTTCAATCTGCTAAAAAATGCGAATCCAACAGCAAATAATTCCTCTAACACACTTGCCACCAAATATTTCTCCAATGCCATAATTCAAAAATATACCATTCTCCACATCTCTCTCTTCTCTGTCCTTTCATCTTCTCCTATTAACAGAAAAAAAAACTAATCCCATTTCTCCATACTCTATACTCTCTATAAGAATCCTTTAAAGGGTGTCCATTTCTTCCATTTTCTTGAAATTTCTTAAACCCTTTTGTATTTTTTTTCACCATCTTCTTTGATCTACCCATTTTCCGGCTGGTCAAGGATTCATTATTTTATTAGAAATTTCATTTCTTTATGTGGGTTGGTGTCTAATTTTGATAAACATTTCCACAAAAACTTTTTTTTTTTGGGTTTCCCACCTGTATCCGGTACCCACATTGGATCCAATTCCCGGCTATATCTGTATTTGCACTGGGTAGAGCCCATTTCTGGGGAAAGAGTTCACTAACAAGATTTTTCCATAGTCAGGGTTCGAACCAAGAGCTCTGGTTGCACCACATCATTTGGTGGTAAAAACATTTAACTTTATACCAAAATATAGAGATTTCAAGAATTTAACATAGAGAGAAAAGTTTATTTCTTTATGTGGGTTGGTGTTTAATTTTGATATACATTTCCCAACAAAGAAAAAAGATTGAAACTTTATACCAAAATATAGAGATTTCAAGAATTGAACATAGAGAAAAGTTGAGTTCTTTATGTGGGTGGGTATTTAATTTTAATATACATTTCCCAAAATAAGAAAAAGATTTGAACTTTATACCAAAATATAGAGATATCAAGATGGTGACGGAGGTGATTCCAGTGAGGAAGCCGATAAGCACGGTGTTAGAAAGAGTTGGGGTTTATGGGTTTGTAGGGAGCAGCACAACAAAGAAGTGCAATTATGAGTTTCAAGACGAAAATGATACAATGGAAATGGTGCAACTTGGTGCTGAAAGGACCAAAAATGTGCTTATTTTGATGAGTGATACCGGTGGTGGACATAGGGCTTCAGCCGAAGCGATTCGAGATGCTTTCCATTTGGAATTTGGTGATGAGTATAATGTAAAGTTTTTTATCTTTTTTTGGTTTTCTAGCTATTTGATATGAATTGCTCTTTTTGTTACATTTTTTGTTTGGAATTGTGAATGCTCTAATCCCTATTTCCATGTTGATTCGTGTTGTCTATGTGCATTTTTGAGCCATTTGTCATATCGAGGAATTAAATTTCCATTGATAAAGTGTTCTTTGAAGTTTTGATTAGTTCTTGAAAGTTAAGGATATCACAATGTAAGTTTAAATGTAAAGTCATTATCTTTCTGGTTCTCTAGCTATTTGATCTGAATTGCTCTTTTTATTGCATTTTTTTTTGGAATTGTGAATCCCATTAAACCCTTTGCTTAGAAATTCCATGACGACTCGTGTTGTTCTATGTGCATTATTGAGTTTGTCATATTGAGGAATTGAATTTCCATTGATAAATGCCAAGTTCTTTTCTTTGAAGCTTTGATTAGTTCTTGAAAGTTAAAGATATAACAATGTTAAAGTATAGTGTGAAGTTATTATCTTTCTGGTTTTCTAGCTAGTTGATCTGAGAATTACTCTTTTTGTTGCATTTTTTGTTTGGAATTGTGAATCCCTCATATCCCCTTGCTTGCCAAGTTCTTTTCTTTGAAGTTTTGATTAGTTCTTGAAAGTTAAAGATATTACAATGTTAAAGTATAGTGTGAAGTTATTATCTTTCTGGTTTTCTAGCTAGTTGATCTGAGAATTACTCTTTCTGTTGCATTTTTTGTTTGGAATTGTGAATCCCTCATATCCCCTTGCTTAGAAATTCCATGTCGGTTCGTCTCGTCCTATGTGCATTGTTGAATATTGAGTCATATGTCATATTGAGGAATTGAATTTCCATTAATAAATGGCAAGTCTATTTCTTTGAAGTTTTTATTAGTTCTTGAAAGTTAAGGATATTACAATGTAAGTAATATAGTTTTACTTCCAATTTGAGCCTTTCTTTCTGACTAATTTCTTTATGATCTACCTAAAATTTGTTCTTTTTGCTTTGATCTACATAATTCTCATGTTTATGGAGATCCCATCTGGTTACCATCTTACTTCCTCTACTCTCCTTTTATCCTCTAGCTTAACTACTTTTCTGGCATCCCTTCGGGGACATCCGATTAAATTAAAAAAATAACTACTTTCCTAGCATATATTTTGACTTGTTAAGATTAACAATTAGTGGTTGGGATTTTGTTCCATGGAATCACATGCCTAATGAAGTCTTTATTGGACCTACTGCAACTTCATAATTTCCTTGGAATCAATGCACACTTAGCTAAAAATAGAGCACATTCTAAGAAAACAAAATCCATATCGGTGATATCTACTAGTTGAGGGTAGGTTTTAGACTTGTTAGAGAACTTTCATTATATATATATATGTATGTATGTATATATAACTTATTTTTCACTTTTATTTTGTATGATGATGATATGAAATGAGCTTAAATGAAGAAGTGTGGATTCATATAGCCAACCCCAACTTATTTGGGACTTCATATTTCAATTTGGTAAT
Source organism: Anisodus acutangulus (assembly GCA_029783415.1). Taxonomy (NCBI): domain Eukaryota; kingdom Viridiplantae; phylum Streptophyta; class Magnoliopsida; order Solanales; family Solanaceae; genus Anisodus; species Anisodus acutangulus. The sequence continues at coordinate 982,177 of CM056511.1, forward strand.
GTCAGATGTGTTCAATTGCTGCAGATTTTTGTAAAAGATGTTTGGAAGGAATACACTGGATGGCCATTGAACAGCATGGAACAACAATATAAGTTCATGGTTAAACATGTGCAGCTTTGGAGTCTTGCATTTCACGGAACGTCCCCTCGTTGGATACACTCTGCCTATCTTGCTGCCATTGCTGCTTTCTATGCCAAGTATACTCCCTTCTTTGTTTTTTAAAGATGTGGATGTTTATTACTTTCGATGGTCAATGATATTCTTTAGCGTTATAACCTATGACTTCTGTTATTTTCTAAATGATTTTCCCTTGATACTCCTTGATACTCCAGTTTGGTTAGCACCATAAATTCATCAATTTCAATTATAGTACTCCTTGCCTCCCAATTTATGGGAAGGTGTTTGATTGGACATGGAGTTTAAGAATGAAAGAGGAGACTTTTGAAACTTGTAGTCTAAAATAAGCCATAGATGTTTGTGTGGTTATAAATCATCTCATTAAGGGTAAAATGAGTATTTTAAAGTTAAATTGTTACTCCATCAGTCCCAATTTAATTGTCTTACTTTCCTTTTTGGTGTGTCCCAAAAAAGTGCCTCGTATTTAGTAAGTTTTCCAATTCCAACATACTACATGGCAAGTTTTAAACCACAAGATTTAAAAGACTACACACATCTTTAATTAAGACCACAAGATTCAAAAGTCTACCTTTATTTCTTAAACTTTGTGCCAAGTCAAAACTAAGACACTTAAAAAATGGGACGGAGAGAGTACTAAATATAGAAAATTGTCATTCTTTTTGGGACTGACTAAAAAAGAACGAGTGTCACATAAATTGGGACGGAGGGGAGTAAATCTATGACACTCCTTGATATTCCAGCTAGGTTAGCACCATAAATTCATCATTTCTAATTATAGTACTGTACTTTGAATGCATTCAGTAGTCTTAAATCATTTCATTAATGCTTCATATCTTATCATTTTGTCAATTGCGACTTCTCTCGTTTGTTTATTACACAGATACTAAAAATGATTGCTGACCTGGTTGCTCAAGTTTTATGCGAAAGTGGATTTTCTTGATGTTATCAAAGATATGGGATCGATATAGTATTCCTAAAAATTTGGATGAATTTTCTTAAATTCATTTTAAATTTCTAATTGCTGCTTTGTGAAAATGAAGGGAGGTGGAAGCTGGCCTGATGGAGTACAAGCCAGACATAATTATCAGTGTTCATCCTCTTATGCAGCACATTCCTTTGTGGGTTATTAAATGGCAAGGCCTACAAAAGAAAGTAATATTTGTCACGGTTATTACGGACCTCAGCACTTGCCACCGTACATGGTAAATTATTGAGTAACTTAGTTTTAATTTGAGTATATCTATCAGTTTTATGCTCTCTTCAAAAATGTCGCCAAGCATGGCCGGAGCTAGGATACCGCAAGGGGTTTCATTTGAACCCCCTTAGTCGGAAAATTATATTATACAAGGTTGAAATTACTTTTTATGTATATATAGTAGATGTTGAATCCCTTTGTCTTCTTTGTATGTTCACTTATTATTATTATGAATCCCTTAGTGAAAATCCTGGCTCTGTCACTGCCGTCAAGTGCATGTCGGATCATCCAAAAATAGTTCGTTTTTGTTGGATCCGACTTGGGTGTGACAACTTTTTTGGCGAGTCCGAGCATTATAGTTTTCATGTCATATAAATAAGTTTAACCGGTAGCCTCTTTTGAATGATAGGTTTCACCCTGGAGTCAATCGATTGTACTGCCCCTCTGAGGAGGTAGCAAAGAGGGCTTTATTTGATGGATTGGAAGAATCTCAAACACGCGTTTTTGGGTTGCCTATTCGTCCCTCTTTTTGTAGAGCAATTTTTTCCAAGGTGAATGTCCTGTCAATTTTCTTTCAATTCGCATTTCATTTCTTTTCTGATTTTTTCTCAATACTTGCTATAGGATGATCTCAGAGTAGAGCTAGAGATGGACCCCACATTGCCGGCAGTGTTGCTGATGGGCGGGGGTGAAGGGATGGGACCCGTGAAGAAAACTGCAAAGGCCCTCGGAGAAGCTCTTTTCGATAAAGAAATGGAGAAACCTATTGGTCAATTGGTTGTAATATGTGGACGCAATGAAGAGTTAGTGTCCACATTACAATCACTCAAATGGAACATCCCGGTCAAGGTAAAATAGAACTAGATTCTTGGAGTATGAACGCCTTACAAAACTACGTTAACACACCTCAGCTTAATTTACTTGACAGTGGGAAAATATTTTGAATTTTTTTCTTCTCGCTGTGTAGATTAAAGGATTTCAGAAACAGATGGAGAAGTGGATGGCTGCATGTGATTGTATTATTACAAAGGTATGGCGACAGATGGAGAAGTGGATGGGTGTAGTTTTTGCTATTTTTGATTTAGTGTATAGTGCAACTTTTGTGTTGCTTATTTTAGGATTTGATAGGACTTTCTTGGTGTTTATGGTTAAATCTTTTTTCCCACTGTTTCTGTCAAAGCTAACGAACATACATTGTTAAATATTTGACGGAGATCAAAATTGTTAACTTTTGGCAAACTTAAAGGACCAAAACTGTTCGGAACTATTTTGAGCCTACCCTCAAACATAAGGGACCATTTTTGTCATTTTCTCCTTATTCTAGCATTTGCATGTGTAATCTTTTGTGCGTTGTCCACAATGTGGGACTAACGATTCATTTTTTTTGCGTGTAGGCTGGACCTGGAACAATTGCAGAAGCATTAATCAGAGGGCTTCCGATTATTCTCAACGACTACATTCCTGGACAAGTTAGTGAAATCAATAAGTTGATTATCGATTGCTAGCTATCGTATGTAGTGGCTGCTGATATGACCGTATTTACTGAATACTTTCTCGTTGTGTATTTGCAGGAAAAAGGAAACGTTCCATACGTGGTGGACAATGGAGCCGGCGTCTTCACACGAAGCCCCAAGGAAACAGCCCGAATAGTTGCAGAATGGTTTAGCACAAAAACCGATGAGCGCAAAATGATGTCAGAGAATGCACAAAAACTCGCACAACCTGATGCAGTTTTTGACATCGTGAAGGACATTCACGAACTCACATGCCAGATGGGTCCACTTGCAAACATTCCTTACGCATTCACGTCTTCATTTTCAAGCTTAATTTAAACCAGATATATAGATTCTGTTTTTTTTTAAAATATGTATTGATAGGTTCAATGATATGATTCTTTGGCCATAAACTCTTGGCTGTTATCTGTAGATTATCTAGACGAATTCCGATCTTGGAGTGTTGAAAGTTGAAACCATTCGTTAGTATTAAGATTACTTATCTTTGGAGGACCTGTATGAGGTTGCTTCAAAGTTGAAGAATCTTCACTTGTCCAGAAAATTTGATTTGTGTTGAATATTTATTTTTTTCAAGCGATATGTAGCACTATATGTTAGTTCCATTTGTTTTGTCTCTTGCTATTTTGCTATCTATTTTCTTGAGCTAAGGGTCTACCTCTTTACACTTCACTTGTGAGATTACACTCGATATGTTGTTGTTTCTTTCAAGACCAAACACTTTGTTGCTGCGTCTTCTTCTTTTGCTGGGGAGGAGATATTTTCCAGCCAGATTCGTCAGTCTTCCTTCAGTATTATAATCAATGTATACCCACTATATAATATGTATATTTTAAAGAGAAGATGAAAGACGGAGAAAATAAGTCATTTATATATATTGTGTAATCGATGTATAATCACTATATAATATGTATATACCACTGTATAATTACTGTATTATATGTATATAATCAGTGAATAATCATTGTATAATATGTATATAATCACTTTATAGTATCTGTGTGTATACATTATTTATTGATTAAAGATTGATTTATATAATTGAAAAAGAAGTTGTGTTTAATTGTACTTTTTGGAAAGGAAAGAAGAGAGCGTTTTGTTTGGAGTTAAGTTGGAAAACAGGTTGTAAGTTGTTTTTTAAATTAGAAATTTTCTTGATCAAACACTAATTTTTGTAATTAATAATTCTCATAGCCAAATGGGTGCTTAATATTGATGATATTGTTAAGACACACAATGTAATTGCTATTTTAAGGATTTTATGGATAACCGAGAAAAATGAACAATGAGGTATGCAAGATAGAAGCCAAAGGTATATAAAATTTGGAAGTGAAAATTGATTGCTTATTTGTTCTTAAGCTTATTTACGAGGAGGATATAGTGTGACTTTCGTGTTGTGTTAGTATATTTAAAGTTTAGTGACTTTTGTTTCAAGAAAGATAAGTGTTAATGCTTGGAGTTTTTACAGGGCAGAGAAGCAATAGAAACCATACTAATCCTGCCGAAGTCCAATTCAGAGGAAGATATTGTACATCTGAGTTGCAGAAATGTGAGGTAAGACTGCGTACAACAGATCCTTATGGTCCGGCTCTTCCCCGGACCCCGCACATAGCGGGAGTTTAGTGCACCGAGCTGCCTTTTTTTTTTATACTATACACCTGAGCAATGAAGTCTTCAAGCATATGAAGCGACTAAGAATACTTAGATTATGGTCTCACAACCCGATTAATTTTCTTCCTAACAGCTTATTCTGGTTAGATTGGTCATATTATCCTTCACCATTGTTGCCAAAAAATTTTGAACCATCAAAGCTGGTGGTACTTTTTATGTGCGACAGTTATGTGGTTAACCTCTGGAAGCGTTCAAAGGTATGATTTTGACTCAATACTATTTTTTCCGCATTGTCTTTGAGGCCTCTGCAAATATATAGTTTAGGCCATATTTTCATCTATGATATAAGGTACAAAAATTGTAACCGTCTAACCATACATACAAAAGACATGAATTTAATGCGATAATTCCATTTCTTGTTCAAAACAGCATTTAAACAGGTTGATTGTTCTTGATTTGAGTGGCTCCCGAAAATTAAAACAAATTTCAGACCTTTCGGAGTCTCCAAATTTGGAGGTGCTAATCCTAAGTGAATGTATTCAACTGGTAGAGGTCCACCCATCTGTTGGAGCCCTCAAAAAGCTTATTGTTTTAGATGTGGAAGGTGGTGAATAACTTAAAAAGCTTCCCACTAAGTTACAGTCGGGGGTTGAAATTCTAAATTTTTTTGGTTGTCGGAGTTTGAGAAAATTTTCAGAAATTCAGCAGAATGTGAAATGCTTAACAGAATTCAAGCAGCCTACATACCTGAGCAATCCGGAAACAACATCTCTACCCCTACAAAGCTATAGGTAAGGTCTGTACATCCTACCTTTCCTGGACCCCACCTTGTGGGACCACACTGGGTTGTTGTTGTTGTATCTGCAATGTTTAAAACTGATTATTACTATATTGGATTATGATGATTTTTGTCTCCCATATTTCAAATGATGATATACTAAATTGTGTTTGACAGTGAAAATTTGATCTTCAGGGTGTTTTTGACATTTTTCAGAATGTTTTAGTCGGAGCCTAATGCGGGTACTATTTTCCATCAAGAAAGGGTCATTAGACTTATTGAATTAACTTCTCGTTGATTTATTCTTTCATCGAGATTTAATCTAAACTGCGATGGTATTTTCTTGTTCCTGAATGCCTATATATATCATCGTTTTAGGTTTATGCTCTACTCCATGTAAAGATCCTCCCCATTTGGATTTGACTCCGGATGGGAAGCAAAATATGTTTTCTTGAATATAAGTCATTTTCTGGCAATCGAACATTAACAAATTATTTTCCATTAAAAGGGGAAACTTTGCTTACTTTTTCTTCGTTAGTCCATTTGAAACTGTTTCTAAATTTTATAGTGGTGAAACAAAGTTTTTTCCAAAGACATTTTTCTTTATACCAAACACATCCTCAATATTATTCTCTGTTAATTTGCGTGTAATAGTTAGCATATGTTTATTGCAGCTTCGAATTGTTCTTGAATGTGAATTTGGAAATTCCAAATGGGTGAGATAGATGATACTGTGAAGGAGAAGAGAGTAGTTTTTGTGACGGCTGGAACAACTTGTTTTGATGCTCTTGTAAGAGCAGTGGATACTCTGGAAGTTAAGAATGAATTGTTCAAGAAAGGTTACACTGATATTCTGATTCAAATGGGACGAGGATCGTACATTCTCACAAAGGTAATTTCACATCTCTCTTGATATTTGTTATTTCTGTAAACACGTTTGTAGTAAAAGTTTCAGCTTTTCAGTTTCTTACTATAGTTGTGAATCCAACTATAGCTTTTCAGCATCACTTGTTATCAGCCACTCAGGTAGTTCATCACCTTGGTACTTTCATCTGTCATTTGTTTTCAGTTATTGTTCTTCTTCACTTTTCTTCCTCTACTCCGCTCTCTACCCGGATCAGAGCAGTTAGCCTTTTGGATATCATATCATTGTTGGATAAATGCCTATATGTTTTCTCTGACTAGGGAAATTAACCCATAGATCTAGATAATAGTTGTATGATAGCAGAAAAAAGAGTGAATAGGTTAAACCCCTCTAAACTATCACCGTTTTGCGAGTTTCATACCTAAACTATTGGATGTTCACAAAACCCCCCGGAACTACCATGCACTCGTGTTGAAATACCCCTAGAAGAATATGACATGCTACGTGAACATCATGATCCAAAAGCACCTCCAAAGAATTCCAAGTGGTAGTACATGTGGAATTTTTTTGAGTAAATAGGTCAAAAACTCCTCTAAAGTATCATTATTTTGCGAGTTTCATACTTAAACTATTGAGTGTGGACTCATTTTTAAGACTTTTTTCATTTACACACGCCTCTCAACAAGTTATCCTAAACATTGGGTTCTTTTTAAACTAAAGGGAGTTATAGTCCAGGGGTTAACAAGGACACCCAATAATTTAGGTATGAAACTCGCAAAATGGTGATAGTTTTGTAGAATTTTAACCTATTCACTCCAGGGAAAAAAGGACGTGAATTGCAGATGCCAAAGCCCAAAGTTAGCTTCACTTCAAACATTTTCATACTGTTCCAATGGTCTCGATAAGTAACATAGAATCATCAGGGGAGTCAAGTTTCCAAGTATGGTGAAATGACGCTATTTTCTTTAAGACGTCTATTGCATGATGTGATTTAACGTCAACCTCTGAATCTGCTCCGTCCCCTGCTTGCAAATGTCGTCGGCTACTACTTACTAATGGCCTCAGAAGCAATATGGTTGGTGAGAAGTTCCTCACTTTGTTTCTGAGCAGAGGTGGAACCAGGAATTGAAGCATATTGGTTCGGAATTTTAGTTCTTTTGAGTTACTAAGTTCTAATTAATAATTTCTACATATTAAATGATTTTTTAAGTTAAAGTAGGGTTTCAACCAAAACTATTAAGTGCTGCCAAAACCTCTTCCTACATTGTAGCTCTGCCCTGGTTTTGAGGTGACTTGTTGCCAAGATAGGGGAATAACCGATATTTCTGGTCGTAATAGGACTTCAAAACGTGCACGTGCACGTGCACGCTTTGAGAAGTTTGATTTAAATCTAGTAGACGGTAGAAAATGGACTAAAAGGCTAAGTCTATGTACTCACACATTTGAAGTGTTTGCAGGTTCCGGGAGCATATTTGAGACATTACAGCTGGGCAAATCGTTAATAGTGGTAGTCAATGAGGATCTAATGGACAATCATCAAAGCGAGCTTGCAGAAGTACTGGCTGAGATAAAGCATTTGTATTGTGCTCGTCCCCAAACGTTATATAAGACTATATAAGACTATGTATATCGGCTAGGAAAACTAAATAGTGATTCTGACCGGCCATTTCAGTAAAGATCCCCTCTATTTTAGCATCAGAGTTTGGTAATCAGATATTAATCAAGTTTAGGAGAACAATTTCAAAAGCTAAAAATGTAAAGCCAATTTGCAAGAGATAACTTATACCAAATGGGGGAGCTCATGGTATGGTATTTACTGCTTGGGAAACACTTAACTATGGTGCAAATTAACTCTGGTATTTTATAAGCGAAGAAAGGTAAAGGAGCAGACCATTATTCTCAAGTTTCGAACATTCGGTTGATCGTTAGCCCGAACGAATTTCTCGATTATCAAAAAATAAAACATGCACGAGTAGTCACTGTTTATATTAGATTCCGTCTATGGTAGATGCACGCTTGCTAGCCAATTAAGAAGATTATCAATTGTTAATCAAGGCCACATATTGACAAACAAAACTACTAGCTGCCCATACTACATGTGGAGCTACAATTATTATGCCTCCATCCAACTATACATATACTAGTAAGAAGTTATTTGGACCTGGTATTTACATCAATCTAATAAAAATATGGCATTTGTCTTTATATATACTCTTTTCACTAAAATATAGCTAACTAATACGTTTTATCACTTTAATTTATAACTTAATCATGTTTAATCAATATATTTTGACGTAAATATCAGATGCAAGTTAGTTTTACCTATGTGTGGGCAACCTAATGCTCTTTCTTTTTCAGATAATATGACAAATAAGATATATAATAGAAAAATATTTCTCCTTTCATTTATTATATGAAGACAAAATATGAACAGATAACTTAGTTTCATAATGGGCGAATATTGTGAAATAATAAAGCTGATTTTTTTTGGTACTACAAAAATTCTAGATTTTTAGGAAAGGTTCTAGAATGACCTATTAAGTATCTTGGATACTTAACTTAGAGATATGTCTAGAATCTCTAGATTGTCGTTAGAAATGTGTAGATGTTCTAGAGTCTTAGATATTTATAGAATAAGATAGAATTGTCTAGATTTTTTTAGGACCATGTCTAGAATCATCCCTACACAAGTATAAATAGGGGTGACCTTAGTTATTTATAATTGAACCCCCCAATTATAAGCTAAAGTGTCCCAAGAAGTGAGTAAGAAGTTCTCAAGAAGTGAGAGTAAGTAAGAACTTGGTGTATATTGTGGTCAAGTTATAGTGTTCAAGTCTTGGTGTAATTACTTTTACAATAATAAAGTAGTTACATTTTTCATGTGTTGTGTTGTCTAACAAGTGGTATCAGAGCCAGGTCGGTTCATACCAAAGAGTCGTTTGTTGAATTTCTTAGAGTGTTCGTGTGTGGTTCAGTACTACAGAACTTGTTGTCGAAATCAAGCTTTCTTGGTAAAAAAAAAAATTAGCCAAGACGCGATGGGTGAACTTCAAGTGGTCGGTGGAATCACGAAACTTAACAATCAGAATTACAGCACGTGGTCGATGCATATGGAGACATATCTCCAATGCCAAGACTTGTGGGAGATCGTTGGTGGCAATGAAGTCACATAACCAGAAGACGCAGCCGCTCTAAAGAAATGGAAGATTAGAGCTGGCAAAGTCATGTTTGCGATCGGACCACAGTTGAAGATGAAATGTTGGAGCACATCAGGCCGACTAAGACACCGAAGGAAGCGTGGAAACTTTCGCAACATTGTTCACCAAGAAGAATGATACGAGACTACAGCTTCTGGATAATGAGCTTTTCTCTATCAGACAACGCGACATGATGATCAACCAATACTTTTCCAAGGTAAAATCCCTTTGTCGCAAAATTTCTGCATTAGACTCTACTGCCGGCATGTCAGACGCTAGAATTAGAAGAATTATTATTCATGGATTAAGGCCAGAATATAGAAATTTTATTGCCGCAATACAAGGTCCTTCTCTTGTTGAATTAGAAAACCTTATAGCTGACCAAGAAGCGTTGGCTAAACAAATATCTAGAGTCTCATTAAAGAGTGACGAAGAAGCACTCTATAGCGGTGGTAAGAAAGGTCGATCCCGACCAAATACTAGTAGAAATTCTAGAAAACATGATGACAAGGATAATCATCATGGAAGCTCCCAAATAGGGGGAGCTCAAAAGAAAGACAACCAGGGTGGCCAGTCAAAGAATAACAATAAGTTTGATGGAAAATGCTATAACTGTGGGAAGAAGGGCCACATGGCTAAAAGTTGTTGGTTCAAGAAGGACACTGCAGAAAGCAATGCAGCCACGTTAAATGCAGGAAAAACAAGCAATGAAGAGTGGGACGCTGAAGCATCTTTTGTTGTGGAGAAAGAAGAATTAGCTCTGGCAATTACCTTTTCTGGAACGATCGATTACATCAGTGATTGGATAGTCGATTCTGGCTGCTCAAATCAAATTCAAAAGGAAGAGTTACCGGATTCCAAGGAAATAGAAGACAATTTGCAAAAGAAGATGGGGGAGCAAATTGTTGAAGTACATAAGTCCAGCAAAGGAAGATAAAGATCAAAGTGAGGAAGATAATACCGAGGATGAGGCAACACAGAATCCGTGGCAAATAGGTGTGCATTAAATAGTAGAAGACCGTAAACTAGAAGGAGTAAGCGCACAGCCTCGGAGATCGACAAGAGTTCGAAAGCCAAATCCCAAGTACGTCAATGCTACTATAGCTAAAGAAGAAAAGTTTAGAGAATCAGAGACATATGAAGAGGTGTCCCAGAACACCAAGTGGTTTGAAGCCATGAAAGAGGAGCTAAGAGAAATGGGTAGTGGGGAAACTCAACAACATGGAATTTGGCAAGGAGATGTTTCACGTGGTTCGAAAAGGCCAAGAGGAAATATTGTCATGCCAGTCCGTTACAAAGATGCAAATTTTGTCAATACGCATTCATGTTTTCGTGCAGGTCCAATTTCTGGCGGAAGACCTTCATCATTTGAAGAAGCAAGAGGAGTCAGGAAAATGCTATTGAGATCTCCACATTTGATAAAGCTGATTTTTTTGGTACTACAAAAATTCTATTTTTTTAGGAATTGTTCGAGAATGACCTATTGAAGTATCTTGGATGCTTAACTTAGAGATATGTCTAGAAGCTCTAGATTGTTGTTAGAAATGTGTAGATATTCTAAAGTCTTAGATATTTGTAGAATAAGATAGAACTATCTAGATCTTTTTAGGATCATGTCTAGAATCATTCCTACACAAGTATAAATAGGGGTGACCTTAGTTATTTGTAATTGAACTCCAATTATAAGCTAAAGTGTCCCAAGAAGTGAGAGCAAATAACAACTTGGTGTATATTGTGGTCAAGTTATAGTATTCAAGTCTTGGTGTAATTACTTTTATAATAATAAAGTAATTACATTTTTCACGTGTTGTGTTGTCTAACAAATATATAATAATTATTTACAATAGAAACAAACAGTTTCTTTTAAAAGAAACCAATCTACTGTCAAAATACTTCAGAAAAGAAAGCACTTAAAGAACCCATCCCACTGGCGTATTAAAATAGATTTAAACTCACCACAAAAAAACAAAAAAAAAAAACTGGATGATTTCTACTTATCGCGAAGTGGTCGGGCATCAAGTTATTAAAAAAATTATAGTATATATTAACAATGTAAAATACTATGTATAATTTAATTTGTGATAAAAACCAATTCTAGTTTAGTACTCCCGCCACCAACCAGGAACGGAAGAACAAAGTTTTTATTAGTGATTTTAAAATTTTCTATTTAGTCATCAGTCCATTAGTTTCTTTGCTCCGATCCTGTTTTTCTTTTCTATTTTCTTACAATAATTCGACCTAATGGAGTACTATTTACTTGTAATTACGGTATAATTAATCTGTATGAATAAATATTCTTTTACATAGTCATTGATGCATTAAAGATCCTTGTGGTCCGGCCCTTTTCCAGATCCCGCGCATAGCGGGAGCTTAGTGCACCGAGCTGCTCTTATGCATTAAAGTTAAACTTATTAGAAAGAGTTCAAGTTTTTATGCTACTGACGGTGTAAATCATCTGCAATAAGGTGGTAATTGTTTATAACAAACATGATCTGATAATCGAATTACAAGTTAACCGTTTAATATATATGGACATTATTGCCAATATATATAACTTTAAATAGGAAAAAGAAAACAAACAAATTAAACTTGCCATCCAATAATTGACTGAGACAACACATCTTGATCCAATCTTGCACCATTTCCTGCTGCTATTTTTACGTTTCATACTCATCATTTTTATTACTTATACTCAAACCATACTCATGAAATAAGCAATGCTGAATAATACTAACAATACCAAAACAAACAGCTTGCCAATTATTTCACTCCCTAGCTGGTGATCATTAATTTCAACTTTCCAAGGTACTCTTCTATATCACTTTCATGTTGTTCCAAAAGTAGTGAATTTTTGGAGGATACGACACAGGTGAGCGACAGTATTTTTAAAGAGTCCGAACAACATAGGTTCTAATGCATATTCATGGATTTTAAGCCATATACACATACATTACTGTAAAGATTTTTTACACTATCATTATAGTTTAACATGTTATAGTTACCATTTTTACTAAGAATACTTAGTAATTATCTTATAAACTGATCGATATAATGGTCAAAAACACATGTGAAGTATCACTTTTTTCCGAATTTCTCATCCGAACTATAGTATTAGGTGTTTGTGTTTCCTACCTAAACTATCACCAACTATATATTTATCAAAACACACCTCGAAGCTGACTAGACCAAGTGCTTGAATAAAATCGCCAAAAGGCGCGTGACAACTTAATTTGCCAATAAAATTTTGTTCACATGGCAGTTGACTCATTAATTTCGAGGTGTGTTTTGATAAATAACTGGTGATAGTTTAGGTAGGAAACACAAATAACTGATAGTTCAATTAGGAAACTCGCAAAAAAGTGACACTTCAGGTGTTTTTGACGTTATATTTTAATTCAATTAATTTCTTTAATTATCCGCGTGGAGTGCCATTTGACACCATTTTTAAACAAAAAAAGAGAGTGTATACCACGCACCATTAGATACTAGTCGATGTGAGTTTTGATAAATAGTTGGTGATAGTTCAGGTAGCTAGAAAGTCGTAAAAAAGTGATACTTCAGGAGTGTTTTTGACCATTATCTCAAAATAAAAACATATGTAATCTTACACAGATGCAGCTATCTGATTCTAATTACTGCAATATTGGTTCTTTCTGGATGCAGTGAATCATTAGTCGGTGTTATTGAAATCTTATAAATATTTTTTACACCGTCAGTGACACAGTAAATGCTTTTCTATTCTTTAATTAACTGATTCGTGTATCAGATTCTATTAATATGCCTGATAAGGCATGAGATCTAGTATCATAATTAGCGTTTCCTCATAAGAACATCCACAAATTTGATCATTTATGCTTCGTCAACAGACATAGATATATGTTCACCTAAGCATATATTCGGATTTTTTTCCTTCTTTAGCATAATTTGCCTTCCAAGGTTCTGCTTCTAATTACTATATTGGTTCTTTCTGGATGCAGTGAATCATTAATTGGTGTTTTTAAAATATTGTTACTTGAGAGGTGTCAATGTTGCTTCATTTCTTCTTCTCGTTGTCCGTCTTTTTAACATTGATAGACAACGGGGATGCTGGTATAACCAGTTCATTTATTCGTAACGAGTGGCCATCTGTCGATATCCCTCTTGAAAATGAAGTATTTGCAGTTCCTAAGGGTTATAATGCTCCACAGCAAGTAAGTTACTATACCTTTTTTCAGTTGATCTTTCATGAGAAATTAAAATATCTGTGAGGCAGTGTGTTTTCGTGTAACCTCTTCGTGAACTTGACATAATTTGATTCAAGAAACGCAATTTATATAACTTAGTCAACTTGATTTTCCTTCTCTTGGTTTAGAATGGAACAAAAATAGTAGTGGTGTAGATAATATTTGATCTTGAGATTGCGAAGTAGTGGATGATCAATGTTGTCACGGCATAGACCCAGCTTCCAAGATATTGTCCATTTTGGCCCGACCTCTACCGGCAATCTCAAGGCTTTTGGGCCTTTCAGTTTTGTCTCCTTAGGCTTTTAACCCAAAAGGCGCTTCAACAGTTGAATCCTAAACTCGCCCTTATATGGCCTAACTTTCCCCTCCCATTTCGATATGAAATTTGCCTAATGCAAGTTTCACAGTGAACCCCCCTTTCGAGTTCAATTTTACAACTGTGTAAAAGTTGAGAAATTAGGTGACGATAAATACATTGTAATATCGACTATACTCATAATCTTGGAGTGCAATGTTCTGGTTCTGCTCATTTGATCGACGATAACGAGAAGCTAGATTTACACAATTGCTTTGTGACTACTGAAGATAACTGTAGTTTTTTCATGCTAAAGTCAACTTCATTCTACTATAGGTGCATATAACACAGGGTGATTATGAAGGGAAGGCTGTACTAATCTCATGGGTCACGCCTGATAAACCGGGGCCTAGTCAAGTACGTTACGGATTATCTGAAGGAAAATATGAGTTTACAGTTGAGGGATCATTCACAAACTACACATTTTACAACTACAAGTCTGGATATATACACAAGTGCTTTCTTGATGGCCTTCAGGTAATTAAACTCCTCGGTTTTATAGTTTTGGAAGAGGAAAGAATCGCCATTTCATCTCTTCGTTTAAGTGTTTTACATAATGCAACTGTATTTGCACAAAGCTTATAGTTGAGTTTTCTCATACACCTCCAACAAACAAAAGTGCTGCACAATCTGCTGTTGGGAGGAAGATAGCAGTTCTTGTTGTAATGTAAAGTTGATAGCTTGGTCACTTTTCTTAGTTTCTTTGAACTTTTCTTGTGTAAATGTAGGAGATAAAGTTGACTTGTCACGAAGATTAAGAACGTCAAGTTTACTAATGTTTTGAAATTGTAGTGTTTAAAGAAAGTTAGTAACTTTAATATAAACTTGGATTGGTTGCAAAAACATCATGGCTTCAATAAGTCCTGTGTGAAGCTTTAGTTTTTATTACCGGCCAGAGCTCCTAGCTCTTTTGATTCTGTTTTATCTCAGTCAAAGTCCACACCTCAATTAATTCATTCTTTTCCCTAATATCTCGTTGTTCGTGATTTTAAATTCTTAAACACCAGAAGAGTGTGTAATGATTATTCCCATCTATCGCATCACAAGCACGGGGTAATTAGGGGGTACTAGGAAGAAGGTAGAAATTTTGGGATAGTAATAGTAGCAATATACTATCATGATAGTGTTATTCCATATATGTCTTAATGGTATCTTCCATCTTCTATCTAGTTGACCAATTATTTTTTACGTCTTTTTAGTATGACACAAAGTATTACTATGAAATTGGAAACGGCGATTCTGCTCGGAATTTTTGGTTCGAAACTCCTCCAAAGGTTGATCCAGATGCTTCATACAAATTTGGCATCATAGGTGAGTAGTTAATATTTCATTACCCATTTTCCTGAATTATACTTTACCACATAACGATTGTCCCGGATCCCGCGCATAGCTGGAGCTTAGTGCACCGGGCTGTCCTTTACCACATAATGACGATTGTGCACGTCTGAATTCATAGAGAAGTGAAAATGTATCCCAAATTCGGGTATTTTGCCATTATTGGTAGTTCAATATATCATTTTAACATCATGGTGACGGGATTCTTATTTAGTGTTCGTACATTGTTCTTTGCAGGTGATCTTGGACAAACATATAATTCTCTCTCGACTCTTCAGCATTACATGAATAGTGGAGCCAAGAGTGTCTTATTTGTGGGAGATCTCTCTTATGCGGACAGATATAAGTACCATGATGTTGGAGTCCGTTGGGATTCATGGGGCCGCTTTGTTGAACCAAGTGCAGCATATCAACCGTGGATGTGGTCCGCCGGGAACCACGAGATAGAATATATGCCATATATGGTAAAGTTCTTTAACACAGCTCAAGTTCATATGTTTAACACAGTGTTGTTTCCTGCTATATGCAGAATTATGGCGATATTTTAAAAAATTGACTGTTTATCTTAATACGTACAGGGTGAAGTTACTATGTTCAAGTCATATCTGTACAGATATCCTACACCTTATAAAGCTTCAAACAGCACTAGCCCGCTTTGGTATTCCATCAGGAGGGCATCTGCTCACATAATTGTGCTATCAACCTATTCCCCTTTCGGTAATTTATTCGTTCCCATTTCATTGTCTTGATTCTTGTTTGCTTCTCTGGTTAGCTACTTTGACCTGCCAATGGAAATACTTGTTGAGAATATAATTAAGTAAATAAAGACGTGCTCTTTGCTTAAGTTTTTAGATGAGATGATTACACACTTCAACATAATGTCAGAGCAGACAGAGGTCATATGATTGAGTCTCACCACCACCTATTATCAAAAATAAATTTCACGTGCATGATCCACACAAAAAAAAATGGAATCAGACCTGCACGTGAGGGAGCGTGTTGAGAATATAGCTTAAGCTTTTAGATGAGACGGTCGCGCACTTCAACAATAATGATTTTATGAATTTCGTCAAGTGCTAACCTCTTCAAGTTTAAAATAGTAATCTTTCTTGACTATTTTAAACGCAATGCAACTATTTTTAGGCATATGGAGAATGGTTTCTAGTTCTTTTTTTATCTATGATAGTAAGCATCATTTCCCTATGGTATTTCACGTTTTATCGGCTAGCAACTTAGTCTCTGTGTCTCTTATGATGCAGTTAAGTATACACCACAATGGAAGTGGCTGAGAGAGGAATGGAAAAACATAGACAGAGAGAAAACTCCTTGGCTTATAGTTCTTATTCATGTTCCTATCTACAATAGTAATGTAGCTCATTTCATGGAGGGAGAAAGTATGAGATCCGTCTTCGAAGGATGGTTTATTGAACACAAAGTTGATGTGATCTTTGCCGGACATGTCCACGCCTACGAACGATCAGTAAGTCGCTTCATTTCATAGAACTTAGTTTGACAAAAATGAGTTTCACTTTCACTTCTATCTTGATTTAGTTGATATTCAACTTTTCTGCCTTGTGATAATTATGTTGTTGAGACTTGGAAAAAATCTGTTTTTCAGTATCGCGTATCAAATACACACTATAACATCTCGAGTGGTGATCCTTATCCAGTACTGGATAAAGCAGCTCCTGTTTACATAACTGTTGGTGATGGAGGAAATCAAGAAGGTCTTGCTTCAAGGTAAGTTACATAGATGGTATTGTTGAGAATATAATCAAATATTAAAAGTGTGTTCTATCTAACAGCTTAAGCTTTTAGATCAGATGGTCACACGTTTCAATATGGTATCAAAGCAGGCCAAAGGTCCTGGGATCGAACCTCACCGCCACCTATTATCAAAAAAAGATTTCCACGTGCTTGTACCATGAAAAAAAATCAGGTCAGCACGAGAGGGGGTGTTGAGAATATAATCAAATATTAAAAGTGTGTTCTATCTAACAGCTTAAGCTTTTAGATCAGATGGTCACACGTTTCAATAGGTATTGCAGAGCATTGCTAGTCGATGACATTACAATGCGCTTGTTAGATTGATAAACCAGATTCATCTCAACTACATGAATTTACTTTATCCATGTTTTAGAAAATTAATGAAAGAATGCATGACGGTTTTATACATGTATATAAGAAATGAAAAAGTCTAGAATTATAATTTGATACATTTACTAGATTAGGTAAATGTTAGAAGAATACCTACAGACACGTACGTACTATAACTATATTTTTTAAGCCTGGGCTACCCTTTTTTACTCTTGTTTGAATTATGTACTCCACCTAATATAAAAGCTTGAGCTATGAAAAAATTGTGCCGGAACTATATGTTTATGCTGTGTTTCCGACTACTTTCAACTTCTTAAATTTCTCCGGAACTATATGTTCATTCGTTTATTTCTGCAGATTTAGAGATCCTCAACCAGATTATTCTGCTTTCCGCGAAGCCAGTTTTGGACATTCTACGCTAGATATTAAGAATAGAACACATGCATTCTACCATTGGAATAGAAACGACGATGGAAAGAAAGTTAAAATCGACTCATTTGTGTTACACAATCAATACTGGTCAGTATAATCTCTTCCTAGCTTTGTAGAATATCTTTCATGTCTTTCACATTTACTCTTTTTTTGGATGTTTCATTAAGTTTGAATAGATTGTAGTTTAACAGATTGTTTCACTTACACATTTCTCAAATTCTTCTACTGTATTCTTCAGTCTTGAAACAAATTTAACTCTGAAACGAAAACAATATTATGCTCAATTTGTTTGTGTGGAAAACTAACAACGTGGATGTTAAACGAAGCAATATACATGTGATATACACTGAATATACATCAGTGTATATCACATATATATCACTGATGTAAGCAGTGCAGCAGCTGGGCCACCAGACAGTGCAGCCCAACAGTGGGCTCTCAGCAATGCTCAGCCCATTCTCGGCCAGCCACTGTAATGCAATGCCCAGCCCATTCTCGGCCAGCCACTGTAATGCAATGCCCAGCAGTGGGCTCAGCCCATCTCGGCCAAAATAAGTACAAAACAATATTGTATATATGGTATATATATTTGTAGTATATTGTAAGGAAAAGGATACCTTAATTAGTGTTATACACTTACCATAATTGTATAGTTAGAATTATGGTAGAATAAGGATTTAGAAGTAGAATAGGAAAAGGATTTCCCTATTATGGAAATATGTAACTTGTATATATAGCCTTTCAATTAATGAAAATAATCAAGGGGATTATTTCTTTCATGGTATCAAGAGACTAGGTCTACACAAAAGTTTTTCTCTCAACTTTTCTTGTGGCCGAGAACCCCCCCCCCCCCTCAGGTTTTCTCTCTAAAAATTTTGTCTTCCGCACTCAAAAAAACCTCTCTTAAATTTAACCTCCTTCCTTGTTCTTTCAAATATGTCTAAGAACAATTTTCACCCTGCCCTCACGGTTTCCAATATCAAGCTCGGTGTCTCTATTGTCCTTGAGATGGAAAACGTTCAATATGCAACGTGGGCGGAGTTGTTTAAACTTCACGCTATCTCTTATCAAGTTCTTCATCACATAATTCCTCCCGCTAGACCCCTTCTGCGGAGGATCCCGAGGTATGGATTACACTTGATGCTACCGATTCTTCGGTGGATATACGCCACTATTTCGGTGGACCTTCTACGACGATTATGGAGCCCGATACCACGGCTATGGCTGCATGGAATAGATTGCGTGACATATTCCAAGACAACCAACATTCTCGTATCGTCACACTCGAGCAGGAATTCTCTCTCGTTCGAATGGACGTATTTCCGAACGTTTTTGCATATTGCAAGAAACTAAAGGAATTGGCGGATCAACTCCGTAATGTTGGCGCACTGGTGACAAATAATAGTCTAGTTCTACAGTTGGTTGCCGGGCTTTCGGAGGCCTATAATGGTGTTGGAACTCTCCTTCGCCAAAGCAACCCTCTTCCCGACTTTCATCAAGCCCGCTCCATGCTGACGTTGGAAGAAGCCGGTTTGGCTAAAAAGGCGGCTACCGGAGCAAGCCCAGTTGTCATGGTGGCATCCTCTCCTAGTTCTTCGGGTTTTGTTAATAATTCGGGCCAAAACCATAATAATGGTGGCGGCAAGAATAATCGCAAAAATAACAAAAACCGCGGGGGCAAACGAGGTGGTTCTGGTGGCGGTTCCGGTGAGCAACAAGCAGGCGGTGGGTCCCATTCAGTCTGATGGGCCACCACCACCGTGGGCGGCGGTGGGGCCATTGGCAGTGGAACCCGCACCCTCCAAACCCACGTTTCCGGCGATGGGGCAGCCAACGATCCAGCCCAACGCCCGGTGGCGCCCATCGCGGCGATGGCCCAACAAAGATGTATCCAAAGACCTACGACCCAAAGAAGATCACGGAATGGCGCCCTTGGGCCCCGTCCTCCGCAAGCCCATCATGCGGCGAGCCCCACTCGGACCGATATCGAGGCCGCGATGCACACGTTGGGATTGTCCCAACCGGACCCAAATTGGCACATGGACAGGGCCACTACTCACATGACTTAGAATCATGTACTCTCTCATCTTATTCAATTTGAACACCCCTGGGAGATAATTGTTGGTAATGGCGCTTTATTCCAATTCTAGGGTATGGTCGAAAAACATTATCTCCTCCTAATCCACCACTCCTCTTGAAAAATACTTTACATGCTCCTAAATTGATTAAAAATTTAGTATGCATCCGAAAATTCACAAATGACAATTACATTTACATTGAATTTGATCCTTTCGGTTTCTCTGTGAAGGATTTCAAGGCGGGAGTCATCTCATGAGGTGTGATAGTAGGGGGATCTGTATCCTATCATGCCGGTTTTGATCCATCGAGTCGGCCTTGCCATTGACTTTTGACCATCTCTCCTTCCATGTGGCATGCTCGTGCAGGTCATCAGGGATCTTCTATTTTATCAGCTTTAAATAAAAATAACTTTATTTCTTGTAAGGGTACAAGTCGTACTCCAATTTGTCAGTCTTGTTCATTAGGAAAAATTGTTAAGTTGCCATTTGTAGACTCCAATTCCCATACTTCTATGTCATTTGACATTATTCATAGCGACTTATGGACATCTCCTGTTCTTAGTTCAATGGGTCATCGATATTATGTTCTCTTTTTAGATGATTATTCTAGATTTTTGTGGACGTTTCCAATTGCGAATAAATCACAAGTGTTTTCCGTCTTCATAAAATTTAGAGCGTTCATTCGTACTCAATTCGAAAGAGAAATAAAAAATATTCAATGTGATAATGGGAAAGAGTATGACAATAGGGAGTTTCGAGATTTTTGTGCTACTCATGGGATAAATTTTTGTTTTTCATGTCCTCACACATCTTCACAAAATGGGAAAGCCGAACGCAAAATTCGTTCCATAAATAACATTGTCCGAACTCTCCTAATACATGCCTCCATACCTCCATATTTTTGGCATCATGCTCTACAAATGGCCACTTACCTACTGAACATAATTCCGTCTAAAGGTCTGACATACTCTTCCCCCCTCAAAGTCCTATATAATAAGAACCCTTCTTATTCTCACCTTTGATTTTTGGGTGCTTGTGTTATCCGATTATTCCCATCCACCACAATTAACAAATTTCAGGGCTCGGTCTACCCAGTGTGTGTTTTTGGGTTATCCGTCGAATCATCGTGGTTATAAGTGTTTTGATTTATCCTCCAAGAAAATCATAATCAATCGCCATGTCATTTTTGATGAAACTCAATTCCCATTTACGAAAGTTCATACTCCGAACCTAAGTCATATAATTTTTGGATGACCAAATATCCCGTATATTATTCGGAATTTTTCAGACATCTCCCGTACCTAAAATCCTCCAGGGTCCATCGCCCATTGGACCAACAAGATCGCCACACTCACAGAATCCCCATCGAACAGTTCCAAAGAATCGGCTGCCCCCACCTCTGAACCGCTCCAGATCTGAGTCTAGTTTTTACCGTGTTGGGCCAAGAGCCCACCGTGGCCGCCACCCGTCCCGAGCCCGTAAAATTCCTAAAATTCCATCAATTCTTCCTCGAGTCATAGACCGGTCACTCGTAGTCGGGCCGGGTATTTTACACCTAAAAGACATTTTAATTTACATTCGATGTCTCTAAATCCCGCTTGCCCGCAATCTCGTGTCCGCATTAAATGACCCTAATTGGAAAATTGCTATGACTGATGAATATAATGCTCTTATTGATAATAAGACGTGGGAGTTGGTGCCCCGTCCATATGGTATTAATATTATCAGGTCTATGTGGATTTTTGCTCATAAGGAGAATTCAGATGGGTCATTTTCTCGACATAAGGCGCGACTTGTTGGTGATGGTAAGACTCAGCAGGTTGGTATTGATTGTGGTGAGACATTTAGTCCGGTGGTCAAATCGGCTACCATTCGCACTGTGCTTAGCCTGGCTCTTTCAAAAACTTGGCCAATCCATCAGTTGGATGTCAAGAATGCTTTTCTACATGGTGATCTCAAAGAAACAGTCTATATGCATCAGCCGTTGGGTTTCAGGGATCCCAACCGCCCTCATCATGTCTGTTTGTTGAAGAAATCACTATATGGGCTTAAGCGATCCACGCGTGCCTGGTATACACGATTTCTTGATTTTGTTTCGACTATTGGGTTCACTCACGGCAGTCGGAGATAATTCTTTGTTCATCTACCGCCGTGGTTCGTCATTGGCCTATATTACATTGTATGTGGATGATATCATCTTGTTGCCTCCTCCGATACTTTGCGCTTGATCTATCATGGCCATGCTCGATTACGAATTTGCTATGAAGGACTTAGGGCGTTGAGTTATTTTGGGGATTGCCGTCGGCGTCATTCAGGTGGCTTGTTTACGTCTCAGCGGAAGTATCTTCTTTGAGATCATCGAGAGGTCGGGATGTCATCTGTAAGTCCACTTCCACACCGGTTGATGCAAACCCAAAGTCGAGTGCCGCAAAGGTGCACCATACGAGGACCCGACCCGCTATCGCAGCTCTTGCGAGGGCCCTCCAAAGATCTTACCTTTACCGGTCGGATATTACATATGCGGTTCAGCGGTGTGTTTATTCATGCATGATCCTGTGGTTGAGCACATGAATGCAATTAAACGCATCATTCGGTATATTCAGGGGACACTTTGGACTATGGGTTGCACTTGTATCCTTCGTCTACATCCACACTTGTCTCTTACACGGATCTTTGATTGGGGTGGTTGTCCGGAGCACCAGGACGGTCGACTTAGCTCTTGTATGTTCCTTGGCAACAACTTGGTCTCATGGTCGGCAAAGCGTCAAGCAACTCTGTCACGCTCGGTGCGAGCGAGAATATCGAGGGTCGCAAATGTGGTCTCCGAGTCATGTTGGCTACGTAATTTGCTTTTGGAGCTTCATTGTCCCATTCGAAGGCAACCTTGGTATATTGCGATAACATTAGTGCCATCTACCTTTCAGGGTAACCCGATTCAACACCAGCGCACCAAGCATATCGAAATGGACATTCACTTTGTCCGTGAAAAGGTTGCAAAGGTCAAGTTCGCGTATGCCATGTCCCGTCTCGTTATCAAATTGCGACATCTTTACAAAGGGTCTACCAATGGTTCTCTTTGAAGATTTTAGGGACGATCTCGGCGTTCAAAACCGCCCGTTATGGCTGCGGGGGTGTGTTAAGCGAAGCAATATACATGTGATATACATGAATAGACATCGGTGTATATCACATATATATCAACGATGTAGCGGTTGGCGGTGAGCCACCAGGCAGTCTGACCCAACGGTGGGCTCTCGGCAATGCTCGGCCCATTCTCGGCGACCAGTAATGCAATGCCCGGCCCATTCTCGGCGACCAACATTTGTAATGCAATGCCCAAAGATGGGCTCGACCCATCTCGGCCAAAATAAGTACAAAACAATATTGTATATATGGTATATATATTTGTAGTATATTGTAAGGAAAAGGATACCTTAATTAGTGTTATACACTTACCATAATTGTATAGTTAGAATTATGGTAGAATAAGGATTTAGAAGTAGAATAGGAAAAGGATTTCCCTATTATGGAAATATGTAACTTGTATATATAGCCTTTCATTTAATGAAAATAATCAAGGGGATTATTTCTTTCAGTGGATTTAACTTATATTCACTAGCGGTATAAAGAATTTTTACACCATCAGTGTATTTTAACCTGTTGTAGCAGATAATCTGTCTTACATCTAAGAACTAATTCCACTCATTATGGATGTTATCTCTTAGATGACTCAATAGTGACAGTGTGAAACTTTTTTATACTATCAGTGTATAGAAGTTAAACTCATACGATTTATGGTTATGCAGGGGACAGAATTATCAACGGAGAAAGTTCAACAAAAATCGTCTCCATTCAGTCATATTAAACAGGGCTTCAACTGCACAACTGTAAAAACATATTTCTGCAGTATACTCTCAACTTGGCAGCAATTTTATGGCCATAGACAGTCAATATTTAGTTTCCTAACTAAATCTTGATCATTCAAAATAAGAATTTGGGCTGTTCACTGCATCATTTCAGTTCGGAAGAATTATATTCTAATATATATTTCTATCGTTGCCTAATTCACGGCGAATTTACTTCATTTATTTGTTATTTGAGTTGATGGTTAGAAACACATGAACTATCTCTTTTTTTGCGAGTTTCCTTTTCCTACCTGAAGTATCACCATTTATGTATTAAAACACACCTCGAAACTGATTAAGTCAATTATCAGTTGTTCCATTTTCCTACCTGAACCATCTACTCAACTAGGTGTGTTTTAATATACATGATAGTTCAGGTAGTAAAAGGGACAACTGATAGTTTGGGTGTGAAACTAAAAAAAAATGATAATTCAGGTGTGTCTTTGACCATTATCTCTTTATTATTTGCACGTAGAATGTTAGCCTACAATGAATTTAAATTGAGAAAAATGAGAATTCATACAAGCGACCTCAACTTGTTTGAAACTGAGGCATAGTTATTACTTATTATTTTGCGGGATGAATGTATCTTCATAATATTTCAAGGCTTGATTGACAATTTAATTAGCTAGTGGATTTTATAATTTTCTGTTTTTTTCAAAAATAAAAAATCTTATCCAAAACACAACCGGTTTTGAAGAATAGTACTCCAATTATACAAGTTAATCCCAAAAACCTTATTTTTTCTGTCCTTTTTCATTTAAATTCTTTTATTGGAACGAATAGTGAAAAAGGGAATCTTAGTTTAAACAAAAACATATCTATATAAAAAAAAACATAAAAAACATTCTACAATGTTGCTGACCTCATGATTCTCAACCACTTCATAAACCACTAGGCCACAACCTTAGGTGCGATATATAATAAGCTTTCAATGAACAAAAAGTAAAATAGGGAAAGGAATGTTGTTAAGCAACCTATCCCAAACTTTATCATGCTAGAAAATGTAAGTTTAGAAAGATTATAACTTTCCAAAAAAGCAAACTGTCATATAGCCAAAAATAAAAAGTACAGGTACTAGCAGTACATAATAACTATCTATATATCCTACTTGAAAAATCACTCCTTTTTATTCTTGTCCAGCTTCAACTTCAGTTTCTCTTTAAAAGTTTCACAGCTCTACAATATCTCTCTTCTGCTGCGACTAAATAATGTACAGAAAATATTCGATTATATATTGTCGTTCCCAATCAATTAGGGAATCAAAGAAACTTTACTCCCTGTACAAAACTCCAAGAATATAAACTGAAGTTTGATGTTCATCATTGGTAGTCCCTGTATAGTGGCTGTGGGTTCCATTTGAGATGCAAGTTCACTTTCCCTGATTTAGCCTCCGCTAGTTCGAAGGTTTCTTTATATTCGCCTTCCATTAGAACCCTTGTTAAAGTCACTATGCATTTTCCCATGAAATCCTGTACCAACAGAAGAAGTCGGAAAAATTGGAAATGAATCAATACAATAGTCAAGAAATACGAAACAAGCATACTCTCCAAAATTTAAGTATACTTGCAGACACGTCGTTTCATAAGAATAAAAGAAAAGGAAAGAGCCATTCAGAAACATCATCTTGCATCTTGATTTGTTAGCTTGGTTCTTTATACATTCCTATATCGAACTCTTTTTGCAGTTATATTTACCGCAACCTTAAAGCTTCAAAAAAGTCTACACAATTCTAACTAATACTCCCTCAGTTCCAATTTATCTGACGTAGTTTGACTCAACACGAAGTTTACAAAAGAAAGAAAGACTTTTGAAACTTGTGATCTCAAACATGCCATTACATTTCTATGGCTTTAAAATTTTCCAAGGGAAAAATGAAAAGTTTTAAGGTTAAAACGTGTCATTCTTTTAAGAATGGACTCGTACGAAAATAGTGCACATAAACTTGAGCGGATGGAGTAACTAGTTATCAAACGACCCATCGGAACAATAAATGAAAGAGAACTCAAAAGAAACATGGTCGATTTTACCAATTCAAAATTTTTAAAAAACGCTCACATAATGAGTTACTTCAGCTAAAGAAAACATCATATCAGCAAAGTTGGTATCTAGAAAGATACTAAAGATGATAAGCAAGCCCGTAATTATATTTTGCACAAGGACAAGCATATGGAACTTATTAAAGAACAGATACTCTTACCTTTCCAAATGTGTCATGGTCCCACACTTCAAGAATTAGCATATCATGTAATCCATCCTCAACAACAAAGTCAAAAGTCTGATTCCAGACTGGATTTAGACTTTCATTTACGACCTAAGGGAAACAGATAATCAGCATTATATTATATTTTTGGCAAGTTATAATCAGCATTATATCTAGTTTTTTTATTTTTGATGACCGTGGTGTCCGGGCCAGCTTGCGCACACCCCGACTAACTCCACGGAATACCTGCCACCTCACCAACAACGAGTACCAGGTAACTGTCCACTAAGGCAAGGACAGATGGGAAGAAATTACTTAGTATTTTTGTCTGTGCTGGAATTTGAACCCGAGACCTCATGGTTCTCAACCCACTTCATTGAACACTAGGCCACACACTTGAGTGCAACATTATATCTAGTTATGAATGAAGAGTATCAAGACAAGTTACCTTAAACAAGGATAACTAACATTAGATGAGCTCATATGTTATGACATGGACAATGAAGATTCATACAACAGACTCTAACTTGCTTTGAATTGAGGTGTAGTTATTGTTAGTAACATTCGGCAATATATCTAGTTATGAATGAGGAGTATCAAAGCAAATTACTCTAAACAAGGATAATACAAACTTTCTGACCATTTAGCAGAGATCTAATCCAAGATTTGAACCTTACGAGTTCGAGTTTGGGTTTCTATTTTTTTGATAAGTTGTTCGAGTTAGGGAGTCTACCACAATTCATTTGACTTGCTGGGTTCAAAATCAATTATTTGCACAGATATGTATTTTTCAACATACACAGCGTCCGAGCCAAAGGTACTGTTAGAAATCATATCCAAAAATGAGGATCATGGTATACTGTTTCTTTTCCAACTTGCCAAAATAAGAAGGAATTTTTTTACTGAATTTACTGAGAAGTCAACAATTAAGTAGGTAAATGGCCATAGATTCCAAATATTTTCCACTTTATTTGGAACTTATGAACTTGGAGTTGAAGATGGAGATGTGTTATGGTACTATTTGTAAAGGAGAGAATAAAACACTTAATTTGGAATTTATTATGGAGTTGGAAAACAGGTATGGAGCATTTTTCCAATTTTGGAATCCAACTCCAAGTTGGATTTGAAAATATTATAACCAAACACTGATTTTGAAATAAAATGAAAAATTAATCCGGAGAAAAGTGAATAATTCTCATGGCCAGATGGCTATTAGTAAATACAAAGAAGAAAGGATACCCTGGTTTTGTTCTTGATTTGCGCTTTCTTCATAATCAGCACGACGTAGGGGTCAGCCTTCCCTCCTATATCAGCTGGGGGAAGGTCATCAGCTGATATCACGGTAACAGAAAGTACCCCTCGCACTATTACCTCTCTTCTTTTGTTGGTTTCACCTCCGTTTGGACTAGCTTCTTTTCCTTCTGTACCGCTTTTAAGAACTCTCTCTAATGAAGTCATTGACTCATTCTGAGCAAAAGGGTTACTTAGCCCGTTGGTCATGCCATTTGGGCAGTACAATAGCTCCAAGTGCACCTAACCAAAGATAATGAGAATAGTTCAGACGGAGAGCACACAGACTAAATAAATAGCGATCGAGTAGCTTAATTCCATCTCTGCCCAGAAGCAAAGAAGCTTCCTTTTATTAGCCCTTTACTTTTTCCTTGGGTATAGAGGTTCTCCTTTGTTGCTTTTTATGTTTTGGGGGAAGGAGTTAGGGTTTCGGACTACGATTTGGAGGTGGTTTATGCATCATATGGTGTGTGTTCTGCAGGATTCGTGACCCCTCCCCCCTGTTCTCTTCCTGTCAATAAAATGACAAAAATGGTCCCTTATGTTTGAGGGTAGGTTCAAAATAATCTATTATGTACGCATTTTACAGTTTTAGTCCTTTTAAGTTTGCCAAAAGTTGATATTTTTAGTCTGTCAAATATTAACCAAACTCTGCCTATTAGATTTAAGGGGGGACTGTGAAAAAAAGACAATAAGCGGAACTCACATCTAGAGGTACAATTCTTGTAGTTTCTGCTATTTTTTATTTATTTCTAAAGTCTGGCAACTTTTTAAGGTGTATTTTTTGCTATTTTTATATCTTTTTAGTGTCTAGTGTAGGCTTTTGTGTTGCATATTTTAGGATTTGATGGGACTTTCTTGATGTGTATAGTTATCATTTTTTCCATTGTTTCCGTCAAATCTAACAAACAGAGTTCAGTAAATACTTGATAGAGACTAAAAGTGTTAATTTTTGACAAACTTAAAGGACAAACTTTTAAGTGCATACTTAGGGGACTATTTTAAACCTACCCTCAAACATAAGGGACCAATTTTGTCTTTTTATCTCTTCCTGTCTAATGCACTCGGTGGACCAAGATCATATCAGTAAGAATACTATGAGCATGAACAAACTCATACTATTCGTAGGACTATGGGTGACACTCATTTTGAACATTAAAATGCTGTTTAATTTAATTATTGCTGAAAGAGTCACTAGCTTTCCGACATTTGGATATTTTGCACATATATTTTCCATCAGATTTCCGAGTACTATGTACGTATATTTCCAGCTACTTCAAAATCTATTGAAACCATTGGACATGGAAAGTAAAGGGAGTTGCAGTTTGCACCTGGCCCCTGTTTTTCTGGTCTCTCTGGATCTCTAAATCTTTCACCAACTTCAGCCAGATATCCTTCACTTTACCGGGCTCGAGCTCGTTCAAACGGATATGAGCACATCCAAGTAATTCAGCTGACTGAAGTCCTTCATCGTCATAGATTTTTACCGTCAAGTGTTGTGTCAATGGATCTTCAACTACGAATTCAAAATGCTCGTTCCAGATTGGGTTCAAATCGTTGTTCTGAAAAAGAACATTGTTTCTTTATAATCTTAACCTGATCAAATGAATTAAAGAAATTTTTCCAGTGAAACATGATGAATACTTACGATTATTTTGCTCTTCTTCATTCTATCTTGTATAGGGCGTATATATAATACAGCGAAAGGATCAGATTTTCCAATGAGGTCTTTATTTGTTAACTCCTTTGCTTGAACAAGTTTCACCTCCAATAGTCCGGTAGGTTTCAGTTCAAGGTCACTGGGAAACAAGAAAATAGAATGTAAATAAAGACTATCTTCTGGCCTGTGCCCAGTAAGCAGAGAACAAATATTAAGCAGTTGGCAACCAAAATCTAAATGTTTAACTTGTCTTTTCAGTTAAAACACATATGCTGAAGCATAAAAAGGGGGGCAACCGGTGCACTAAGCTGCCACTATGCGCGGGGTCCGGGGAAGGGCAGGACCACAAATATGCTGAAGCATCTACTGTAAAAGTTCTTCTACAGCTCCAATCAAAACATGGGACAATTACAAAATTGGAGAAAATGACACAAATGGTCACTTATGTTTGAGGGTAGGTTCAAAATAGTCCCTTAAGTATGTACTGAACAGTTTTGGTCCTTTAACTTTGCCAAAATTTAATACTTTAGTTTCCGTCAAATATTACTGAACTTCGTCCATTAGATCTGATCGGAACTATGACACAAAAAAGGAAATTAGCGGGAACTCACATTTAGAGGTACAATTTTTGTAGTTTCTCTATTTTTGATTTATTTCTAGAGTTTGGTGCAGCTTTTCGAGGTGTAACTTTTGCTATTTTTTATATATCTTTTTAGTGACTAGTGCAATTTTGTGTTGCATATTTTAGGATTTGACGGGACTTTCTTGGTGTTTATGGTTAAATCTTTTTTTTCCAATGTTTCGGTCAAATCCAACGAACATAAATTGTTAAATATTTGTTAGACACTAAAAGTATCAACTTTTGACAAACTTAAAGGATCAAAATTGTCCAGTGCATACTTAAGGGACTTTTTTCAACCTATTCTCAAATATAAGGGACCATTATTGTCATTTTCTCTACAAAATTGCATGAGATAACATTTGACTTTCCTAGCTCAATGCAAAATGGATGGAAGTCCGATACAAGTCGAGGGAATTACTCTCAAAACTTATCCAAGTTCTGCCTTTGGAAATCTTATATTTGAAGGTCCATCCAAGGCTCAACGAGAAGTTAAATATGTTCGATAGGACCAAGCAGGGCAGCACAAAGATAAACTAGGTCAGTGAAACCAAGATGGTTCAAAGAATCCATTGTTATTATCAATACCTATAATCCCCAGGTAAAATGGGAATAACTTTTCGCACCGGCCATGTGATCGAGTCTTCAATAGCGTCCCGGATCGTTCCCTGCAGAAATAAATTCATTTAAGTACACCTAGAGAGTAATAAATCATTACTAACATTTGTTAAGCATTCCATTTTTCGACTGCATGAAAAAGTTCAAGTTCATGCAAACAACGCAAAGCAGCAAATCCGTTGTTCCTCTCTTTTCTCAAATGAGAAGTCTTAGAGAATGCACCAAGAAACAAAAGAATCATTGTATGGAAGTTTTCAGGCAACACTCCTTGATTGTCATGAACGTATTATAGCTACTTCTATTTGCCATTTCAAGTAAATACTGTTATCCATATTGAACTATAGAGGTTTTAGGCAAGTGCATGACAACATAGAATGTTTACCACAGAAACATGAGACATTTTTATCTTGTTTACAGGCAGTGAATCAAGCTCCGTAATTTCCTACACAAGGATGAAAGTGAAACCACAAGACACCCTATTCTTGTACTTATGTCAAGTCACTACATAAAATTTTCAATTCTTTTTTGTTCTTCCGTCCTCTTTTGAGAAAGAAAACGGGAAAGCAGATCAACTTTATCAAAAAGTTTACATCCCCTCGAACTGCATTGGAAAAAGGATAATAAAACTGAGAAACAGATTAAGTCGTAAAGTTCGCCCAAACCTCAATTGCATCAGATAGGCCAGGAATTGCCGTCATGTCACCACCAATTACTTTAAGCGTAAAATCCAGCTTTTTCTGCAAACAAAGAAATTTATTTGTCAGTTTTCCTATAGAGTTTAGCTGTGAGATATGCATGTGAGTAGCCTTATCTGCACACACACGGGTAATGTGGAACCAAGGTAGTAAGTGCACCTGCTCCCTCTGGTCTTGCTTGAATGATATAAATAGTTGAGAAATTTTGTATATCTATATTAAGTTCACACTCATTGCAACAAAAGAAATAGCTTAAGTTTTAATTCTGGATTGTGTAAATAACATGCTTAAGTCTTTTTTATTTTAAGTATCAACACTATGCTTAAGTTGATTTCTATGCATGGAGGTGTACAAGGTGATACACGGGCAAATGAAGGATAAAAGAAAAATTGAAGTTTATACAACACCTTCTGCCTTAGAGAATAACATACAGCTCCAAAGCAAGGAAACTCATCAACAAGTGGCCTGAAGATAAGCCTGAAAATGCCAGTAAACCCGATATTTTTCACCTAAATGAAAGGAGAACAATATTCACAAAGTTAAAATTAGATTCATAAAAGTTAGAAC
Source organism: Anisodus acutangulus (assembly GCA_029783415.1). Classification (NCBI taxonomy): domain Eukaryota; kingdom Viridiplantae; phylum Streptophyta; class Magnoliopsida; order Solanales; family Solanaceae; genus Anisodus; species Anisodus acutangulus. The sequence goes on from CM056511.1 coordinate 1,013,549, forward strand.
ATAGCATGATGGAAATATTTCAGGAACTAAAATAGAACTTGCGTGGATAAATAAGCTACGGCGTTAAAATGGACAAGTTAATATAAGAAGTCAGAAAAAGGAATGGCCATTTTCCAAGATGGAGACATGGAACAAGTAGATCATAGAAGAAGCAATTCGTTGCAAATATACAAGAGTGGGAGAAGGTTTACCCAGATAGTTGAGAAGACTCTTTAATGACTTGACAGAAAAACAAAAAAATGACAAAGCACATATTTGAAGTTATAGAAAAGCCATTAGTATGATGCTTGTGGACAAATTAAAAAGACGACGACATTATGGACATACTTAACAAAATAATACCATAATTGCTTCTGCAGAAAATAGCTATAACAAATTGAGTTGGCAAATTATACTGGCAGAAAAAAATGGTTGACATCAGACAAGAGGGTCAAGCTCTGTCATGAAGTACTTGATACTTTTGAAAACAAAAGAGCCTTTCACGAAGTGAAAATGAAACGTAACAGTAAGATGTATATATTACTAGCATTTTCATTTCTTCACACTTAAAGCGTGCAACTCTTTTAGATTAATATTAAGGAAGTATCGCAGGGAATATAACGATATTTAACTTTTCATTTTGTGGTCACTCCAAGAAAATCACATAAGCATGATCATGTCCATGATAATCATATGGGATAAGCAGCAAGTGTAAGGCACAAATACAGACTAGTTAAGCTGAAACAGCTGTTTGCTACCTTTTCCAAATTAGATGAAATGCTAAACAACAAGCTCTTTCACAAACAATAAACCGCAGGCCTGAGGACATCAACTAATACCCGTGGGTCATTTTGAGCAACTTACAGAAATAACAACAAAATTTGCATCTCAGCAGAAATTAGGACCATACAATGTGAAGCAGTTAAAGTATGCGGCAGAGCTCTGAGGTACAACTAATTACCTGCACTGGTAATGCTATACCAACATAAGTCTTGATATCAAGTATTATGCTTGGGTTCCCATCCCATTGCATCTCTAATTCCATTGTAATACCCTCACTTCCATCTTCAATAATAGAAATCCCTGCAATGAATCTATGTGAGATCAAGCATTTGTTAAATATCATGTGATTCATCTCCACAAGCAGTTTCTTTTGTTAAGGACTAACTGACAATAGAGTCCAGGTCACCATAATAGCTCTATGAGGTTTGGATGTCTTTTAAACACCTGTCGGTCTCAAATTATTTGTCACATTTTGACTTCCCAAAGAGGTTATAAATGGAAGGGAAATGTTATGCAACTCTTTTTATGACGGGGTGTTCCGTGCAGGGAAATGTTATGCTACTTCAAACATAAGCATGCCAAAAAGAACTAGAGGACTGATAGTTTGTTCATATGTATAAGTGACTCCTAAAACCTTTAAGAAGAATGATTCGACTTTTCTGTATTTAAAGACTTTCAATACTATAATTCAATCAACCATTTCACCACATCACATATGATGCTTTAAGCTTTGTGCCACTACACATTATATCGGATATAAAGAGTACAACGGTGAGTAGTGAGTCCATAAACATGATTGCTAGTTTTATCACTTAACCAATCCCTTCGCCTTTTCAAACAAACCACACCACATGAATGACGATTAAGGCTAATATTTTTTTCATTAAGTCATTACCCGACCGCACATATATACACACACAAATAGATAAAGCTAAAATACTGGAATGAGTTAAGAAACCTGAGGCATATCACACCAGCCATCATCTAACCTGTGAATTGTGGAGCAACTGTACCAAGAGTGAACTTTGAAAATTTCAACGACGCCAAAATCACAGGTCTATATTGTTCCAAAATTGGCTCCACACTTGACCTCACTAGTTCTGATGCTGCCTGAATTACCATTATATCCACACCAACTCATTTAGCAACAAAGAGTCCCAATAGAGTTGAAAATTAAACTATGTATCCACATTGAACCTAACCTCATCCACATATGGCCAGAGCTTTTCAAGATGAGAATTAAGCCACGTCAACTGCAAGAATAAAATCGAAAAATTGAAAAGTTCAGTTTTTTCCTTCTCAACAAACTAAATCACAACATGTGTGCTAGGTAGACATTAAACAAAGTCCATAAAGGGACAGTGTTTTAACCAAAGACCACAATTTCAACCATAATGCACGAATTTAATCTCAATGATCTAAAAACAGAAAAAGGACATTAAGGGTGTGTTTGGTATGACAAAAAATATTTTCCAAAATTCTAACAACATACCAAGGTGAAATCGCACAAGCACAAATGGGGTCCGGGAAGGGTGGTGTGTACGCAGCCTTACCCCTACCTTGTGAGGGTAGAGAGGTTTCCGATAGACCCTCGGCTCAAAATTCTATTTCCAAAAAATAACTTATTTTCTGATTTTGGTTGCCAGAAAACATTTTCCACTAAAAGGAGCAAACAATTATCTCAACATTTACACATTATTATCAATCTTTATTACTGAACTATTATTTCATCAAAACACTATCCAATTTGTTTAGTGCACCGGGCTTCCCTTTTACTATCCAATTTGCTAATTCAATCTTCAAATAAATGTCTTTTCACGAAAATATTTTCCAATCTCCAACAAAACACGAAAAACAATTTCCGGAAAAACAAGAAAACGACTTCCACCTTACCAACACATCCTAAAAACTTACAGATTCCATGCCCGAATTCGCGGTCAAGTTTAAACGGTTTGACTCTCGAAATCCGAACACTGCCATATAAATTGAGACAGAGGGAGTACTTCCCAAAAAAAATATTTTACTCTCCAACAACAATATACCCAGTGTAATTCCACGAGTGGGGTGTGAAGAGGGTAGAGTGTATGCAGACCTTACCAAACAAACACGAAAAAACATTTTCCAGAAAATGAGTCATTTTACAGATTTCTTACCAAACACATCCTAAAGAAAAGTTAAAGATTTTACCTTTTGCTGATTTGAAAAAACAACCCAAGAAGGGTATTGTTCAGGTGTGAAGATCTTTCTTGAATCATCCACTGTCATTCTAGCAAATGCAGCAATTCCACTAGCCTTCAACAGTTCAACCAATAAAAAAACATAAATACAAACAACCCAAAAATGAAAAATAACTAAAAATCCAAACCTTAAAGTAAAAAATAAATAAATACAAAGAACCCCAGAAATGAAAAATAACTAAAATTCCAAACTTTAAAGTAAAAAAAAAACATAAATACTATAAAAAAAAACAGAAATGAAAAATAACTAAAAATCCATACTTTGAAGTTAATTAAAAAACATATAAATACAAAAAACAAAAATAACCCCAGAAATGAAAAATAACTTAAAATCCAAACTTTAAAGTAAAAAAAAAAGAAAAAAAAGACTGTAGTTGACTAACCAGATGAGTACGCTGTTTGGATCGAGCATTTTCAGATTTAACAAAAGCAACTATTATAGCAACTCCAAATACTATACCAATTACAACCCCTAAAATAAATGACATTTTTTCCACTTGTGTTCTTGAATATTTTGTGAACTAGTAAAGTGAAAAATGTTGTAAAGATCTAAAAAGATGGGATTTTTAATATGTTTTTGGAGTTTTCTTCTGGTGGGTTTTTCCTAAAAGGTGAATTCTTGAAAAAAGAAATTGTATTTTGAGATTCAATTAAACTGAAAAATGGACTCAAAGTTGTGATTTTTTATCAGTTTTTGGAGTTTTCTTCAGGTGGGGTTTACTTAAAAGGTGAATTCTTGAAAACAAAATTTAAAAAATTGTATTTGAGACTCATTAACTTAAAATTGTTGAAGTAAGTACTCAAAGGTGAGACTTTGAATTTGTTTGAGATAAGGGTTAAAAACACCTTATCACACACCTGTTCAAATACGAAATTAAAAAAATAATGTTATTTAAAGGTGTGTTTTTGTCTTTTTGACCCTTTAACTCAATTTGTTTTTAGGTTTTTTTCTTTCAAAGGGTGAATTATATTTATTTATAAGTTTTAATTAAATTGTCTCTTATTTACGGGAGTAGATCTATTCTATCCTTCAAATATAATCTTGAACAATTTTTAATCTCTTATATTTGTTAAAGTGGAGGATCCAACTAATAAAAAGAACTTAAAATTAACTGGTGACTACCAAAAAAAATACGGCAAAAATCGATCGAAAAACTACCGAAAGATCCCAATTTATTTTTAAAATTAACACTGACGCTCAATCATTTTTTCGCGCAAAAATTTGATAAAATAAAAAATTGACTAAACTCGGTCGGTTTTAAAAAAAATTGATCGGAGTTTAAACACAATCGACCTAGCCCAATCGGATTTACAAAAAAATATTTTAACATAATATTTAAACGATCGAGCTCATTCTATTTTTTATTTTTTCAATTTTTTGTGCAAAAAAGATCTACCAAACTATGTCAATTTTATTTAAAAAAATAAATAAAATGAGATCAAACTAATCAAGTCAGTCAGTCTTTTTTTAATTAATTTTTATCATATTTTTTTTTATGATCGCTGTTAGTTCTTAAATTCATTTTATTATTGTAAAAAAATGCTCTACTTTAACAAATTTAAGAAACTAAAAATACTCAAAATATATTTAAAAACTAAAATAAATCTACATACATAAATAAAGAATAATTTTCGCTAAAAGCTCATACTTTGTAGAGCTAGAAATTTTAATTTTTCATTTTTCATTTTTCTGTCTCGTTATAATCAAAGCTTAGAGCGGCCATAACCGGCCAAAGATACTTATTTTGTTTTCGAAGTGTCCAAAGCAAAATTACGAAAAGAAAGGAGGAATGTCATTTTCAGACAGGTGAGTTGACTATTAGTGGGACCAAAATTTCAAGCCAATTATGTTTTGCCTTTCCAAACTTTTAAAAATTATTCCAAATTTTTATATTTTATAAAAAAAAACATATATTTATTACCAAACTAATTCTATTTATATTAGCTTTAAATATGTAGTTGGTCCTGATAATATTATGATTTTAATGAAGGTGCTATTAAAATATTGTGTTTTGCATAATTTGAGATTAACTAGTATGTATATTTTGTATGGCTGGATATTCTTAATAGTTTTTACAACTTAGTGTCTATTATTAGACTTTGACAAAGTAAGTAACAAATGGTGGGACTTTCGAAGAAAAAATAATCTTTTGATTTAGCTAACGGTTAATCATAAGTCTCTATGAGTATAGATATCTGAAAATGGGTTGTGTGCACCTCCTCAATTCTTGCGTGAAATATTTGAAGTATATGTGGTGGCCAAGATGGACATTGAAATGGTTGTTCTAATTCTTATTCCCCATCCCCGAACCCCTATTATGATTCTCCTGTTATTTGTGATGTTGACAGGAGTAATGAAGTGGAGGTTGCGGAAAATCTTGCTCGATTAAGTGATTTTGTAAAATATATGCTTGAGATGAGCACAATAATAAGATAGCAGAGTGCGGAACGAGGTAAATCCATAGAAAGGATTCATGTCAAACTCGTAGAGATCTAGGCCGAGACTAAAACTTGCAATGATCTGCAAGTTACAACCTTAGCCAATATCCAAGACGAATCTCAAACAAAAGAAGAGAGTGAGTTCCTCAAGGAAATAACTTTGAAGAAATAGAGATAGTGAGTCAATTTTGGCTTGAGGAACAATCTCAACAAATAAAATTTCACTGGTTTCTCCGTGATGGTCTTACAAACATGGCGATACAATTGATCGAAGACATGGATGAGCTAAGACAAGCGATTGACCAATTTGGCTCACATATCCATGACCATCAGGCTCAATTAAATAAAAGGTTGATGTGTTTGATGCCCAACCACCAATTGGTGTGGATACTAGTAAATTTGTGAAGCAGAAAGAGGAATACCAACTATTCTACTAGAACTTTATTGATGATGTTGAGGAGGTGTACAAAAGTGAAGGTGTAAAAAATAATGCGGTTTTAGATTTGGGCCGTGTTGGACCTCATTTTAAATATTTTTCTACATTGTGTTTGGTTAGCGACAAGAAAATCAAGCCCTCTAAGCCGGTGGAGAAGTGTATTGATGCGGAACAAGAGCCTTACATCCTAAAATTTGTCATGCCAAAGAGACAAAACGACATTCCTGCCAAGAAGTGCAAAATGCGACACCTACAGTTTGAGTCCTTTATTTTCACACCACCACCTCAAGAGTGAAGCAGAAAACTTGATGCAAAATTAGGGGCACAATTTATATCTTCAAAGTGGAAAGAAAAATTGGTTCGCATCGTGTCGTGACGTTAAATCAAGCGCTTATTGGGATGCAATACAATGTGTAATAGTTAGATTTTTTATTTTTATAGTGTTACGTTTTGTTCTGTTTTGCAGATTCGGTGAACTCTGAGTACCTGAAATTGAAGTTGAGGGGCATGTTTGAGCTTAAGTGTGGGGTCATCCCGACCCTTGATGTTGAGGATTATGCTCTAGGCCTCAGGAGTATTTCTTACCTTGCTTTATTTTATTTTGCTTGTAGATGCATTGAGGGTACTACATGTCTTAAGTGTGGGGTGAAAAATATGCATGTGTGTATTATAAAATTTAGAGGTTTAAGGTTGATGACAAATATGTCGTAGGATTTTTTTAGTAGTTTTTGAGTCTTTAAAAGAATCAGAAAAAGAAAAAAAATTTAAAAGATTTTTATTTCTTTTATTTTATTTAGTAGCTTCTTAAGTCCCTCATTAGTGGCATACATCACCCGCCCCCTTGGATTTTCTTAAGATCTCGGTTTTTTCTCAAAAGGGGACCTTTAAACCGGGTAATTTCTTTAATTTTTAGGATTAATTTTTTAGGAGTAGTAAAAGAGGAAGAGGGTAGGAGATGAGAGCCCCTATAACCAATTGAATGTTAGGGGCTCGGGATTAGGTACACTATTGACAACATGAGTAGATCTCAAATTTTTGAAAGTAAAATGGTGCTTAAAAATAAGTTGTGTCGAAACGCCTAAGCTCTTCTACTTGACTCTTGGATGAGAATTGTTGGCTTAAAAATGCTTGCATTGAATTCCTGTCATTGTTTGCTAAGTAGAGGGTTAATGTGGATCCATCTTGAACCATGAGTGTGCCATGTGTGGTGAGTGTTTGTGTATATATTCCATGACTCATATTGTTATCTAGATCTTGCCTGGTTTGTCTACAAAGTGAAACAAGGTATGTTGAGTTAGGAGATGATATAGGCATTTCTTTGTGAGCCATGAATTTTGACTATCTATTTGTTGGGTATCTTTGTTCTATGGTACTTTATAAAGCAGTACGGAAAGTATATAACTATTACAAGTATTCGAAAGGATAAACAAAGATTCAATAATTCAACTAGTAATCTGAAAATTACAATATAATCACAAAACTGAAATTACAATTTTGTTGAAGATGGAAAAATGGAAACTGGTTTTGCTGAGTCGAGTGTGGCACTCTGTCCTTAAGACAATATTGCCCCGTATGTATCCTTTATACGTCCTGGACAATTTGTCTCCCAAGATAAAGCAAAGAATGGAACACTTGAGCAAAGGAAACTCAAGAGCTACAGTGAAGAATATTGAGTAACTAAATGATGCCTTGGAAGTTGTAGGAAGAAGAAAACTTTCGCTTGTGTAAGCTTCGAATTTCATGTATATTATATGTGTGTTCTTAGTGCTCAACAATGGTGTAAGGGGTGTTTATATAGGTGATGGAGGGGCTGAAAAAGCGCCTTCCATAATAGCCAAATAATGGCCATTATGGAGGTAGTAAAGTCACCAACATAAATGGTGAAAGACCAACGGATTTGGCCATTATAGGAGGAGTAATTCAGCCAAAATAAATGGCTGAATTGAGAGCTTGGCGTTTCAGCTTTGACTGTCCAAATTCTGACGTTCTGGAAACTTCAGGGACCAAATTGTACATCTTGAAACTTCAGGGACCAAACTGTACATCTGAAAGAATTATGGTCCGAACTGTACATCTGGCCCGTGGACCCGTGGACCCGTGGACCCGTGAACCCATGAACCCGTGAACCCGAGAACCCGAGAACCCGAGAACCCGAAACTCGGAACCGGAACCGGAACCGGATCGGACGGGCGGGCGGCGGCGGCGCGCGTGTGGTCTTTCCTTGAACCGAAGCACATCTAGGTCCTCCCTCCTTTAAACACATGGGATATCCCTTGGGGTCCCAAACCCCAAACCAATTTCGAGTCTTATATACACAACAATTCTTTCTTCCTCTACCGATGAGGGAGAATTGAACACAATACCACACTTTCCATGCTTCAAACACCTTACTTCATGGACCAATATCTCTTTCATTTCTCAATGAAATTTGACGATTCTTGGCCCTACGGTTATCTACGTACTTAGTAGATCATGTATGTGTGAAGAACCGGATTCTCTAACATACGTAACACTAGTGTTTAAGCCGTTAAAGTTGGTCGGTCGCAACTCCCACCAAATGCAAATTTCCAACAATCCCCTCTTGAAAGAGATTTTGGCGCACTCACATGGTGTCTTTTTCATTTCCAGCAATATTTCAGAAGGACCGATGTTGCATAAGGAGAGGTAGCCTCAGCTTTGAACCTTCCATAGTTGAATACCATCGGACTTACTTACTGCGCGGTGAACGTGATGTCTTGAACCGCCAGTGTTTAGTGTAAGCCAAGACAATGATACCAACACAACAAATTCCCTTACTCTCTTCTTCGTAATGTTTTGTCCGTTTTGGCCATGGACAACGTCTTGGATTCTTAAGTGCATTCATTTTGAGGCGGCCCGTCCTCGCACTTAAATAGGTGGTCTCCTACAAGGTATCTTGTTATACCCCACTTCACAAGTGTTAGGAACCATTAAAAGTTTCCCAAAAAACCTAACCTCAACTGTTGAGGAGCATTATAGGTTTTGAAAACTTAACCTTTACCCACACTGCAGATAGCACTTAAAGTCTATCGCGGGAACGGCTTTGGATTTGGTATTATTTTCAGAAATCACTATCCGAAGTGCTCATGCTTCCACTGAAGCGATCATCTGAACCTTTACAACTTAGTTTTCTCATTGAACCAAAGTACTGGGATCTCCAGTTAGTAAGGTTGGGTTACCACTGTATTGGTCCGTATATTTTGGGTTTTAAGCCCATTCCCCTAGACAGGCAGAACACTTGATCTCCAGGTAGTCCCTTAGTTAGTAAACAAGGAAGTGACACCCGTGATGATCAACTGCCATACGGTCTTATGTCTCCTGACAAATCCTGACAGATATGTCCAGACGCCATCATCCGTGTCCTTCCTAAAGCCGACCGGCTAGCCACAGTGTATAACTGCTGAAGGCACGGGTTTCTCCCAATAAGGGACGTCCTCTAAGGAGTCGTGAAGTTACTCAACTTCTTTCATGCTTTGTATAAAGCGATAAACTCCGATTCCATCATGAATCGACCGATGCAAGTTTGCTTAGAGGATTTTCCAAGAACCACCATACACATTTACTTGTGGCTTTGGTGTTCTTCAGATCGATGTCGGTTTGCATCATTGTGTTCTCGTAACCATTTGGACATCCGTAATACTATAATCAGAAGATAAGCGAATAATTCGGATATCGTCATATCCGACTTAACACTTTCTATTGATCATGTATTAAGATCATCGGTGAAACTTAGTTCAATCGATCTGTTTGTAGGGCGATACCAGGTCGGTTGTAGTGTGTACAATACATTGAACTACACGTGATCTGTGTATCGCTCCTTGTCTATGGGTGCATCATGATTCCAATCAGTTCTATGATTCATATCCATTGATGGCTTCAACGAGGCTATCGACTATCGACCGATCCGTTAGATGTCTTTAGAAATCCAATTCCTAAGATGTCATCCGTGATATCCATATCTTTCATATCGAGACTTTATTTCAATATGACTTTTACTTTCGGTGTTGATTCTCCAACTGTTGGCTTTCTAACTTCAGTCAATGTTTACGTGCTCGATTCATTGTTTCGCTTTTATCTGAAACTTTCAGGACCAAAATATAAACATTTGAGGACCAAGATGAAAGTTCGGAAGAAGCCCAACAGTCCGAAAAACCAACTCGATTCTCTTCTTCTAACTCTCGGTTGGGAATCTTTGTTTTAACATTCATGCCACGCAAGATCGCAATGGCCCATGATGTTAAGCTACTCCCGAGGAGCACATGTACAAGTAGCCGAGGCTTTGAACTCGTCAGTAGATCCATCTACTTTGTACTCACTTTTGAGTATCATTTTTCACAACTCAAAGGTTCTTTTCCCGGAGGAAGATCAATCATTACGCAAGTATGGTTCTATATGATGGAATATATTTCTCTCTTTAGCTTCTTTCCAAAGCAGCGCTTTTGGAGATAACAATTATTTGTTAATTGTCCATGGTTCGTTCTTAACCATACAAGCTAGAAGGACTGGAACACGTCCTTGTCCCCTCTTTGCTCCGTCTTGGTTCAACATCTAGAATCCCTGAGTTCTGCAGATCTAGAATATTAAGTTCCGGATAGCCAAAGAACTTTCGAGTCCTCGTAGAGATACGAACGCGTCTAGTTCGGACAAAGGCCCTCGCGATTCTTGTTAACCTTGAGCAATTACTCCTTTTTCCTTTTCAAGGAAAGTTATCTTATAAGAATTCAACATTATTTGGCGCCAATAGGCGATAAGTACTCTTGTTATTCTGAGATCCGGTGGATATGCAATCTCTTGTCTTAGGTCGAACTTGACCTGTTTGGTGAGTCCAACTTCTACCAAGCCACCCCACATCACAACTTTTGTATGTGAGATCCTTTTCATGTCTCACACGGAGAGTTATCCTTATCCTTATGCGGAGTTCCGTTGAGGATCGCATTAGCGGTAAGGATCGCCTTTGCCCACATAATTTAGGCGCATTTAGTTTGCGCTTGGCTAACACCGTTAGGCGAGGTGAGTAATGAACAGTCGTTTAATGAACGCCGCTTCACATTCTCCCTCTATCGCTATGAATTTCGCAATCCATAGGCTTAGTTGATTTTCAACTTCTGCTTTGTAGCGCTTATCCGCTTCAACAACTTCATCTTTGCTTTTTAACAAACAAAGGATTCCATACGTTGTACCATCATCAATGAAGATCACAACGTACTTGTCTCCCCCCTCTCTTTTGTATAAACTTCAAATCACCCAAGTAGGTGTGACTAAGTTCTAGAGGAGCGGTGCTTCTTTCGCTATTCCCTTGACGGAATTTGGAAAGGTGATTTTGCCTCTTCGCCTACCTCACATTCATTTTGAGGGTTTATGTCGAAAGGAGGCAACAATCTCAACATCATTAGCTTTTGAATGACTTATTATTTAACGTGTCTTAATCTATGATGGCATAGATGCACGGATTACAAATATACCATTCATTGGGCTATAGACATATTGTACCATTCTTAGTTATTACAGACTTGTTGGACTAGTCTCAAACCAACTTGACCAACAACGTCCCTTAAACCAAGTTAGGAACATGTATCACCTCTTTTAGAGTGATCTCATTCCCTGAAGTCCTATTGAGGACAACCTCTCCAGCCCCTTTGATTTTAGAGGTGGCGTTGCTTCACATGAACAACCTCTTGCCCGTGGTTAGGCGTGAACAGGATCATATGTGATCTCAATACTGCCCACTTCAGTTGCTTTGGCGGGCGAGTGTCCAATTTCTTTACTGCCTTTCTTTAGGCCTTCAGATCATTAAGACCTGGAAACTCTGGCCCACCACACTAGGTGTCCATTACTTTTCCTATGAAATGAATTCTGGCCCCACTCCAGTCACCCGGAGGCTTTGTATGACTGAGTGTCTAATATCATCATATCAAAGGAATTTTGGCCCACTCCAGTCGCCCGGAGGCTTTGTATGACTGAGTGTCCAATATCATCCTATGAAGGATCTTCTGCCAAATAGTATAATAGGTTCTACGTCTTTAACTTTTAGACTTCTTCCGTTATGATTGGTGCCCAGATAATTCTTGGCGCTTACTTAAGAGTTATGCAGTTTCGCAGACGATCAGTGGATCTTACTCCCTCGTATGTGCGAACATACTTTACTCACTTTTAATAATTACACTTAAAGGAACGAATCTTTTTAAGATGCTTTACAATCCAATCTTTAAACGGAAAAGAAGATGAGATTAAACTTCTGATTTTTAAAGCGTAAGGAATATAAATTATTTCCATATTCCTCCTTACTTTAATCAATTTTTAATCAGACCTCATTTAATCTTTATTCTTCACAAGTAAGAAAAACTACTTATCCCAATTTCGGATTCTGGCTCACTCTAGTCACTTCATCAAACTGAGTGTCCAGTTCCTTCTTACCATTATTCGGATCTTTATGCAGGATAGATACAGTGCCTTCACTGCAAGATAGAAGTACATCTTCAGTCTTCTCCTCTTGTCCCAGTTGACATCCTCAGGCTCTCGAGAGCGCTTGTTCCCACCAGTCTTGGTAGCGGTGACACTATGAATACGTTCATCATCATCACTCTCTTATACCAGAAAACCATTTCCATATCCCGATTTGGTCACACAACTTTTGACCGACATCTTTCGAACACTAATAGTAATACTATACAAATATTGTCTTAAGTTGTTGGGTATCTTTGTTCTATGGTACTTTATAAAGCAGTACGGGAAGTATATAACTATTACAAGTATTCGAAAGGATAAATAAAGATTCAATAATTCAACTAGTAATCTGAAAATTATAATATAATCACAAAACTGAAATTACAATTTTGTTGAAAACGAAAAAATGGAAACTGGTTTTGCTGAGTCGAGTGTGACACTCTGTCCTTAAGACAATATTACCCCGTATGTATCCTTTATACGTCCTGGACAATTTGTCTCCCAAGATAAAACAGCAATGGAACACTTGAGCAAAGGAAACTCAAGAGCTACCGTGAAGAATATTGAGTAACGAAATGATGCCTTGGAAGTTGTAGGAAGAAGAAAACTTTCTGCTTGTGTAAGCTTCTGAATTTCGTGTATATTATATGTGTGTTCTTAGTGCTCAACAATGGTGTAAGGGGGTGTTTATATAGGTGATGGAGGGGCTGAAAAACTGCCTCCATAATAGCCAAATAATGGCCATTATGGAGGTAGTAAAGTCACCAACATAAATGGTGAAAGACCAACGGATTTGGCCATTATAGGAGGAGTAATTCAGCCAAAATAAATGGTTGAATTGAGAGCTTGGCGTTTCAGCTTTGACTGTCCAAATTCTGACGTTCTGAAAACTTCAGGGACCAAACTGTACATCTTGAAACTTCAGGGACCAAACTGTACATCTGAAAGAATTATGGTCCGAACTGTACATCTGGCCCGTGGACCCGTGAACCCATGAACCCGAGAACCCGAGAACCCGAAACTCGGAACCGGAACCGGACCGGACGGGCGGGCGGCGGCGGCGCGCGTGTGGTCTTTCCTTGAACCGAAGCACATCTAGGTCCTCCCTCCTTTAAACACATGGGATACCCCTTGGGGTCCCAAACCCCAAACCAATTTCGAGTCTTATATACACAACAATTCTTTCTTCCTCTACCGATGAGGGAGAATTGAACACAATACCACACTTTCCATGCTTCAAACACCTTACTTCGTGGACCAATATCTCTTTCATTTCTCAATGAAATTTGACGATTCTTGGCCCTACGATTATCTACGTACTTAGTAGATCATGCATGTGTGAAGAACCGGATTCTACAACATACGTAACACTAGTGTTTAAGCCGTTAAAGTTGGTCGGTCGCAACTCCCGCCAAAGGCAAATTTCCAACACTATTTGCCTACTCATATGTGATATCCTTTGTTAACCCTTTTTGAACCTTTAGCCTATTTTTCTTGATAGCCGCATCTTTAGACATTCTCTTTTGTTGGCTAGCTTGTAATATTTGATCCCGAACTCCTACAACACTTTAGCAATTTAGCGCTTAGAAGTAACTGGGAAGTAGATATAAAGGGAAGTTAAAGTGAAAATTAGAGAAAAATAAGATTGAGGGTGCATTTGTTGATTAAATGCATGTTGATAGTAGGGAGCGAAAAAAGAAAAGAAGAAATTATTCCTTGCTAGAGACGTATGAAAAATAGTGCTTAATGAAATAAAAAGGGGAGACATAAGGGGCAGTGAATAAGAATGGTTGAAAAATTGACGAAACAATGAAAAGTGCATAAGGATGATAAAGTGTGTGTCTTAAAGTGCTTAGGGAGGTTAGTCATTATTTACCCAAATTATTTCTACTCGTCCCTTAGCCGACATTACAACCATTAAAAGTCCTATTTGATCTTACGCTTAATATGCTTTTGTTAATAGAGTATGACATTAAGGGCAAGCTTATGGTACGTCGTATGCACATGCGAATTTTTCTTGTGAGAGTGAGCGGAATTCTTTCAATTCATTGCCATGTTGTGTGATTTGAAAATGTTTCTTTTGGGCAACTCTCTTTGAAGTGAGGGCACATTATTGGTAAGAGTTTGGTGACGTGTTTGATTCCTTTGCTAGGCGGCAGGACCATTTTTGCATATATTCATATGAGCGATTTAGTTTTAGAGAATAGGATGTTTTGATGAAGTTGTTAGAATGTATGCAACTGATGTTGTGTTTGAGATCTTTGCTCTCAAATGTTTAAATTATCTTGGTGAACTTATTCTGATACAAACCTATTCAATTTGGTAACGTCCAACAAATCGTAAGTGAAGTTGGGTGTGTTTAGTATTTGTTCGAGGATGAACAAAGGTTTAAGTGTGGGGTGGTGATGTTACGCGTAATTATACGTCTAACCGCCTTATTTTACCTATATTTTTACATTGTTTAGAGGACTAATCGCACTAAATATACCTAAATTATGTAATCTTTGCATTATGAACTGATATGTGTGTTCTTGTCACATCTAGGACTTTAATGTGAGAAATACGACTATTTAGAGATAAAATGAGATAAAGCATCCGTCCAAGTGTGAGTGGTCCATGAACCCCGCCAAGAAAAGGCTGGAGTAAGCCACAAACTCGCCAAACGAGCTACGAGAACCAAAAGAAGTAGAAAAAAGTGGCAAGAGTGCAAAATGGACAACCAACCTTGCTGAGCGAAGTTTGGGGCAAGGAAATACCTCGCTATGCACCTCGCCCCGCGAGAAAGGTACCTCGCCTTGCACCTCGCCCCGCGAGGAAGGTGTTCCAAAATGCCAAGTTGAGGATTTTTTGTCTAAGTGTAAATTGGACACCATAGTTCGCTAAGCGAAGCCCATGCCCTACCTCGCTCCAGAACACGCCCAACGAGCTCCAGTGTCCAAAATGGAGCGAGTTTTAAAGTCCAACTCCGTTTTGGATTAGTTTTTTAGGGTTATTTCCCAACACTATAAAAATATCCTTTGCACGATTTTTACACAGCTTTGGACTTAGGGAGAGCTAGGAGCCACCGTGGAGGCCGGAGGAATTTGATTTTACCTTTTCTTCTCTTTACGACTCATTTTTATATTTTCTTTGGATGATTTGTTGTTTTTCCTCCATGTCTATGTGGAGCTAAACTTCTCATTCTAGAGTTATGATTTTTTCATGAATTTTGTTATTCGAATATTGATTACAATTAGTTAGTTTATAATATTAGTTGCTTGATCACCAATCGAATACTATATCTTTGATTATTATATTGAATGAATACATATACAAAGATGTAGAGAATGTCGGGATTTGGGTTATATAGTATCGAAGGAAGTGACCTATCGCAATTAATTTCTCGAGACTGCATAATACTATTAAATTAAACAGAAAGTAACTTAACTTGAACAACAAATGCTAAAAATAGCACAGAGGAGAATTAAGCTGGTGTTGAACAGATGTACATAACAAAGAGAAAATTCAGACAGAGACAAGAAACAAGAAACAAGAAGGATTTAACTTAGACCACTACAAAACATTACTTTTGCCGTCTCAGCCTTCTCTTCTGTGCCATTCTCATTTTCTTGGGAAAAGCGCCTTCAAGAAATTCCACTAACCATTTTGGCTTACGAGTTTTAAACATGAGGTTCCACATCACAAATCCAACAAGAAGTCCACAACTATAGCCTATGACTACTGATTCCCACGTAAATCCACTTAAAAAGTATGACTCGTCTTCTTCTTCTTCGGACTCCAATGGTTGAGGAACATGCGATGGATCACTCGTTCCACATTGCTTTGACAAAGGAAAACCACATAAATCAAGGTTCCCACCATAGGAGTCAGTTTCAAATGTGTTGAATTGTTGACCATGAGGGATTGGTCCAACAAGAAGATTCTGAGAGAGGTTTAAGACTGCCAGAAACTTTATTCTTGTCAATTCCCTTGGAATCTTTCCAGTGAGCCGATTCCAAGAGAGATCTAAAGCTTCAAGCATATTCAATTGCCCCAATTCCAATGGAATATCACCTCTGAGATTGTTATGGGATAAATTGAGTAGCCAAAGTGAGCTGAGATCCTTTAGTGTTTTCGGAATCACACCTTCAAAATGGTTGCTTGAGAGATCTATGGTTGTCATAATTGTGCTGATTTTTTCTAGCTCAATATCATGGCCTTTGATCACCAACCTCACTGAATACTTGTACACTGCAGAAGATTCTTTAAATAATTCTTTCATATATGTGATTTCACCTTTGTCTGTATCATTTCTTATCATTGCTTTGAAGTTTAGAAAAACTTCCGCAGGCATTGAGCCACTGAATTCATTATGAGAGAGATCAAAAATTTTCATCCTGGGAAAGTAAGACTTATTCTGCCAATTACTTATAGGTCCGTGGAACTTGTTCGACTTTAATATAAGGACCTTCAGCCATTCAAGAGTTCCTAGCCAAGCTGGAAATGTGTCAGTTATAGCGTTCTTCCCCATATCAAGAACTTCTAAACCAGAACAGTTGAGCAGCGACACAGGGACAGGTCCTTCAAAACGATTACCATTTAAGACAATGGTCGTCAATGAAGTGCTTTGAGTACAGAACGGTGGAAGACTCCCACTGAAATTGTTCATTCTTAAGTCGAGCACCTCTAGCCAATTCATGCTTCTGAAGCAATGTGGAACTGATTCACTGAAATTGTTGTGTGATAAATCGAGTAACATAAGGTGGTTCAACTTACAGATAGAAGAAGGTAACTGACCCTGAAGGAAGTTAAATTTAAGATCAAGAAGCTTTAGATTAGGGTAAAGAAGTTGTTCAATGTGTCCTGTAAGTGAATTATGAGAAAGGTTTAGGTGCGTCAATGAGTCCCACGTCATGCCACTAAGCCAGTTAGGGACTGGACCATGAATAAAATTGTTAGAAAGATCTAAGATCTGAAGGTACTTTGAATTTCTCAAGAAGTGTGGAAAATCCGTCAGTTCACAAGATGATAAAATAAAATATGTTAGGCTAGGAAAGGTGATTTTGCTAACATTGATATTGGTCCTCCATGACACAGAATTGTAGGAAAGATCAATATAATAAAGTCTTTGCATGGTCACAAGGACTTCTATTCCCGCATTGTCGCTGATGTTATTTGATGACATGACAAGTATTTCCAGGTTAGTGAGATTCGCAAGTGATTGAGGAAAAGGACCACTGAGTTGATTATGACTTAAAAACAAACTCTCTAATGTTGGGTTTATTTTGAGCTCATCAGCCACTCTACTGAATCGATTATGATGGAGATTTAACTCTTGAGTGATGCTAAACACCCAAGAGGGTATTGTGCCATTCAGTAAGTTGTCAGACAAATTCAGATCAGCTAGCTTTTGAAGCATGCTGGTATTGCTAGGCAGTGGACCAGATAGGGAATTACTCGACAAGTCTAACCTTTGAAGATTTCTCAAGCTTAAAATTGAAGAGGGAAATGGACCGACGAAGCTGTTATTAGAAAGATCCAATTCAACTAGCTCTTGGAGGTTAGAGAAAACATTGGGTATTTTGCCAGTGAAATGATTATCACACAATTTGAGCCTTTCCAAGTTTGGCAGAATAAAAAAGCTCTCTGTTAGAACACCTTGCAAATTGGTATCTTTAAGATTCACGTACCTTAAGGAGGAAGACAAATTCATAGGTAACGGAGATGAGATGTTGACATAAGGGAGAGAAACTACCTCTAGCTTTGTGAAGTTCTGAAGCAGTGTTTCAAATGTTTTCTGATCAAGTTGCACTTTACTCAAAATAAAAGAAAGATCAAGTGAAACCAAATTGGAAAGGTATGAGATTTCTGTTGGGATTTTACCACTAAAGAAAGATTCAGAAAGGTCTAGATGCCTCAAATTCCTCAAGTGACCAATATCGTTTGGGATTGATGAATAATTGAAGTTATTGTAAGCAAGGTTTAGGGTCTGAAGATGATAAAGTTGGAAGAGGCTGCTGTTGGGATGAATAATTCCTTCAAGATGACTACAACTAAGGTCCAGGCCGATAACATGACCGGTTAACAAGTCACAACTGACTCCATCCCAAGTGCAGCAATCCCTACTCTCATTCCAAGACATTATTTTTGAAGTGATTGCTTGGAAAACCAAACATGTAGGATTGTCGGAGATTTGAAGTGATTGCTTGAACTGAAGCAAAGCAAAAGCTTCACTGGGAGAGCAAATATGATGCACAGATGATGAACATAAGCTTTGACTTAGAAAGAAAAAACAGACAAGTGAATAAAAGAAAAAGAGACGTGCCATTTTCTTTTCTTTGTTTTCAGCAAATAACTAAATCAATCTATACATATTTATAGTTATTTGAACTCTTGGTTCTTGGCTCTTGTCTCTATCAACACCTCATTTCACAAGTGAGTTGATTTGGGTCAATATAATTAGAGACTGCACCCCTTGTATAAGGCACACTTAAGAAAATTTCTACAGATTCTTGTATCAACACAATGTCCTTTTGGTAGTTGGGGCTTTTAATGTTGAAAACAAAAATTAGAAACCAAAATTGAATGAAAACTTTGAAGCATAAATAAAATCACTATTCTTAAAAGAAATATTGTCCACATATTCTTTAGGGGATAGCTCAAAGCTAAAGGTTACTGCGAAATGATCATTTTCTTACAGGGATGGTGTGTTTATATAAATTTCTAATCGTACCGAATAATTGGGTCGTATTCAATTTTATAACAATAAACCGAAAAATGCCTAACCGTCACTACAAGAAGAAAAGTATTTTCCAACAACATTTTTGTTGTCATATGTGGGATATTGTTGTTAAAAGTATTTTTCGCAATAACAAAAGTTGTTGCATGCCGTTGCAATAACCTCCGATGCGGAAAGCTTTCGCAACAACAAGTTATTTTTTTGTTGTCATTTATGTTTTTTTGCAATAATATATTAAATTATTGTTGTCATTTACATTTTATGTAGTGCGTAATGAATAAATTTTGTTTCCAATTCTATACTTTCTTGTAGTGCTTACTGAATAAAGTTATGTGTAAAATATATTTTTTATACATATTAAGTCTAAAAATAATAAAATATTAAAATTTTCCCCTTGGGCTGGGATGATGGAAATGACTACAAATCGGCAACATGTAATTAGCACCTAAAGTCCCAACTCCAAAACCACTTTGCTAATTTCTAGCACCTATTGAAACTAAATTAGTTTTAGCACCTGGTGAGTAGTAACCACTTAGCTACAAGGTATTCCAACGATCTTGAGTACCAAGCTACAAGGTATTAGATATCTTTGTATTGTATGATTTAAATTTTTTTTATGGGATATCTAATCTTATTAGACTCAATTCTTACGTCTCATCTTGATTGATTGTATTTCCCGCTCGTGTGAGCTAAATATTTTGTTTTTATTTAATATTGTGTTACACTACTATAAAATAGTAGGATGTATCTCTATTTTTGTTGTGTTTCATATTTTTTTGATTCATCACTTTTAAACAATAAAACGTCTAGAGAGTTTAATATTTGAAACCAATAAAAAAAATGAAAACTCTAAACTAATTCTTCCTACATTTTTCTTTACATCAATATTGTTAAAAAACCTCAGCATGAGTAATGAACACTTCAGGAAAAAAGAAAGTTATGAGAAATGAAGAAAAAGAGACCTGTCGGACCGGGATGTGGGGGCTCCTGGGGTGGGAGATTCCACCTTTTGGAATAAGAAATGAAGAAAAAGAGTGTTGGGAATCCAATGTGTGGTTTGGGCCTACCTGTTCTTTAATAATTACACGGAACTACTCAAAACTCCATACACTAGTGATATTTTCAATTGTCAAGTTTAAATTTTTGAATATGCCCTAAAAAAAGTCAAATCTCAATCAAATTCGAAATACTAAATAATCTAAAATAAAATAATCGAAATAAATTCAATTGAAATAATTCAGTTGTTTCATGAGCGCGGGAAGCGCATTTCTTTGAATCAAAGGTCTAATGAAATCGATTCCTTTTTAGATATTAAAATCGAAATCGAATAGGATAGATGATGCTTCCTCTGTCCCAATTTATGTGAAGGGGTTAGAATACGATGGCCATAAAAATTACTGGATTTATTGTTTCAACCTCAACTTTGAGATACTAAAGGGCAGCCCAGTGTACTAAACTCCCGCTATGTGCGGGGTCTGAGGAAGGATCCAACCACAAAGGTCTATTGTATGCAACTTTGAGATACTATTTGCATATTAATGTTTGTTTTACAACGTGGTCCATCATTTAAACTTCAACTTGAGAAAAAGAATTTGATGTTGAAAAATAAGGTATTTTCCCCCACTAACTAATTTGTGTTAAGTCAATTTTCAGAAAAACTCTAGTCTTAAGACTTGGTCGCTAGTACTAATCATACAATAATTATTTTGTTCAACTTAGAATTAAGAGCCGTAATAGGAAGACGTAGAAGCACGGATAAAATCTTGATTAATAGAGTAAATAAAGATTTCATTTAATCCAACGTGAGTTTTACGATCAGAGTATATCCTGTCAAAGTCAAGTTTAGGCCTTGGATGTAAAATTTTGTATCAATGAAATAGGAAAATGGCATCTTACTTTGGATCATAATAAGTCAATTTTCATATTACAACTGCTTTCTCTTTAAGCTCCCTATTTATAGCTTGACTAAGTCAAGTAAAAAAAAAAGAAATGAACAATAAAGACATTATGTGTCAAGTTGTTCGAATACAATGTATTTTAAGTGCAATTTTCCAAATGGAATTTACACAATCATAAAACGTAATCAAGATGTGTCATTCTCGTTTAAGTTAATAATAACGTGTGGAATTTTGAAGTCATTGAACCAATTATTCAATGATCTAGCGAGAGCGTAGAATATGATTGTATGAGATAAATTTCTATTTCAAAATTTTCTTATTGGGAAATTTTTATGCTAATTGTATGGAGAGAACATCACAACTAAAGAACTTGTAACTTGTTAGTCAATTTTAGGCCTTGGAGTACAATTTCGTATCATACTCTTTTATATACCACAAAAATCTATTTCAATAATTGATTTGATATAAATTTTTCTTTTGATCGATAACTTAATATAGACAAAAAAAATTATAAGACATCACAACTATAAAACACTTAACTTAGGATCACCATCTAATTTCACCAAAGAGACTGACTTACACCAATATTAATGCTGACGATAGCGCAATGTGTAATGCATACTATAAGAAAATTTCTTCAAAACTAGTGGTCCATGGACAAGGATATTCTGCAGTTTTCCAAAAGACTTTTCAAAGAAGAAAAGTAAACCGGCAGATTGCATCAAAATTTCCAAAAACAGATCATTCAATGGTCCCACGAGAGAGTAGAAATGTGACTTGAGACAAATTTATACTTCATATACAACTTGTTAGTGAGATTGAACTATGCGTAAAACATACTTTAGAAATTTTCAGTTGTCTTCTAACTTGTGAATTAGGCTCAAATTGGATTGAATAAGAGCTGTAATCGGAGGACTTAAAAAGCTTGGGTACAATCTTTATAAAGTATAGAACGGATCGAAATATACTTTGGTCAAATTTAATTTTGAGGACTTAAATTACAACACGAAAAAATCTGTACGAAAAGGGGAAAAATTAATATAAGTATTAAAATTAGATACAATTGATAACCGGTTCCTCGAGATTATGTGAACTTCTTAATCTACCTTTTTATTTGGGTAATGGGAGGTATAAATACATCAAATTCTGAAACAGCCTGCTAATGGGAGGTAGGCGAGCTGGATAATCGGGTTTGTGAAATTAATGTTGATATTAAAATATCAGGAGGAAGGCGCTTTAAATCTTGGGTATACATTGTTTTTATTTATTTTCCTTTAAATTCGTAGGAATATTCTTTAAATGTCAATGGCTTTAGCATGTGCCTATTTTAAATAGTTGGTATTTGGTATTTGTTTTTTTTTTTTTTTTTTTTTTTTTGAAATTGCATTGCTTCAACTTACCATGTGATTGATTTTTTATTCTCTTATCTTCTTTTCCTTTGCGTATTTTGGTTCAACAACGGAGAGGCCATTGTCCAACACTTTTTCTATGATAGTGGGGTTCAAATCAGCACCTAAGTATTTCTAATTTCACTAAAATTTTAATATCAGATCTCATGATTCATCTTTCACTTTATTGATTAGGTCAAATCCTTAGATGATATTGTCCAATAGTTTTCTTGTGACGAACCTTTACCAAAATAATTGTGCCTTTAATTTTACTTGTTAAGATTAAAAATAACTAAAAATCTCTTTAATTTGTCTTGTCAAGTTTAAATTTTTACTTATTTATTTAATCATTTTGTTATGAAATAAGCTTGCTAGTTCTAACTAATGAGTAACATAAATCCACCAAAATAAACTCGATATATAGAATTAAGGTTTAAACAACTCATTATCAAATGATGTGGTGGGATGATTGGACCCCTCACCTTTAACCACCGAGTTTAAGCCCTAAAAGCGGAGAACTTCTTGGTAAGGAGTGTTTTTCTCCTTAGTGAACCTACATGGCGCGAATTCTAATTAATCGGGTCAATGAATTTCAAATAACGATTGGTTAAACCAAAAAGAAAGTTTAAACAACTTGAATTTAATTAACATAGCTATAAATATTTTACTATTATTATTGTGGTGGAAGATTGACTCTAGCATGTGCAGGCAAAAGCCAAGGCCTCTAAATGAGTAGGTTTGGGCTCAAAATTCTACCACTTCCCGTCGAAATTAGAATCCGAGTATAATTTCTGAAAATTGACTTGTGTATAGGACTGTGGGGTATAAATTAAAGAAAGAAAAGAAAAGCATCCAGACAAATAAAATGGGGTACTTTCCCCTTGCACTAATTAATTTGTGGTTGTTGATCATTTCTCTCAAAATCTAAGTAGTGTATTTTTTAAGGATCCGACACGGGTGAGACAATATTTTTGGAGAGTTCGAGCAACTTAGGTTTTGAGGTCATCAACTAAACACCCAACACGGGTTCGGCCAAAAATTTCTCTGCATTGTGCGTTAGCAAGACGGTGTGACTTGGTCTCAGTTACGTATAACACACACTGCTGAGATATTTTCTACTGAACTTCTAACAAATTTTCTGCAGAAATAGTATTGCATATTTATTTAGTTATCGACAAGACTACTCAAAGGATAGAGAAGAAATTACATCAAATTTTCAAACACTGATCATTCAAGGATTCCAAAACTGCAAACTACAAAATTATGCTAATCGTGTGTTGTTCTACTTCAAACACAAATACATAAATATTGCTTTCTTTAAGCTGCATATCTATTAGATTTTGACAATTAGTAGGCAGTGGTGATGATCGTGGAGTAAGAATTTGAGACGAGAGAAGACTAACTTACGTCAAAAAAGGGATTAAAAAAACTTAATGGGGCCAAAATTATGTTGAAAATTTGCCTTTGATGGGGATTGAGTCCACTCATCTTTAATGACTTAAACACTAGGGTTCCACATGTTGGAGACTTTGGTTCTTCGCACGTGAATAATCTACTATGTAAGTAGATGACCGTAGGGCCAATGATCGTCAAATTTCGTTAAGAAATGAAAAATATATTGGTCTACAAAGTAAGGTGTTTGAGGCATGAAAAATATGGTGTGAAACAAATCTCCTTCATCAGTGGGGAAAGGAAGAATTGTTCATTTTATAAGCCTCAAAAGTGGACAAGGGTTTGGGACCCCCAAGGGGTAACCCATGTGTTTGAAGGAGAGAGGACCTAGATGTGCTTAGGTTCAAGACTAGGCCCACACGCGCGCCACCACCCGCCCGGTCCGGGTCGGGGTGGGCTGGGCTGGGGAATTCTTCTGATATTATCTTTTTGGACCCCAAATTGCTTAGTATTTACAATTTGGTCCCTGAAGTTTCAGGAAAGATAAAATTAGGAAGAGGCTCACGGCGGAAGGCAGAAAGTTTATGCCTCTTGGGCTGATTTTGGAGCATTGAATCTCCATTACTTGACACTTGAATTCGGCCATTATTTGACTGATTGTAACCCCTCAATAAGTGTCATTACATGGCTATTGAAAGCCATTAGTTGGCTAGTTGAGGGGTCATCATCCTTACACTATAAATTGAGGCCTTTGGCTCAATTGTTGAAGACTTAAAAATTTTCAGAAATCTTCTTCTTTCTCTCTAACATCATTTCATTACTCAATGTTCTTCAAGAGTAACACTTGAGTTTCCTTTGCTCATTTGTTAAGTTGCTGTTTTATCTTGGGAGACTATTGCTCATAATGTAAGAGGATATATACGGGGCAATCTTGTCTTAAAGACAGTGTCATCACTCGACTCAGCGAAATTTCAAAGTGGTTGTAATCATTTTTATTTCCAGTTTGTTGTAATCATTAGTAGTTAATCCTTTCTGGCTATTTGTAATATTTACTTACTTCCCGTTTTCTGCAATTATTGTAACCCACACAAATTATACTTCCATGGAGTTCTTTACAGCTAATTCAACTCTGCTACTCTTGGCCCATCAACATATTTTTCCACAAGACTTTTCAAAAACAGAAATTATTACTTGACTAAGTCATGTAATAGAAAAAGAAATGAACAATAAAAACATATGATGTAACTCCATTTCCTTCTCCATCTACTTAGAGTATGTAAGAAAACCGAGTCTTATTTCTAAAACAACAATGGTAATTTATGACTATATATCTTCATCTACAGAGTTCAAGAACATGATGCAAATGTTGGGATTTTGAGTCACATTAGTCAAAAATCATGGTTAATCTCATAAGATAGTCAGGTAAACAAAAACAAAAGACCCGGCAAAGAAAATAGGGTACTCAAACCCAACTAGCTCTAATTAATTTGTGGGCGATGACTGCCAGGTCTCGAGTCAATTACTAGAAATACTATAGGGCTAACTCTCGGTTGCTGGTACATAAAACCTTATAATAATTATCTCGTGCGACATTGAATCTATCTATATCATATTATACTAAAAGTGGAAAGATTCAAAAAGTAAAGTTGAATTATCAAAATATCCATCTAAAGTTAAACGACTATTTTACCCTTTCAAAATCCAAATTAACTATTCTATGTTAATCAAAGTATACAAAAATGTAATTTCATATTATTATTTTTGGTTTTGAAGACAAGAATTTAATTGAAAAATATAATTTAAAATAATAGTACTTTAATGCTTCATAAATGCATAACAATAAATTCAAAGGGGTGAGGCCATTAGTTTTCTTCTACATTTATTCTACAAAACCGTTTAGATCTGCTGTTCACATAAGTAAAAATAGAAATATAGTACAAATGTTGACCCATTAAGATGGCCTACGGAGGTGTTATAAACTATTGAGCATTTATACCTTTATATTCAATATAGTAGTAGCTTTTAAACGTGTAATAAACATACAAATTATAATCACTAGGCATGGAAGGAACCTTCCCCCAATATGAAGGCATATGCGATTAAAAAATTCTCTAATCCTTTAGTCATTTTTCTTTTTAAGATAGATGAAAGCTTCAACAGGCATGGAAGCTTTAAATTTTATTTATAAGTTAAATAAATATTTTTTAGTTATCCATATATTAAAACATTATTACTTTTAAATATAAATTTTATATTAATCGCTAGGCACGTACACTAAAACTAATATTAGAATATATGTGCGATGAGCTATGGTAAATTTGAAGGGAGGAATGCACGCTTAAATTGATGAACAATGAGTCTATTCGATCATCTTAATTGTTGAACGTAATTAAATGATCAAATATAGTTGGAACAACTAAATATGATTACGCATAGTGGTGTCAAATAGTCCGAGTAGGCTTAATTTAGACGGATCAAAATGGGTTGAGTTAATAAATGGACAGATCATTATTTTATTTTTTGCGTTGATTGCGTTTCAGACGCATAGTCTTTAATATTTGCCCTTCATATCTGTGGTCTTTAATTTTTGCTCATGCTATTTATTTTATGAAAATATCCATGCCTACTTCGCAAGGCATAGTTTCTATAACATTTTTATCTCCGAAAACTGAAATTTTGCCGCGCTCGGCATAAATTATGTAGAAATTAAGTTATGTGGTATAAGTTAGTAGTATTTTTTCAGATCATGTTGAGTGTTGAAAATTATTCCCTATCTGGCATAATTTGTGTGGATGTTATGTTACATATGTCGAAGTTAAACACTTACAATGCCCCCAAAATTTAAAATTATGCTTTTTTCAGATTATGTTGAGTGTTGAAAGTTATGTATTGTCCGACATAATTTGTGGGTTGTTATGATACATATACCGAAACTAAACACTAATTATCCTTTGTGAAATTCTAATTATATTGCGCCAAAAAATGATGAAGGGTAAAAATTAAAGAACACAAATTTGAGGGGAAAAATTAAAGAACACCCCGAAATAGGGACATTTGTGAGAATGACCCTCATTACTTGGGTTGAAATGAGTTGGGCTAAAATGGGCTACAAAGCCGGTCATAACCCAACCCTCTCAAATTCTTCATAAATTTTGATTTCTTTGTTTGTTCTTTTTAAGTAGCTAATAAAATTAATTTTCCTTATAATAACTATAAATAACATACCAAACAAAAATATATTTTTGAAAATATTTTGATAATGTTTTACATGGATTAATTTGGGCTACATACCTGCCCAATTTTTAGATCAACTGAAATGGGTTGGGCAAAAATGAGTTGAGCGAATCATTGATCTGCCCAAACATGGACAGGTTGAGCAAATTATGTTTTCATAGACTAATTTTATCACTCCTAATTATAGAGATATGATTTTCATATAAAATATATTTAACTTGATAATTTTCTTATTTTTATATGTGTTGGGCTAAATCAGCCCAAAGATACTCTTAACATGGTGTGATATTGTTCACTTTGGAACAAGCTCGCACAGTTTACCACAAAAGGCGACCACCATTAAGCGATCCTACACCTTATATGTAGCTTCCCAATATTTTCAGCTATCAATGTGCATGAGACTTTGTTCGTGCGCCTAACAATCTCCCCCTCGAACTAAGTGTTACACCCCGTACTTTGTACACGTTTCTATTGTAGGTTAACTAATGTAAGGTTGGTGAGGATGAGATACCTCCACAAGATTAATAAAGTCTTTAATGGATGTTATGCATATTTTGTAAGAGTTCGGAGTTAAATCGAATCGAAGAAATTAAGTTCGTCGAAATTCGGGGAAAATTTGGCCGAATTCCGGACAAGCTTTTGGCCCAATTTTTCGGAGGTATATCTCTTAGTGTGTAATTAATTATAGTATGAATAACCTCAAGTGCAGCGAGTCTACTTTCCAACGCAATAAACCGTTTGTTAATAAGAGCTTTGTACAAGAAGTTATGTACGTTTTAAGAACATTCCGCGGAACAGACTGTAAAATAAATTGCGGACTGCCAAAAATTTGATGGATGAACAGTACCACCGTCGAAAATTCAACGGATGAACAGTAACATCGTCAAAAATCAAAGTGAGGGGGTGATAGCTTTTTAAGTATGAAAGTCCCAATTTTCTCATTCATTTTCTCACTTTCAAAGACCCTAGGCAGCTCCAAATTCTCTCTCAAAGTTCTTTCATGGTTTCCTAGCCATCCAAGCCAAGTTTTGGAAGTAATTAACATAAATCTTTCACCAGTGAATTCGTGGGTTAGTCTTTTTCTTCTCCTACCTCTTGCTGTTGAGTTGGAGACTTGGTTGTTGAAGTTTAAATGTGCTAAAGAGCTCGATTTTGGGTATTTGAGGTAAGTTCTACCTTCTCCTTCACGTATATGAACTTATACACGTTATTTGGTATGTTGTTGAGAAGACTTAACAAGGCATTAATTGAAAATTGTAGAGTTGTGTTGTATTGGCTGATTTTTATGAAATTTAAGGTATTAAATGAAATTGTAAATACATGGATAGCATCATGGTGATGAGTAGAGGTGATGATGAAGGTTGTTGTGCTAAGATATATTGAATTTGAACCATGAATGACTCTATGAAGTTGCGTACATAAGTTATTCGATAAAAAACCTATATGAACTTCCCTGTAGGATATAAATTTGATATTGATATAAACCCTTTGTGTGATATAGATAATCGTCAGTAAGAGGTGCGAGGACTCATGAGACATTTGTAGCCTCGTAAATAAGGTATGTAAGGCTAATTTTCTTTATTTGGCATGAATTAACATAAGTACATCCCCAAATCAATTCCTCACAAGGAAGCCTAAGATTGTTGTACTCCTTGTTGTTTGGGTTATTCATATCTCTTGTGAATTCATTGATGATCATATTCTCTATATTCGTCATATCTCTTGGTGACTAGTTAGGGTTGAAGAAGGTAGCAACAATAACGATAGTCGGAGGGTAACGACGATAGATCACTCTGACTCTGGTCTTGATATTGGTATCTTGAGGTCTTGCACTGCACTTATCTATATGTAGCTATTTTCTTACCGAGATGCGCTATATTCGGTCAGGTACGACACCTATTTGGGCACATCACTACAATTGATTTTGATATTACTGAGTCCCACATCTGGGCCAGGTATGACCGAGTCCTCATCAAGGCCGGGTATGATATATTATGATATTATTTTCCTCGCAGAGAGGCTGGATATTTCATTATATGGCCCCATTGAGTGACTTGATTTTTACAGACATGCATGTATATATTCATGATTGTGACAGGGTATGCCCTCAGAGGCTTGTTATCAGTTTCAGGTTGACTTTTGTAGCCTTCTCTTGTATTACATTCTTATATATGATTACCTGCCTTACATATTAAGTACATCTTTCGTACTAATGTTCTTTTGTCAGGGGACACTGTGTTTCATGACCGCAGGTGCAGATAGACGATTTGACGAGCCCTTTGGTAGGATCACTATTCAGCTTGAGTTGGAGCACTCCTCCTCTTCCAGAGTTGCTGTCTGAGTTTTGAGTATGCATTCATATACATATTATGGGTATCGCGGGGCCTTGTCCCGACCTGATTATTTGTTATATGACTCTTAAAGGCTTGTAGACTACTGAGTTATGTATTGTCATTTGGTATGGCCTAGTCGGTCTTCTTGTCAGTATGATAGTACTATTGTTATGGCCTTGCCGGTCTTCTGAGGTTGGTGGTGGCCTTGTCAGCCTTATGAGATATGTACACATGTTGATTTTGTTGTCACTTGTTCAGGTTATTATTTCCAGCATCTCTTATGATTGTTATTCTGAGGCCTTGTCGGCCCAGATAGTTATATGTTCACGCTATGATATTCAGGTGGTACGCTCGGGCCGTTTAGGCGCGGGGTGCCGGCCAACCCCCCTCGAATTACCACGTGACCCATCATCATGACCAACGATTCTTCCCCTCGAATTAAGTTCTATGTGGCTCATTACCACAACATGGGCCAAATCCCGAGATCATTCACTATGTGCCACCCACACATTTGAGTATTTATGACAATTGAAACCTGCAACTAGCTTCCTTTTTTGTATATGTGTCTCTAAGCTCATAAGGGGAAGTAAACCGAGCCCCACGTCATCAGCTGCCTTCGTCTTAATCGTTTGTCATACTTGTCCCATTGAATATGTGCTCTGATACTAGTTGTTGGGCTAAATCATCCTAAAGATACTCTTTACATGGTGTAATATTGTTCGATTTGTGCCATTCCCGCACGGTTTTTCTCAAAAGACCTCACACCAATAAGAGATCCTACACCTTATATGTATCTTTCAGCCACCAATTTAAGACTTTGTTCGCATGCCCAACAATTTGAATAAAAGGTACATAAATCGACATTTCAATTCTTTTATCTTGTTTTGCTGTATTATTTTGTGTGATAACTGGCATAAAGCCAATGGCATGGCAAAATAAACCTTTCTTACAAATTGTAGAGTTGTTAATTAAATAAGTTCATGTCCAGAATGTTAATTTTCAATTTCAAGAGAAATATTCATCAAAGTTTTAAACTATTTAAAAAACTAAAAGTATTTAATTAACATATACTCACCTATTAACTTTTTGTGATGAGTGGATGTGGCATGCACTGAAAGTGTGAAAGGAGGGATGGGGAATAGGGGGTCAAGGAGGTAGACACTAAACAATGGTGGTGTTACAATATAATGTCATGCATCATCTCTTTTTCTCGAAAAAGTTTGTCTTTGTGATGATAGGTTGTATCAGCTGCCTTACTTTGAAACTATTTGGTTATATGACAAGGTGTAAACTTGTTAGTGATGTTGGATTAATTGTTTGGCGTCAAGACAACAAATCTCGAGAAGGAACCTTTAGACGTACAAGTTTCATCCGAATTGATGGGGTTCACCTTTCCTTTGCTTTTCTATAGCTACATGAAGAAATGCAATCACTCAAATAACATTATAAATGATTACTCTCATGGTTCGGAATTCAGCTCCAACAACTTCTTGTAAGTGAAGTCAAATATTTCGTTTGGTTTGAATAGGGGCTCATCCTTTTTTGATTGAAGTAGCCACGACTTTGATCGCAGTCGAATTTAAACCCATATACCCAGTCCATTTATAATTATGTTGATCAAAATGACTAAGTTCAGTGACTTGACCAGTTTTTGGTTATGAGATTGTAAGGATTGTGCCCTCTTTCTCTTCAGATTAAACAAGCATACAAAAATCCATAGTACCTTCAACTTTGATTTTACTGAATGAAGGACTTCGTTGAAAATTTTCAAAATTTGATTCTTTTAGAAAGAGTTTATAAATTTCACACGTCGTTAATGGTGGGTAGTTTCGAAAGTCACGCCTATCATATTTTGATTTTCTGAGACTTATTAAAACATATACAAAGTGGTAAAACACAGAGACAAGAAAACGAGAAAATATATAATGAAGCAGCAACTAACGTATAATTAACATTGAAGGTTCACAATCAATATAATGTTATGATTTAAGTCCCAAATCCGACCTAATCATAAAGCAGTAAAATATACAGATTTATAGTGGTTTACTCTCAATGCGAGTGCTATGTCCACTTTGCCACTGCAGATTTCATTATAATTAAAATAGGGAGTTTGTGTTTATAATTCTCTCTTGCACACATATAAAGAAAAATGGCACCCCAGAATATACAGCGAAAACTAGGGCAAACATAATACACACCCAAAATTTCCAAAATACCCGGATATGCTCTTTCTGCTATCAACATCACCACCACTGTCAGCATCAACATATACCTGCAATCCTATCTCTGACTTCCGGAAACACAACGCTGAACTTGAGCTGCCCTTCAGATACCTGAAAATCCACTTCACAGCCTCCCAGTGTTGCTTTCCCGAATTTCTCATAAACCTGGTAACAACTCCCACTGCATGTGCAATGTCTGGCTCATACATACCATCGCGTACATAAGACTGCCAATAGCAGAGGCATAAAGTACTTTATTCACATGCGACTGAGCTTTTGACAAACAAAAGTGTTCAGCCAAGAGAGTATTGACTGGCTTGGCAGCGTCCATGTTAAACCTCTTGAGAACCTTCTTCACGTATTCTTCTTGTGAGAGCTTGAAGCCCTCCTTACTTTTAATGATTCTCATCCCAAGGATTTGCTTTGCGGCTCCCAGATCCTTCATTGCAAATTCTTCAACATATAATGTAGCTTGAGTTCCGCCAAGAGAGGCAATGACGGTTGTAGAGCATATATAGTGTATGGTTCACATGAATTCACTAGCTTTTACATAAATCCTGTATTTCTATTAAAAAATTCATAAAATATAATACTATATAAATACGTAACAATGAACCCAATTATTTACGTATATTAATTTGAGGTCACTAGAACGATCCATAAACTTCAAAATCTTTATCTGCCTTTGATTAAAGAACATCTCTAATTAAGTGCAGTTCCTTAAGGACATTGGCAATGTCTATGCGCGCTTCTGCCGACTCCATAGAGCAAGCAATCCCAATTTGCAACACTGAACACAGGCACTCCATTGTTTTTTCACTAGTAATACTGCAATTAATGGACATGCCATTTCCATTTTCAAGGTAAAGAAGTAGTGTAGGATCACAAACATTCATCATTTGTTCAGGTATGGCCCTCTTCACAAAATCATGAAGGTTTAGACTATCCTTGAATATTTCATCTGTGGGGCACTTTCCCGTGAATGTTTCCAACACTAGAATTCCATAACTGTACATGTCACCATAGGTTGACGGCTTACTCCCTGTCGCATATTCTGCATGGTACATATTGGTTAATTAATTTGTATCATACAGAAAACTCTTGGTATATCAAATTCACAGACTTAATTGAACAATGAATTTAATAAGTCACCATATATACCTTTGGCGTAATTTAACATGTTATAACATGTAAATTATCATTTATTCTAGGTTATCAGTCAATGCTACTTCATCTATAATGTATCGAAATGCTTTGCATCTTATGTGACTTGATAGTATAGATATTTTGTATATTATCATTGTGAAAAACTCAAACTCATAAAAAAGAAGCATTAAAAAGTGCGTTACCCGGTGGTATATATCCAAGCGTCCCTTTTACTGTGCTTGAGCTGCTCTGGATTGAGGTGACTACATGTGTGGCATCAGGTTGCATAAACCTTGCCAATCCAAAATCACCTAAATGACCAACAAAATCTTCATCCAAAATCACATTGCTTGGTTTGAGATCGCAATGTATTAATGGCATTCCAGATTGATTGTGAAGATAATCCAATGCACTAGCCACATCAATTGCAATATCCAACCTTTGTCTAATGTTTAAACCTCTCCTAGGCTGCTTATGATTCTCCTCGCCAATACTACTATTCTTCCAACAACTTTGGTGCAACCAATTGTGCAAATTACCATTGCTCATGAACTCATAAATTACGGCCTTAAAATCATGACCTTTGTGGTCAATACTCGAACAACAAGTTAAAAGCTTTATCAAGTTTCGATGCCTTATATGCCTCAATGTTTCACACTCAGCAACAAAGGACTTGCTAGCTCCTTTCACTTGTAGTTTCAGTACCTTTACAGCAATCTGCATAATTCCATCAACTGGTTCATCTAAAACGCCTTTGTATACATAGCTAAAGTTCCCTGAACCAATCAAATTCTCCGCGGAGAAACCATTCGTTGCTTTCTGAAGGCTTTGGTAAGTCACTCTAGGGATTACTACGTCCATAATTGTCGAATTCTGATGATCCGATGAATTAGCAGACCTCTTTTTTCTCTTTTTACTACACCACAAAAGGAGTGCCACCACTATGACACCCACGACACCTCCAACAATTAATGATATGATTAAAATCATTGTTCGAGATGGTTTGCCGGAATTAGGATCATTTTTAGAGCATTTTGGTAATTTAAACTCTGGAATACCTCCGCAAAGCTTACTATTCCCGGTAATTAAGACTCGACTTTTGTTTTTGAAAACTCCATCCGATGGTAACTCGCCCTCCAAATCATTATAGGACAAATTCAAGTATTTCAAGTATCTGAGACTAGCAAAAAATTCTGGTATCTTACTCACAAATTTGTTGTGTGAAAGATCTACGAATTCAAGACTTGTCAAAGAACTTAAGGATGGAGGGATAGTTCCATGGAGATCATTATGAGAGACGTAGAGCTCTGTTAAGCTTGTCAATGCTTTGAAGCTGCTTGGTATTTCACCAGATAGGTTGTTGTTGGAGAGGCACAAATAGACCAAGTTTTTCAAGCGAATGATGTTGTTTACGGGCGCCAGAGGCCCCGTGATGTGGTTTCTTGAGAGGTCTAGTTGTAAAAGTGCTTCGGAGAGCTGGAAAATTTCTTTTGGTATATCGCCACTAAGATGGTTCCGGCTGAGATTCAGGAGTGACAGAAACTTGATGTTTCCAAGACTTAATGGAATAGAACCATGCAAATTATTTGCACCAAGGCTGAGTTTAGTCAGCATTGTCAAATTTCCTACACAAGATGGAATCTTCCCTGACAATTGGTTCTCGTTGAGGCTCAACACATTTAGTACCTCAAGTTTTCCAATAGAATCAGGAATTTCCCCGGTGAGACGATTTTGCGACAAAGAGAGTTCCTGCAAGCTGTGAAGTTGCGAAATCTCTGCAGGAATGGTTCCATGGATAATATTTCTTGACATGGTTAAGTACAAAAGGCTGGACATATTGCCAAAGTGTCGCGGAATAACTCCTCCAAACCGATTGTCATCGAGCTGGAGAAGTTGCAGGGCGGAACAATTCTCCAGGGAAGGCATGAAAAGCAAGTCATCTAACTTGCCATTCCCAAGATAATTTTCACCAAGTCCTAGCCAGTACAATTTTTTGGAACTTCCAAAGCTAGGTACCTCTCCGCTGAACTTGTTGGTGTCAACAGCGAAAAGATCAAGATTTGTCAGATTTGATACTGATGCAGGAATCTTTCCAGTTAATTGATTCGTTCCCAAATCAAAAACCTCTAGTCTTGGAAGTTTTAAGCCCATGTTTGACGGAAGGCCCCCTTGAAGTTGATTGATTAGTAACTCAAGATTGAGCAATGATGACAAGTTGAAAACTGATGCAGGGATGGCTCCAGAGAGATTATTTTGGGCAAGTTCAAGAACCTTTAAATTTCCTAAGTTTCCAAGAAAATCTGGCATGGTTCCACGGAAATTATTTCCAGTTAGGCTGATCAATCGAATCGAAGAAAAGTTGCCAAAACAAGATGGGATCTCTCCGGACAAATTGTTGAAGAAAACATGCATCTCCTCAAGCTTATTCAATGAAGCAAACTCCACAGGAATGTTGCCCTTTAGTTTATTCCTACCCAAATGAAGCATATACAATTTTAAGCAACGCGAAATGTTTCTCGGTATCTCCCCTGAAAATGAGTTATTTCTGAGAACTAATATTTGCAATCTTGATAGTTTGCCAATTTCTTCAGGGATTTGTCCGGTAAAGCTGTTGTTGTCAAGCCGGAGTTGGCGCAGAAAAGTTAGATTACCCACTGCAGGGGACAATGTACCAACCAATCTGCTAGACCGTACGTCTATCGCGATGACTCGCTGGTCATGTTTGCGACCACACGTTATACCTATCCAATTGCAAAAATGGACGGATTCGTTCCATGAAGATGTAATGCTTACTGGGTCGGAGACAATTCCTTTCTTGAAGGAAAGCAATGCCAAATGATCCGTATCATTTCCAATAAGTACTTTTGAGGATGAAATTAGGTGAGTATAGTGGGAAAATATGGAGGAGAGGAGGAGGATATAGGAGCAAAACAAGTGAAAAATGGAAGAATCCATTATTCTAGCCAGTGATGAGATTAATTGTAATGGACTTAAAGGAAATGTGATTTTTTTGGTTCATGTGAAGATGTGATTCTTTACATACCAACATTAGTTGATTATACCTTCAATTTATAGCGAATTCTTATTTACTGTAGTATATTGTTATTTCAGTCTCTTTTCCTAACGTGTATCCATTTTCCCGGCGATTGAATGCATAGCATCAAGTAGTCAACTACTCGATGTACAAATTACTTTGTAATTAAGATTATAGTGAATTGCAAAAGCCTTGCCTCATAGACGTATCCAAAACTTTGAATTTATGGGTTATGAATTCTAGATAAATTATTTATACATTAACATAATATAATCCTTTGATTATTTTTATTAATGAATGAGGTATATATACAAGTTACAATCTCTAAATATGAAAAATCTTATTCCTACTATACTTCTAATATTCTAATTCTACAATTATGGTAATTATTAATTTCATACTCTAATTACACTATACACGGTATTCTATCACACCCCCACAGTCATAGCAGACGGTTGTCGGACGCTGAGACTGTCCCTAAAATTTTCAAGTAAAACCGAGGGAAGGCCCTTCGTAAAGATGGCAGCAATTTGGTATCTGGAGGGCACATGTAAAACGCGTACTTGTCCACGAGCTACCTTTTCGCGAACAAAGTGAATATCCATCTCGTGATGTTTAGTGCACTGATGTTGGATCGGATTTCCAGAGAGATAGACTACACTAACATTATCACAATAGACCAAGATAGCTTTCTGAATGGGAAAGTGTAGTTCTAATAGAAGATTACACAGCCAACATTATTCAGACACCACATTAGCCACGCCTCGATACTCGACCTCTGCACTAGATCGCGATAATGTAGTTTTGCGTTTCGCAGACCACGAGACCAAGTTATCCCCAAGAAACATATAATAACCAGATGTCGATATGAGAGACGACTCTGACACATTCCGAATCACAAAACCACCATCCTCCGAATCCTTTAATCGGATTTCCAAACTAGCTAATTGATGGAGCCTCCTTACTAATTCCTTCCTTTCGACCTGCACCGGCATCGAACTGACCATCGACTTATGACTGAGCGCGTCTGCTACAACATTCGCTTTACCGGGATGGTATAAGATGTCCACATCATAATCCTTCAATAATTCGAGCCACCTCCTCTGTCTCAGGTTTAACTCTTTATGTTTAAATATGTATTGCAGACTTTTATGATCCGTGAAAATGTCTGCATGAAAACCATACAAGTAGTGCCGCCAAATTTTCAGTGCATAGACCACTGCGGCTAACTCTAAATCGTGTGTCGGATAGTTTTTCTCGTGTCTCCTCAATTGCCTTGAAGCATAGGCAATCACTTTACCATGTTGCAACAGTACGCATCCCAAACCTGCTCCAGAGGCATCACAATACACAACATAGCCTTCTGGACCCTCTGGGAGAGTAAGAACGGGTGCCGATGTGAGTCTATCCTTTAATTCTTGGAAACTCGGCTCACAAGCATCGGACCACTAGAACTTTATGGCCTTTTGTGTCAACTTTGTTAATGGTGGTGATATGGTAGAAAATCCTTATACAAACCTCCTATAATAGTCGGATAAGCCCAAAAAGCTGCGAACCTTTGATGGAGTCGTGGGCCTCGAGCGATTCTTCGCTACTTCAATCTTTTGAGTGTCAACTCTTATACCTTCATCTGACACTATATGACCAAGGAAAGCCACTGAATTCAACCAAAACTGTCTTAAATTAGTTCCTCACTATATTTTATCAATTAGTCGATATGTCCTTGGCCGATGTAACCAGGAATGCATGAACCTGCTCTGCGCTTGTAGCCGATATGTTCTAAATTAGTTCGGGACTGCATCCTTTTACATACTACGCTCTTTATTTGCATACGTTTAGATGCTCAACCATCACCCGAAAGTACAAGGTGTTACATATTTTGAGAAGGAAAAGTTTGTCCTAAACTTCTGATACCATGAAAGAGAATAATCTCCTGATTATTTTCATTAATGTCAAAGGTATATATATACATGATATACAATATTTAATTATGAAAATTAAATCTACCTTTTTCTAATACAAGACTACTACCATAATTACACATGTACAAGAATTCTACTAATATGGTAAGGGAGTACCTGTATATATGGTAAGATTATACATGGTATACATAGAAAGAAAATATCATGTATATATGGTCCAATATACACGGTATACACGACTAATATATATACATATTCTATCATTCATGACCATAGAGATATAGACATGAAAGTAATATGAATAGAAGGCTAGAGGACTCGAGAGATTCGTAGTCGTAACATCAACCATGTCAATCAGTAAACTGGATAACTTGAGAAGTTGAATCAATTGAAGAATACAATGTGATTGTTAGATAGCCCATAGCCCTAGATCAGTTTCATATCATTGATAATATTAAAACCCGCTCTTTCTTGGTTAGAGTTCACTATTAGTTTTCTTTTTATTTTCAGTAGCTTAGAATCACAACTTTTGGATTTTATCGCTTGAATAAATAATTAGGATTGTTGATTTAGCTAAAGGTTAATCATAAGTCCTTATGGGTACGATATCTGGACTTTAAATCATGTATTACTTGTACGACTGCGTCTACTTGCGTGTGTGTTTGGGACCAACACTTGTTTTTAAGAATAGAACTGAATTTCATGTTATTATTTCTTTTAGCCCTTTGATCGTTATTTGTACCTATGCGACTCTTTGATTCTTTTATTTCCTCCATCTACTTGGTGTCTGTAAGAAAACTCACTCTTTCTTATTTCTGTTAAGTCTCCATAAAAAGTGAACGAATACATATACAAAGATGTAGAGAATGTCGGGATTTGAGTTATATAGTTGAGTTATATAGTATCGAAGGAAGTGACATATCGCAATTAATTTCTCGAGACTGCACAATACTATTAAATATAAAAAAAACTGGAAAAGAAATTAACTTCCCCAACTAGCAATAACTAATTTGTGAATGATCGCCTAATCGATCTACAAAAAGACTCTAGTGAGACTGCTATGTCCTTCTTTAAGTTTGTTTTTAAGTATTAGCGAATATTCTCCGAATATTCAAAGTATATTTTGTAATTATGATAGATGTATATTTAAGGTAACTTAGAATTCTTATTGTATCAGGAATCAACCATTTAAGGTAAGTTAGGATTCTTATTGTATTAGGAATCAACCTCTGTACAACTATATATATTGTGATTAATGAAAGGAATCCCCAAGGAAAATTATTCCAATCTTACATGGTATCAAGAGCAAAACCCTAATCCCTACCCCTCTCTATTTTTTTCTCTCGGCCGACCACCACCCAAATTCCCTTCCTCTCGGCCGGCGGCAACAAGGTTGCCATTATGTCTTCCCCCACTAATTCTGGTTCATCCACTACCACACTTGAAAACCCCTCTCAACGTTCATTATCTTCTTTTCATTCGGCATTCGCCGTTAACAACATCAAGAATTTTATCCCTATAATTCTTGACCAAGAAGACTGTCAATATTCCATGTGGATGGAACTGTTCTATATTCATGCATGTGCATACAACGTGCTCGACCATATTGATGATTATGTTCCTCATCCCACTGATGTTGCAGACTCAACCTGGCATCGCCTTGACGCCATCGTCAAACAATGGATCTATGGCACCATCTCTAAAGACTTGTTGTGCACTATCATGAAAACAGGTGCTACGACACGTGAACTTTGGGTCCGGCTAGAGGAAATCTTTCAAGATAATAAAAATACGCGGGCCGTGTATTTGGAAGAGCAGTTCAACAATACACGTCTCGAGAATTTTAACAACATGTCCAAATATTGTAAACAACTGAAACTCATAACTGATCAACTTTCCAACGTATGGACTTCTGTGTCAGAAACCAAGATGGTGCTTCAACTAGTTGCTGGTTTACCGATGAATATGATACACTTACAACGATGATTCAACAGGCCGACCCCCTCCCAAGTTTCAACAAAGCACTTTCACAACTTTTGTTAGAAGAGACCCGTCGTGCCAAACAAGAGGAGCACAATCACAAGGCATTAGCCGTTGACGGCATGACACCACCGGCGGCCAATACAACCCAGCCACCATCGCAAGACCACCAGCAACAGCAGTTCTACGGCGGAGGGCGTGGCGGCAGAAGCCGCGGTAACAACAATAAAAGAAGGGTCGCGGCAAAGGCACCCGCAACCAGCAGCCATGCCTAACTCCTATTGCCTATCTACCGTGGCCTGGACAGCAACCAATGTGGCCCAATCAAGGGAACTGGGCCTCGCCTTCATGCCCATACCCAACTGCAGGGGCCCAGTTCCAGCAGGCTGTTTGGTCACCTGGACTATTGGGCTCCGCCCCAGCCAACAGGCAGGCCCACCCGCAGCAGCAACATACCCATATGGTCTCGATCCAGTAGCACCCGCAAGGCAACAACCTGGCCCCCACCGATTTGGGCCAGGCCTTCAGCACCGTGAACCTTCAACAACCCGACGAAAATTGGTACATGGACACCGGAGCCACATCTCACCTCACCCGGTCGTCAAGTAACTTATCTCAACTACGTCGACTAAAGTGTCATCAATTTATTACTGTCGGCAATGGTCATCGCATTCCAATTGAAGGTTATGGTAACACACATACCAAACATCCCCACCCGCCTTTCTCGCTGAATCACGTCCTCTACACCCCTAACATCATTAAAAACTTAATCTCTGTTAGAAAATTCACTTGCAATAATTCTGTGTCTGTCGAATTTGACCCTTTTGGTTTTTCTGTGAAGGATCTCAATACGGGAAAAATTCTTACGCGTTGTAATAGTGTGGGAGACCTCTATCCCTTCACTCAATCTTCCGCTGTCAGACCGCAATCACCTCTATCCCTTGCGGCTATCTCTCTCTCAACTTGGCACAACAAACTCGGACACCCCGGAGACCCTGTTTTTACATTTTTTTAGGACTACTAAGCGTATTTAATGTAATAATGGGAAACTTACTCAACACTGTGTTTCTTGCCTGCTCGGCAAGCACACTCGTCTTCCATTTATGTCATCAAATAATGTTACTTTTTCACCTTTTGATATTGTTCATGCTGATTTATGGACATCTCCGGTTGTTAGCTCTTTGAGTCACAAATTTTATCTAGTACTCTTAGATGATTTTCACACTTTGTCTGGATTTACCCACTGAAATTCAAATCTGAAGTTTTTTCCAAATTCCTTGAATTTCAAAAATTCATTAAAACACAGTTTGAAAAATCTGTCAAATCTTTCCAATGTGATAATGGACGTGAATTTAATAACTCGGCATTTCTCAATTTCTGCTCTAAACAAGGCATGGTTTTCCATTTTTCTTGTCCCTATACTTCCTTCTAAAATGGAAAGGCTGAACGAATTATACGTACCATCAATAACATGGTTCGCACCCTTCTGTTGCATACCTGTCTTCCACCGCCTTTCTTGGTCTATGCTGTTAAAATGGTAGAATCCCTTCTTAATATTTTACCAACTAGCACTCTCCAAAACAAAACCCCTACCGAAATCTTATACCGTAGGTTCCCATCCTATGACCATCTTCCTATTTTCGGCTGCTTATGCAACCCCAACATAGCCTCCACTACACCTCACAAACTTGCCCCTCGCACCTTGCCCTGTGTCTTCGTTGGTCTCTCTCCTACTCATCGGGGCTACCTGTGCTATGACATTGCTACTCGCAAAATAATCGTCTCCCGTCACGTCACTTTTGACGAGACGACCTTTCCTTTTTCAAATCTCCAAAAATTTCAGACCACCGATTACACATTTCTCGATGAACCAAGTCTGTCCCCAGCTATCCAATCTATGTACCACCAGCAGCCCACTGTTCCGACAGAGCCTACAGCTCCGTCCCCGACACTGTTCGGCACCATCTCCGACCAAACAACTCCATGCTCTCGGTCGAACACCCCACCAGTACCCTTGCTGCCTCCAGCCACGTCTCCTGCACCTCCAGCAGCACTGTTGCCTCCCGAACCCGTAAGCCTGCAGCCTTCCAATCCAGACCTCCCACTGCTACCTACCCACCGCATGGAGACTCGTGCCCAACACAGGATCTTCAAACCCAAGGTTCACTTCAACCTCTCCATACAAACCTTATTACACATTCCAAAAAATCCAAAACTAGCCAAACTGGACCCTAATTGGAATGTGGCCATGTGCGAGGAGTTTAACGCTTTAACCAAGCAGAACACTTGGGATTTGGTACCTAGACCAGACGGTATGAATGTTATCCGGTGTATGTGGCTATTTCGTCACAAGTTCAGAGACAATGGTGACTTGGAATGGTATAAGGCAAGACTAGTTGCCAATGACACTAATCAGCAGAAGGGTATTGATTGTGGTGAGACATTCAGTCCGGTTGTTAAACCGGCTACTATTCAGACTGTTCTCAGTATTGCTATGACATGCATTGGCCGATTCATCAGCTTGATGTCAAGAATGCATTTCTTCATGGGGATTTGAAAGAAATTGTATACATGCATCAGCCCCCTAGCTTTGTTCATCCGGCAGTTTCGCAGTTTGTATTGCGTCTCAGGAAGTAATTGTATGGCTTGAAACAGGCACCCCGCGCTTGGTATGATCATTTTGTCAGGTATCTTTTGCAGATCGGTTTTATATGTAGCAGGTGTGATAACTCTCTCTTCATTTTTCATCGATGTAGCAGCACTGCTTATTTGCTATTATATGTGGATGACATTGTTCTTACTGCCTCATCTGACGGTTTGAAGAATGAAATCATTGCTCTACTCAAAAATGAATTTACTATGACTGACCTGGGCAAGCTGAGTTATTTCTTGGGTATATCAGTGATCAGATCTGCAGCTACTATGTTTTTGTGTCAGCGCAAATATGCAGAAGAGATAGTGTACAGGGCTAAGATGACAAATTATAAAATTATGCCAACTCCGGTTGACTCGAAATCCAAGCTCAGTGTCAATGAGGGTGCACCAGTTTCTGATCCCATTCTTTATCGAAGTCTTGCAGGTGTCTTTCAGTATCTTACATTCACTAGGCATGATATT
The DNA here is from genome assembly GCA_029783415.1 of Anisodus acutangulus. Taxonomy (NCBI): domain Eukaryota; kingdom Viridiplantae; phylum Streptophyta; class Magnoliopsida; order Solanales; family Solanaceae; genus Anisodus; species Anisodus acutangulus. The sequence goes on from CM056511.1 coordinate 1,056,269, forward strand.
GCATATGTTGTTCAGCAGGTGTGTCTGTTTATGCACGACCCTCGAGAGTCCCATTTTGCAGCCCTCAAACGTATTATCAGATACGTTAAGGGCACACTGGACTTTGGACTACATCTCTACCCCCTCTTCCCCAACCAAGTTACTCTCCTACACGAATGCAGATTGGGCAGGATGCCCAGACACACATCGCTCCACCTCAGGCTACTGTGTATTTCTTGGGGATAACCTTATTTCATGGTCCGCCAAGCGGCAGGTCACACTATCTCGTTCGAGTGCTGAAGCAGAGTATCGCGGAGTTGCTAATGTCGTTGCTGAGATCTGTTGGCTCCTAAATATTCTTTTGGAGATCCAGTGTCCCCTGCGAAAGGCGTCTATAGTCTATTGTGACAACATATCTGCCATCTATATGTCTCATAATCCGGTCCAACATCAGCGGACTAAGCATATTGAGATGGATATTCACTTTGTGCGAGAGAAGGTTGCCCTTGGTCAAGTCAAAATATTACACGTGCCTTCCGCCTATCAGTATGCAGATATTTTCACAAAGGGACTACCGAGACAGCTCTTCACCGACTTCCGATCCAGCCTGAGCGTTCGGCCTCCTCCCGCTCCGATTGAGGGGGAGTATTAGCGAATATTCTCCAAATATTCACAGTATATTTTGAAATTATGATAGATGTATATTTAAGGTAACTTAGGATTCTTATTGTATTAGAATCAACCATATAAGGTAAGTTAGAATTCTTATTGTATTAGTAATCAACCTCTGTACAACTATATATATTGTGATTAATGAAAGGAATCCCGAGGGAAATTATTCCAATCTTACATTAAGAATGGAATTGAGTTTCATGTTTTTGGAGCAGCTAATATTGTGAACAACTTCTTTTACTGTCAGATATATTGCTATGACTTCAATTCAATTCAATAGTGATGAGTCTTCAATTATGTCCACCGTTTCAGCCTTCTCTTCTGTGCCCTTCTAATTTTCTTGGGAAAATCACCTTCAAGAAATTCCACTAACCATTTTGGCTTACGAGCTTTAAATATGAGGCTCCACGTGACAGTTCCAACAACAAGTCCACAACTGTAGCCTATGACCACTGTTTCCCATGTAAATCCACTCGCAAAATATGAATCATCTTCTTCATCAGACTCCAATGGCTGAGGAACATGTGATGAATCACTCGTTTCACATTGCTTTGATAAAGGAGGACCACATAAACCAAGGTTTCCACCATATGAATCATTTTCAAATGTGATGAATTGTAGACCTCGAGGAATGTGTCCAACGAGAAGATTTTGAGAGAGGTTTAACTTTGCCAGAAATGTTAGCCTTAACAATTCCTGCGGAATTTTTCCAATGAGCCGATTCCAAGAGAGATCTAACACTTCAAGCGTATTCAATTGTCCCAGTTCCATTGGAATATACCCTCTGAAATTGTTATGGGACAAATTGAGTAGCCAAAGTGAGCCAAGATCCATTAGTGCTTCCGGAATTACACCTTCAAAACGGTTGCTTGAGAGATCTATGGCTGTCATAATTGTGCTATTCTTTCTAGCTCAATATCCTGGCCTTTGATCACCAACTTCACAGAATCCTCAGACATTATTGAGTAATCAAATGTAATATTAAATACTGGTTTCATATATCTGATGTCGCGTTTGTCTGTACCATTTTTTGTCATTGCCTTGAAGTTTCTAAAAACTTCTGCAGGCAGTGAGCCACTGAACTCATTATGAGAGATCAAAAATTTGCATCCTGGGAAAGTAAGACTTATTCTGCCAATTACTTATAGGTCCGTGGAACTTGTTCGACTTTAATATAAGGACCCGCAGCTGTTCAAGAGTTCCTAGCCAAGCTGGAAATGTGTCAGTTATAGCGTTCTTCCCCATATCAAGAACTTCTAAACCAGAACAGTTGAGCAGCGACACAGGGACAGGTCCTTCAAAACGATTACCATTTAAGACAATGGTCGTCAATGAAGTGCTTTGAGTACAGAACGGTGGAAGACTCCCACTGAAATTATTTCTTCTCAAGTCGAGAACCGTTAGCTCGGCCATGCTTCTGAAGCAATGTGGAACTGATTCACTGAAATTGTTGTGTGATAAATCGAGTAACATAAGGTTGTTCAACTTACAAATAGAAGAAGGTAACTGACCCTGAAGGAAGTTAAATTTAAGATCAAGAAGCTTTAGATTAGGGTAAAGAAGTTGTTCAATGTTTAGGTGCGTCAATGAGTCCCACGTCATGCCACTAAGCCAGTTAGGGACTGGACCATGAATAAGATTGTTAGAAAGATCTAAGATCCTTCAACTTGAGATAAAGAATTTGTTGTTGAAAAATAAGGTATTTGCCCCAACAAGCACTAACTAATTTGTGTTAAGTCAATTTTCAGAAAGACTCTAGTCTTAAGACTTGGTCGCTAGTACTAATCCTACAATAATTATTTTGTTCAACTTAGAATTAAGAGATGTAATAGGAAGACGTAGTAGCACGGGTAAAATCTTGGTTAATAGAGTAAAGAAAGATTTCATTTAATCCAACGTGAGTTTCACGATCAGAGTATACCCTGTCAAAGTCAAGTTTAGGCCTTTGATGTAAAATTTTGTACCAATGAAAAAAAGAAAATGGCATCTTTCTTTGGATCATAATAAGTCAATTTTAGTAGTACTAATGCTTTCTCTTTCAGCTCCTTATTTATAGCTTGAATAAGTCAAGTAAAAAAAAAAAGAAATGAACAATAAAGACATGATGTGTCAAGTTGTACTAATGCAATGTATTTTTAGTACAATTTTCCATGGAATTTACACAATCATAAAACGTAATCAAGATGTGTCATTTTCGTTTAAGTTAATAATACCGTGTGGAATTTTGAAGTCATTGAACCAATTATTCAATGATCCAGCGAGAGCGTAGGAATGTGACTGTATGAGATAAATTTCTATTTCAAAATTTTCCTATTGGGAAATTTTTATGCTAATTGTACGGAGAGAACATCACAACTAAAGAACTTGTAACTTCTTAGTCAATTTTAGGCCTTGGAGTACAATTTCGTATCATACTCTTTTATATACCACAAAAATCTATTTCAATAATTGATTTGATATAAATTTTTCTTTTGATCGATAACTTAACATAGACAAAAAAAATTATAAGACATCACAACTATAAAATACTTAACTTAGGATCACCATCTAATTTCACCAGAGAGACTGACTTACGCCAATATTAACGCTGACGATAGCGCAATGCCTAATGCACACTGTAAGAAAATTTCTTCAAAACTAGTGGTCAATGGACAAGGATATTCTGCAGTTTTTCAAAAGACTTTTCAAAGAAGAAAAGTAAACCAAGCAGATTCCATCAAAATTTTCAAACACTAATCATTCAATGGTCCCACGAGAGAGTAGAAATGTGACTTGAGACAAATTTCTACTTCATATACAACTTGTTAGTGAGATTGAACTATGCATAACGCATACTTTAAAAATTTCCTGTTGTCTTCTAACTTGTGAATTAGGCTCAAATTGGATTGAATAAGAGCTATTATAAAAAAAGGACAGTCCGGTGCACTAAGCTCCCGCTATGCACGGGGTCCGGGGAAGGGCTGTAATAGGAGGACTTAAAAAGCTTGGGTACAATCTTTATAGAGTATAGAACGGATCGAAATATACTTTGGTCAAATTTAATTTTGAGGACTTAAATTACAACACGAAAAAATCTGTACGAAAAGGAAAAACAATTGATATAAGTGTTATAATTATCTATTGATAACTGGTTCCTCGAGATTATGGGAACTTCTTAATCTACCTTTTTTTGGGTAGTGGGAGGTATAAAGGCATCAAATTCTGAAACAGCCTGTTAAATGTTGTTACATAGTCGGAACCAGAATTCTAACTTCATGACTTGGGCTCAAAATTCTGCCAGTTCCTGTCGAAATTCGAATCCGAGTAGAATTTTTGGAAATTGACTTGTCTATGGGACTGTGGCTATAAATTAAAGAAAGAAAAGAAAAGCATCCATACAAATAAAATGAGGTACTTTCCCAACTAGTACTAACTAATTTGTGGTTGTGGATAATTCCTCTCAAATTTTAAGTCAATTTTTAGAAAGACTCAACTCTTAATTCTTGATCGCTAGTACCTATCATACAATATTTGTCTTGTCTAACTTTGGGATAAATGGAGAGAAAATAAGCTACATCACAACCACAGAACTTGTGGTCGATGGGATCATGAGCAGTCACTTCTAACAACTTGTTAGTCATATGTTCTGCAAGACTTTTCAGAGGGGAGAAGACTTAACAAACTAATACTCCCTCTGTCATAATTTTCTCTAATGATGTGTTCTCTTCAAGCTATGTCGCTCGAATTCTTTAAAAATATAGACTGGTGTGTGTCGAATCCTTCAAAGTAGTGTATTTTTTAAGGATCCAACATGGGTGCGGCAATATTTTTGGAGAGTCTGAGCAACTTGGGTTTCGAGGTCATTGATTAAACACCCAACACGGGTTCTGCCTAAAATTTCTCTGCATTGTGCGTTAGCAAGACGGTGTGACTTGGTCTCGTTACGTATAGCACACACTGCTGAGATATTTTCTACAGAACATCTAACAAATTTTCTGCAGAAATAGTATTGCATATTTATTTAGTTATCCACAAGGCTACTCAAAGGATAGAGAAGAAATTACATCAAATTTTCAAACACTGATCATTCAAGGATTTCAAAACTTCAAACTACAAAATTATGCTAATCGCGTGTTGTTCTATTTCAAACACAAAGACATAAATATTGCTTTCTTTAAGCTGCCTATCTATTTGATTTTGACAATTAGTAGGCAGTGGTGATGATCGTGGAGTAAGAATTTGAGACGAGATAAGATTAACTTACGTAGAAAAAGGGGTTAAAAAAACTTAATGGAGCCAAAATTATACTTCCATGGAGTTCTTTACAGCTAATTCAACTCTGCTATTCTTGGCCCATCAACATATTTTTCCACAAGACTTTTCAAAGACAGAAACTATTAGTCAAGAGAGAAAAAGAAATGAACAATAAAGACATATGATGTAACTCCATTTTCTTCTCCATCTACTTAGAGTATGTAAGAAAATTGAGTCTTTCTTATTTCTAAAACAACAATGGTAATTTATGACTATATATCTTCATCTACAGAGTTCAAGAACATGATGCAAATGTTGGGATTTTCAGTCACATTAGTCAAAAATCATGGTTAATCTCATAAGATAGTCAGGTAAACAAAAACAAAAGACCCGGCAAAGAAAATAGGGTACTCAAACCTACCCAACTAGCATTAATTAATTTGTGGGCGATGACTGCCAGGTCTCGAGTCAATTACTAGAAATACTATAGGGCTAACTCTCGCTTGCTGGTACATGAAACCTTATAATAATTATCTCGTGCGACATTGAATCTATCTATATCATATTATACTAAAAGTGGAAAGATTCAAAAGGCAAAGTTGAATTACCAAATTGTCCATCAAAAGTTAAACGACTATTTTACCCTTTCAGAATCCAAATTAACTGTTCTATGTTAATCGGAGTATACAAAAATGTAATTTCATATTATTATTTTTGATTTTGAAGACAAGAATTTAATTGAAAAATATTATTTAAAATAATAGTACTTTAATGCTTCATAAACGCATAACAATAAATTCAAAGGGGTGAGGGCATTAGTTTTCTTCTACATTTATTCTACAAAACCGTTTAGATCTGCTGTTCACATAAGTAATAATAGAAATTTAGTACAAATTTTGACCCATTCAGATGACCTACGGAAGTGTTATAAACTATTGAGCATTTATTCCTTTATATTCAATAAAGTAGTAGCTTTTAAACGTGTAATGAACATACAAATTATATTGAAAAAAAAGTTACTCATCATAACATGAATTAATTCATCAGTCAAAGAAAGCCAACAAGACAAATAATTCTCTTCAAAAGTTGAATCACTTTTTAACCCTTTAAACACATTTTTATTCAACAAAAACTGACAATCATAAAACATAATCAAGATGTGTTGTTCTCGTTTAAGTTAATAATATCGTGTGGAGTTTTGAAGTCATTGAACCAATTATCAATGATCCAGCGAGAACATAGGAATGTGACTGTATGAGATAAATTTCTATTTCAAAAATATCCTATTGGGAAAATGTTATTCTAATTGTATGGGGAGAAAGTGAACTACATCACAAGTGCACAACTAAAGAACTTGTAACTTGTTAGTAAATTTTAGGTCTTGGAGTACAATTTCGTATCATACTCTTTTATATACCACAAAAATCTATTTCAAAAATTGCTTTGTTATACTGACTTACGCCAATATTAATGCTGACGATAGCCCAATGCGTAATGCACACTGTACAAAAATTTCTTCAAAACTAGTAGTCCATGGACAAGGATATTCTGTAGTTTTCCAGAAGACTTTTCAAAGAAGAAAAGTAAACCAGGCAGACTCCATCAAAATTTTCAAACACTAATCATTCAATGGTCCCACGAGAGAGTAGAAATGTGACTTTAGACAAATCTCTACTTCATATACAACTTGTTAGTGAGATTGAACTACGTGTAACGCATACTTTAGAAATTTTGTGTTGTTTTCTTACTTGTGAATTAGGCTCAAATTGGATTGAATAAAAGCTGTAATAGGACTTTAAAAGCTTGGGTACAATCTTTATAGAGTATTGAACGGATCGAAATATACCTTGGTCAAATTTAATTTTGAGGACTTAAATTATAATACGAATAAATCCGTACGAAAAGGAATTTTTTTTTATATAAGTGGTTTTTATTCAATTGGTTTTGCATCACAATTATTTTTGTGATTCTTCTGGCACATATACGATCTTTAAGGTTTTTTGAGATGTCTTCTTCGTGTTACTAATGGACATTTTACCACTTGGACACCATTCAATTACCAACAAAATTAAACTTACATTTCAATCATAATAAAAAGGATAACTGACAAAACAATTACTTGAAACTTCATTTCACTTACATTTCTAGTACAAAGAATGTGATTGTATGAGATAAATTTCTATTTCAAAATTTTCCTATTGGAAAAATGTTATGCTAATTGTATGGAAAAAAAATGAACTACATCACAACTAAAGAACTTGTAACTTGTTAGTCAATTTTAGGCCTTGGAGTACAATTTCGTATCATACTCTTTTATATACCACAAAAATCTATTTCAAGAATTGCTTTGATATAAATTTTTCTTTTGTTCGATAACTCACTATAGACAAAAAAAAAATTAAAGAGACTAGAGACGGCTTTGCATCCCAACTATAAAACTCTTAACTTAGAATCACCATCTAATTTCACCAGAGAGGCCGACTTACGCCAATATTAATGCTGACGATAGCGCAATGCGTAGTGCACATTGTACGAAAATTTCTTCAAAACTAGTGGTCCATGGACAAGGATATTCTGTAGTTTTCCATAAGACTTTTCAAAGAAGAACAGTAAATCAAGCAGATTCCATCAAAATTTCCAAACACTAATCATTCAATGGTCCCACGAGAGAGTAGAAATGTGACTTGAGACAAATTTCTACTTCATATACAACTTGTTAGTGAGATTGAACTATCCAGATTATATCCAGATTGTTCATGTGAAACAACGCCACCTCCAAAGTAGAAGGGATTGGGGAGGTTGTCCTTAAAAAGGACTTCAGGAAATGGGATCACTCTAAAAGGACTTCTGTGCCCTTCTAATTTTCTTGGGAAAATTGCCTTCAAGAAATTCCACTAACCATTTTGGCTTTCGAGCTTTAAATATGAGGCTCCACATGATCCAATTTGAGCCTTTCCAAGTTTGGCAGAATAAAAAAGCTCTCAGTTAGAACACCTTGCAAATTGGTATCTTGAAGATTCACGTACCTTTGGGATTTTACCACGAAATAAAGAATAAGAAAGGTCTAGATGCCTCAAATTCCTCAAGCGTCCAATGCCATTTGGTATTGAAGAAGAACTGATGTCATTGTTAGTGAGGTTTAGTGTCTGAATATGATGAAGTAGGAAGAGACTGCTGTTGGGATGAAAACTTACACCAAGCTTTGTTGTCTTAAAGACTGAACCATGTGTAACACGTAACAAAAAGTAGTATCGTATGTTGTTCACAACAACTCAATGATACCAATTTACAAATTTGAAATAAGAATGATAACACCTATAGTAGTGGCAAACAGGCGGGTCGGATCGGATATGGGCGGATCGAAAATAGTATAAACAAAAACGGTTAAAATATCCGACCCGCCCATATATAACATGAATAAAAAATGGGTTAATCGGCGGATAATACATGATTTCAAGAATAGTCAGGTGAGAACACAAGTTTAAAGCCAAAATAAGCTTAGACTCCAGAAAGCAATAACTCATGAAAAATAACAAGCAAACAAATGGATATCGATAATATGGATATTCATATTATCCACCTGGATATCCAATATTTAGTGAATAATATTCATATTTGATCCACTTTTAAATTCGCACAATGCCCCTATTTCGGTGTGGTCTTTAATTTTTGCCCCTCAAATTTGTGGCTTTATTTTTTGTCCTTTAATATTTTTGGTGCTACATAGTTTAGATTTCGCTCGGGCATTTGTATCATAACATCCACAAGTTTTGCCGGACAAGGCAAAACTTTCAACACTCAACATAATTTGAAAAAATGGTGTAAATTTAGATTTCGCTCAGTAAAGTTTACATTTCGCTCAGCATATGCATCATAACATCCTCACAAGTTATGCCGAAAAAGGTAAAAGTTTCAGCACTCAACATAATCTGAAAGAAACTACACAACTTATGCCGCATAACTTAATTCATAATGAACTTGTGTCGAGCGAGACAACAGTTCAGTTTTAGAAGATAAAAATGTTACAGAACTTATGCCGAGCGAAGCATGTCTAGAAATTTTCATGAAATGAGAAGCGGGAGAAAAATTATAAACCACAAATATGAAGGGCAAAAATCAAAGACATTTACATTTGAAGGGAAATCTGTGCAAAAACTTCTTTTTAAAAACTCAATTATCCAACACATGTCTAATGAGTTGCATTGGATGGTTACTTATTTTCTTTAACCATTTTGCCATCTCCAACTACAACCATTTATTTTGGGAACTTCTTAATCTAAGATTATCTTGAAAGGTAGAAAAAAGTGTAATTCATTTGCTCCTTTAATAACTCGACAAACATTACCCGAATTTATTATAACACACTTTACTTTTGCGAGTCCTATTATCCCCTAAACTATTTTAAAGTATAATAAATGACACCCTCAGTGTTGACGTGGCATAGAGAACCAAACATTTGGCCGACAGTGAAATACACGCGCTGTCGCGTGTAATTTAGCATTTTTTTTAAAAATCTATTTCTTTTACTTCCTTTTTGTTTTCTTTTTAATTGTGAAATGTAATGGAAATATTATTTTATATTTAGAAAAATGAAAAGGATAATTGTTATTGTTATTGTTATTGTTATTGTTTTTGTATGAACCTGAAAAAGAATTAGAGGTGTTGAGCATATACGAAGGTTGTTGAAGTTTTAAAGTTGAGCTTGTTGGGTATTTTTGCTCTATGGTACTTTATAAAGCAGTACGAGAAGTATATTACTATTACAAGTATTCGAAAGGATAAACAAAGAATCAATAATTCAACTAGTAATCTGAAATTACAATATAATCACAAAACTGAAATTACAATTTTGTTGAAGACGGAAAAATGGAAACTGGTTTTGCTGAGTCGAGTGTGGCACTCTGTCCTTAAGACAATATTGCCCCGTATATATCCTTTATACGTCCTGGACAATTTGTCTCCCAAGATAAAACAGCAATGGAACACTTGAGCAAAGGAAACTCAAGAGCTACCGTGAAGAATATTGAGTAACGAAATGATGCCTTGGAAGTTGTAGGAAGAAGAAAAGTTTCTGCTTGTGTAAGCTTCTGAATTTCGTGTTTATTACATGTGTGTTCTTAGTGCTCAACAATGGTGTAAGGGGGTGTTTATATAGGTGATGGAGGGTTGAATCGCCTCCATAATAGCCAAATAATGGCCATTATGGAGGTAGTAAAGTCACCAACATAAATGGTGAAAGACCAACGGATTTGGCCATTACAGAGGAGTAATTCAGCCAAAATAAATGGTGAATTGAGAGCTTGACGCTTTCTGCTTTGACCGTCGAAATTCCAACTTTCAAAACTTGAGGACCAAACTGTACATCTTGAAACTTCAGGGACCAAACTGTACATCTGAAAGAATTCTGGTCCAAACTGTACTTCTGGCAAAATTTTCTGGCCCAAAAAGATAATATCAGAAGGCCCACAGCCCGTGGACCCGTGGACCCGTGGACCCGTGGACCCGTGGACCCGTGGACCCGTGGACCCGAGAACCCGAGAACCCGAGAACCCGAGAACCCGAGAACCCGAGAACCCGAGAACCCGAGAACCCGAGAACCCGAGAACCTGAGAACCCGAGAACCCGGAACCCGGAACCCGAAATCCGGAACTCGGAACCGGAACCGGACCGGACTGGCGGGCGGCGGCGGCGCGCGTGTGGTCTTTCCTTGAACCGAAGCACATCTAGGTCCTCCCTCCTTTAAACACACGGGATACCCCTTGGGGTCCCAAACCCCAAACCAATTTCGAGTCTTATATACACAACAATTCTTTCTTCCTCTACCGATGAGGGAGAATTGAACACAATACCACACTTTCCATGCTTCAAACACCTTACTTCGTGGATCAATATCTCTTTCATTTCTCAATGAAATTTGACGATTCTTGGCCCTACGGTTATCTACGTACTTAGTAGATCATGCATGTGTGAAGAACCGGATTCTCCAACATACGTAACACTAGTGTTTAAGCCGTTAAAGTTGGTCGGTCGCAACTCCCGCCAAAGGCAAATTTCCAACAATCCTCTTGAAAGAGATTTTGGCGCACTCACATGGTGTCTTTTTCATTTCGGCAATATTTCAATGGACCGATATTGCATAAGGAGAGGTAGCCTCGACTTTGAACCTTCCATAGTTGAATACCATCGGACTTACTTCATCTGCGCGGTGAACGTGATGTCTTGAACCGTCGGTGTTTAGTGTAAGCCAAGACAATGATACCAACACAACAAATTCCCTTACTCTCTTCTTCGTAATGTTTTGTCTGCTTTTGGCCATGGACAACGTCTTGGATTCTTAAGTGCGTTCATTTTGAGGCGGTCCTGCCCTCGCACTTAAATAGGTGGTCTCCTACAAGGTATCTGCTATACCCCACTTCACAAGTGTTAGGAACCATTAAAGTTTCCCAAAAACCTAACCTCAACTGTTGAGGAGCATTACGAGTTTTGAAAACTTAACCTTTACCCACACCGCAGATAGCACTTAAAGTCTATCGCTGAACGGCTTTGGATTTGGTGTTTCTTTTCGTAAATCACTATCTGAAGTGCTCATGCTTCCATGAAGCGATCAAGCGAACCTTTACAACTTAGTTTTCCCATTGAACCAAATTACCGGGATCTCCGGTTCGTAAGGTTGGGTTACCATTGTATTGGTCCGTATATTTTGGGTTTTAAGCCCATTCCCTAGACAGCAGAACACTTGATCTCGGGTAGTCCACTTAGTTAGTAAACAAGGAAGTGACACCCGTGATGATCAATCGCCATCTGATCTTATGTCTCACGACAAATCCTCGACAGATATGTCCAGACGCCGTCATCCGTGTCCTTCCTAAAGCCGACCGGCTAGCCACGCTTTATAAGCTGAAGGCACGAAGTTTCTCCCAATAGAGGGCGTCCCTAAGGAGTCGTGAAGTTACTCAACTTCTTTCATGCTTTGTATAAGCGATAAAGTCCGATTCCATCATGAATCGGCCGATGCAAGTTTGCTTAGAGGATTTTCCAAGAACCACCATACACATTTACTTGTGGCTTTGGTGTTCTTCAGATCTGATGTCCAGTTTGGATCACTGTGTTCTCTCGTAATCATTTGGACATCCGAATACTATAATCAGAAGATAAGCGAATAATTCGGATATCGTCATATCCGACTTAACACTTTCTATTGATCATGTATTAAGATCATCGGTGAAACTTAGTTCAACTGACCGCTTTGTAGGGCGATACCAGGTCGGTTGCGGTGTATACAATACATTGAACTACACGTGATCTGTGCGTATCGCTTCCTTGTCTATGGGTGCATCATGATTCCAATCAGTTCTATGATTCATATCCATTGATGGCTTCAACGAGGCTATCAACTATCGATGATCCGTTAGATGTCTTTAGAAATCCAATTCCTAAGATGTCATCTGTGATATCCATATCTTTCATATCGAGACTTTGTTTCAATATGACTTTTACTTTCAGACTGTTGATTCTCCAACTGTTGGCTTTCTAACTTCAGAGTCAATGTTTCTGTGCTCAGATTCATTATTTCTGTTTTATCTGAAACTTTCAGGATCAAAATGTAAACATTTCAGGGACCAAGATGAAAGTTCAGGAAGAAGCCCAACAGTCCAGAAAACCAACTCTGATTCTCTTCTTCCAACTCTCCGGTTGGGAAGGTTGTTTCAACATTCATGCCACGCAAGACTGCAATGGCCCATGATGTTAAGCTACTCCTGTGGAGCACATGTACAAGTAGCCGAGGCTTTGAACTCGTCAGTAGATCCATCTACTTTGTACTCACTTTTGAGTATCCTTTTTCACAACCCAAAGGTTCTTTTCCCGGAGGAAGATCAACCATTACGCAAGTATGGTTCTATATGATGGAATATATTTCTCTTTTAGCTTCTTTCCAAAGCAGTGCTTTTGGAGATAACAATTATTTGTTAATTGTCCATGGTTCGTTCTTAACCATACAAGCTAGAAGGACTGGAACAAGTCTTTTTCCCCTCTTTGCTCCGTCTTGGTTCAACATCTAGAATCCCTGAGTTCTGCAGATCTGGAATATTAAGTTTCGGATAGCCAGTAACTTTCGAGTCCTGTAGATACTTAACGGGCGTCTAGTTCGGACGGTCAAACCTCGCGGGTTCTTGTTAACCTTGAGCAATTACTCTTTTTCCTTTTCAAGAAAAGTTATCTTATAAGAATTCAACATTCTTTGACGCCAAGAGGCGATAAGTACTCTTGTTATTTACAGATCCGGTGGATATGCAATCTGATCTTAGGTCGAACTTGACCTATTTCGGTAGTCCAACTTCTACCAAGCCACCCCACATCACAACTTTGTATGTGAGATCCTTTTCATGTCTCACACGGAGAGTTATCTTTATCCTTATGCGGAGTTCTGTTGAGGATCGCATTAGCGGTAAGGATCGCCTTGCCCCACATAATTTAGGCGCATTTGGGTTGCGCTTGGCTAACACCGTTAGGCTGAGGTGAGTAATGAACAGTCGTTTAATGAACGCTGCTTCACATTCTCCCCCTCTATCGCTATGAATTTCGCAATCCATAGGCTTAGTTGATTTTCAACTTCTGCTTTGTAGCGCTTATCCGCTTCAACAACTTCATCTTTGCTTTTTAACAAACAAAGGATTCCATACGTTGTACCATCGTCAATGAAGATCACAACGTACTTGTCTCCCCCCTCTATTTAGTATAAACTTCAAATCACCCAAGTAGGTGTGACTAAGTTCTAGAGGAGCGGTGCTTCTTTCGTTATTCCCTTGACGGAATTTGGAAAGGTGATTTTGCCTCTTCGCCTACCTCACATTCATTTTGAGGGTTTATGTCGAAAGGAGGCAACAATCTCAACATCGTTAGCTTTTGAATGACTTATTATTTAACGTGTCTTAATCTATGATGGCATAGATGCACGGATTACAAATATATCATTCATTGGGCTATAGACATATTGTACCATTCTTAGTTATTACAGACCTGTTGGACTAGTCTCAAACCAACTTGACCAACAACGTCCCTTAAACCAAGTTAGGAACATGTATCACCTCTTTTAGAGTGATCTCATTCCCTGAAGTCCTATTGAGGACAACCTCTCCACCCCCTTTGATTTTAGAGGTGGCGTTGCTTCACATGAACAACCTCTTTGCCGTGGTTAGGGCGTGAACAGGATCATATGTGATCTCGATACTCGCCCACTTCGGTTGCTTTGGCATCGAGTGTCCAATTTCTTTATCGCTTTCTTTAGGCCTTGGATCATTAAGACACGGAAACTCGCCCACCGCACTAGGTGTCCATGAAATGAATTCTCGCCCCACTACGGTCACCGGAGGCTTTGTATGACTGAGTGTCCAATATCAATCATATCAAAGGAATTTTGGCCCACTCCCGCCTTGGAGGCTTTGTATGACTGAGTGTCCAATATCATCCTATGAAGGATCTTCTGCCAAATAGTATGACATGTTCTACGTCTTTAACTTTTAGACTTCTTCCGTTATGATTGGTGCCTAGATAATTCTTGGCGCCTACTTAAGAGTTGTATGATTTCAGACGATCGGTGGATCTTACTCCCTCGTATGTGCGAACATACTTTACCCACTTTTAATAATTACACTTAAAGGAACGGATCTTTTAAGATGCTTTACAATCCAATCTTTAAACGGAAAAGAAGATGAGATTAAAGTTCTGATTTTTAAAGCGTAAGGAATATAAATTATTTTCATATTCCTGCTTACTTTAATCAATTTTTAATCAGACCTTATTTAATCTTTATTCTTGACAAGTAAGAAAAACTACTTATCTCAATTTGATTCTAGCTCACTCCAGGACACTTCATCAAACCGAGTGTCCAGTTCCTTCTTACCATTATTCGGATCTTTGTCCTGGGATAGATACAGCCTTCTCACTGCAAGGTAGAAGTACATCTTGATCTTCTCCTCTTGTCGATTGACATCCTCAGGCTCTCGAGAGCGCTTGTTCCCACCAGTCTTGGTAGCGGTGACACTATGAATACGTTCATCATCATCACTCTCTTCTACCAGAAAACCATTTCCATATCCCGATTTGGTCACACAACTTTTGACCGACATCTTTCGAACACTAATAGTAATACTATACAAATATTGTCTTAAGTTGTTGGGTATTTTTGCTCTATGGTACTTTATAAAGCAGTACGGGAAGTATATTACATGTGTGTTCTTAGTGCTCAACAATGGTGTAAGGGGGTGTTTATATAGGTGATGGAGGGGGCTGAAAACTGCCTCCATAATAGCCAAATAATGGCCATTATGGAGGTAGTAAAGTCACCAACATAAATGGTGAAAGACCAACGGATTTGGCCATTATAGGAGGAGTAATTCAGCCAAAATAAATGGCCCACAGCCCGTGGACCCGTGGACCCGTGGACCCGAGAACCCGGGAACCCGGGAACCCGGGAACCCGGAACCCGAAACCCGGAACCCGGAACCGGAACCGGACCGGACGGGCGGGCGGGCGGCGGCGGCGCGCGTGTGGTCTTTCCTTGAACCGAAGCACATCTAGGTCCTCCCTCCTTTAAACACATGGGATACCCCTTGGGGTCCCAAACCCCAAACCAATTTCGAGTCTTATATACACAACAATTCTTTCTTCCTCTACCGATGAGGGAGAATTGAACACAATACCACACTTTCCATGTTTCAAACACCTTACTTCGTGGACCAATATCTCTTTCATTTCTCAATGAAATTTGACGATTCTTGGCCCTACGGTTATCTACGTACTTAGTAGATCATGCATGTGTGAAGAACCGGATTCTCCAACATACGTAACACTAGTGTTTAAGCCGTTAAAGTTGGTCGGTCGCAACTCCCGCCAAAGGCAAATTTCCAACAGAGATTCAAGTGCTAAACTCATTCTAAATCCTTAATTGTTGATGAGATTCGAAAATAAAGGAAGAATTTCGAATCCACCATTGTGAACCTTGAAAAAGCTTGAAGAACAAAAATATGGGTTTGTCAAAATTCTTAATTTTTGGTCAAATTAATTATTGGGGTTTGGTGATGATGTTGTTGTGAAGTTGTAGTTGAAATTTGAGCTTGATTGGTGCGGATTTAACTGAGGTTTTGTTGAATTTTGCGATCAAAAATTAGATTTAGAGCTCTTGAAAATGGGTGATAAAATAGGGATGAAGAGCTCTTGAAAATCAGATTTGGAACTAATTTGGAACTAACACGTGACCATTTCGTATAGGTTAGAGCCCTCTTTTTTAAGTGGTCACGCGCTTGAAGGATGTGTTCTCACGTCCTCCTCCACGTCAGCACATAAGGTGCAAAGAAATACAGGAAAAAAAGTTTAGAGGGGTAATAGAACTCTCGCAAAGGTAAGATGTGTCGTGGCAACTTCCGATATAGTTCAGGGGGTAATAGTGTCTTATCCCAATTCTGAAATAGCATGTTAAACATATACTTGATTCTTAGTTTAAAGGCAATAATGTTGTGTTATGAATCTAACCAAGATGGAGGGCCATGTGGGAAGATGTCAAATTATACTATAAAATTATCTCTTTATTTAGTTGGTTAGATTAATTCTAGAACCTTCCTTCCTTCTTCCTTTTCTATTTCTTCTTCCCTGAAAAGATTTAGTTACTAGTTTGGAGTAATTATAATAATCTGAAGATGAACTCTTATATTAATGCATGTGATCACAATTCTCCCTATCAATACAATTCCCCTTCATTACATGTTTTTTGTTATTCATTATAAAATTGAATGATTTACAGTTGAAGTTGCACAATATATGCAGTTGTGGATTATACATGTCTATTTCACGCTTAAAAGTTGTCATAGAAGCGGAACTAGAATTTTAATTTTATGGTTCGGACTCCAAATTCTATCACTTCCATCTAAATTAAGATAACTGACTGTAAGTGATTCCTCATAATAAGTGAAATTGATAACCTGAAAATTAAAGTAAATAACTTTGCAGGTACAACGTGTTAAATTATGATGATTGAGGACGTTATAACTGTTAATGTATATAAGTTAAATTCGTTCAAATATAAAGGAAGTTAAAGGAAAGTGAGTAAAAGATGTTAAAAGTATCTGTCTTGAATGCCATTTGGAAAGATAATTTATGAATCCTTAATTCAGTGTCCAATATCCGCATCGTAACCCCAACTAATAGGGCTTCATGAGGCATAAGGCCTATTAAAGGGGTCACAACTTTCTATCAAGATTTTTGCCATATTCGAACTTGAATAAAATGAATCATATCTATCCTACCATAATTGTCGCTGATAAGATAAAATATTCTCGAACTAGAAGGATGTATTGTCTTGCATTTGCCTAATTGATGTTGCAAATGGACTCTTCCAACAGCCTAATACTTGACCATATATTGTTGCAAGGAAAATCAAGTTTCCAAAGTTGGATGGGCTTCTAGAAGCTTCAAAAAGAAGCCTAGCCCACGTTTAACAGGACTCAGCCCACCTGTAAGGCCTATAAAAATGCCCAAAAAAAAATTGATGTGAAAAGGCTGAACTTGAGTCGGATTTTCAGTTACACACTCAATTTTTGAGAGAGTCGTATAACCCCTGGACTTTTTCGAAGCATAAATAGATATTCGTCATAACAATTAAGATGTGCATAAATTGAATCGGATATCATTACCTTTGTGAGGTCTTATTATCTCCTAAACTTCTTTAAAATCATAAATAGCTATTCGTCGAAATAATCAAGATATCCATAAACTGATTCGACTATCACTTTTATATATATATATAAAAAGTGCAATCTTTTTTGTATTGTTATACCTCAACCTATTCTGGTGAAGTTTAATTGAATCCATGGCAGTCTATCAAGAATGTACCAAATATATTAAAATTCTTTTTTTTAATTCAAATCCTATAGACATTTAAAAGGAATCTTCTCAAGTGCTCTCAAATATACAAGTTGAATGATGGCTTCTGATATTTTTTCAGTTGGGAATCCAATAATTGTTTTAGTGATTGCCAACAAAATGAGCTGTTCACTTTTCAAGTTGTCATAAATAGTTGCAATTGTAAATTCATTTTACAATTCAAGTACATCTAGTATTTGCTATATATGATATATATTGAAACTACTTGCAAAAGAATTTTATGTATCAAAAGTTAAGTGATGCAAGAGATCATGAAAAAACTATAAGGTGAAAAAGGAAAATCTTCTTGTTAAAAAACAAAAAAAAAGGAAAATCTTGTTGTTAAAAAAAAAAAGAAGGAAAATCTTGAAATTTCTTGTTGGTTAAAAGAACTCTGCTCGTGTGAGCTTGCTCATATTTTTGATTTTAAACTCTAAAAAATAACAAGGGTTGCAATAGCCTAGCAATTATTATGTAAAACTAACTAATTTATAATGAATTAATCTCAATACAAACATTGTTACTGAAGCTTTAATAATATATAATCAATTACAGTTGATTGGGATTGCGATATAGTTATTGTACCAGTTGATTAAAAAGAAGACAAGTGAAGTAATCTCACAAAGATTGCATCCCAACTCCCGTACCATATGAAAATATATTCATATCTGATAAAACAATTATATTAGAAAAATATAATATACTTATATTTTCTCATACCATCCAATCTTTATTTTTTTTTAATTAAAAAACCCCCGTATTTTATCAAACAAATTGATTTAGATTACAGTGAATCTGGTCTTGCAAATATCCTAATTCAACTACCACATCTGACCAGATAACATATGCCTGTTTTCTTTTTCCTATCTACATTTTATTCTATTCTATTATCTTAGGAATTTTTAAAATAATGCTTGGTAATATTAAAGTGAGCTTAATGATGAATATTTTAATACTATATAAACTAACTATTTGTATTAGACAAATGCAAAACCGTGTGGCGTCAATTATTTGATTTCTTAAGTCTACCTTTTTAACGCTAAGCCCCAGAATTTGGTTAAGAATTTCGAAGCAAAAACTATAGCTGGAATTTGAACTTTAAGTCTTTAATCTCTATTATAATCAAAATTTCTCGATAGTCAGTGGTGCACGACAAATTTTTTTTAGTGATAATGCATTTGTCTTCTCTTTCGTTCCTTCTTTACTTAAATATCATAGAATTTTTTTTGTTGGAAATTTACTTTTGATGGGGGTTGCGTCCACCCATCTTTAATGACTTAAACACTCGAGTTCCGCATGTTGGAGTCTTTGGTTCTTCGCACGTGCATAATCTACTAAGTGAGTAGATGATCGTGGGGCCAAGGATTGTCAAATTTCGTTAAGAAATGAAAGAGATATTGGTCTACTAAGTAAAGTGTTTGAGGCATGAAAATATGGTGTGGGACAAATCTACCACATTGGTGGGAAAAGGAAGAATTGTTCTTTTTATAAGCCTAAAAAATGGATAAGGATTTGGGACCCCAAGGGGTAACCCATGTGTTTGAAGGAGGGAGGACCTAGGTGTGCTTGGGTTCGAGGCTAGCCCCACACGCGCGCCGCAACCCGGTCCGGGCTGCTGGGTTGCTTCTGATATTCTAGCTTGCATGGTTGAGAATGAACCATGGACAATTAACAAAGAATTGTCATCTCCAGAAGCACTTCTTTGGAAAGAAGCTGCAGAGAAAGAAATAGATTCCATCAAATAGATTCCATAAAAGTGGATACTCAAAGTGAGTACAAAGTAGATGGATCTACTATCGAGTATGAGGCCTCGGCTACTTGGACATGTGCTCCCCGGTGAATAGCTTAACATCCAGGGCCATTGCAGTCTTGCGTGACATGGATGTTAAGACAGTCTTCCTAACCGGAGAGTTGGAAGGGGAGGATCAGAGTTGATTTGTTGGACTGTTGGGCTTCTTCCTGAACTTTCTTTTTGGTCCCTGAAATGTTTACTGCCAACAGTTGGAAAACCAACAGTCTAAAAATGGAAGTCATATTGAAACAAAAGTCTCGATATGAAAGATATGTGTATCAGAGATGACATCTTAGGAATTATAATTTATAAGACATCTAACAGACTGGTCTAACTCCCAACTCATTTGTGAGGTATTTGACAATCTCGTTAAAGCCACCAATGTATATGAATCATTGAATTGATTGGAATCATGGTGCATCCATATACCAGGAGCGATATGCTCAGGTCACATGTAGTTCAATGTATTTTACAACTACAACCGACATGGTATCGGCTTACAAAGTAGATCAGTTGAACTAAGGTTCACTCGTGATTCTAAAAATGATCGATAGAAAGCGTTAAATCGGATATGACGATATCTGAAATATTCGCTTATCTACGAATTATGGTACTCTAGATGTCCAGCGGTTCTGGGAGAACACAGCGATGCAAACTGGACATCGGACTTGAAGAACACCAAAGCCACAAGTGGATGTGTATGGTGTGTCTCCGGAAATCCTCTAAGTAAACTTGCATCGGCCGATTCATGATGGAATCGGAGTTTATCGCTTTAAACAAAGCATAAGAAAAAGTTGAATAATTTCACGACTCCTTAGAGGACGTCCCTTATTGGAAGAAACTCGTGCCTTCAGCAGTTATACACTGTGGCTAGCCGGTCGGCTTCAGGAAGGTCACGGATGACGGCGTCTGGACATATCTGTCGGAAACATAATACCGTATGGCAATTGATCATCACATGTGTCACTTCCTTGATTACATCAAAGGATAATATAGTGGACCCTTTAACTAAGGGACTACCCGAAAATCAAGAGTTCTGCATGTCTAGGGGAATGGGCTTAAAACCCAAACAATACGAACCTTTGCGATGGTAACCCAACAATACTGACTGGAGATCCCAAGAATTTGGTTCAGTGGGCTTCCCCGCCATGCCCATTCCCAATCTCTTCGTGGGCCCGGTCTCCTCCTTCCAATCGCCAACCTGGTATTCTCGAATCTCGTCTACAGCATGCTTTTGTAGCTCAGGCACCATCTTCTGTTGGATATGCACCCATGTATATTGAACAAGCCATGAGTCACATGAATCTGAATAATTCAGATGAATCATGGTACATGGATACAGGGGCTACGTCACACATGACGGCATCTCAAGGTAATCTTTCATCTTATTTTAATACGAACGGTAATAAAAATATTGTTATCGGTAGTGGGCAGGAAATTCCAATTCGTGGTATTGGTCAGGTAACACTACCATCACCCCACCCACCTTTATGCTTGAAAAATGTCTTACATGCACCAAAATTAATTAAAAACTTGATCTCTGTTAGACGTTTTACAACTGACAACAATGTTTCTGTGAATTTTGATCTATTTGGTTTTTCTGTGAAGGATTTTCGGACGGGGATGCAGTTCATGAGATGTAATAGCACGGAGGACTTATATCCCATCACTCCTATCTCTAATAACCACATGGCCAAACCTTCCACCTTTGCGCCCATCTCTCCTAGTATATGACACAATAGGTTGGGACACCCAGGAGCACCGATTTTTAATCAATTTAAGAAGAATAATTTGGTTTTTTGTAATGGACGTTTGGACTCTTCTGTTTGCCAAACCTGTGTGTTTGGTAAACATATTAAACTTCCATTTTCTGCCTCTACTACTAATACTGTTATGCCATTTGATATTTTGCATTGTGATTTGTGGACTTCGCCCGTATTAAGTGATGCATGTCATAAGTATTATTTGCTCATTCTTGATGATTTTTTGAAATTTTTGTGGACCTTTCCCTTGGGACAAAAATCACACACCTATAACATTTTGAAATAATTTAGTGTGTTTATCAAAACTCAGTTTGGCAAAATCATTAAATGTTTTCAATGTGATAATGGGGGGAAATTTATAAATACCCAATTTCATAATTTTCGTCAACAAAATGGGATGTATGCCCGTATTTTTTGTCCACGTACATCTTCTCAAAATGGAAAATCTGAAAGAAAGATTCAAACAATCAACAATATGACTCGATCTATACTTATGCATTCATCCACACCACCAAATGTTTGGCATCATGCTCTTCAAATGGCTACATATCTCTTAAATATTCTTCCTAGTAAACTACTCTCCAATGTGTCCCCTACTCAGGTATTGTACAACTGTATCCCTTCGTTTACACATTTAAGGATTTTTGGGTGTTTGTGTTATCCCTTATTTCAGACCACCACCATTCATAAACTACAAGCTCGGTCTACTCCTTGCGTGTTTTTAGGATACCCACAAAATCATAGGAATATAAATACTTTGATATGTCAACAGGAAAAATCATTATTTCTCGTCATGTTATCTTTGATGAATCAACCTTCCCGTTTGCTACATCTCGAGCGACATCCCCGCCTTCATATTATTTTCTGGATGACGGAATTCATCCAATTTTGAGGTATCATCTAAACTCTCAAAGTAACAATTTAGAGCCATCACAGACCCCTACAACACAACCCGTCACCCCACCCCTTCCGGCAACTTGCCGGCCCAGAACCATACCGAGCCCACTACCTCGGCCTAAAATACCGAAACCACCATACCCACCGTTTCGGTCTAAAATCCCAATAACACCCAACCATCCAACGGCCCAACACCTAAACGGACCATGGAAACACGTGCAATGCACAAGATTTTTTGCCACAAGCACCATTTCAATCTAACCACCTCAGTCCATCCCTCACCAATACCAAAAAATCTCAAAGCTGCCTTATCAGACCCGAATTGAAAGGCTGTCATGTTAGATGAATTTACTGCACTTATTCAAAATAAGAGTGGGATTTAGTACCACGACCATCTAATGTGAATATAATTCGGTCAATGTGAGTTTTTTGCCATAAAAAGAATTCTGATGGTTCTTTTGTGAGATACAAAGCTCGTCTTGTTAGTGATGGCAGGTCTCGGCAGGTGGGAGTAGATTGCGGTGAAACATTCAGTCCGATAGTCAAGCCTACAACTATCAGGACTGTTCTTAGTCTGGCACTGTCCAAGTCATGGTCCATTCATCAGTTGGATGTCAATAATGCATTATTATATGGCCACTTGCAGAAAATGGTATACAAGCATCAGCCGTTGTGATTCTGCCATCCTGCCCATCCAGATCATGTGTTCCTGTTGAGAAAATCTTATATGGTCTGAAACAAGCTCCTTGGGCATGGTATAACATGTTTGCAGGATTTGTTTCCAAATTGGGGTTCTCCCATAGCAAGTCAGATCAATCTCTCTTTATTTATAGAAAGGGCACTAATGTGGCTTATATACTTCTGTATGTTGATGACATTATCCTCACTGCATCCTCAACTTCACTTAGCCAATCCATTATGTCCCTTCTTGCAGCAGAATTTGCAATGAAGGACTTAGGACCGTTGAATTATTTTCTTGGCATTGATGTCACTCACTATGCAGGTGGTCTGTTTCTCAGTCAAAAGAAGTATGCCGAGGAGATACTTGACAAAACAGGGATGTCTTCATGCAAACCTTTACACACTCCGGTTGACACAAAGGTGAAGTTGAGCAATGCTTCAGGTACTCCATACAGCGACCCCACACATTACCGCAGCCTGGCTGGTGCATTGCATTATCTCACTTTTACGAGGCCTGATATTTCCTATGCGGTCCAGCAAGTTTGTTTACATATACATGACTCAAAGAAAGAACATATGGGGGCTCTCAAGATGATTCTGCGGTATGTTAACGGTACTCTTCAGTTCGGATTACATATATATACGTCCTCCGTCTCGAGTCTGTCTGCCTACACTGATGCAGATTGGGGTGGTTGTCCAGACACACGTCATTCCACTTCCGGCTATTGTGTGTTCTTAGGTGACAATCTCATCTCATGGTCCTCTAAACGTCAGTCCACACTATCTCGGTCAAGTGCAGAGGCGGAATACCAAGGGGTGGCAAATGTTGTTGCTGAATCTTGCTGGCTCCGTAATCTGCTACTGAACTCCGTTATCCGATTGAAAAGGCAACAGTGATTTATTGTGACAATGTGAGTGCGATCTATTTATCTGGAAATCCTGTTCAGCATCAACGCACGAAGCACATTGAAATGGATATTTTATTTGTTCGAGAAAAAGTTGCCCGTGGTTAAGTCCGTGTTCTCCATATGTCGTCCCGTTATCAGATAGTTGACATCTTTACAAAAGGTCTTCCACGTGTATTTTTTGATGATTTCAGGGACAGTCTCAGTATCCGAGAACCTCCAGCTAAGACTGCGGGGGACTGTTAGAGTAATTATGGGAAGATCCCATAATCACCTCCCTCATTATTATAATTGATATTATAATTATTCTAATTATTGTAATTGTAATTAGGATCTTGTATATTAGGTAAAGTAGAATAGTAGTCTTCTTCTAAAATAGTCTTCCTTTAATCCATATATATATATTATATATTTGGAAGAAAAATAATCAAGGAAATATCTTCTTACAAAAGGTTGGTACGTAGCTCGTCACGATGGCCTACATTTTTGTACAAATATGAACACAACAAAAGCTTCTGCATATAATATTGTTAGTTTCAGATAAATAAGAACCATGCATGCATCTTTTTTACAAAATGTTGGTTCATTTTGGTTAGTTTGGATTTCTGACTTCTGATTCCAAGATCGTGTTAGAGATCAGAGGCGAATTCACATTATACGACAGAACTCAGTAATTTTGATTAGCGATCATATACGTATATTGAAAAATTACCTCGTTACCGCTGTTTATTGATTATATTATTAAAGAAATTGCGGAGCTTGCAGAAGCGAAGTGAATCCAATGTAGTAGTGTATTACATATTTAATCCCTCTGAAAATACATACATATATAATTGTTAGACAGTGTATATTCCCGTGATATATATAGTGTATATCACGGGACTTTGGTCCGTTTTAGTAGTGCAATTAGTGTAGAATATTTGTATTACTTAGTATTGTACACTTACCATAATTATAGAAGTCATGTACTTCTAGAATAGAGTTTTAGAAGTAGAATAGGAAAATGATTTTTCTATTATGAAAATATGTAAATTATATATATATACTCTTTCAATGATTATTTCTTTCAATAATAATGGTAAAATATATAAAGACCCTTTTAAACTTAACTCTTTTTATTGGAAAATTTGCGCTTACTTCCTTCAAAAGGAGTGGTCTTTAAATTTTGGCCTTCGTTATTAAAATATTTAACCTTTATCCTTCATTTATCTGATGAAACTTTTGTGACGAAATTCCTCCCATCCCATATAGCGCTTTCTTCTCTTCCTCTGCAACTTCATCCTTCTCATCCTCATTTTTAATCTATCTTATGATATTAATTCACCTTTAATAGATCGAGAAAAATATTTTCATCGAAGAGACAATTGAAAGAAAAAATATTAAAAATAGTTTATATATATACATATATATGGATGAAGGAAAGAAGGTTTTCAAGTCTTACCACTATAAAGCCCAACATGAGCCTTGCCACCATAAAGCTTCTCAAGTCTAACTAGACATAAAAGGAACCAAGGAGCCCTACCTACCCCTCTGAATAAATTGGAAAATTTGATTTCCCGTAGACATTTTGACATGATCAGAGAGTCGAATTTATGTATAAAAATTGGGTCACGTGTGAATCATAATCACTCGATTAAACTCGATATATTATACGTATAATTCTGAAAATATATATCTAATATCAATTAAAGAAACGCATGACAAAAGTAGGCTGAGTGAAGCATTGGTTTGGAACGGTGTTAAAATTTAAATTCTATACTTCCAAGTTTGAAGGATAACATGTGAATACCTTTTGTCCCCAAGGGAAGTAAATATATGGGTCCCAATTGAAAAGTATTAAAGGGGAAACAAGAAAGAAACAGATTTACGAAGGTGCAATTTTGACTAAGTCATAAACAAAACGTAATGATGTACGTATTATATGGTCTTGACAAATTGGGATTTTGACTTATTTCGAGCCATGCATTGGATTTATCCATTAATTTGTTGTCGACACTATTAATAGCAAATTCAATGTATATTTGATCTACTATATATACCCCTTTTCTCAATTGTAACGAAATTACTTTTATTAATATGTCCATTGGAGCCTCCACTTTAGCATAACATACAACGAAATATTCTTAAGTTTACGGTAATATTCATGAATCATGATTTTGTTATAATCCGTTCTAGTGCATAGAGCTGTTTGGATTGATAAGTATTAAGAGATCGATTGGTTGATAGTTAAGAGTAAAGGTATAATTGCGTAGGATTTAGTTATTCATGTATATTAATTCATATATTAGTTATTTCATCTTTTATTATATCAAATTCATTTACGTGGGACCGTAAAATATCATTGTACTTGATGTGCATAATTATATATAACACAAATAAAACGCTGCCAAACATCATATTAGTTATGTTAGTTTTAATATATGAATAATTTTCTTCTTTACCAGCAACCGAACAACCCTTAAGTGCTGAAAAACAATTTGCAGAGCTGATTTGTACAAGGAGAAGAACGAAAGATAAAAATGGAATGGAAAGGGAGTTAAGAATTCTATTTCGGAAGAGTATTTTGATGAGAATTAAAAAAGTTTTTATGGATAAAATAGTGAAGGGATAATAATATTTTTTGTCTCCAAGTTATTGGTAAATTCTGCTTTTGGTCCTTGTGATATATAATTAGTACTCCATTATGTTTATGTTTGCTTTGTAACATGCATATATAAAGGTCCGACAAGAGTTGTGATAGAATAACAAGTAATTTTTCATCCTTAATTATATATGATCTTGTTGGATATGCAGTCGGCTTTATATATTAAAGAGTGCTTTAATTACTCATAATATTAAATTTTTCAGTACGAATCTAAATTTAATCTTGGACCTTAATGCCGATATCGGACGCCGGACGAAAAAATGGAACAAAAGAAAAGCTATTTAAAGGTATCCAATTGCCAAAGCAACAAAATTCCTTGTAATTCAGACATACATTTTAGAATAGACCAAAAGTTCACTATCAACTGTTGCTGAGTGTTACTTGTGTATTAAAGATTCAAACAAATTGAAAGAAATTTCCAGAAAAGGTTCACTTAATTGAGACGTATTTATCAATTCTACTTTCATTCATGCAATTAAGTCACTTTTGACTCCACTATAGTCATGAATCATGATGTCAACCCATAGAAATCCAAAGGGGAATTAATTATTTTAACTTTAAGTTACTTTTCTAGTTTCATAATATTCAAAATAAATTAAATTTAACTATAACGTTTGTTCATGTCAAAAGATGATGTGGAATGGATGAGATTTCTTCATCTTTAATTAGGGGCGGCTCAACACTATTAGTGGACTAAAGTCAAATTTCGATAAGAGACCTTAATATTTTTATTTTAAAAAAAATTATATAATACATAGTTTTTATTTGAAATTAATTTTTCTAGCTTTTTGAGATACAATGCTATGAATAATCGTTTTATAATCAATTTCTTTTAATAACTTTTTTTCAATGGATAATATACCTAATCCAATTCAATTTCTCTTGAGACATTGTTGATCTTAAATAAGATTTTATTAATTTTAGTTTTGAAAAACTTCTTTCCGCTGAGGCGCTGTTAACGTTATTATATAGGCAATATAGGCATTTGAAAAAGAATCAAGTCTTTTTTTCTGATTGAGTATATCGATTAAAGTATTATCATTTACTTGTACTATCTTTCTTAACACCTTTAATTCATAAAATAATCTAAATCATCAATATCAGAGTGACTATTATATTTTAAATAAATTTAAATCATCAATATTTTAAATAATATATGCCTATGCAACAAATATATCAAGTACAATAAATCTTAAATTGAAAAAAATAATATTAAAAAATGAAAAAACAGAAGTTGATTCAAAGAACTTGATCTCAAAATAAGAACTTGTTGCTTCATAAGCTTTCAATAATGGTTGATATTCAAGAAAATGCACATCAATAATTTCTTTTGTCACACACTTTTGACTTTTGCTCTTACTTGTTTCAAGAAATATATTGTTAAACAGAAATATTTTGAAGTTTGAAGGAATAAAAAAAATATAAAAGTTTGAATGAACAAAGAAGATGTATAAAAAAAAGTTTAAGTTGATGTTTAGAAAAAGAGTGATTTTTGCATATCCCAAAAAAGATATGAAAAGTCATTTTCATTGAAAAGGTAAAAGAAAATTTAATGATTACTTTTCACTTTCCTTTCATAAAATTTTTATTTTACACATTCCAAGCTTATTTTGAGAAGCCCTTTATGTTAAATCAAGGTAAAAAAAATATATATGTAGTGCTTTTCTTTTTCTTTTTCTTTTTTAAATAAAAACCTATACTATAACTATTGTGGTATAAATGAGGCATTCAAAAGTTGGAGGCCTAAAGCCGAAACTTCAATAGCTTTACCCAAATGTCACCCTTGTCTTTAATTAAAGATTTCATATTAGATCCAAATAAAGAAATTCATGATAGCGAGCGCTTCCTCGATAGCTATTACGAGGTGAGATAGAATTAGTCGAGCCAATGAATAGTACTATCAAGAAAGACGAATCTAGGATTTGAACGTTATGGATTCTAAATAGTGGCGGAGCTACATAATCAAAGGAAGATAGTTGAACACCCTTCGTCAGAAAAATATAGTGTGTATGTAGAAATATTATACTATATATATATATATATAGGTAAAAAAAATTATACATAGATATTAAATGTTGAACACCCTCGACAAAATTTTTTGACATTGATTTTGGATCTAGGACGACAACATTAAGTATTAGTAACTGAATTATAAATTGAATTTTTATATATACTAATAAATTTCTTAACACATACTGTATAAATCTAATAGGAGTATATATTTTAACAAAATGACGCACTGACAATGAATTTAAAAGCATAAAATGAAAAAAGATCAGTATTAGACGAGTGTAGCATTCCGTGATTAAATCTTAGTTAATCCGGGTTTTGTTAATTAAAACGTTTTTAAAAAGTAGCCATATGCCAAGTTGCATTATCTTACTGTCCCTTTTTTTCCCTTTTTCTTTTTAAATTTGATGGACAAGTTCATTGTACTGCAAAATGCAAGCTGTTCTTTTCAGACTGTAGAAAACTGAAAAGCATGTCAGAAATAATAATAATAATAATAATTATTATTATTATCTTTTATATAATAATAATATTTCATTATAACTATCAAATTTTTTCACATTCAATTATAGTATGAGAGAAAGTTCAATTGAGTCACCATGATTTACCTCCTTCACAGACCTGTCGGACCGGGGTGTGGGGGCTCCTGAGGTGGGAGATTCCACCTTTTGGAATAAGAGAAAGTAAATAGAGTCGTTTGCATTCATAAATTTCCATGTGCTATATGACGTTTACTGTGACATGAATTATTTTTGTGTACCAATAAACTTCTGGTTTATCGTGACATGTGATTTCATCATGCTTATATTTGTGTAGTACAATTTGAAGAATAAAAAGGGTAATCATTCACATACATATCTCTTACCCATTATGATTTTGAAGATATTTAATCCTCCGATTAATTATAGCTTCAATATGATATCCTATTTACTTGAGTAAACTTTGAATTTACTATAATTTGTGTTTCGGTCATAACAACTTCGTATATTACAATTTAGAACGAATTACTTAATAGTATATAAGCTCTTCAGGCGCCTCTAATTTATTCTTCATAATCACACATATTATTTGGACACTATTAGTGTCATGATCTTCTAGATAGATAGTTAGCTATTCTGGAGCACTTGATCATTAATTTTGTACAACCAAATATTACTTAGATATTGCTGGTATCATAAAAGAAATTATAGTTAGACACTACTGGTGTCATGAAATAAATAGTAATTTAATGGACATTTAAAGACAATACAATTTATAAATAATGAAAAGTAAGTTCTAAACTTTAGTATTTTAGACATCTTCTTCAAGGAGAATACCATTAATATTCGAATATTTATCATCAAATCTGCGATAGTAACCATAATATATCAATGTGGTTATAATAGATAGTATTCTACACAATTTGTATCATTTTGCCTTAGAATGATACATAATAAAAGTTTTCAAGATGATTTGACGTGTGACATGTACATGGAACAATGACCTTCATACCACAAAATAACATTTATATCCTTTGTTATTCAATCTCCGCAGGAGGTGTATTGTGGTATTTCTTCATTCACTTCGGGGAATGAAACCTGATCATTTAGATGTGTTTTATACATAAATTTTAATAGTTCATTATTTCACTCAACCACAAGAAAACACCGCTTCAATATATTTCTCAAACATTTTTTCGCTTGTCAAAAATCATATCAATACTTCTAGGCCATCAAAATACATATAAAATCATTCCTTAGTAGTACATCCCAACACTTTAAGGAAATTGTAGCAAATTAAATATAAGTATTTCATTCATTATTTTGCCACCTTATATAACTAAAACTGAAGCTTGCAAGAAAATAAGAAAAACCTTTACAGGCATTATAAACTCACAACAAATTTTGGGGAGTAAAAGAAGTAAATTTCAAAGTTGAACCTTTTTTAAAGTAAAATTCAAAACTTTACTACTTGGAAAGTAAAGTTCAAAGGTCTACCACTTCGGGAGTAGATTCAAAGTTCTACTATTTCGGGAGTAAATTTCAGAGACTTACTGCTTCGGAAATAAATTTTGAATTCAATACTTCAAGAGTAAAATTTAAAGTTTTACTTTCAAAGTTCTACTACTTCCGGAGTAGAGTTGAAAGATTTATTACTTAAAGAGTAGAGTTTAAAATTTGCTACTTCGGGAGCAGATTTCTGAGTTTGCTACTTCATGAGCAGAATTCTGAGTTTACTACTTCGGGAGTAAAGTATAAAATATTTAGAAATTTTTTCTCAATTATTATACCTCTTTTGGAGGTGAGTCGTGATAATTTCTCAACTAAATGCACGTCCGAGCTTTATTACATACTGTCACATTCACTTCATGGAATTAATCTATATTTATAACATCTATCAAAAGTTCTCATTCTTCGGGAATGGAATATAATCACCTGAACGTGTCTTAACCATATAAAGTTATGATGTTTTAGAACCTCTTTTAAGATATTGCTACTTCAGGAGCAAATCGAGGTATGAAGAGAATATTTTTCTAACATATCTTCAATTGTCATCACAATAAAATATATGAAAATATTACCACTTCTGATAGTTAACGCCATTAGTCTAACGAAACTTAAGAAATATCGTCACTTCTGGTGATCGATCATATATTTATTTTCACAGTATTATTCCTCAAATTGAATGAACAAAATCAGTTACGTTACTAGCAAGTAACAATAGGAATACTAAATCAAAAACAAATAAAAGGTTCATATATATTACTTTAGTAATACCTTTGTTGGACACCCCACACACACACACACACATATATATATATATATATATATATATATATATATATATATATATATATATATTCTAACATATATAGTAACCGCTAGCATTAAGCATATAATAGATCTATAATTTAGTTAATTATAAACCTCATATTTACCCAAAGATAGTATTAGGCAGAAAGTAGTGAAATATTTGCTTTAAATTGAAACTAGCATGACAACGTGAAGATTAGACACATACCAGATGACAGAGTCTACTTAACTTGGAAAGATGAGAATGAAGGTAGAGACTCATGCTGATAACGTGATATAAAATGATAGCAATAACAATATAAGACTAGAGATGTAGATAAAGAAATAAAGAAGAGGATGAGACTTTCTTCTTATTTCAAGTATATGTTAGTCATCCTTCAAAGGTGAATAACATCCCAATTTATAGAATGAAACCACCCAATGGAGGTTATAATTATTAAATGTCCAAATTAATAGGTATATGTAACATACAAAATGTTAGTAAATGTGTATGGACATCCATACAAATGATATGTATTTCATAACACTTATTCTTATTTTGATAGGTAGAAAAACTATTTTCCATAGACCATTGGCTTAAAGAAAGCATAACAAAATAATTTGGAAAGCATGATAAATTACAAGAAAAGCATGATAAAATATCCTGCAAAAGAGACAGTAATAACAATAAAAGAGAACTATAGTAAAAGAAATACAAATAGATAATGGTCAAAAATACATTTAAAGTCATTTTATTGAAAGTTTTTCATCTTAATTATTAGGTACTACACGAACTATCATCAACTATTTATCAAAATACATTTTGAAATTAATGAGTCAATTATCACGTAGACGAAATATTATGGACAAATTAAATTGTCACGCATCTTTTGACGATTATATTCAAATATTTGATTTAATCAGCTCTAAGATGTGTTTTGATAAATAACTAGTGATAGTTCACGTAGAAAACGCAAACAACTAATAGTTCCTAAACACATTAAATATCTTTTTAAACCAATCTCCAAATTAAATACCGGATATATTCACAAGAGCTAAAAAAGATAGTTTGATGCAGTAAGCTCTCGTTATGCACGGATCCGGGGAAGATATATATTCACAAGAGTTATTTTTTCAAATTTGAGTTATATTTATCAATTTCCATATTCCAAACTTGTTTTCCTTCTAAATATAAAGAGAAACTAAAAAATAGTGTTATAAAAAAGAAGACGGTGGATAGCTGGTAACTAACACAAGTGGCTTTACCTTTGAAGAATAAACCTGAAATACCGGTTTTAAGGAATGATTCATTGAACCCACCCAATACATTTAATTTGTAAAATATATATATATATATATATATATATAACACAATACCCACATAACTCTTTTGTAAAAACCATTCTTTCTCTCTCTATTTTTTCCCTATACTTTGTTGGGGTTCTTGAAAAATTGAGTTTTTTTCATATAAATGCAATTATTGATTAAAGATCTAATCTGGGTTGGTGTTTCTTGGTTCAAATTTTGATCTTTTTTGCTCTACAATTTGGGTATTATACTGAAGTGCAACCATGCCTACTCTTGTTAATTATAGTGGTGAGTTTTCATTTTTTTTTTACTGTTTTTAAGTTTTGGGTTGTTTATATTTCTATGAATTTATGTTAAAATGATGAAATTTTAGGTTAAAGTTCCAATCTTTGTTTGTTGGGGTTCTTGAAAAACTGTATTTTTTTCATTTAAATGCAAATATTGGTTGAAAATCAAATCTGGGTTACTTTTCTTGATCTTTTTTGCTCTATAATTTGGGTATTATTCTTAAGTACAACTATACCTACTCTTAGTAATTACAGTGGTAAGTTTTCATTTTTACTGTTTTTAAAGTTTTGGGGTTCATATTTCTATGAATTTATGTTAAAATGATGAAATTTAAGGTTAAAGTTCCAATATTTTTTCTTCAAATTTTCTTGTTTTTTGAAGTTTTGGGTTGTTCATATTTCTATGGATTTATGTTAAAATGATGAATTTTAGGTTAAAGTTCCAAACTTTTTTTGTTTTTTCTTCTTCAAACTTTCTTGCTTTTTTTTTTAAAGTTTTGGGTTGTTCATATTTCTATGAATTTATGTTAAAATGATGAATTTTAGGTTAAACTTCAATTTTTTTTTTTTTTTGTTAATGATGAGTATAGTCTTTAACTCTTGTATAGATGTATATGATTACAACAACATACCCAATGTAATCACTTTGTGGGATATGGGGTCTGGGGAGGGTGGGGAAGGTAAGATATACACACACGGTAGAGGGCGGTTTCCGATAGACTAGTATAGATGCATGATTATTGAGATGAATTTTAGGTTAAAGTTCCAATATTTTTTTGTTAATGATGACTATAGTCTAAAATTCTTGTATAGATGCATGATTATTGAGATGAATTTTAGGTTAAAGATTCGATCTTTTTTTGTTAATCATGAGTATAGTTTAACTCTTTATAGATGCATGATTTGTTGAGATAAATATTGAGATGAATTTTAGGTTTAGTTCCAATAATTTATTTATCATGAATATAGTCTATAACTCTGTATAGCTAAATGAATGATTGTTGATAACTTGAGATGAATATGAGCATTAATTTACTGAAATGGAAATTAATTTTGTAAGGTTTAGCTCCAATGATTTATTTATCATCAATAGAGTTTATAATTCTGTATAGGTTCATGATTATTTATATGAGCATTTATTTACTGAAATGGGTAAATAAGGAGAAAAAATAAATGAAAAGACTAAATCTTTGAATTTGAGAAGTTAGATTTTATCTAGACTTTCTATGTCAGATAGATCTTTATTTGTCTTATGTTCTGAATCTAATATTAAAGATAGGTAATTTATTGAAGAAACTGTGGATAAAAATTACTCTTCTTGTGTTTTGTATCTAGAATTATTATAACTATCTGATCTGAAAATATGTACCTAATAGGTAGATCTACAACTTCAATTCACATGTGATGATGTTTATCTGTTTATTCTTTGCAAATAACCTAACTTAGTTATACTTAAATTTGTGGATTCTTTCATAAGAGAAAATGTAGTATGGTATGGGAATATATAGCTGACAACATACTTGCTCCTTGGATTTCAGGTGATAATGAGTTCTATTCCGGCGGATCTTTATGTTCTGCAGATTTGGGTCTCATGTTGTCTTTGGGTCATGCTGAAGTTTACTGCCCTCCCAGGAAGAGGGCGCGCATTAGTGGCCCGTTTGTTGTTGAAGACCGGTCAAAGGATCCATCTCTTGAAATTCTTCCCGACGAATGCCTGTTTGAGATCCTCAGACATTTGCCGGGAGGCCATGAAAGGGGTGCAGCGGCTTGTGTTTCTAAGCGGTGGCTTATGCTTTTAAGTAGCATGCGGAACTCCGAAATTTGCTCAAATGACACAACAATGATCTCTAAAGACGAAGATCTTGAAGTAGAATGTGATGGATACCTTACTAGGTGTGTGGAAGGAAAGAAAGCTACTGATGTTAGACTTGCTGCAATTGCAGTTGGGACTTCTACTCGTGGGGGACTAGGAAAACTCTCCGTCCGTGGGAGCAACTCAGTTCGTGGTATTACTAATCTCGGTCTATCCGCAATCGCACATGGTTGTCCTTCTCTCAGGGTCCTATCATTGTGGAATGTTCCGTTTGTCGGAGACGAAGGTCTCTTGGAGGTTGCTAGGGAATGCCACTCATTAGAAAAGCTGGATCTAAGTCAATGCCCTTCGATTTCCAACAAAGGTCTTGTCGCAATAGCAGAGAATTGCCCGAGCTTGACTTCTTTGACGATCGAATTGTGTCCGAATATCGGAAACGAGGGCTTGCAAGCTATTGGAAAATGTTGCACCAAACTACAATCTCTTACCATTAAGGATTGTCCACTCATTGGTGATCAGGGTGTTGCTAGTCTTTTATCATCGGGCACTTCAATATTGACAAAAGTGAAACTACACGGTTTAAACATCACGGATTTCTCGCTTGCTGTCATCGGTCACTATGGCAAGCTGATTACCAATCTCAATCTTAGTTCTCTTCGTAACGTGAGTCAGAAGGGATTTTGGGTCATGGGTAACGCTCGAGGTCTCGAGTCTCTGGTTTCCTTAACAGTCACGTTATGTCGGGGAGCGACAGACGTCGGTCTTGAAGCAGTGGGAAAAGGATGCCCGAGTCTCAAACATATGTGCATTCGCAAGTGCTGCTTTGTTTCCAATGCTGGACTTGTTGCTTTCGCTAAAGTGGCTGGATCTCTTGAAAGTTTAAACTTAGAGGAGTGCAATAGAATTACCCTAACAGGTATCCTAAGTGCAGTTTCAAACTGCACGACGTTAAAGTCTCTTTCCTTAGTAAAGTGCATGGGAATCAAGGATCTAGTTCTAGAAACTTCGTTGTTGTCTCCATGCGAATATCTTCGGTCCTTGTCTATCCGAAGCTGTCCGGGATTCGGGAGCATTAGCTTAGCTAT
Organism: Anisodus acutangulus; assembly: GCA_029783415.1. Classification (NCBI taxonomy): domain Eukaryota; kingdom Viridiplantae; phylum Streptophyta; class Magnoliopsida; order Solanales; family Solanaceae; genus Anisodus; species Anisodus acutangulus. The sequence continues at coordinate 1,092,024 of CM056511.1, forward strand.
GGTCGGTAAGCTCTGCCCGAAATTGCATCAATTAGATCTCAGCGGGCTTTGTGGAATAACCGATGCTGGTCTTCTCCCGCTCTTGGAGAGTTGCGAAGGACTCGTTAAGGTGAATCTTAGCGACTGTTTGAACTTGACCGACCAAGTGGTGCTTTCATTGGCTACACGACACGGTGGGTCCCTTGAATTGTTGAATCTTGATGGATGCAGGAAGGTTACCGATGCGAGTTTAGTGACAATTGCGGAATATTGCCCATTACTTAATGATCTCGATGTTTCTAAGTGTGCAATAACTGATTCTGGCGTAGCTGCTTTATCCTGTGGAGTGCAAGTGAATTTGCAGGTCCTTTCTTTATCAGGTTGCTCGATGGTATCAAACAGGAGTGTCCCTTCTCTTAAAATGTTGGGAGAGAATCTACTTGGTTTGAATCTCCAACATTGTTCCGTTAGTTGCAGTTCAATCGAGGTTCTCGTGGAGGAGTTGTGGAGATGTGATATTCTCTCCTAAACCTAGAACGAGCAATAAGCTATTTTGGTTCATTCAGCCTGGCAATTACAGAAGCAAAACATGAGTGTTCTTTTTTTAGCCCGTATATTCGCGGCCATATGATACTTCAGTGTCTCGGTTGTTTTCCGGGAGGCTATGGCGGAAAACTTTTTTCCACCATTTTTTGCAGGCTTCGTCAAATCCAAGCCTGTTTCAGCCATTTTTGGTCTCACATTTCTATGGAGACTACCTCTTATCATGCCATGGTTTCCTGAGAATACAGTCACCTAGTACTGATATTAAAATTTTCACTCGTGTTGCTCCTCGAAAAATCAGGCAGTTTGAATCATTCAGCTAAAACATTGATGGACGAGATTCGTTCATGCATTTGCCTCCTTGGTGCTTTGCTACATTGCAGAATCAGACAGTTTTTATAGTTTATTATGTTAAAGAGTCTTTAGTGTTCATTGTAAGTATCTATGTTGTGTCTTTAGACTTTAGTTGCTTTGAGCAGTTTCTGTAAGTGTGGTGCCTGTTATTTGGGGGCTTGGCCATTACAACCTTACCTAGGTTGTTTTTTCTCTTACCAAGTCCTAGTTTTTGATAGGATTATCAATATCCTATTTTTAGCAGGTTCCAGCATTTTCAGATTTGTACTCTGCAACTATGTTTTTATATAATGAAGTGGTAATTTGTTTTGAATTGTGTTTTATGTCTGTTGTTTTTTTTTCTTAAGCGGAATACATCGACAACCTCTTAAATTTACCAGTTCTTATTAGACATCTCGGCTCAAATGTTTGAAAAAGCTTTTGCGCGTGTTCTCAAGCGTCTATTACGTAGATAAGTTAACTATGTATGCTTTTTAATGTAATGAAAGTGGTAATTTTGTTTTGAATTGTGTTTTTGTCTGTTATTTTGTTCCATTTTTGTTAAAGAGTATGTCCTCCTTTAATGTTATCCATTTGATAGTCTATCAACACTAGATACCATGAATGGAATTACTTGTTGCTAATGTTTCTATAAGATGGAGAATCAAATATCTCAAAAGCCTAAATCAACATTTGAAGACTTGGATCATTTTGTTGTAGTTTTTTGAACTATGCTTTCTTTAAAAAAATATATAGGAGAATGACTTCAAGATAACTATAGAACTCAAGATATGAATAAAGTAAATGTTAAAAGAGTTTACTATCTATATATATAGAACAAACAAAATTGCACTATCACATTAAGTAAAATAACAACTGGTTATTGTTCGTGAAAGATGAGATAAGTAACTTGAGAATTAATGTGAGTTACTTATGACAACGTGTTACGCATTATAATATGTTAAAATACATTGATAATGAAGAGAGAACGGCAGCGGGTAGTCAGTGACGAAGTCAGAAATCTCACAAAGTAAACTTACGAAAATATCCTTATACCCCTCTAGCTCCTGCACTGTTAGAAATACTGACTTCTATTTACCTTTTTATATTTTAAATTTTTTTAATAAAAAAATATTTACTCTGCCACTAATACGCAGCTACTATGTTTGGAATTCTGAAATCAACTTTAGTCTAACTAGTGGTTGACACTTCTTGCTTTCATTTCTTCTTTTAATAATGTATTTGTGTATAATGCAGATTCAATGGATTGGACTTAGATAGGTTAATACAGATTCAATGGACTGGACATGTAGGTCCAGTACCGACCCAGACTTTAGTGATATGTTTAAACTTATATTTTTGGTGAACTTTGTCTCTTTCTTCAGCTTTTTTTAAAGTCAAAAAGTGTAGGAATACATATTAGATCAATTTTTTTCGAATAATTTGTGGAGAGCTTTTTGGTGGCCTAAACTAATACTCTCTGAATCAATTTATTTATTATTTGTCAATAATTTAATTTTAAATTTTACTTTTTACGCTTAACGGGTGATCTACAACCACACAAATATATTTGGCTTATTTTAAACCACAAAATTCATAAATCTTCATTTATTTTTTAAATTTCGTGTCAAAAATCAAAGACATTCGTATAAAATGGGATGGAGGGAGTAATATTTTACTATAATGAGTTACTTTCCGTGGAACAAATTTTTCATACTATAATGTATTTAACAACATCATCTCACTATAGCAGCCAAAAACTATCTAAACAAATGTCATTATTGTACTCCCTTTGTTACAATTTATGTATTTTAATAGTATTTATTTAGTTTGTTTCAAAAATATGTCGTGTTCTATATTTAGTACTCTTTTATTTCAATATCTCACATTGTATATTTGACCACAAGGATATTTTAGTGCATTACACAAATAAGTTCCATTATTTTCTTAAACTCCATGCTTAGTAAAATTATGACACATAAAATGATTTCATGTACAATCATTGGACTTTACATATTATAAAATTAAACGTCAGTTATTTTAATATGACAAATAATATTATAACTCTACTTTAATTCTAGTAAATAAAGTTTAATTACTTTAATTACCATACGTGAAATTAACTCCTCAATAAAATTAAGAGTATTATTATTAGTGTTCTCCTTTTAGCTTTTCAAAGTCCAGTACATGCTATTATGGGATTAAGCTACAAAAGTATATTGAATTGTCAAATTATTTGGAAACCCTCATGCCTTATAATTCACCAAACTAAAATCTATAGCCCCAAAAAGATGGTGGCTTCAACCATCAATGCCTACCCAAATGGACTATTATTTTTCGATTCATTGTTTCAAATAAATGTGTATCTAGTTTATCGAATATATATATAGATTGACGAGTGAAACTTGTTCTTAGTATTAGAATATCATCACCATATTTGACCAATTCGTTGAGGTTTAACTTTCGTGTAGGGAAAATGGAAATATATTCCTCCGTTAAAAGAATATGACATTATTTCCTAATTATTTCGTTGCAAGGAAATGTTACCTTTTTAAATTTGGAAACAATGTAACTAACTTCCATTTTACCCTTATAATGACAATATTCACATAAATATTATAGCATATTTAAAATTACAAGTTTCAGATATTTTTTTTTTTAAATTTTGTGCTCAGTTAATCAAGTGTCCCTTAGTTGTTGCATTGCATGCATGGAAGAAAAAAATCTTTAATTGGACATCTTAACTTAAGAATATGGTTGTTTCCCTACTTAGCTCATTTCAAGAAATTGAATTTTATTAATTTCAAGAAGTGGAGAAGGGAAACGAATGAGGTTGCTATTGAGATCAAGACCAGCAAGGTGAGTTAATAGGAATCTCAAGTTTCATCCCCAAGTTCAGTAGGAAGAATAAGAACGATAGGGCTCTTAATTAGTTTAGGCAGAAACGAATCCGCGATTTTAACTTAATGGTACAACCTTTAAAATTCTTAGAACTGAACTTATTGTACTTTCTAAACTAAGTTTTGATCTCATGTTTTCTGAAATTTTTGTGTGTTTTCACTTAAAATCTATATTCTACATGGAAAATATTGAGTTCTCATGAACCCATGCCGAAACATTGGATCCACCATCTTACTGGAAGATACCTTGGCGAAGTTAACACATATTTCTATACAAAAAGACCAAGATTAACAGTAAGACATGCAATTACAAAGATCTAGAGAGGGTGCAGAGAATCGGGTGTGAATTCACTGTTGGAAATTAGCCTTTGGCGGGAGTTGCGACCGACCAACTTTAACGGCTTAAACACTAGTGTTACATATGTTGGAGAATCCGGTTCTTCACACATGCATGATCTACTAAGTACGTAGATAACCGTAGGGCCAAGAATCGTCAAATTTCATTGAGAAATGAAAGAGATATTGGTCCACGAAGTAAGGTGTTTGAAGCATGGAAAGTGTGGTATTGTGTTCAATTCTCCCTCATCGGTAGAGGAAGAAAGAATTGTTGTGTATATAAGACTCGAAATTGGTTTGGGGTTTGGGACCCCAAGGGGTATCCCATGTGTTTAAAGGAGGGAGGACCTAGATGTGTTTCGGTTCAAGGAAAGACCACGCCTTGCCGCTCGTCCTATTCAGGTTCGGTCACGGGCCTCGATATTATCTTTGGGCCAGAGAACTTTGCGGAAATGCAGTTTGATCCCGAAGTTCCAGATGTCTGATTCGGACGTAACTCTTTCGGATGTCTGATTTGGTCCACTGAAGTTTCAACGTCGAATTTGGACGATCAAAGCGAAACGCCAGCACTCAATTCACCATTTATTTTGGCTGAATTACTCCTCCTATAATGGCCAAATCCGTTGGTCTTTCACCATTTATGTTGGTGACTTTACTACCTCCATAATGGCCATTATTTGGCTATTATGGAGGCAGTTTTCAGCCCCTCAATCACCTATATAAATACCCCCTTACACCATTGTTGAGCACTAAGAACACACATATAATATACACGAAATTCAGAAGCTTACACAAGCAGAAAGTTTTCTTCTTCCTACAACTTCCAAGCATCATTTCGTTACTCAATATTCTTCACGGTAACTCTTGAGTTTCCTTTGCTCAAGTGTTCTATTGCTGTTTTATCTTGGGAGACAAATTGTCCAGGACGTATAAAGGATACATACGGGGCAATATTGTCTTAAGGACAGAGTGCCACACTCGACTCAGCAAAACCAGTTTCCATTTTTCCGTCTTCAACAAAATTGTAATTTCAGTTTTGTGGTGATATTGTAATTTTCAGATTTCTAGATGATTTATTGAATCTTTGTTTATCCTTTCGAATACTTGTAATAGTTATATACTTCCCGTACTGCTTTATAAAGTACCATAGAGCAAAAATACCCAACATTCACCACACAAGACACTGTACCAACACGACAATGTTAGCGTGCAAAACAAGGCACGGGTAGCAAAATTCGAATATCTTCTGAACACATCACACTGTTTAGTGATTTACTTCATTCCAGAAATCCGGTTCAGCGAGTCATTGTCCTAAGCAGAACAGCATTTGACATGCCCTCCTTTGGTTTCCAAATGATGTTGTCAATTTTCGAGCAGAATGTCTTGTAGAACTGCAAATCACATTAAAACAAGAGCCGGTTAAGTAGTTCCATGGAATTCCTTAAAGAAGCTAAATATAAATGCAAGCCATAGTGAAAAACTAAGTATTACTCCCACGGTCCCAAATTATGTGGTACGGTTTGAATGAGCACGGAGTTTAAGAAAGAGCAAGGCTTTTGAAACTTGTATAAAAAATCTCTTAGACATTTATGTGGTTATAAATCATCTCATTAAGGGTAAAATGATAAGTCTAATGTTAAATTATTTCTAAAAATAGAAAGGTTACATTCGTTTTTAGACAGACTAAAAAGGAAAGCGTGACATATAAATTGGGACAGAGGGAGTAGTGTAGTAAAAGTTGAGTGTAGAAGCAGACCTTATGATATTCAAGGGTGTCCCCAGCAGCCTTTCTAACATCAACCATAAAAAGGGAAGGGCCTACTTCGCAAACCTTCACAAATAAAGAAAGAGTGGTCCAATGAAAATAAGAAACATCAATCTCACAATGAATTCTAGTTTGTGAAGCTTGAAAGTTACCTCTAGCACAACAGCAAATTGACCAGCCTTATTTGCCGTTAACCCCTCAATTCTTGTCTGCAATAAGAATAGTGGTTGGACAAATCAACTCCTATTCAATAAAAAGAAATTTACCCAAGGAAATGTTTTGTGGTTTAAAAATATGATCGTAGAACCACAAATATGCAATATCTTCCCAATGTTCAGAAGTGTAGAGCAAACTTTTCCTTCAAGTTTGTGTAGCAAGCAAACCATTTCCAGAAGAGAGACAGCTTACACAGTAATATATCAGGTTATAATCACACATTATTTCAGCCTCAGCACTCAGTTCAAGGGGATTTCACGTTTGTACAATCGGCACATGACAATCATGAGAGACCATCCTGGAACAGCTATTTATCAATGGACACATTAACGCTTAGCTTCTCATAACAATACATGTTATTAGTTCACCAAGCTTATTGCAAAGGGAACAGAAAAAGCTTCCACCTCACATATTTGAAACCTTTTTAACTAGAGGCTCAAATAATTCATCTCTATACGAGACTGGCATGAAGAGACACAGAATATAGAAATAACTGACAAAACAAAGCAATTATTTGGGATACTGACCCTCGGGAACAAACCTAATGTAGCAAATTCACATGCCCCCCAAGTAGGGCTTGCTAAATTTGTGTTCTAAAATTATCATATATGTGATGCATTGAGTGGTCCAAGACTAGGGTAAATTTCAGAACCCTTGTTGGGCAAATGACCCTTTTCAGTTCCAAGCAGGGGAATACGTCCTATTTGGATAGTAATCGCGGCCGCACCTACTACCCTCGACTTGAATCATATATAGTTGAACAATTGTAAAACAATTTGCAATAAATTTGTACCCACTGCTAAACACTAGCAGTGGAGCAATGGTACTCCTCACTAACCGTCCTAAAATTATAGATCTGCCCTGGTACACAGTAATTTACATCTTAAGCAACCGTAACCGTTAAGGCAGACTATTTGTCAACCATCATTCCTTCAAGTTAAGCAGAATGCAACTAAATGTTAAGTGGCACACTTATGATTTTCCTCCTAATAAAGAAGGAAAAATGAAAAAGATGAATTACTCCTGTATTCCATTTTCTTTGATGTTAGTTGCACATGAATTGAGACAGAAACTCTCAGTATGGAAGGAACAGGGAATTATTGTTGATAGATAGTGGGTAAAGGGTGAAAGATTGCTGGCAATCATTGTTAATCAGATTGGAAACTGGCCATTCAATTACAATATTGCTTTATACTGATTCAATTGCTTGAATAACACAAGGCTGATAGATTCAATCCCTGAGATAGTGTTATCATCTCAAACGCATTCATTACCAAGGGGCCACTGTCACTATTTTCAGATTTTTCAGTTACAAATGAATCCTGCACAATTGAAGATAGAGCATATCAAAACCTAGAATAGAGCCAAATACTTCAGTTGATCTATAAGATTATACAATTTTTCATAAATTTGATCATCTTCTCATCATCCAGATACACCAGTTAGCATAATAGAAGTACAAATGTGCAAGGATGCAACCTCAATGTCGTCGAACACAGCACGGACATCATCAAGATTTACTACTTCATCTGCTTTAGCTCTAACAGCCATGTAGTTTTTCCGGAATCTTGATCTTGATCCGCTGCATGTACATGGCTCTGATTTACATAAATCACTATGAACACACCAAAAGGACTCTTGATTCTGTACCAGTTATGCTGAACTTCACAAATCAACCAAGAAAAAGAGATGAGAAAAGGAACACTTCTTCTATACTAAACAAAAGCAAGGAACGAGCAGAAGGCAAGCATAAAGCATTTCTCACAATTAATATGACCTTAAAAAGGATCTACATAGCCAACCGGAAGGGTTTTAATCCGTGTTGAACAACCAAACTCAAAAAATTCACATTTTCAGTTCTAATGAAACAGAGCTTTACCTCCCAATGAAGCAATGTGTCACAATATTCTATATGGTTATCGATTTTGAAGGAAAAAATCCTTCATGATGGAAATCGCATTTTTGTCCCATTTTCTGTGATGGTATTCGATTGGACAAAGAGCTTAAGATGTTGATTTAACTTATTTATTATATTATTATATTACAAATTAATGATATTAGAAGAAAATATTAACCTAATGGTTCAAAAAAGTTAGTTTGATGGAGAAAACATCACATCAAATCAACGTATAACAATTTGAAAAGTTTAATGAATTAGAATTCTTGAATTTGTGAAAGTTATAAAAATGTCTTAGCATCAAACATTTTGCAACACCATAATTATCAGACTTAAAATATCACTGCACTTACTGTTTGAGGATTTGGATCAATAATTTTTCGTATCAATGATGCTGCACCAGGAGAAAACCAAAATGGACAGGAAAATTCAGCAGCATTGATCTGTTTCAATATTAAAAGCAATAAGAAATTGTTGGAAATTAGCCTTTGGCGGGAGTTGCGACCGACCAACTTTAACGGCTTAAACACTAGTGTTATGTATGTTGGAGAATCCGGTTCTTCACACATGCATGATCTACTAAGTACGTAGATAACCGTAGGGCCAAGAATCCTCAAATTTCATTGAGAAATGAAAGAGATATTGGTTCACGAAGTGAGGTGTTTGAAGCATGGAAAAGTGTAGTATTGTGTTCAATTCTCCCTCATCGGTAGAGGAAGAAAGAATTGTTGTGTATATAAGACTCGAAATTGGTTTGGGGTTTGGGACCCCAAGGGGTATCCCATGTGTTTAAAGGAGGGAGGACCTAGATGTGCTTCGGTTCGAGGAAAGACCACACGCGCGCCGCCCGCCCGGTCCGTTCCGCGGGTTCCGGGTTCCGGGAAGTCAGAATTTGGACAGTCAAAGCAGAAACGCCAAGCACTCAATTCAGCCATTTATTTTGGCTGAATTACTCCTCCTATAAATGGCGAATCCGTTATACAAGCAGAAAACTCTTCTTCCTACAACTTCCAAGCATCATTTCGTTACTCAATATTCTTCACGGTAGCACTTGAGTTTCCTTTGCTCAAGTGTTCCATTGCTGTTTTATCTTGGGAGACAAATTGTCCAGGACGTATAAAGGATACATACGAGGCAATATTGTCTTAAGGACAGAGTGCCACACTCGACTCAGCAAAAACAGTTTCCAGTTTTTCTTATGCAACAATTGTAATTTCAGATTTCTAGTTGAATTATTGAATCTTTGTTTATCCTTTCGAATACTTGTAATAGTTATATACTTTCCGTACTGCTTTATAAAGTACAAGAGTAAAGTCTCCCAACAGAAATTTGTGGAGAACAAGTAAGCCGCATACAAGAACAAAGAACAGCTTTAACATAGGGCAAGCCGTGTACAATAAATGTCTGGTTACTTTTAAAACTCCAATTAATGTAACTACTATAACAAAGAAGCAAATAATAAAAGAAAAAGAAACACGAGGAGGAAACTCATGCAGATGAAGATAAGATTAGAAATACGGAACTACAGTGTGTTGATGAGAGCAGTGTAGTTGATGCAGAATGAAATAGAGCTTATCCTTCACACTTCAAGCTGTGCCTTAGCAGTTGGTGCTTAACAGAGGCAGAGAACTGAATAAAATATATCAATCTATTAACTATACCTCCATCCTAGATAGAATTGAATAAAATACATATGATATAGGGCTGGTATCTTAGATGAAACATCATCCTCAGCATATTGCTAACAGCCTAACTTAGAAAAGAACCAACTTTGTCCCTCATATGACCCATAATTAATCATTGGCACTTGTAACTGTATAAATACCAAAAAGAGAATCACTTAACAGAATTGTCCATGCTTCCATTTAGTACGTTAAAAATGTGTGCTTACTGCATCTAACCTTTGTCTTACCATCACTCACAAGCCGCGCCTTATGTCGAGCAAATGAACCATCGGAATTCTCCTTATGAACAAAAATCCACATAGACCTGATAACATTAATACCAGAAGGACGGGGCACCAACTCCCACGTCTTATTATCAATAAGAACATTATATTCATCAGTCATAGCAATTTTTCAATTCTGGTCGTTTAAGGCAGACACAGGATTACGAGACAAGGGGGATTTAGAGACATTAGAATGTAAATTAAAATATCTTTTAGGTGTAAAAATACCTCGCTGACTACGAGTGACCGGCCTATGACTCGAGGAAGAATTGAGTGGATTTCGGGAATTTGCTGGGCTCGGGATGGACTGGCCAACAGGCAATGGGCCTGCTGGCCCAACTCGAGATCTTGTGACGGGGTGACTCGAAGCTGGACGGTTCGGTATTGGTGGGTAGCCCAATTCTGGCGGCCCGGTGACCAAAGCTGGCGAGAGGACCGTGGACGGTCGATGGGACTCGCGAGCGATGGGCTTTCTTTGGAGAATTTTGGGTGCGGGAGATATCCGAAAAATGCTGAATAATATACGAGGATATTTGTTCATCCAAAAAATTATACGAACTAGGCACGGGAGTATGACTTTTAGTAAATGAAAATTGGGATTCATCAAAAATTACATGGCGATTAATGATTATTTTATTGGATGATAAATCAAAACATTTGTAGCCACGATGATTAGATGGAAAATCCAAAAACACACACGGAGTCGACCGGGCCTGAAGTTTGTTAATTGTGGTGGACGGGAATAACGGATAACACAAACATCCAAAACCCAAAGATGTGAATAAGAAGGAGTTTTATTATATAAAATTTGAAGGGGAGAAGAATATGTCAGACCTTTGGAAGGAATTATGTTAAGGAGATATGTAGCCATTTGAAGAGCATGATGCCAAAAATATGAGGGTACGGAAGCATGTATCAATAGGGTGCGGATAATGTTATTTATGGAATGAGTTTTACGTTCGGCTTTCCCATTTGTGAAGATGTATGAGGACAAAAGAAATAAAAATTTATCCCATTAGTAGCACAGAATTCCCGAAACACCCCATTGTCATACTCTTTTCCATTATCACATTGAATATTTTTTATTTCACGGTCGAATTGGGTTCTGATGAATGCTCTAAATTTTAGAAAGATGGAAAAAACTTGAGATTTCTTCGCGATTGGAAACGTCCATAGAAATTTAGAATAATCATCCAAAAAAGAACATAATATCGATGACCCATGGAACTAGGAACAGGAGACGTCCATAAGTCACTATGAATAATATCAAATGACATTAAAGTATGAAATTTTGAGTCTACAAATGGCAACTTAACAATTTTTCCTCACGAACAAGATTGACAAATTGGAGTACGACTCGTACCCTTACATGAAATAAAACTATTTTTATCTAAAACTGACAAAATAGAGGACCTCGGATGACCAAGACGAGCATGCCATAAGGAAGGAGAGATGGCTGCAAAAGCTGATGGCAGGACTTGACTCGATGGACCGGGACTGGGTGTGATAGGATAAAGATCTCCTCTACTATCACACCTCATGAGAGGACTCCCCGTCTTGAAATCCTTCACAGAGAAACCATAAGGATCAAATTCTATAGAAATGGAATTGTCAGTAGTGAATTTACGGACAAAGACTAAGTTTTTAATCAATTTGGGGGTGTGTAGGGTATTTTTCAAGATAAGAGGGGGATATAATATTTTATGACCATAACTCCGAATTGGAACAGAATTACCATTACCAACAATTATACCACGAGTGTTGCTCAAATTGGAATAAGATGAGAGAGTACATGAATCGGATGTCATGTGGGTAGTGGCACCGGTGTCGATATGCCAATTTGGGTCCGCTTGAGTCAAACCCAATGTGTGCATCGCGGCTCGATATCGGTCTGAGTGGGGCCTGCTGCATGGTGAGCTTGCAGAGGCTGAGGCCCAAGAATTCCAAACTTGGCTGGCACCGAATGCTGGTGGGCCGGGCGTCTTTGAGGCGATGGGCGATGGGCAGTGGGTCGTTGGGGCTGCTGGAAAGCCCACTGGCCAGTCGCTAGAACTTATTGTAGAGGTGGGTCGTAGGGCCACTTTCCACTGGCCCAAGCCCAAGGCCCAAAGGCCCAAGGCTGAGACCAGTGGATCGGTGGCCCACTGTAACCTGGATGGGTCCACTGCCACTGCTTTGGCCACCGTGACTGCCGCCGGAGCCGCCGGGTTTGCCTTCGCGATTTTTTCCATTATTTTTCCGGCCATTCTTGTTGCTCCCGTGTGATGGGTTTTGGTTCGAATTGTTATCAAAATTTTGAGGACTAGAGGAGGAAGTCATCATGACCACGATACTAGCATTAGTAGCCGCCTTTTTAGCCAAACTGGCTTCTTTCAAGGTAAGCATGGGTCGGGCTTGATAGAACCTTAGAAGAGGATTACTTTGACGAAGGAGAGTTCCAACGCCATTATAGGCCTTGGATAGGCCAACAACCATCTGTAAAACCAGAGTCTAACGATGTCCAAAAGGATATATAATTTCTAAGGGCTATAATTATATAACTTTTAAAAATAGAGGCAGAATCTAAATGGGTGCCTAAGAAAGATATTTGCGTAAATCAACCCTTACATACTCCGATAGTCCTATGACAAAAGAGATTTTACACCTATAAGTCATTGTTTACCTATTGTACGTAGTCGATAGCATATTTTATTTTCACAATGTAAATTCCGTTTTCCCTGAAGAATTAGTAGATATTCTTTTGAATGAATTGATATATAAGTGGATGTGTTTATATTTGTAGTAAATATATAAATAAAAATACTCTTTCTAATTTGTGGTGTGTTGAACTAAACATTTCTAATATGAGCTTTTGTTTTGAGGTTGAAATATTTTATTGTAAAAGAAAATAGATGTCACACTGAAAAGGAAAGGAAGATTAAGACAAAATATTATTGTAAGAAGAAGATCCAACTACCAATATCCTTTCAATGGGATTTTGACAAATTGAGTATGTCATTTTCGCTTAAAAAAGAGATTAAAAACGTGTTTTTATTCTTAGAGTCAACAATTGTTTGATTAATCAATAGTTAATATATAAGTAATTTACCGATTGAATTTGGGGTTGTTAGGTGGATCACATTGCAATAATTAATTATAACATAAAATCTCGCATGAAATAATATGATGTCCAGTTGGCCGCATAAGAAAAAATGATCGTGGATAATCGATGTAAAATTTGATTGTCTATATTAAATAAGACATGTACTAAGTTATGAGGAAATTTATATTTTATTTTATAGGAATAAAATCACTACAAAAAAATTGAAATTACATATGAAACGTTTTTACTAAATTGCCTAGCTAATTCCGTCGCTAATTGTCTAATTTCATGGTAATTCCGTTGCTAATTGTTTAATTTCATGGTTATCCCGTTGCTAGTATCTTCATAGGTAGACCATATATATATATATATTCAAAGTATGACGCTAAACCTAATTTTGTTTGTAGTGAATTGGGATTAAAAAAATATGTATAATTATTTAGAAGTTTAGCTAATTCTGGGGGCTGCATGTCCAGACTAGTGGTTCGTTTGAGCTTTGTTTTTCTTTGTATTGAGCTGTATAGTTTCACTTGGTAAATAAATATTTTTTACTTACCAACAAAAATCAGGCATAATAATTCATCAATTATTAATCATTGCATAAACATTGCCTATGTTATAATTCTCATATAAAGTGTATGTGAACCAAACGGACCCTTATAAGCATGGCCCCTTCATCGAAAAATTATACTATATATATAAAGTTGAATATTTTTTATGTACATATATTAGATGTTGAATCATCTTTTTTCTTTTGCATATCTACTTTCTTTTTAAAAAAAAATCTTGATAAAGATTCTATATATCACTGCCAACGGTCTCTAAGTATTATTAGTTATAAATATTGGATATGTAAATAAATTTTACATTAGTAGCTGAAAAGATTATGAGCTAACTTATGTTAACGAACTTATTAGCTCGAATTTCTTGATAAATTTGATTTTTACTTTTCAGAAAGATAAATATATTTTCTAACCTGACACTAACTACGAACCTTTTCAATTTCTCTCATTGGGCCCTTTTTCGGTCCAATAAAAGGTCAAATCAACTGATCAAACCTTTTGACTTGTTTAATGTTTGATAAATCCTAAAAAATACGTTGAGTCAAGTATGTAATTTAAAATCAAAATAAGCAACACATTTTTTAATTCACTTTGAGGGAATTAAAGCTTCATCTTTTCTTTTATTTCTCCCCCTTCTGTTTTTGGGGTGTTGGAGAAGGAGACTAAAAAAAGTTTAGTTTTTATATGATAATAGTGTACAGAATATTTATCTATTGAGATTATACACTAATTCGAATATTTTAAATTATTATATTTATATTTTTCAGTGGAGGAAATGTTAATGTGACGGGGATGTAAAGCTGATTTGAGTTTTCATTGTATTTCAAATTATCTTCCTATTCATGACATCATTTAGAGATAGAGGCGAATTTGGAGATAATTACTTTGAGTATGTAAAATTCTAATGACAACTCGTGACAGGTGAATGACATCATTCTTTAAGAGTTATACCATGATCATCTGATGCATAAAAAATATAAGGGTACTTATATTGTATGGTTATTGTTCGAGGTCTGTAACTTTTTGTAGTAAGTTCATCTACTGTTTAGCTTAATTATATCATAATGTTTTCTAGAAAAAAAAATTCTAATAGACTCTAGCATGGTTTATTCTCTGGAGCATCATGTGGGAAAAAATATTTATTGCTGCTTCTGTCTCAATTTGTTTGACACTTTTCATTTTTTGAGAGTCAAAATTTTTAATATTGATCGTGTGTTTGAACATAGAATATTTAACTTTTTTGAAATAAAATTTATATATTCGGAAACTATGTTAAAAGTGTTATAAGTCACCATAATTAATAATTTAAAATATTTAAAAGACATACAAAAAATTACGGTAAAAGAACAACTCATTTAACTCTCCAAAAACAAAAAATATCAAACAAATTGAGACGGAAAGTAATTTTATTCTTTCACAAAAAAAGAGACTGGAACAACCAAGTCCCAACCCTCAACTCATCTTGGAGAATATGATTCCCTCAATAAATCAGGTAATAGACCAACAAAAAAGAATCAGGCATTTTTTCCAAAATATTCACCACGAAGGGATGCAAGGGGATAGGTAAAATACTATTCCTCCGCCCTTAATCAAAGTTCCGAGTTTAGTTTCAGAAATAGAGAACGTGATCTCCTCCTTAAGAGCCTGTTTGGAAAGCCACTTAAGAATTGAATTTGTGTGTAATGTAATAACACAGTTTGTCATGTTTGTCTTGACTGATAAAGTAATTACTTGGTCAATATGAAATTTGGTGTAATAAAAAGGGTGTAATTACATTCTTCAATTCACAAGGCGGTGGTGAGAATTGATGGTAATTACACTTCGAGTTTTAGTTTTAGAAATATAGAAATTTTTAATAGTGTGTGCTCATCCGAATCTGGATTACCAATGCGTTTTAGTTATTAGATGTCATTGAGTTTTTAATAGAGTGTTTTCTCCTTAAAAAGTGTTTATAAACCGACTTATTTGCTTAGTCAAACACCCTCTAAAAATACGCTTAAAATGAACCTGGGGAACTGATAGATTTTAGGACTCTTGATTTTAGCCATATGAAACTGAAGATCAATGAGCTTCTTCATATGAAAGAGCAATTTATAAAGAAAACAGTACTCTAAAGACTTTGAAATTCTCACTAGGGAAAGACAATTGATTTAGGTAAACATTAAAAGGAATTTGATTTTCCAAAATTACATAATATATAAGTAACAAATAGAACAAATAAATTAAGGGTCTCATTATTTGATTCTCACACGCCATAAAACACCCTGGGTTTTCCACTTGTCTTCAATTCAACATACATAACTTGTGAAAATTACTCTCAGAAGGTGAAGGTCTTTATTTTTGGCAATGCAGCTCTATGCATTATATGATTTTCTGTGTTCTGCAAATAATTGGAATAAAAGCAAATTAAACACCTTGACTAAATTACTGCGAGTTAATAAAAGGAATATTACTCCATCTCTTTCAATTTATGTGTCTTAGAGCCCGTTTAGATTGACTTATTTTATGTGTTTTTAAGCCAAAATAGTTTTTAAACATTTTTGTTATTTTTGAATAAAATAAAAAAGTACTTTTAAGTCAAATAACAAAAATTAGCCAAAAGCCATAAGTTAAGAATTCCTAACTTATGACTTTTGACTTATAAGTCATATGTCATAAGCCATTGCAAACATGCTCTTACTTTCTTTTTTGTCTGATCCGTTTAAAAAAGAATAACACTTTCGTAATTTTATTCTAATGCATTGCATGCCTAATTGCATAGTTGATCGCAAGATTCAAAAGATTTTTTAGTACATTATATACATCTTTAGTGAAAAAATTTATAAAATTTAAAAATCTCTCTTATTTCAAAATTCTAAGACACACAAATTAAAACAAAGAGAATCTTCAACAAATATATCCATTAATTCAAGTGCGTGTGTAGTCACATGTCAATTATAATTGTGTTATCAAATCAAGTTTACTAGACGGGGTTGCTCAGATGGTAAGCGTTCTCCATTTTCAACCCGAAGATTACAAGTTCGAGTCATCAAGGGAGCAAAGGAGAGCTCCTAGGGAGGGGTTCAAAACAAAATCAAGTTTACTATAAACAGTTACCTGTTGTTGTCATAGGTACTCTTAACTTGGTGACGATGTAAAAAGAATTTATATTATTAGTGGATAGAAGGTATATTCATATTTTAATCATCCATGCATATTTTGTAATCTTTTCCCTCCACCTTTGGAAGTTCTCTTTATTATAATATAATCAAGTTTTAAAATTCTATTTTTAGACTGGGCATTTATGTTGCTCGGACTTTTGGAGAATATGGTCAGGTGTATTTTGAATTCTCCAAAAATTATGCATTTTTGAATGATCCAACACGAATGCGACAGAAAAATGGGAACCTATGATTACTTCTAGTAGTTTTTAAAAATACTTCGAAAATGCTTCACTATCCATGAAATATTATGGTGGAAACATGAAAGTCATGCAAAAATACCAAAATATCCCAAGTGATAGTTACCTCATGAGCAGCACCAAGTTTGGTTTGATTGTTAGTCTCCAGCGTTAGCCCAAAGTGAATGTGAGGGAAATGTGCCCACTAAAACAAACATAGCTAATTAGTAAAAAGGGCAGCCCGGTGCATTAAGCTACCGCTATGCGCGGGATCCGGGGAAGAGCCGGACCACAAGGGTCTATTGTACGCAGTCTTACCTCACATTTCTGCAAGAGCCTATTTTCACGGCTACATAGCTAATTAGTGAGTAATAAAAAAAGGCAGCTAAAAAACTTAGGAGAAGAAATTAAAATCTAATTGAATATAAAGTAACTAAGGATAATGTGCCACTTACATTTTTTGCAGCAGTACTAAATGCTTCCCTATGAGTGATGTCTGGATGATTAGCCTTAATCCTCTGAATCTCCTCTCTGCACATTTAGGCATTTTATGCAGATATCCAACGATTTAATAGTTGTTAACTAACAATTTAATAGTTGTAAATAAGGACATAATTATGTAACTAATGAGAGATAGAGCTGCCTTACTTTATGAACTGGTTGTATGCAGAAGGTACACGTTGCCTCTTCTCCGGGGCTGAAAAGATACACAAAAAATTAATCTTAGAAAACTAATCAAATTCAATTGAGTTTAAGTTCGATGCACTGTGAGTGTAAAAATAGTACTCCGTATATATATAATTTGGCCGCTCATAAGGTAATTACAAGTAAATACTTTTGGAGTTTAACCTATACAATATATAGATTTTTTCACATTATCTTGTCACCTAAAAAATACCTACAAGCTATGTTATCCGGACTCTCTAAGAATATCGTAGCACCCTTAATGCATCCTCCAAAAGTGTACTAGTTTTGGAGGATTCGACATGCATTCTATGACATTTTGGAAAAGTCTGAGCAACATAGTCGACAAGTAACCCTATAAAAGAAAAGAATTTGAAATCTTATAAATAAGATGGTACCTACTACAACAGATAAAAGTGACCTGATAGTATAAAAATTCGTTAAGCTATCAACATATATATAAGAGAGTTAACTCAAATATAATCTAGGAGCCTACTTAATTTAGGTTATTAAGTGAAGAGAAGTAAACTAACTTACGTCGGTTTACAATTTTGTCCTCACGAGTAGAATTGTTTGTGATGGATGGTCGCATGTTGCATTTTGATGATGAATCAAAATCTACCTTGTATTGATCATGAGGAGAATTACTATAGTTGCCTACCTGAAATTAAAATTACTCACAAAAATAGACAAAATGAGAAGAAATAATCAGCCAAAAGAAAGGAATAAAACACCAGGTTTTTTAGCCAAAAGAAAGAGAGACGAGTATAAATTGCAATGTATTAACTAAATATCCATATATAGGAGTTTGCGTAAAATATTTTGACAAAATTATTGAATTTAAATTTGTGATAACCGTGATATCTGAGCTAACTTGCATGCACTTTGATTAATTCCACAAAATATCTGTCACCTCCCACTTATCAGGTAACTCTGTCCACCAAAATCAAAAGATGAAAAAAGATCACCTAATGTTTTGTCTTTATTGTTTGAATCTGAGATCTCATACTTCTCAACTCCCTTTATTGATTATTAGGCCAAAGTCCTGATGCAAATATTGGATTTAATCTATTGTAGTTGATAGCTTGTCTTTTATCTTTATCTTTTCAGTTTCTTTGAAGTGTTGAGATAGAGAGAAAAATGGTTTTGTGCGGGGGCAGGCAGGTGTTTTGTCCTCCCTCTGTCCCCGTTTATGAGGTATTTTTTTTAGCTTGTCTATTATATATTTAAAAATAATTTAATTTTAAAATTTATTTTATTATATAAATGTCTAAGATTTGTTATAAATTATAAATTTTAATTTTTTTCTTAAATTTCATACTCAATTAAATAATGACACATTAATTAAAATGAGAGCAATATTATTTACCAAAAGGATTGAAATGATGTTTTATAAGAAAGACGAAAAGATAACAAAACAACAATGAAGTGACTGAATAAATTTGGAATCTTGAATATTCAAGATTGGCAGTTTTGTTGAGATCTAAGAAGACATCTTAGAGAAAACCACAATGCTAGTTTTGGGGATATGTTTCCACATTAGAGGACAAGAAAATCTCAAACATATTTCATATCAATCAAATCAAACAATTAAAAGCAGCAGATCTCAAGTAAACTAAAAGTCTAAAACTCAATAAAATAAGAGTTTATTATTATACATATACTGTCAATATAGAGAGGGTTTTTTACATCATCATATCATTTTTATCTGTTATATTATATAGTTTTTTTGTTTTCAAGATTTCAAATTCACATACGAAAATTTACCTATAAATATATTTTGACTTGTTCGTTAAAATTATATTTATACTGACGTACTATATACTAACTTATATACTCATAAAACAAACATTTTGAAATACTTTATAGGTCACGGACTAAATAAAAAAGTTAAGAAAAGAGTACAAACATGTAGGTTTTGGTTGTGGCGGCTGTTAGATCCTAAAGAAATTTGACCAAAAATATTGGTGTGATAGCCCAATTAGAGCTCGATGGGGAACAAGTTATCCGGAGATTAATTATTTTCGGATTAGATATTCTGAAATTGTTATACCACCCTTAATGTGGGATGAAAATACCATTATAATTCTGAGATTAGTTATTTCGAAATTCTATCACAATTAAATGTGAGATAATCTCAAATTTAATCCCGAAATTTATTATTTCTTATCCCCCGTACCAAACGAGCCCTACGAGTATTAAATGTCTGTGTATTTATTTCCTTAAAAGATGCAAAACCTAGAAAACCCTAGATTTCAGAACCTAGCTATGAATTTAATAAAACTGAACGCCCTCAATTTGAGCTGCAAAAAAAAAAAAAAAGGAAAATTTAGTTTTTGTTTTTTGCATTGACCTGATGAAGATGATGATGACTTTGCCAAGAAGACGACTGAAATGCAGCAGCCATATTAACAGTCCACAAATTTGTGCAGTGTCCACATCGAACTGTCACTATATCAAACAAGTTGTTGCATGGAACACTCACCTGCAATTATCAAAGCACGCCCATTAATAGTCAAAACATCAAAATAACCGACACGGGTTGTAATACTCATTTTTTATCAGAGGTCTCAGGGAGTCCTGGATATGGAGTTGTATACCTTTGTTAGGAAAGGCTTACTCGCAATATGAGACTTTTCGACTCAAATCCGAATTAATTAGATCCTAATGTAAGTATGGACACCGAATGAAAAATCAAAAACAAGAAAACATCAAATTAAGATAAATCAACACAAATTGTGATGGAGGGGTAAGTGTTCCATCTTTAATCAGAGGTCTCGGATTCAAACTCTAAATATAGAGTTGCATGCCATTGTTAGAGAACGTTTTACTCCCAACGTGAGACTTTTCGACTCAAATCCGAATTAATTGGGTTCTAAGGTAAGTATCGGACGCCAAATAAAAAACAAATAACAAGAAAACATCAGACTATGATAAACCAAATAGTAAAAATAATAATTATTAGGAGTATATATAAAGCCAATTTCACACCTAGTCTTGAAGATCTAGTCACAATTATGGGTGGGGCTCAGATGCATATTCAAGATTTACCGTCGGTGAGTAGTAAAATAATGTAATTTTATAATACTTGTATATGTTAAGTTATTTTTTTTTTTGCATATGCAGCTACATGATTTTGGCAGAAAATAATTGGTTCAGTTGAACTCGCACAACCATCTACACAGAAAGTAGAAGGGAAAAGGTCTAAATCTTGAGTCATCTTTTTCCACAATTGCACCAAGAAGAAGAATGGGAGAAGTTCATGTCCTTCATTTTCGACTATAAGAGGATGAGAAAAAAAAAGAAGCAAAAATTACCTCCTTTATGGATCTAGATGACTAATATGAGTAAAATTTTGCATATATAGTTACATGATTTTAGAAGAAAATAATGGGTTTGGTTGAACTCGCATAACCCTCCACCTAGGTGAAGGGGAAAGGTCTAAATCTTGAGATCATCTTTTTCCATAATTGCACCAAGAAGAAGAATGCTAAAAGTTCATGTTCTTGGAGTCGACTATAAGTTAGGTTGTGAGGATGAGAAAAGCATAAAGAGTTCATGGGTTTGGTTGAACTCGCAAAACTCTCTACATCCGCCTCAAGGGCTTAGGGATAGGCCAAGCAAGGTGGAAATGGGAAGGTCCAAGAAGAAGAACGCTAGAAGTTCATGTTCTTCAGATTCGTCTATAAACTAGGTTGTGAGGATGATAAAAAACATAAGCTACCTCCATGCTCATTTCGTCTCCTTTATATGAAAATTGTAAAGATGTGATATTGGGCCTAACTCAACCTTAAAAATTAGTCAAAGAGAGGAAAACTATCCAAAGTCTGTATAAGCTGACCATCAGTCCATTTTCCAATCATTGAACTCTATATAACCCACTCTAACGGAAATGAATAAATTTCTAGATCTAAGATGTGAACAACATTCAAAACAAAGGATTATACCCATAACATCTATTTCAGCCATATGTCAAAGCTTAGTGAGATTATGAAGAAACCCTAAAGTAAAATTTTGGTTTTCTTCGAGGGCTTGGACTTCCAAGAAAATGGTCAAAATTTGAGAGCTTAATCATATGAATGAACCAGTTCATGTTCTTCAGATTCGTCTATAAACTAGGTTGTGGGGATGATAAAAAAACATAAGCTACCTCCTTCATGCTCATTTCGTCTCCTTTATATGAAAATTGTAAAGATGTGATATTTGAGTTTAACTCAACCCAAAAAATTAGCTCATGAGAGAAAACTATCCAAAGTCCTTATAAGCCGACCATCAGCCATTTTCCAATCATTGAACTCTATATAACCCACTCTAACAGAAATGAATAAATTTCTAGATTTAAGATGTGAACAACATTAAAAGAAAAAGAATTATATCCATAACATCTATTTCAGCCATATGTCAAAGCTTAGTGAGATTCTGAAGAAACCCTAAAATAAAATTTTGGTTTTCTTCGAGGGCTTGGACTTCCAAGAAAATGGTCAAAATTTGAGAGCTTAATCATATGAATGAACCCCATCATAACCAAAGAAAAAGCAACAACAACATATTGAGTATAATCCCACGAAGTGAATTTTGAGGAGGGTAGGATGTACGCAGATCTTATCTCTATCTTTGGCCAAAGAGAGTATTTACAATAGACCATCGACTCAAAAAGAACGCAGTCAATGCGACCAAAGAAAGAGCCTTTTTTTTTGACAGCACACTGATCAAAATTACTTTTTTCAAGCTCATGCCTGTTAATGCATTCTTTTCAGTAAAGAGAGGAAGGTACAACACAAAGATAATTAATAAAATATCTATTAAACAGTGGAAGGACAATTCTCAAAATGCTTGTTTTGAATTTAGATAATATCATAAACACATCAGAGATCTTATCAGTTTCTTTGACTGCAAAAGATCCAAGATTAAAAAAGAAAGATATGGATGGAGACTTGACTTCTGAAAGCAAAAAAAACAAGTACTCTTGAAAAAAGAAAAGAAAAAACAATAGAGAAATTAAATCAAGAGATTTCTGTATAATTCCACCAAAATAACCAATCTCTGAATCACAAATCAGCTTTATTCAGCTTGTAAAAAGAAAAATAAAGTAAAACACACACACATAAACACATGATATAGTAAAAAATGTAAATAAGTATATATAAATATAGATCGGATAGATATATACCGCAAGAACAATATTGCAAAAGTTGCATGGGATATAGCAAAGTTGCTCAGAACTAGTAGAATCAATGCAGCTTGACATGTTTATGGAGGAATTGAAAGTGAAATATAAGGGGAAGAAGAAAGAAGCAAATATATAGAGCTCAAAATATTTAAGAGAGGACAATCTCTCTAAAGAGAAAATGCTTTTATTCTCTCTCTAATCTATGGCTTTTAAATTGAGCTATGTGCACAAAAGTAATTAAAATGAGTGTATATAAAAGCACATGCTCCATTCCTAGTAGTTCCTTTTTTTTTTTCATAAGAAGAGAAGGACTTAGATACAAGGAATTGAGTAAAGGTACCAAAATCAAAGTGATTCTTTTCCTATATAAGAGTAGGATAGAGATGATGAATATTGTTGAAGTGTGTGACACTATCTTATTGAAAAATTTAAACAGAGGAAATATTTTATTTACTTAATTATATATTCAATACGTCCTTATGTGTGTGCTTGATTCTTTTTTTTTACGAGCCAAATATGTGGATATTATTTTAGATAATACATGGTGGTGACGTTCGAAGCCTCGATCCCATCATGACCTCCTTATTCAAAGTGATATCACGTTGAAATATGTGGTCGTCTCATCTAAAAGCTTATAAGCGATTAGAAAGAATACACTTTTAATTAATTAATTATATCTTCAACACATGTTATAAGAGTAGGCTAGGGAAGATGAATGTTGAAGTGTGTGTGATCATCTCATTTAAAAATTAAATTGTTAGAGAGAGCATACTTAAAATTACTTAATTATTATGTTTTCAACACGCCGTGCGTGCTTGATCCGTTTTTCATGAGCCAAATATATGTGGATGGTTTTTTGTTTTTGATAATAAGTGCCAGTGAGACCGCGAGAGTGCTCGAACCTTAGATTTTTACCTATTATGATATTATGTTGAAGTATATGATCATTAAAGATAGCATAATTTCAGTCACTTGTAAATTATAAATTCAATATTGATGAATATGGAAAGATTATGTAAATCATTACTATCCATGTCATTGTATTTAAGCTCTCCTATCCAAACGTATTCTCGATTACTCCATGATGATTCATCATAAAAAGGAATATATCTGTAATTTTCTTGTCCATACAAAATTTATAATTAGGCTAGTAGTGCCCACGGCAATAAGTGGTGAATTGGGAAGAGCAAAAAGTTACTGCAAGAATACTGCTAGCTGTTATATAGAGGACTAATTGTAATGAAATCCCATCCCATATAGTAATATCCGGTTCATAGAAAACCGGGTTTGAGGAATTAATGTGGGCTCTTTTCAGAAAGTGTCAGATAATGTCCAAACAAGGATTAGGGTTTTGTTGGGAGAATGGGGAAGAGAATGTTTTGGCTGTATTATGCTAGCAGTACACAAGAGAATAAGTCAATAAAAAAGAAAAATATAAGTTTATTTATGAGTAAAGTTATATATACTCAAAGCTGTTCCATACTTTTAAGGGTCTAGTACGAAAAATAAAAAAAATTATTTTAATTTCACATGAAAAATTAAAATTAACTAATTAATCAATATTAAAAAAAAAGTATTGATCAAAACATCAAATAAATGTATAGTAAACATTATATTCGATTCAATGCTTTCAATTTCAGTACAATAATGCTACGAAAGAGATACATTAATGTCATTACATGAAATATTTAAAAGAAAAATTATCATTACATTAGGCATAGAAAATTAATCTCCTTGGAAAAACAATTCATTCTTTTCAAAAAGTCCATTACATACATTACCAATAAAAGTAATGTAAAATCTAAAGCTAAATACAAATAATTTAATGTAATGATAAATTGATAAAATTGAAGAAGATTGTTTTGAAAGAAAAAGAAAAAGAAAGAGAATTTTAGGGGGGGAAATCAAAAGGGTTTTGTGCAATTCAACAAATATAACTTAAATATTCAAAAAGAAATTAAAAAAGAACCCTAAATTAAATATAATATTGAGATTTGAGAATTTTGAAACCCTAAGCAAAATGGAAGGATTGTATTTGTTGTGTTTAACAAAAAAAGCTTTTCGCTACTCATTGAATTTGAACACACGACCTCTCACTAGGGAAGGTCTTTTGAAGGAAGCCCTCAACCATTAGGCTACAACTCTTACTGATAAGATTAAAGGCATTTTTAATACATATCTTAAATATTTGAAACCAATAAAAAAAATGAAAATTCTGAGGCGAGGTCTCACGCACTGGGGTTCTGTATGCCGCCGACCGCCTTGAGTGACGGCTTTGTATATACTGTTAGTGTAAGAAATTTTCTACGCAATCATATTATCTGTATTTGTTATAGCAGACAATCTGTCTTATTTTCAAGATTACGTATCGTATTTTAAGAATGTTTATATATATATATATATATATATATATACGTATTGTTGGAAATAAAAGTGCACCCTTGCTCTAAAAGTCCACTAAGACAATTCATTAATTTTAATAATTAATGATAACCAAGTTAGTTCTATAAAAGTACACATACAATGTACACTACTAAAAACAAGAAGTTTCTATGGATGTTTCATAAGGAATCGATCGAAAACATTATCGACAAGTTAAATTTTGATGGATTTTCGATCGATCGTCCATTCAAAATTTTCGTTTTTAGTAGTGGTACGACTTAAAGACATGTGTGAGATAGAACTCTCCTTCTACATATGCCTCTCTCTCTACCGCATAGAGCAAGGAAGCAAATTATCAACAACCGGGTTAGACAAAGGATAGAGATTCAACACCCAATCCAAGAAAAATAAATGACTCTGATCTAGTTCATGGCATATTAGAAGTAGAAGGCGCTTTGATGAGATCTTCACATATAGAAAAAATTACAGTCAATTTAATAATGATCGAGTGACATTGCTTCTTCGGCCCGAATCGAGGAATCCCTTAGATATGCCTAGACTTGCTAGCTACTTCTATAAGACCGGGGATTTGTCCAAGTCTTTATTTAGACTATATATGACATATAGGTGGTTACTCATAACGTGACAACCTTTACCGCAAATAATTCCAATCGCGGTTCGTTCCAGTCTTTCGTTCCCTCATAACTCATAAGGAGATTCTTGTAAGTTCTCCTTTTACTGTTTTGCGTTATCTATTTTCTGATTTGCATGTTCCTTCGGGTATCATTTACGTGACCTGGTAGTATAACTTTTTTGTATTGCTGATGTATATAATTAAACTAATCGTGTAAATAATTTTTGTACCTACTGTAGAAAATTTTTGCCTTATTTTCACATCATTAATTCCACTAATCGCTTGCTGCTATTATTGATAGATACTCGTGATATACACCGTGTATATCACGGGCTGACTTCGTCATATTGGGCTGCTAAACCCGTGATATACACGGTGTATACATACCGTGTATATCACGGTTTATTGGCCTAGTTTAGGTAATGTTTGGTTGTAATTATTATTGTACACTTACCATAATTGTATAGTTATTGTCCAAGTAGAATAAGTTTTAGGAGTAGAATAGAAATATGATTTTTCTATTATGGAAAACTATAAATTGTATATATACCATTTCAATTAATAAAAATAATCAAGGGATTATATTCTTTCATGGTATCAGAAGTCTAGGTTAAATTTTCCTCTCCCAAAACCTCCTTCTCGTGCACGATTTTCGAGACTTCACCCTTGATTTTCGTGCCCTTTGCTGCTTTCTTTCTTCCCAAATTTCTCTTCCAAATCCCTACGCCACATCTTACGTTGATTGTGATGGCTAAGAACATGCTTCACCATGCCCTTACTATTTCTAACATCAAGAATCACATCCCTATCATTCTTGAAATAGAAAACGTCCAATACGCGACATGGGCCAAACTGTTCAAAATTCATGCACGCTCGCATCAAGTCCTTCATCACATTATTCCCGTGGCCCCTGCGGATACGGGGGTCCCTAATCCCGAGGATGATCCTCAATTATGGATGACTTTTGATGCTACCGTTCTTTAGTGGATTTACTCCACCATATCTACTAACATGTTGCAAATGATTATCGAGCCCGACGCTACGTCGATGGAGGCTTGGAATAGAGTGCATGACATATTCCAAGATAATCAAAATTCTCGTGATGTTACCCTTGAGCAGGAATTCTACCACATCAATATGGAAGATTTCTCTAGTGTTTCAGCATACTGCAAAAGGTTGAAAGAATTGACAGACCAACTCCACAATGTTGGTGCACCCGTTACCAACAATTGTCTTATTCTTCAGATGGTTGCAGGCCTATAGTGGCGTCGGTACGTTTCTTCGTCAGAGCAGTCCTTTTCCTAAGTTTTATCAGGCCCGTTCCATGCTCACGCTCGAAGAAGCCGTCTTGGCTAAGAAAGCGGCCACTGGGGCCCCTTCTATCGTCATGGTGATCGAGTCCAATTTTTCTCCATCCGTCACCAACAATTCCGGCCAAAACCGCAACAATGGTGGCGGCAAAAAGGGTCAAAA
Source organism: Anisodus acutangulus (assembly GCA_029783415.1). Taxonomy (NCBI): domain Eukaryota; kingdom Viridiplantae; phylum Streptophyta; class Magnoliopsida; order Solanales; family Solanaceae; genus Anisodus; species Anisodus acutangulus. Next base: position 1,119,308 of record CM056511.1, read on the forward strand.
TCGCAAGAATAATGGCAAAACCTGAGGTGGACATAACAGGAGTGGCAATGGGTCTCGGGGTAGTGGGTTGCAGCTCTGAGGCCCATGGCCGTGGAATTGGACAGTGGTCCTGGCCTAACAGCCCCTATTTTCCGTCATATGCCCAACATCCTCATTGGGTCCAATTTCCGTCTTTAACTTCCAGACCCAATTCTACCCAGAATTAGTGGATCCCAAGAGCAGGTTCTGGGTCGGGGCAGCCAGCCAGCGTGCTTGGGCCTCAGCCCCACCAGGCCCACCATGTAGAATGCCCCACCCCTACCGACATTGAAGCTACGATGCACACACTTGGATTGAATCCCTCGGACCCGAATTAGTACATGGACACCGGAGCCACTACCCACATGACATCCGACCAAGGTACACTCTCGTCTTATTCCAATTTGAGCAACCATCGTGGAATAATTGTTGGTAATAGCCATTCAATTCTAATTCGTGGTTATGGTCATAAAAGTTTGTCTCCCCCCACCCCCCCACCCCCCACCCCCTCTTATCTTGAAAAATACCCTTCATGCCCCTAAATTAATCAAAAATTTAGTGTATGTCCGTAAATTCACCACTTTCGTTGTAGCTGATCTAGAAACATTAATAATTTCATTTCTGTTGAATTTGATCCTTTTGGGTTTTCTGTGAAGGATTTCAAGACGGAGATTCCTTTCATGAGATATGATAGTAGGGGAGATCTTTATCCTATCATGCTCACATCCGGTCTCTCGAGTCAAGGCTTGTCATCTACTTTTTGCAGCTCTCGCTCCTTCCTTATGGCATGCACGTTTGGGTCACCCTGTGTCGTCTATTATTTCTTCCTTACATAAAAAAATTATTTCATGTAAGGGTACGCGTAATACTCCGATTTGTCAATCTTGTTCTCTAGGAAAATTTGTTAGATTGCCGTTTGTAGACTCTAATTCTCATACTTTAATGTCGTTTGATATTATTCATAGCGATTTATGGACATCTCCTGTTCTTAGTTCTTTGGGCCATCGTTTAGAGTTTTGTGGTAATAATGAAATTAATTTTCGTTTCTATTGTCCTCATGCATCCTCATAAAATGAAAAAGCCTAATGCAAAATTCATACCATTAATAATATTGTCCAAACTTTATTGGTCCATACTTCCATACCCCTTTCCTTTTGGCATCATGCTCTACAAATGACTATCTATCTTCTTAACATTCTTCCTACCAAAGGTTTGGCATATTTCTCCCCCCTTCAAATCTTATTTAATAAGACTACTTCATATTCACATCTTAGGGTGTTTGGGTGCTTATGTTATCCATTATTTTCGTCCACCACAATTAACAAACTTCAGGCCCGTTCTACCCCTCGTGTGTTTTTGGGTTATCCATCTAATCATCGTGGTTACAAATGTTTTGATTTATCCTCTAAAAAATCATCATTAGTCGCCATGTTAATTTTGATGAAACCCAATTTCCATTTGCTAACGTGAGTACTCCCGAGCCTAGTTCGTATAATTTATTGGACGGCGTCGTCTCTTCGTATATTATCCACCATTTTTCGAACATATCCCGCACCCAAAATCCGCCAACGGACCCACTGCCCGTTGGACCTACTGTTCCACCTAACCCCAATATTTCCAGTCCAGTATCAACCCCAGTTTCGATAATTGGGCCAGTTGCCCCGCCCAATAATGAAACTGGTCCAGTCACTGCTTTAGTCTCGGCTCCTGTTTTCCGTGTTAGGCCAGCAGGCCCACTGCTTGCTGGCCAGTCCGTCGCATGTTCCGATATTCCCACGAGTCACAGACCGGTCACTCATAGTCAATAGGATATATTTAAACCAAAAAGATTTTTTAATTTAAATTCTAATGTTCTTAAATCCCCTTACCCCGTAACCATGTGTCCGCCTTAAATGACCCGAATTGGAAATTAGCTATGACCGACGAATATGATGCTCTTATTGAGAATAAAGACGTGGGAGTTGGTACCTCGTCCTTCTGGTGTTACTATTATTCGGTCTATGTGGATTTTTACTCATAAGGATAATTCTGATGGATCTTTTGCGAGGCATAAGGCTCGTCTTGTAGGTGATGGTAAGACTCAGCAGGTTGGCGTAGATTGTGATGAGACGTTTAGTCCAGTGGTCAAACCATCTACCATTCGCACTATTATCAGTCTGGCTCTTTCCAAAGCATGGCTTATTCATCAGTTAGATGTGAAGAATACTTTCTTACATGGTGATCTTAAGGAGACCGTTTACATGCATCAATCCTTGGGGTTTCTAGAACCCAAATATCATCATCATGTCTGTTTATTGAAGAAGTCCTTGTATGGACTTAAGCAGGCCCCACGGGCTTGGAATAAGAGATTTGCAGACTATGTTTCGTCTATTAGGTTTACGCATAGCAGGTCTGATAATTCATTGTTCATATATCATCGTGGTTATTTATGGCTTATATTCTATTATATGTGGATGCTATTATCTTGATTGCCTTTACTGATGTGTTGGGAAAGTCTATCATGACCATGCTCAGTTTTGAGTTTTCTATGAAAGACTTAGGGCCCTTGAGTTATTTTTTGGGGATTGCTGTCACTCGTCATGCAGGTGGGTTATTCTTATCATAACGTAAGTATGCAGTTGAGATCATTGAGCGAGTTGGTATGTCTTCATGCAAGTCTACTTCCACTCCAGTTGATACTAAACCCAAGTTGGGTGATGCGCTGGCTTACCGTATGAGGATCCGACCCACTATCGCATTCTTGCAGGGGCACTTCAATATCTTACATTCACGAGACCTGATATTACCTATGTCGTCCAGCAGATGTGTTTGTTTATGCATGATCCTCGAGTTGAGCATATGAATGCGCTCAAACGCATCATCCGCTACTTACATGGCACACTTGATTATGGGTTGCATCTATATCCGTCATCGGTCTCTACACTTGTCTCTTATACATATGCTGATTAGAGCGGCTATCCGGACACCAGACTCTCTACATCTGGTTACTATATGTTTCTTGGTGATAACTTGATCTCATGGTCTGCCAAATAGGAGGCTACCTTATCTCGCTCCAGTGTAGAGGCCGAGTATCGATGGGTAATCAATGTGGTCTCTGAATCATGTTGGTTACGTAATCTTCTCTTGAAGCTTCACTTTTCTATTCAAAAAACTATCTTGGTTTATTGTGATAATGTTAGTGCAGTATATCTTTCTGGAAATCCGGTTCAACATCAGTGCACTAAACATATTGAGATGGACATCCATTTTGTTCGCGAAAAGGTAGCTCGTGGGCAAGTTCGCGTCTTACATGTCCCTTCCAGGTATCAAATTGCAGCCATCTTTACCAAATGTCTTCCGTCAGTACTCTTTGAAGATTTTAGGAACAGTCTTAGCATACGAAGACCGCCCGCTATGACTGCGGGGGTGTGATAGATACCCGTGATATACACAGAATATACACCGTATATATCACGGGCTACCTTCGTCATATTGGGTTGCTAAACCCGTGATATACATAGTGTATACATACCGTGTATATCACGATTTATTGGCTTAGTTTAGGTAATGTTTGGTTGTAATTATTATTGTACACTTACCTTAATTGTTTAGTTATTGTTCAAGTAGAATAAGGTTTTAGGAGTAGAATAGGATATGATTTTCCTATTATGAAAAACTGTAAATTGTATGTATACTCTTTCAATTAATGAAAATAATCAAGGGATTATATTTTTTCAATTATTTGTTTACACAATTATCTTTAAGATGATCGAATAATATTAAAAAAAATTGTACAATACAAGAATACATATTTTATTGTTTTAAAAAAATCTTCTATAGTTTTTTGATGGTAGGGTTAAGCAAGAGGGTAGGGGGAAGCTTAGCCATGTTTGTTTGTTTGTTTCTTGGCATTATAATTGAATGTGTTGATGAAGAAGATAATGGTGTGGCTATGCCCTTTCCCTATCAATCTCTGCAACACCACAGCGGACGAGGGGGGCGACATTTTCATAGTGATTTATAATTTTCAGATTTGTTAATTCTTTCTTCTTCTTATACGCATTTAATTTGTTCTTTTTACACGTATTCATGCAGTAAAAATTTACAGTTAGATTATATAATAGATAATTGTATATAACTCTATATAATTAGTACTCATTTAAGTTCGAGTATACACTTACAAAGATAAAAGAGTTTTTACGTTATTACTGAATTTAACCAGTTATAACAAGTTATTATACTATTTTATGTTGAATTTATATAACTTTAACATCTTGTCTACTGTGAGGCCCGGGTGATGGTCGCAAAGATGGCTCAGGGAGTCTTGGTCGAACATGACTCTTATAATTGGGTGAACTTGATTAAGAAATAAAAATTATGTCCTTGTTATTATCAACTATATATATATATATATAACTTTTGACGTGATGATAATTGATAAATGCTTGATAATAACATTTTCTATATTATCGTGTTAAGCTTGATACGAAGAATACCTACCTAACATAAACTCCATAAGCATTAATTGATGACTTAAAAAGTTAAAATAAATGGCAAATAATAATTGATAATCGTGGTATCAGAGCCAACTTACATGCACCTAGACTAATTTTATGAGATATCTATCACTTTCCACAAACAACATTTATCAGGTAACTCTTTCACTCAAGATTAAAATAGATGGAAAAGATTCACCTAGCATTTTGTCTCTACTGAAATTTGAATTTGAGATCTCATCGTTCTTAATCCATTTTATTAAATAGTACTAGGTCACACCTTGGCAAATAGTATATTATAATATGTTATAGTACATTACAGTATTAACTTAAATCCATTTCTTGTTCCATGTACGGACATATACCAGTGTGTGGGATTAGTCATAACAGCCTACCTACAGAAAGTGCTACTATTGCCTTACCATAAAGCAGTAGTAATTATAGATTTTGATGGTGCTTTATTCCTTGAGCATCTTTCTTCCCTTTTCTCCCCTTTGGTTGATACCTTTTTAATCTTAACATGTCTGATGTTTAAAGGCCACACACATACTGTGGAAAAAAAAGTACATGTACTAATTTACAACGATATTTAAACATTACATGATAGGCAATTTACAATATATATCGTACATTTATTAATTTAGTATACAAATCAAATACGAGTAAGTTTTATCTGATTAGATTTAGGCTATTGTAAGAGCACCCTCTACTTGTTAAACTCATTTTAACACACGTGAAATATGAGACGAGTTAGATTTTGATCCATTTTTGTTTAGTCCAATCAAATTTAATATCTTTTTGTTTGTATGGGATGCTAGTAAGGATTAACATGACAAGGTTTTATTGGATTACTTAATTAAATAAAGAAAAAAAAAGTATCGTATTTGATGGTTGGCATGGTAGTAGACTTCCTAACCTTTGAAAAACTGAGGGGCAGAAGCTTACTCCTGGCAAAAAAAAGAATCAAGTTTCACGTAGTTCACATTTATTCAGTTAAATCGACCACTGTTTATAAATTAAAATACTCATTCATTTATCAGTTTTATAGTTGGAATCTCTTCATCCTTAGTTATAAGTTTCAGAATTGAGTTCTAAAAAAAGAAAACATTTTGATGAAAAATATTTTACCTCTTTAGTAAGCCTATATACTCTATACAAATTTGAATTAATCGGGACAAAAGGTTTGGTGGTTAAATTAAACTAAAAATAGAAGAAGAGGCCAAATGTATACAGATAGCTACATAGTTTGTCGGAAAAGCCAAACTGATGAATGTGCTAGACGGACCTTCTTTAGAGTTAAGTCGTTTTCAATGTCTAAAACGTAATAAATAGCCCTTCAAGTACAGACATATGACATATCACACACTCTCATGTTTCCCTTTGCTATATCTCTTTCACCATTAATGTGCCCATTGGGCAAAACTTGTAGTATAGCTTTATAACTTCCTTCACCCCCCCCCCCCCCACTCAAAAAAAAAACCCCAATTATTGCCTTGATTTTACACAATTACTTAGTGAAATTTTGCCTTTTTATTATTTAGATAATATTGTCTCACTACTAGAAAATTTCCACCGGATATCGGTAGAAAAAACTTAAATAGTAGAGTGAACACATGAAAAATTAGAAAGTTTTTCAGTATTTCAATGGAAACATGTTTCCCACCATGCGTTTTTCAAGTGATTTCCCATTGAGTTGATTCGGTGGGAATGAGGTGGGAAATCATACTTTATAACATGAATTTCTTACTGAATATCGGTGGAAACCTTTATTTCTAGTAGTGTCTTTGGTCCAACATAATTCATCTTTTCTGATTTTCGCTTATCACCTCTTAAGGAAGACATTTGATAACCTTAATTGTAGAATAAAGAATAGTAAGGGTAGTTTAGTCTTTGTACTTAACATAATTAGTTAGTAAAATAGTTAGTGGTTAAATAGTAGTTAGATTTCCTAATTACGGTTATATATCCTAACAGTGTATATAACCTGATGTACAATACTCATTTAGATACAAGATTGGATACATAATTACATCTTCCTCTCTGTCTCTTCCCTGTAAATCTCTCTCAACCTCCATTAACAATATGATATCAGAGCCTTCAACTAATCTGTTGAATTTCTTATCGTCTTCTTCATGAATTTCGCAGCAATATGGTATCATTCTATGAGAGTTAAAATATTAGGGAGAAACAAATTAGGTCTAGTAGATGACACATGCAAGAAAGAATCCTTCCCTGAAAGTTTAGCTAATCAATGGAAAAGGGTTAATGCAATAGTCTTGTCATGAATTATGAATGTAATATCTAAAAGTCTATTAGGAGGTATTATGTATGCTTCTAATTCTCAAAATGTATGGAATGATCTTGCTGAAAGATTTAACAAAACTGATGAGTCAAGAACTTTCAATTTGCATAAAGAAATCGCAACATTGACCCAAGGGACCTCTTTTGTGTCTGTCTATTATTCAAACTTGAAAACTCTTTGGGAAGAGTTTGAAGCCCTGGTTCCAGAACCTAGTTGTGAGTGTGAAAGGTCTAGGGAATTTGTTGTGTATCTGTAGAAATTGAAGTTGTATTAGTTTCTGATGGGGATAAATGGTAGCTATTCACAAGCTAGGAGTCAAATCTTGCTAAGAAATCCATTACCTACTGTGAATCAAGCTTACTCCATGATAATAAGTGATGAGAGTCAAAAGGGAGTAGTTGTCACATCAACAATATTGGGTAGTGTTCAGTATCATCAAGGGTTTTCTCATTCCAAAAGGTGGAATCTCCCACCCCAGGAGCCCCACACCCCGGTCCGACAGGATCATCAAGGGTTTTCTAGTGGTATGCAAGATATGGCTATGAACAATAGGTCTAACAATGGAAAAAATTAGACTCGGTATCAATATGATTCATCTAGTAATCAGTATGAGTCAGCTTTGTATTTTAGAAATAATGGTGGACAAGGGTACTGGGAATGCTGCTTACAATGCAAACATACTGTAAGATCTTGGTCCTGGTAGTTCTACTCAGGTTACTCCTAATTATGGCCATAATACAAATATGTCAACTGCAAATTCAGGAGGAGAAGTATATATTCAGATAGCAGGAAATCAGACAACTGGTGTGACAAACCAACAAGGAAACTATGCTTTCAAAAATGAACAATATGAGAAAATCTTGACGATTATGAACAAGAGAAGCAGTTTCAATTCTCATTCAAATCCATTAGCCAACATAGCAGGTATGCCTAGTGCTCTTTTGGTAACTGATAATGTGCATGAGTGGATACTTGATACAAGTGCAACCAATCATATGGTGTCTCAGATTAATTTACTAGATAAACAGTCTATTAAAAGGCTAATTTTTTAAAGAAAAGTACTCTTTCCAAATGGTGATATATCATATGTGACACATACATGATCTAGTTCCATTCTGATAAAAGTATTGTAACAAATGTGTTTCATGTTCCACAATTTAAATTCATCTTATTATCTATAAGAAAAATCACCAAGGAACTTAAATGTTCTGCAACTTTTCCCCCTGATTTTTGTGTCTTCCAGGATCTCTTCACTGAGAGGGTGACGAAGATTGGTAAAAAAGATGATGGCTTATATCTCCTAGTCTCACAAGCAAGTCAAAGTTTTCTAACTAATAAACTGGATGCAAGGGTTAATGAAGTTGCTGAGAAGTCTAATTGTGACATAGAGTTGTGGCATAGAAGATCTGGGCACATGTCTATATCTATACTTAAGAATATTTTACATGTTAGTTCTTTACATATTCAAGAATGTATAGCAAAGTGCATTGTGTGCCCATGTGCAAAACAAGTTAGGTTACCTTTTCCTTCTAGTATTATCAAGAGTATTAGTATGTTTGATTTGATCCATGTAGATCTATGTGGACCATACAAAGTTGCAACTGTTGATGGCAATAAATACTTCTTAAGTTGAAGTCTGATGTCTGTGTATGTCTTAAATTGTTTCTTGCTTATGTGAATACTCAATTTAATAAATCTATTAAGGTCATAAGAACAGACAATGGTACAGAATTTGTTTATACTGTTTGTGAACGATTATTCCAAACTCTAGGGATTATTCATCAAAAGACATATGTCTATACACCTCAACAAAATGGTGTAGTTGAGAGAAAGCAAAGACACATTTTGAAAGTTACTAGGGCCATCAGGTTTCAAGGTCACACTAATATAAAATACTAGGGACATTGTGCGTTGGCTGCTATTTACTTAATTAATAGGATGCCAAGTACCGTGTTGAATAATGTATCTCCTTTGAAAAACTGTATGGGAGGAAGCCTAGTCTCAATCATCTTAGAGTACTAGGATGTCTATGTTTTGCTAAACTGATTCCACAGAATGATAAGTTAATGCCAATAGCTAAAATGGCAGTCCACATGGGGTACTCAGAGGTTCAGAAGGGTTACATATTACTTGACATTACTACTAACTCTTTTTTTATTAACAGAGATGTAACATTTAGAGAAGATATTTTTCCATTCAGTAAAGTTCAGCAGTCAAACACACTATTTACTGATACTAATGTGGAACCAAGTTTGATGGTGGATCCTATGACACCTATCATGGATGAGTCATAACTAGTTCATGAAGTGATCAATAGCCAAAGTCAAGTTTAGGATTATCACCAAGACATTGATCTAATACAAGATGGTGCAATTCAACTTGATCATATACAGAATATTTAAGGTGAACATGTTCAAGAAGAACATGTACAACATGAATCAATCATTCCAAATGTTGAACCTCAGCCTATAATCCAAAATCAACTTATACTCCAAAATCAGCCTATAATCCAACAACCAGTGCCTCACACAAGAACATCAGAATGAGTAAAAAATCCTCCAAAATGGATGAAGAATCTTGTATCTCTCAATGTGCATGATGACACCCCCTATTCTCTAAACAAATACCTTGGGTATAATAGTTTATCCAAAACTCATAAAGTCTATCTTACTGCTTTTTCATCCATCACTGAACCCTCAACTTACAACCAAGCCAGTAAAGATCCTAGATGGATAATAGCCATGAAGGAAGAAATAACAACTTTTGAAAGTAATAACACTTGGTATATCACTACACTACCAGCAGATAAAAGACCTATAGGGTGCAAATAGATTTATAAGGTAAAATACAAGGCCAGTGGTGAAGTAGAGAGGTTCAAGGCAAGGTTAGTGGCTAAGGGGTATAGCCAACAAGAGGGGATTCACTATTAAGAAACTTTTTCCCCCTGTGGTGAAAATGGTAACAGTGAGAACCATTTTGGCATTAGCCGTATCAAATAAATGGCATGTACACAAAATGGATGTGTACAATGCCTTTCTTCAAGGAGATTTGAATGATGAGATTTATATGGATCTTCCCCAAGGATTTTCAAGTCAGGGGGAGAATAAGGTATGTAGACTTGTAAAGTCCTTGTATGGGCTTAAACAAGTACCAAGACAATGGTATGCAAAGTTGCGTGAAGCATTAATCAAGTTCCAATTTATACAAAGTCAATTTGATCATTCTCTTTTTATCAGAAAAACTAGTGAAGTCATGACAATAGTCTTGATTTATGTGGATGATATGTTGGTTACTGGTGAAAATTTAAAGTTGATCATGTAACACCTCGTACCTTTAAACTAAGCCTTGTTCATGATCCGTAAGGTAGAAAACCAAAACGGAGATTTTACGTTAGAAAACCAGGTTCAACCATGCAGAGGAGATTTGACGGTAGGAGGTACGGACCGTCGATGGTTTGACGGCCCGTCAAAGTGAACCATCAATTTCACTTTTGAATTTGACGACCTGTTAGTCAATTTATGGACTGTTAAATGTTCAACGGTCATCAATCTTCTCCATCTCTTAAATTCTAGATTTCACCACTCTCTGGAAATTTTCAGAAAATGACAGTCCAATTATATGGACCGTTAGACATTCGATGGAAAGTCGAATGGACCGTCAATTTTCCCCGACAGCAAACATTATAAATACGACATTTGATTCAAAAAATCATTTTTTCACATTCTCAAACCCTAAAACGAAGGCTTTCTCTTCCCAACCATCTCTTATACCAATGTAAGCCTTTTCACGTGATTCTATGTGGTTCTAACGTAATCCTAATGAATTCAAAGTAGAATTCAATGTTCTTAACCTAGGATTTTTCAGGATAAACCCAACTTAAAGCTCAAGGTTCAAGCTTTGGTTTTTACTCCAAATTTCAGATTTTTAAGACAAGTATTGGAGCAATTAAGGTATGTAAAGCATATATCTACGTGTGGAATATCTTTAATCATCCCCACGCCTTATTCATCGAGATTACTGTGAATTACTTCAGAATTTAATATTTATGCCCTAGTTTATGAAAAGACTAGAACGTCTACCCTCAAGATTATAAATTCATAGTTGTTGATAATCATCACTTTGGTTGTTGTGAACTAATCGCATAATCAATATAGACTTGTGTTTGATATTGTAACATCCCGTATTTTTGGGTCATGGTTTGAATCGCTAAGTGTGTGCAAGAAGATCCGAACTTTTGGAATTTATGTTATTTATGTATGTTAATAATGAGATTAGTTTATAAAAGAATTAGACCCCGAAATAATTTTGAACGCAACAAGTGTGACGACGGGGCTCAGAAATAAATTTGGTGTGTGCATGAAGAGGCTATGGACTAGTGTCATATTAGGAAATTATGACATTGAGAATATGTAGGTTTTATAAGTTATTAGAATTTAAATGAATTGAGATCACATAATTAATTATGTATGTGATTGATAAATTATACGGAGACAGGTCACTTGATTAATTAAGTGAAGGGGGACATTACGGGTGGCATGTGGCTAAGACTACATAATGACTAAGCTTAATTGTTTAATTGGTGGCAGCTCCTAAAGCAATCTGGGGGTACGATTATTAACATTAAATGGGTGAGAGTTTGTGTTCCTACTTTTTAGTCTTCAATAGCTAGTGTTTTTTCTTCTTTTTTTAAGCATAAGCGTTTATCTTCAAGTGGGGGTGTAATTTTTGTGGTATGGTGTGCTTGACGGAATGAGCTGGATGTGGAAGGAGTTAGTATGGCTGAGTTTCTCATTAATGACTTAGATTCTTTGAAATGGTTATGTTCCTTCTACTATTCATGTGTTATTAGAAGCTCTGAATTCTTTTGAGTGAGTAGGAAGTTGTTATATCATTGTCCATGTCAAATGAAATTAAGGTTTTCCCTTGAGGTATGTTAAGACAAATTATTTCTTTCTTTTGGCATGTTTCATGTTGCGAAATATAACTGTGATGTTGCTCCATAATTTATTCTACTCCTAGTGGTTAAGGAATATTCATGTTATCGATTCCTATGTTAAAAACATGTCTAAATATGTTTCTAAATCCTTATTGAGGCATATGAAAAAGATGTTGATATTCACAGTGTTAACCGAAGGTACAAGAATAATATGTCATCCGGTAAATTTAGGAAAATGTTTTATTGTCATTTATGCATTTTCATTTGCATTATATTCATATATTACCATGGACCACTTGTGCTATGCACACTACTATATGGTAAATATTATATATATATGTACGGGGAATGGAAAAAGGGAAAGGCGTTATATACGCACACCATCTGCAGTTGGTACAGACTATCACGAAAGTGCCCGAAGAAGCCAATATGATGTGATGCCCTTGTGTGGCGATATAACCTTATGCCCACAGAGGCGGTTATGGGAGGATTCCTGTGTGGACATTAGTATACCGCATTTGCATTATGCATACATTCATTAATCATTATATGGTATGATGCCCACAGAGGATGATATGGTAAGAAAGATGCCCGATGAGGCCGATGTATAAGTATACTGCATTGTGCATAACATTTAGACATGTGTGTTAGGACCCTCAGAGGAATTTACTGTTGGTCAGTTGTTTATGTTTCAGTTGTTGTTATATCCCTGTTATACTATTGTTCATGCCTGACATACTCAGTACATCAGTCGTACTGACGTCCCTTTTGTCGGGGCACGCTGCGTTTCATGTCCGCAGGTTCAGTTAAAGAAGGTGACAGTTTACGCTAATAGGTTGTTGGTTCAGCTGATGTTGAAACACTCTAATTATTTCAGAGTTGCATTTGGTCGTGGTACAGTATTTTTGCATCCGCGTATGGGTATAGCGGGGTCCTGTCCCGTCCTTGTGATGTCATGTATTCTTTAGAGGCTTGTAGACATGTGTCCTGTGGTTAGTGGTCTTGTATGACCTTGTCGGCCTTAGTATGGGTGTGTATATATGAAAATTGGATTTTTGATTAAAATTTCCTATATTGTTTTTCGGCTTAGTCCGTATTTAATTACGATTAGGTGTTGGATGTACGATTGGCGGTACTCGGCGGGTGGGGTCCGGGTGCCCGTCGCGGCCCTCCGATTTGGGTCGTGACAGATATCCACGAGTCTTAGTTTAGAATAGTTAATATGTTCGTAAATTAGTTAAAGCTTCAGTACTCATAATCAGTTCATGAATTCAAGTTCAGTATTTCATATCAGTATTCCAGTATCATGTTGAACACCTATATTTTGGGCCCAAGTCAACAGATATATTTAAGCCTAAGGCCATAGTTTATGTATACGTATACTTGGTACTGAGGCCACATATTTTTGCACACATATTGGACCTAAGGCCACAACTATTATTATTTATTATTTCAGTTAAACATGTGGCTCTCCATTTTAGTACAGGGAGTATTCTTATTATTTGCTTCCTTTTTCAGTTATCAGTTATTAGTTTCAGTTTCAAATTCAGTACAATACCCGTTTATTGATTTGGGTTGCCTTTTTTTTTTAGCACCCACAACTATGTTATTTCTTTTAATTGTTTTACATACTAGTGCGATTCAAATATACTAACGTCCCTTTGCATGGGGCCTGCACTTCACGGTGTAGGTGCCGAGTTTCAGGATGACGGATCTGCTCAGTAGGATTGCTTTAATATCAGTTGCTTGGTAAGCCCCATCTCATTCGGGGTGTCAGTCTCTTATTTCATGATTTGGTTTTATTAGTAGAGGCATACCAGGGCCTTGTCCTGGTATATATATTTCAGTCAGACTCATGTTAGAGGTTTTATGACTAGACTAGTTCAGTATTTACTAATTTCAGACTTATGGTATTTTCAGACTGCTTCCGCTCTAATTATTTCAGATTATAAACTCAGTATTATGTTTTTCCTGTTTTAAATAATTACTATAGTATGTTTCGATGCCTGTGTTGATTCAACATCCATGTGGTTTGCTCGTTCATCTACAGCCAGACGTCGAGTGTCGTGTCTCACCTAGGATATGGTTCGGGGCGTGACAAAGATTGGTATCAGAACACTAGATTTAAGTGTCTTAGGGAGTCTATGAAACCGTGTCCATTGGAGTCACTGTTATATGTGTGAGGGTCCCACACATGTAAACATTTGACCACCAAGTCATCTAGGATTGTCTCACTTTTTTGTACTCTAAATCATGCAGTTAGAGTGATACCTTCAGAATATCCTTCTAACTCGTGCGTATTATGTATTTGAGAAAGTACATGTGAAAAAAAAGTACACCAAGAGGACTTCAGCTAATAGCTAGAGAGCTGTGGATAATGTTGCTCGTGAGAAAAATGCTCCGGCTTAGGGAGCTTTTTGAGTACAACACCTCCACCCGATACCACAGGGCATGTAGAGATCCCAGTTCTGACGTGCAACACTAGTGACTATGATGTTAGAGGAGCTATTCAGCTGCTCACCCAGCTTGTGGCTGCTCAAGCCCAACGTCAGGGAACGATTCCAAGTATAGGGATGAATTAAGAGTTATCCAGTTCCAGGACTCATGAGTTTCTACGAATAGACCCTCAAGTGTTAACAAGTTCTTGTAAGAAGGAAGATCCATATAATTTCATTGATAAGCTGCAGAAAATCTTTCGGGTTATGCATGTTACTAAGATAGAGGCAGCTGCATTGGTAGCTTACTAGTTGCATAATGGTGCCCATATCTGGTACGAGTCAAGGGAGAAGTCCCATGGGGAAGATGTACCTTCAGCAAATGAGTTTGCTTATGTTTTTATTGAGTACTTTCTGCCAGTTGAGGCCAGGGAGGCAAAAACTGTTGAATTTGAAAAGCTTAACTAGAATAGCAGGAGTGTGCAGGACTACTATCTTTATTTTGTTATTTTGGCAAAGTATGCTCCACATATAATCCCGGACATGAGGGCCAAAGGTAGGCATTTCGTATATGGACTTGATCTTCATTTGTACGATGCAACTAATATTACAGCTTAGAACATGGAGATAACTATTATGAAAATGGTTGCGTTCATACAAGGTAATGAGAATAGGTTGAAGGGAGATGAAACTTTGTAGAAAGAAAAGGATATGGAATTTAACAAAAGAGTTAAGTCCTCAGGTCACTTTAGCCATGGGGGAGATTGTTGCAGATAGTTCTTCAAAAATAAGTCACCAGGACCTGCTCAATCTTCTGCCAGTGCTCCAGCCCCAAAGTTTATGAATGACAATAAGAGACATAACTTCAGAGCAGCAGGCTCACAAGGGTTTCCAACATCCTACTTGCAACATTTGTGGTAAGAGGCACTAAGGGGTATGTCGTTCAGACATGGATGTTTGCTTTGGGTGTGGTCAGCAGGGTCACTTTCTGAGGGATTGCCCACCAGCAAGGCAAGGTACTAGTGGTAATATAGCTCAGTCCACTAATTTAGTAGTCAACCGCAATTCTCAGACCCAACCAGGGTGTGGTGCAACTAAGTTTGGTAACACAGGCGGAGGTCAAAATCACCTATATGCTTTAGCCAGCTGTCAAAATGCAGAGGCTCGTACAAATGCCATTATAGGTATATTAACAATTTTCACTTTGACATTTATGCCCTTATGGATCCTGGATCTACTTTGTCACATGTAACCCCTTTTGTTGCTAAATTTTTTGGAATAGAACCTGAAACGTTGCATGAACCCTTTGAAGTATCCACGCCAATTGGTGAGTTAGTTATAGACAGACGGGTATATAGGGGTTGTCTAGTTAAAATCTATCATCATATTACAATAGCCGATCTAGTAGAGTTGGAAATGGTAGATTTTGATATAATCATGTGCATGGATTGGTTGTCTTCATGTTATGCCATAGTAGGCTGTAGAACCAAAATTGTAAGATTTGAGTTTTCCGGTGAGCTAGTCATAGAATAGAAGGGTGATGCAGTAGCACCCATGGGTAGGTTTATTTCCTATCTTAAAGCCAGAAAGATAATATCCAATGGGTACATATACTATATATTTCGGGTTAGGGACATATGGCCAGACACCAACTCTTCAGTCCGTACTAGTTGTCAATGAGTTTCCATAAGTCTTTCTAGAAGATCTTCCTGGAGTTCCTCCCGGCAGAGAGATTGACTTTGGAATTGATATGCTTTTCAGCACTAAGATGATATTATTTTGCCGTACAAAATGGCTCCAGTAGAGTTAAGAGAACTAAAAGCTCAGTTGAAATATCTCACAGATAAGGGATACATTAGACCTAGTGTCTCACTATGAGGTGCACCAGTCTTGTAAAGGATGGGTCCTTGTGTATGTGTATTGACTATCAACAGTTGAATAAGGTCACCATAGAAAATAAATATCATCTTCCCAAAATCGATGATTTATTTGACCAACTTCAGGGTACACAATGTTATTCCAAGATTGACCTTAGATCAGGGTACTATCAACTTAGGGTTAAGGAAGTTGATATTCTAAAAATCGCTTTTAGAATCCGTTATGGTCATTTCGAATTCTATGTTATGTCATTTGGATTGAAAAATGCTCCAGTCGCTTTTATGGATCTTATGAACAGGGTCTTCAAGCCTTATCTCGATTTTTTTATTATTGTCTTCATTGATGATATTCTAGTCTATTTTTGTAGTGAGGCTGATCATGTAGAATATCTCAGAATAGTGTTGTGGACACTTCAGGACCGTGAGCTTTATGCTAAGTTTTCCAAGTGTGAATTTTGGCTTAAGTCAATGACATTCTTAGGCCGTGTGATTTCAGGCGAGGGCGTTCAGGTTGATTCTTAGAAAATAGACGCTGTTAAGAATTGGCCCAGACCCGCTTCCGTTTCAGATATTCAGAGTTTCTTGGGTCTGACAGGTTATTACAGATGATTCGTAGAGGGATTTTCTTCTATCTTAGCTCCATTGACCAAATTGACTTAGAAGAAGGTCAAATTTCAGTAGTCAGATGCTTGTGAGTGTAGTTTCGAGGAACTGAAAATGAGACTGACTTCTACTCTAGTGCTAACATTAACCGAGGGGTTCATTATATATTGTGATGCCTCAGGAGATTCCAATGGCTATTTTGGATCGTTAGATTCGAAAGTTGAGAACTAAGGAAGTTGCCTCAGTAAAAGTGTTATGGAGAAGTCAAAGTGTTGAAGATGCTACTTGGGAAGTCAAAGAAGACATGAAGTCCAGATATCCACATTTATTTGAAAAACAAGCAAAAAATGTTGAAGGTAACTAGCCTTTACATATGTACCTCCTATCCAGTTTAGTAACTCAATTTAGTATTTAGTTCAGTATTCAGTTCAATGTTCAGTTCAGTATCCAGCTCAGCATTAATGTGTTCAGGGCAGTTCAATATTCTCATATTTCCTTCAGTTACGTTTAAGGCCCAGTCTCATTTTTAACCATGACTTGTCATTAGAGGGTGAATGATCCCATGGGGGAGATATTGTAACACCTCGTACCATTAAACTAAGTCTTGTTCATGATCCACAATGTAAGAAACCAAAATGGAGAGTTTACGTTAGACAACCAGGTTTAGCTCTGTAGAGGAGATTTGACGGTAGGAGGTATGGACCGTCGATGGTTCGATGACTTATCCAAGTGAACCGTCAGTCAATTTTATGGACCGTCAAATATTCGACGGCCCATCAATCTTCTCTGTCTCTTAAATTCTAGATTTCACCACTCTTTGGAAATTTTAAGAAAATGACGGTCCGTTTATACTGACTGTCAGACATTTAACGGACCATAAATTTTCCCCGACAACATAACATATAAATACGACATTTGATTACAAAAAATCAGTTTTCACATTCTCAAACCCTAGAACGAAGGATCTCTCTTCACAACCATCTCCTACACCAAGATAAGCCTTTTTCACGCGATTCTATGTGGTTCTAACGTAATTCTAATGAATTTTAAGTAGAATCCAATGTTCTTAACCTAGGGTTTTTCAGGATAAACCCAACTTAAGGCTCAGGGTTTAAGCTTTGTGTTTTTACTCCAAAGTTCATATTTTTAAGACAAGTATTGAAGCGATTAAGATATGTAGATCGTCTATGTATGTGTAGGAATGTCTTTAATCATCCCCACACCTCGTTCATCGAGATTTCTAAGAATTACTTTAGAATCTGATATGTATGCCCTAGTTCATGAAGAGACTAGAACGTCTATCCTCAAGAATATAAATTCACAGTTGTTCATTATTATCACATTGATTGTTGTGAACTCATTGCGTAATTAATATAGATTTTTGTTTGATATCCACGAGTCTCAGTTTAGAATAGTCAGTATGTTCGTAAATTAGTTAAAGCTTCAGTACTCATAATCAGTTCATGAATTCATGTTCAGTATTTCATATCAGTATATTTCTGTATTCCAGTATCATGTCGAGCACCTGTATTTTTGGGCCCAAGGTCACAGATATATTTGGGCCCAAGGCCACAATTTATGTATACGTATACTTGGGCTCGAGGCCATAGAATTGTGCACACATATTGGCCCTAAGGCCATAACTATTATTGTTTAGTATTTTAGTTAAACAGGTGACTCTCCATTTCAGTCCAGGAAGTATTTTATTCTTTGTTTCCTTGTTCAGTTATCAATTATCAGTTTCAGTTTCAAATTTAGTATAGTACCTGTTTATTGATTTGGGTTGCCCTTTTCTCGAGCACTCTGCAACTATTTATTATTTAAGTTACTTTACATACTAGTGCAATTCAAATCTACTAACATCCCTTTGCATGGGGCCTGCACTTCACGGTGTAGGTGTCGAGTTTCAGGACGACAAATCTGCTAAGTAGGATTACTTCAGTATCAGTTGCTTGGTGAGCCCCATCTCATTTGGGGTGTCAGTCTCTTGTTTCATGATTTGATTTTATTAGTAGAGACATATCAGGCATAGCCTTGTCCTGGTACACAGATTTCAGTCAGACTCATGTTAGAGGTTTCATAGACTAGACTAGTTCAGTATGTCAGACATGTTAGTATTTACTAATTTCAGAAGTATGATATTTTTAGACTTCTTCCGCTCTGATCGTTTCAGATTATAAACTCATTATTATGTTTTGCATGTTTTAAATCATTACTATAGTATGTTTTGATGCTCATGCTGATTCAACAGCCATGTCGTTCGCTTGGTCACAAGCAGCCAGACACTGAGTATCGTGTCTCGCCTAGGCCATGGTTCCAGGCGTGACATATCCAAAAAACAAAATAGGCATTAAGTAAATCTTTCAAAATGAAGGATTTCAGAGAATTCAAATATTTTCTTTGTTTGAGTTTGCATGGTCAGAAAAAGAGATTTTAATGAATCAAAGAAAATACAATCTTGAGCTAATTGCAGAAGTTGGATTATCAACAGCCAAGCCAGTCACAACTCATGTGGATATTAATGTAAAGCTTACATCCAAACAATATGATGATCATATTGAGAAGAAGCCAAAAACTGAAGATGATCCTTTGTCAGATGTGAATGCTTATCAAAGATTAGTTGGTAAGTTGTTGTATCTTACTGTAACAAGACCTAATATCTCATATAGTGTTCAAACACTAAGTCAGTTCCTACAACAACCTAAGAAGTCTCATATGGAAGATGCCCTTAGGGTAGTGAAATACATTAAAAGTCAGCTAGGACAAATAGTTTTATTATCAAGCAAGTAGTGTGGCACAATCACTGCATACTGTGATGCAGACTGGGCAACTTGTCCCTTACTAGAAGATCAGTCTCCGGTTTCTTAATTAAACTTGGTGAGTTTCTAGTGTCATGGAAATCAAAGAAACAGACCACAGTTTCAAGGAGTTCTGCAGAATCTGAGTATAGAAGCTTGGAAACAACTGTTGCAGAATTGGTTTGGCTACTTGGCTTATTGAAAGAAGTTGGTGCAGATATTAAATAACCAGTTGATGTATTTTGTGATAGTAAAGCAGCAATCCAAATCGCTGCTGACCCAGTCTACCATGAGCGCACAAAACATATTGAAATAGATTGCCATTTCATAAGAAAAAAGATTTAACAAGGCATGATTAACACTAAGTACATTGTTATTCAAGATCAACCAGTAGACTTACTAACAAAAGGATTGACCAAGGTTCAACATCAATACTTAAACTCCAAAGGTGTACTCAACATTTTTCCTCTACCTAGTTTGAGGGGAGTGTAGAATAAAGTATAGTAAGGCTAGTTTAGTCTTTTGTACTTAACATAATTAGTTAGTAAAATAGTTAGTGGTTAAATAGTAGTTAGATTTCCTAATGGTTATGTATCCTAACAGTATATATAACCTGATGTACAATACTCATTTCGATATAAGATTGAATACACAATCACATCTTCCACTCTATCTCTTTTCTGTAAATCTCTCTCAACCTCCATTAACAACATTAATGATAAGATCATATATGTCTAAGCTATGATCAACTAGATAACTAATCCACAAATGGTAAGAAAGTCAATAAAAACTAGTCAACTTATGAACATAACATATATATAGTGTGTAGTGTATCAAGAAAATTACTAATTTCCGACGGATACAATTTGACTCGTCGGTAAGAGATTTTTGATATAAAATCCATCGAGAACATTATCAATGAATCAAACTTCGACGGATTCGGTATAATATCATAATCATGCATAGATTTTTACAAATTTATGATTACAATATATGCTTCGAAGTTGATCACTTTTTTTGGTAATAAAATGATAATTATATTAATAGCATCATAACAAAAACCATTTGTACGACAGACCAAATGATCATGCGAGTCAACGTCATGTCCTACATTACTATTACAAGCTGATATTGTTCTAATAAAAGTAATACCTAAAATATCTAATATAACATCACCGTTAGCAAATATCGGAGAAGTTACCAAAAAAATCATATGGTCAATTTTTTTTCCTTATACTTTCGTAGTTTCAAAACCTCTACAGCTGCAAAATTAAATACGATCTCTTTCCATACCTCACAAGCAACAGTTAGTTTCGGGCTCCATTTGCAAGCCTGTCCCAAAGTCGCTCCCTCGATCGGAACACTTATAAGAGCTCTTGTGTCAATCACTTCCATTCCTCAAATAATGACGTTTTACCTGCAATTGTTCGGTATATAAAACTTCGAGTTCGATAAAATTTCCTACAATAATGAAATAGTAGAGGAAATATAATTGAACCCCTTATGATCAGCTAATAACCACAATTCAGCCATTAAAGGCACCATATGCATGTTAGTAGGCCTCGTAATACCGATGCATCTAGTTCATTTTAAGTATTCATTGATTGTCATAGATTATTATTTTTTCCCATCATTTGGAATCGGAAATTTACTAGCACGTGTAATTCGGATACGTGACACATATGCCCATTAAAGGGGAATTGTTCCCTATAAGGAGTTTGTCCATCCTCGAATCTCAAACTCGAAACTTCTGACTAAAGGTTGAGAGATCCGGCATATATCCCGCTACACTCCACAGTGGTAGATTGTTATAGGTTTCTAGTTCGCGAGTTCGTGTCTAATCAACGAGTTCTTCTTGTATAAATTACGTCAATGACCAATTTTTGGCCCTGTATTTGAAAAATAACCACTATTCTTAATAATTTTTTGCGGGGCATAAGTTTATATTTTAGGATCATAATATCCCATAAGTTATGCCCCGCATGACTTTTGCCCTTAAAGAACATTGACATAAGTTCGATGGCTACAACAACAACAACAACAACAACATAACCAGTGAAATTCCACAATGTAGGGTCTGGGGATGGCTAAAGGGAAAAAGTTAAATCATGCAATTTCTTCAAGTTTTACCTGTTCTTTTTCTGATATAAAATCAATGGGCTTTGTGATCTAGAATCACAAAATAAGTCCGTCGAGACCAACTCAATATTTTATGGCCCAAAATTATATGTTACCCATGAACTCAATTAACTTAGCCCATTATATAGTTGGGCCAGTTTATTTTAATGGAGATAACTGAGTACCTATTTTAAATTCATTTTTTATTTTATAAGTCTGAACAATTAATTATGGACCTTCTTAAAAGAGAATATGCTGAAATATGAGGGAGAAGCCCCTTATAAAACTCCTATTTAACTATTCATAAGTTGTGATCCTTAAAAGTTATGCCTAATCTTCAACTCATTTTTAGTTAAATAAGTATGTATAATGCTTAATAGGAGTACTTGAAATTAAGATTCATTTTTCATCACAATTGATTACGTGTTCAAATATCAAATACTCTCAATTATAATCGATCAATTAACCTTGAAAAATTATACTAATATATCTGCTCAACTTTGTATACAAAGCTCGTTTCATCATTATATACGAGTTCATATTATAGTAATAATGTTCATTTAAAAGGGTTTACGCACTCCACTATTTTTTCAACATCTTTTAAAGACATGCCCTTTTTTTTTCCAGCTTCCCGGCTTACGCCAGACTATTCGTAGTTCCGGTCCCAACACTACTATCAGTAAATCACAGGATGTGCCTGAATGATCAGGGTTTGAGAACAGAGCAACTGATGTCACCTACAAATTACTAACCAGAAGAGAGCAAATTGCTCCCACCAGAGTTCGAAACCACGCTACAGGCCTGCAGCTGGATTTTAAGTTCCTCTCCTTTGACATCCAGCTATGCCCCGGGACAACATGCCCCTTTTCTATTTTTAGAAGTAACCGGATCCATAGAGGAATGGAAGAGCGAGATGTGTTATTATACTCAGGTCTATATATGATGAATTCTAGACCTGTTATTGTGAAAGCTTGGAGCCTTGGTTTTAATTTTAATGATGAGGTACTGCGCACCATTCCTCTATGGATCCAGTTGCCCGATTTGCCTTTGAGCTGTTCAACAGAATAAGAAGGTACAAGGGAGGAACACAAGTAATTATGAATGAACAGAAGGAAGGCGATCCAAAGCCAAGTAATACTGCATGGGAGAGCCAGAAAGCAAAGCAAGGAGCTGGTACGTCAGGACCAGGAGAAACTGACTGGCAAGTTGCAAAAAGTGGTACTCCAGCCAAGATGCAGCCTCATAATCAAACTGTGGCTATAACTAATGTGTTTAATCCTTTGGTGGTAGATACAAATAAAGGGGTGATTGAGCAGATGCAGATGAGTACATGGAATGATGATAAGGAGATAGGTATTGGTTGCCTTAAAATCATTCCTTCCCAATGCAATTGATATCATGGAATGTGAGGGGCGTCAACCAGGCCTATAAGCAGAAAGAGCTGCAGGTGTTTTTGCATGAGAATAAAGTAGGATTTCTGACAGTGGTGGAGCATAGAGTTCAGCAGAAGAATGTTTCACAAATTGTTAAAAGAGTAGTACTGAGTGGCAATGGATTCGGTTAAGCCGACAAGAGAGATAAAAAGAGCGGATTGATCTCCTGCTTCCCGAATAATTACCAGGCTGGTGGCAAAGGTAGGATATGGATAATCTGGGACTCAAGACAATGTGATTTTGCAATTAGTCAAACTTCCACACAACTTATTCATGGTTACTTGAGGGTTTATTCAACTAACATGACGTTTCATTGTACTATTGTGTATGGGTTGTATACCATTCAAGACAGGAAGGCAATGTGGAAGGATCTTCTTGATATCTCTGGTTCATTGTCAACACTTTGGCTCGTACAGGGGGATTTTAATGCCATCATGCATGTTGATGATAGAACTCATGGGGCACCAGTTCAGGATCCAAAGATTAGGGATTTTTGCAACTATATGATTAACTTAGGAATGAAAGAAATGAAGAGTGTTGGAAGACAGTTTACCTAAACCAACCATCATGCCTTTAGCAGAATTGATTGGACTCTGATGAATGCTAGTTGGATGTAACAATGGCCTCATCTGGTAACTCATATACTTGATCCAATTTTTCCCAGACCACACTCCTCTCAGTGTGCATATTGAAGGAGTAAATACAGTAAGAGGTAAACCTTTTAATTTTTTTTTATTGCATGGCTAGTCATCCTAACTTCATGAAGATAGTAGAAGAGGCATGGAGCCTTCCAGTTTGCGGTAATACAATGCAACAAGTCTGGAAAAAATTTAAAAATGTACAGAAGACTCTTAAGGAGTTAAATAAGTAGGAGTACAGTAACAACGAATTGAAAATTCAGCAAACTAGAAAAGCATTAGCTTCTTTGCAAGATCAGATGAGGAACCCTGGACACCACTCATCTTTATTTGACGAGGAAAATAGTCTGAAAAAGAAATTGGAGAAATGACATTTAGTGGAAGAGAGCATACTGAAACAAAGTCCAGAGTTAACTGGCTCAAAATCGGTGACTCGAACTCAGCCTATTTTTTTGCCTGCATGAAAAATAGGCCATCTCAGAACATGATAAGGAGCCTGGTGACTGAAGCTAGTAAGATTGCTATGACTGCGGATGAAGTGGAACTAGAAATTTTGGGGTTTCTATAAAAAGCTACTCGGATCAGCTGCTGCAACTTTGCCTTGTATTGATGAAGCGATAATGAGGACAGGGTATGCACTCACAAGGGAGCAACAATTGTAGCTTATTTGTCCAGTCACACGAGCAGAAATAGTAGCAGCTATACAGTCCATAGATAATAAAAAAGCCCCTGGTATCGATGGATTCAATGCTTTATTCTATAAGAAGACTTGGTCGATAGTTGGTGAGAATATTATAAATGCAGTACTGGATTTCTTTCAACATGATATAATGCATCCTCCAGTCAACCACACCACTGTTACCCTTATCCCTAAGGTTAAACATCCTTCTACAATCAAGGAATATCAACCTATCTCATGCTGCACAGTGATATACAAAATTATCTAAAAAATTCTCACAGCTAGATTGCAACCAGTAATGTCTGCCCTGATTGATCCCACACAAGCTGTGTTTGTACCTGGGAGAGTCATATCTGACAATATTGTGTTAAGTCATGAAATAATGAAAGGATATGGAAGGAAGAATATCTCTCCAAGTTATATGTTGAAGATTGATATGATGAAGACCTATGATTCCATTGAATGGATTTATATGAGACATACATTGGTGAGCTCAGATTTCCCTGAGCTATTTATCACTTGGTATTGCACTGTCTAACGTCGATTGCATACTCAATAGTGATCAATGGCAAATCTTCTGTACCATTCCAGGTAAAGAAAGGGATAAGGCAAGGTGACCCAATGTCACCATAACTGTTTGTCCTTTCTATGAAATATTTGTGCATTTTAATGAAGCAGGATAAGGTGTTCAAGTTTCATCCTAAATATGCCAAATTACAAATCATCCAACTTGAATTTGTTGATGATTTATTGCTCTTCAGTAGAGGTGACTTGAACTCTGTGCAAAAATTCTTTGATTATTTTTAGAAATGTTCCAGTGCCTCAGGGCTAAAAGCCAATACGCAGAAGTCCTCCATTTATTTTGGAGGAGTTAAAGCAGATGTCCAGGTTCAGATTTTGGGTTGCTTGGTATGACCAAAAGTATGCTCCCCTTTAGGTATTTAGGTGTGCCACTAAGTACCAAAAGATTGTCTTTGGTGCAATGCCAACCTTCACTTGACAGGATGTTAGGTAGAATCACTTCTTGGACAGCTAAAATGTTGTCATATGCGGGAAGAATGCAATTTTTGAAAGTGTCTTGTTCTCCATTCAAATATATTGATCCCAAATTTTCCTACTACTTAAGAAAGTAGTGGAACAAATTGTGAGGATTCGTAGGACCTTTCTCTGGACAGGTAATGTGGAGTTGTCTAAAAACGTTTTGGTTGCTTGGATAGGCTATGTTTTCCAGTCAGTGCAGGAGGATTGAACTTGCTTAATATTGAGCTTTGGAATAAAGCTGCATTGTGTAAGCTACTGTAGAATCTTAGTAATAAGAAGGATAAGTTGTGGGTGAGTTCATCTCTACTATATCAAAGAAGGGCCAGTGTGTGGAGCAATAGCTAACCAAGCTTTCTGGATAATTAAAAAGGTACTGAAAGCTACAAGTTAGCTGCAGGGTTGAATGTTACTGAAGAACTGAAGACCAAGTTGTTCTCAATCAGGAAAATGTCCTTAAAACTCATAGCTTCACTGCTTAGTGTGAGCTGGAGGAAGCTAATATGTAGTAATCATGCCCCTCCTAAATGTGTGTTTATGGTTTATCTGGTAGCTAATGACAATCTTTATACAAAAGATAAACTGATCAAATGGGGCTTGGATGTTGATCCTTCTTGCACATTATGTAATAGTGCAGATGAAACTAAGAACCACCTATTCTTCAGTTGTCCTGTAGCATCTGAAGTTTGGTGTAAGTTGCTAAGATAAAAGGATGCACTAAGCTCCCGCTATGCGCGGGGTTCGGAGGTAAGTTGCTAATATAGCAAGGCATTAATAGGCAACGTTGGGACTGGTATGTGGAGTGTTCATGGATGAAAACATATTATAAGACAAATCGAGCTAGTTTGTACTGTATCGAATGTCCATTGCTGGCTACATTTACTAGGTTTGGCAAGAAAGCAATCAAGTTGCCTCTCACTCTGCCCTGTGTCTTCCTTGGTCTATCTCCTAATCATCGGGGCTACGTGTGCTATGACATTGCCACTCGCAAAATCATCGTCTCCCGTCACGTCACATTTGACGAGACAATCTTTCCTTTTTCAAATCTCCAAAAATTTCAGACCACCGATTACATCTTTCTCGATGAACCGAGTCCACTGTTCCGACAGTACCAACAGCAGTCCACTGTTCCGACAGTCCCCACACTGTCCGGCACCACCCCAACAGCCCCCTGCCCTCGGTCCAACACCCCGACACCACCCATGCTGCCTCCAGTCATGTCTCCTGCACCCCCTTACAAAATATACGGAGAATATTCGCTAATACAATCAAGTTGTGTTTCAGGGGAAACAGAGATCTGTTGATACAATGGTTAGGACTGTGGTTTCAGGATGTATATGTTAGAGCAAGTACTCTGGCAAAGCTATTCTTTCGACTATAGATTACTATCCTAGCTAGATAGAACTTGTGTTGCTGTGTTAGGAAGCTGATAAGGGTGTTGGGACTTGGGACTATGTCCAGGAACCTGTCCTTTTCTTTTATTTCTTTGAGTTGTAATTATTGCACTTGGTAATAAAATCCTTTAATTACAAAAAAAAAAAAAACATTACACAAGTTTTTTCTTTTTCATAATTCAGACCCCTATAAATAGAAAATTCTACATTTTATGTACTGCAAGTCTGCAACATAGACACCATCCATAAAAGGTGAGGAAAATTAGTTAACTGCTAGTTCTACACTGTTATGAAAATAATCAAATAACGCAAAAAAAAATGAAGATATAAAAATACCAAACAATGATGAAAAAGTAGAAAGAAGTACTCCCCTGGCTAAAAAAAAAGTATCCACCTAGCTTTTTATTTTTGGTTTAAAAAAGTTTCCACTTAATAAATAAAAAAGGAATTAATTTTATTTTTTCAGATATTTTCATAAAAGTGCTAAATGATCAAATCTCAATACCTATTTAATTATGAATAATTTAGTCAAATTATCTATTTTCTTTTTAAGGAGTTATGAGTAGTATTTTTTTAATAGGTGTACATACGAGAGACGAGACGACTATGTGAATATTTTTTTTAAACCGGAGGGAGTAGTTCCAAAATTGATACGTGTCCCCATCAAGTGCAAAGTCAAGTGATCTTAGCCCTTGAAACTATTTTATTTTAAAAAAGACAGAGCAAGAGTAAGCATTAAAAATCTCAGCTAAATTTGCGTTTTTTTGGGGTCATATTTGCACTAAATTCGTTGTACTTTCACACTAGATTTTGCATACACAAAACTCCAAGAAAAAGGTATAGTTAAAGAAAATAAAAAAGAAATTATATTTAAAGAACTTTTAGTTCCAATTTTATAGGAGAAATTGTGTAACCATTTTACAGTTAGTTGGTTTGTTTGTTTTTGGGGAAATTGGTTAGGTGTGAAATGGCTAATTCAGTTGAGAAAAATGAAATTGTGTCTATTGAACTTCCAGCTCCACCTGGTTGGAACAAAAAGGTACCATGTCTTTCTATTTGCTCAGTTTTTAATCTTATATTATTAGCCATTTTCAGTTCTGAAACAGTTCCATTTTTTGCTGGTTTCATGTAAATTTTGTTTCTTTAGCTTTGTTATTTACAAGTTTTCTATAATGGGTTTTGTGGGTATTCTTTAATTTTGCAAAATTTTGTGGTTCTTAGGTTGAATTTTAGTTTTGATGAGATTTAGCGTATGTTCAGTTCTTGAAGTTCACCTGAAAAGTTTCAATTTTTGTTGGGTTTAGGTAAAGTTAGTTTCTTTAGCTTTGGTATTTACAATTTACTTCAATGGGTTTTGTGGGTATTGTTTAATTTTGCTTATTTTTGTTGAATTTTTGGTTTTTGATGAGTAAGGGTCGTTTAGAAGATAGGGTTTTGCTTAGCTTATGCTCAATTTTTGAAGTTTACCTGAAAAGTTCCAATGTTTTAGTTGGGTTCATGTAAAGTTGGCTTCTTTAGCTTTGTTATTTGCAAGTTTTCTATAATGGGTTTTGTGGGTATTGTTTAATTTTGCTTATTTTTGTTGAATTTTTGGTTTTGATGAGTAAAGGTCGTTTAGGAGATAGGGTTTAGCTTAGCTTATGTTCAGTTCTTGAAGTCCTCCTGAAAAAGTTCCAATTTTTTGTTGGGTTTATGTAAAGTTTGTTTCTTTAGCTTTGGTATTTGCAAGTCTTCTACAATGGGTTTTGTTGGTATTGTTTAATTTTGCTTAATTTTGTTGAATTTTTGGTTTTGATGAGTAAGGGTCGTTTAGGAGATAGGGTTTAGCTTAGCTTATGGTCAGTTCTTGAAGTTCACCTGAAAAGTTCCAATTTTTGTTGCTTTCACGTAAAGTTGGCTTCTTTAGCTTTGATATTTGCAAGTTTTCTACAATGGGTTTGTGGGTATTGTTTATTTTTGCTTATTTTTGTGGTTTTAGGTTGAATTTTTGGTTTTGACGAGTAAAGGGTCGTTTAGAAGATAGGGTTTTGCTTAGCTTATGGTTAGTTCTTGAAGTTCACCTGAAAAGCTCCAATTTTTGTTGCTTTCACGTAAAGTTGGCTTCTTTAGCTTTGATATTTACAAGTTTTCTACAATGGGTTTGTGGGTATTGTTTATTTTTGCTTATTTTTGTGGTTTTAGGTTGAATTTTTGGTTTTGACGAGGTTTAGAAGATAGGGTTTTGCTTAGCTTATGGTTAGTTCTTGAAGTTCACCTGAAAAGTTCCAATTTTTGTTGGTTTCATGTAAAGTTGGCTTCTTTAGCTTTGTTATTTGCAAGTTTTCTACAATGGGTTTGTGGGTATTGTTTATTTTTGCTTATTTTTGTGGTTTTAGGTTGAATTTTTGGTTTTGATGAGTAAGGGTTATACTCAGGCTTTATATTAGTTTATGTTTAGTTCTTGAAGTTCTCCTGAAAAGTTCCAATTTTTTTGTAAAGTTAGTTTCTTTAGCTTTGGTATTTGCAATTTGTCTATAATGGGTTTTGTGGGTATTGTTTAATTTTGCTTATTTGTGTTGAATTTTTGGTTTGAGTAAAGGGTCGTTTAGGAGATAGGGTTTTGCGCTTATGTTCAGTTCTTGAAGTTCACCTGAAAAGTTCCAATTTTTTGTTGGGTTCATGTAAAGTTAGTTTCTTTAGCTTTGTTATTTGCCAGTTTTCTATAATGGGTTTTGTGAGTATTGTTTTATTTTGCTTATTTTTGTTGAATTTTTGGTTTTGATGAGTAAAGGGTCATTTAGGATATAGGCTTTTGCTTAGCTTATGGTTAACTCACCTGAAAAGTTCCAATTTTTTGTTGGGTTCATGTAAAGTTTGTTTGTTTAGCTTTGGTATTTGCAATTTTTATACAATGGGTTTTGTTGGTGTTTAATTTTGCTTATTTTTGTTGAATTTTTGGTTTTGATGAGTAAGGGTCGTTTAGGAGATGGGGTTTAGCTTAGCTTATGTTCAGTTCTTGAAGTTCACCTGAAAAGTTCCATTGTTTTGTTGGTTTCATGTAAAGTTAGTTTCTTTAGCTTTGTTATTTGCAAGTTTTCTACAATGGGTTTTGTGGGTATTGCTTAATTTTTACTTATTTTGAGGTTCTCAGGTTACTTCTCTATTAGCACATGTTCAGTTCTTGAAGTTTTTTTGCAAAGTTCCAACTTTAACTTTGGTATTTGTAAATTTGCTACAATGGGTTTTGTGGGTATTGTGTAATTTTGCTTATTTTTGTGGTTCTTAGGTTGATTGTTTTTTTGGTTTGATGAGTAAAGGGTCGTTTAGAAGATAAGGTTTTGCTCAGCCTCTAGTTTCTTGAAAAGTTCCAATTTTTATTGGTTCCATGTGAAGTGTGATTGTAGCTGTGGTATTTGTAATTTTTTTCAAAAGGGTTTTTGGGTATTGTCTAATTTTTTGTAGTTCAAATGTTGAATTTTTGGTTTGGAAATAAGTGGGTAGTTTAAGAGATAGGGTTTTTTCTTGGGTAAGGTATTATTGATGAACAAAAAGCACCAAGAAAGTGCTACACAGACCTTAGATTTACCCAAGTTAACTCTCTATGTTATCTTGAAAAGTTCCATCTTTTTAGTTATTTCGTGTAAAGTTTGTTTCTTAGCTATGTTTTTGCAGTTATTCTAAATCTGGTTTTACGGGTATTGTTTAATTTTGTGTAGTTTTTCGGTTCTGAGGTTGATTTTTTCGTTTGAAGAGTAAAGGTACTTTAGGAGATAGGATTTGTGAGGGTTTAGTAGGATATCTAATCTTGTTTTTTTTTTTTTTTTTTTAGATTTTCTGCTCCAATAATTGTCAACTGATGTTAATTTGAATCTGGTTGTTCTTTCATATTGTGATTTTCCTGATTCTATAAGTTCATGTTTTACGCAGTTGAGGCTCGAGTTTTGAGGCATTTCTTCTTGTTCTGTACTTCATATTCTTTTGTAGTTCACAGAAGTACTTGGTTCTGCATATTGTTTTGTTTTATCATAGTTAAAGCTTCATGTTCTGATGACATAAAACATTTAAAGCTCTAAACAAGGATAAAAAGTTGAAAACTGCGGGTTTTTATAGTTAAATAAGATTAGGTTGGGTGCGTTTTGCCAATTTTTCAAGACCGTAGAAGGCAGGAGGAAGGATCGGGCATAGGATTGGCAATATGAAAATGGGAATTGTAGACTAAGTTGCAAATATAACCCTTACCTATCATTGGAAATTGTGATTTTGAACCACGTTGTTGCTAGATTAAGATATTCTGGAGCAAAGAGCTAAACTAAAAAAATTTGATTAGCGCAAGAATAAGAAATGATGAGTGACAAGTGTATTTCATCTGCATGTAATTTAACTTAAAGGTGCCTGGACTTTGGTTCCTTTAGCTCTGAGACACGTTGACAAGTATTTCTCCCTAAATTAGAAAAGTTGAATAGGTTGTACTGATTTGAGTATTTAAAGACTCTTCTTGCTCATATGGCCTTTTAAGATGTTGTCTTGCAGCCATTCTATAGTTCTTTTGGTATCTGGGAATATTAAAGAAAAGGTTGATGATTTTCCATTAAGAGAAAAAATATGCTATGTGAAAATGGCCTCATCTCTTAAATGCTGGCCGACCTTTTAGAAATAGAGACTTCTCTTAATTGTTTATTTCTAGAGTTGTATTTGTCTTTAGATTTTGCTTTGAATTTATAGGGAGCTTGAGTTGTAACGGTTGAACCTTTGTTGTGTCTTTGGATGTTGTTGATTATTCCCGAGTAACTAACCGCTCCTTGCTTGACTTCAATAAGAGCTTCTCTTGTGTAATACAGGGGAGTTTAAATTAATGTCTTCATCTCTTAAATGTCGGTCGGCCTTTTCTTAATAGAGACTTCTCTTAATTGTTGATTTCTGGGCTTTCTTCCTTTTGGGCTCCAGAATTTGATTTCTAAGCGGGCAATTCGCTCGATTGCCCCTATTTTAGGGTGGTCTTTAATTTTTCCCCTCAAATTGGTGGTCTTTAATTTTTGTCCTCCTGCCTAAAAAAATGATCGAAAATACCCTTGAGGTTGTGGGTTCGAATCTCAGCAGAGCCAAAAAGAAAAAAAAATCGCAAGACATGATTTCATTAGAAAATATGTCTATTCGGCCAATGTTGTATAGAAATTATGCCTTAAGGGGCATAGTTTCTATGTAATTATGCCTCCGAAAATACCTCTGAGGTTGTGGGTTCGAATCCAATAGAGTAAAAAAGAAAAAAATCGCAAGACAAGATTTCATAGAAAATATGCCTGTTCGGCCAAAGTTGTATAGAAATTTTGCCTTAAGGGGCATAGTTTCTATGTAATTATGCCTCAGAAAATACCTTGTGGGTTCGAATCCTAGTAGAGTCAAAAAGAAAAAATCGCAAGGCAAGATTTCGTAGAAATTATGCCTTAAGGAGCATAGTTTCTGTGTAACTATGCCTGAAGGCAAAGTTTCGTTGAAAAATTAAGATTATGCCTTGTCCGGCTAGTTACATAAAAATTATGCCCCAAGGGGCATAGTCTCTATATAACTTTGGCCGAATATACATAATTTCTATGAAAAATTTGCATTGCGAATTTTTTTTCGTTTTTTTCCCTTGCTGGGATTTGAATCCAGAATTTCTGATATAGTAGACCTGCGAATAAAGGGTACTTTGGCCCATAAATTTTCATTAAATGAGAAGTAGGAGCAAAAACTAAAGACCAGCGAATTGAGGGGCAAAAATTAAAGACCAGCCCGTATGAAGGTCAATCCACGCAATTTTTTGTTTCTAAGCTATTTTTCTTTTGGGCTCCAGAACATATTCTTTTGTTCGCTTTGTGTTCACACAGTCGTTGGGTTTCGGGCCTTTTGTTCAATCATGGACTGAAAGCTTCTTCAAATCCATCTTGCCTTGGGCCATTCTCTTCATCTTTTCTGATTCTTCTAGAATGCTTCATTCTCAATCTTGATTTGTGCTTTTCACATTTCTTTTGGCTTTTCTCCTTTCTAGTTCTTAGTCGACTGACTCCTTACTGTATTATTCATTGAGGACTCCTCCTCATTGTTCCTGTCACAAAGTAGATATAGAGATTAGTCGAGTCGTGTAACCTATTCATTGTCATCATTAAGACTTAACCTTATAATGTGATTAATTTCATAAATAGCATTAAATATATCCTTAAATTAAGGATTTGGTATAGTTGGATGTGATAGTTTAGTGATTCTATCCCTCCCCTACGTTTTCTCTTTCCTTCCACCCCCAAAAAGCGAAAGGCGGGAATTAATTACTAGTTAACAGAGGTTCAAATACCCATAGATTCGTTGTTTGCTTACTGGCTTCATATAATTCAGAAAACACTAGTTTTCTCGAAGGCTTCTTGTTCATATATCTCGTCAAAAGGTGCTATTCGATAATGTTTGTCTAGAATGATTTTCTATGCATTTCTAGAAAAAATTTCGGTCGCCAAATTGTAACATCATTTCATTGTGTGCAATCTCTCTGTATTTTCTTTGTTTTGTAAATCTTCTTCCTTTTGAATTCAAAATTTACGTAGGAGTCTTTAAGTCTCATAGTTAGAATTCCTCAATTCGTGAATGAACAACTTCGAGCTTTTGATACTCTACTGGAAACAGTAGGATAGTATGTATAGTCTTAAAGTCTTTTCCTAGCAGAATGGATGTCGAAAATTCATATAGCTAACCCCAAGCCCCCAACTAATTTCAGATTGAGGAGCAGATGATTGATGTAAAACCTTTTTATTGTTCAAAAAGAATCTAAACTCGATTGCTTGTACTTCTTCCAGGAATGACCATGTATTTTGTCTTTTTTTTCTTTATCAAATACATCTTTTTCCGTTTCAATCAAAGATATTCTGAGGGTTTGCCTGCCTCACGTTCTCCCTTTTCTTTCTTAAATTGATGTTGGCTCTAAGTCATCCATACAGTGTTTGTTTTCTTATACCTTGCCATAGAGCCCGTAGAAATGAAGTGTGTATCACATCTTCCTAGATATGAGATTTTCTTTCAGCTGAGAAGTGAATATCATGGCATATGTCTATATGACAGAGTAAGTCCAATTGTCCATCTTTCGAGCACTGTATCTTCAACAGAGTTTTGTCGTTGCGATCTTGTTCTGCGTATTTGGGGAACACTTCTCTATCCAGAAAAAAAATTGTTGAAAATTATGTTCATCTCGTAGTAGAGTTGGACTGTGTTGTAGTTAGGCTGGAAATATTATTCAGAGTTGTCGC
Organism: Anisodus acutangulus; assembly: GCA_029783415.1. Classification (NCBI taxonomy): domain Eukaryota; kingdom Viridiplantae; phylum Streptophyta; class Magnoliopsida; order Solanales; family Solanaceae; genus Anisodus; species Anisodus acutangulus. Next base: position 1,153,296 of record CM056511.1, read on the forward strand.
ATAACAGCATTACTTTGGTATGCATGGCTTGGATAGTTGGATGAATAATACTCCTTTTTCCCAATTTATGTGACACTCTTTCCTTTTTGGTCAGTCCAAAATAGAATGACACCTTTTTATATTTAGTAACAATTTAGCTTTAAACTTTCCATTTTACCCTTAATGTGATGATTTATAGCCTTACAAATATCTATGGCTTATTTTTTACCACAAGCTTCGAAAATCTTCTGTTCATTCTTAAACTCCGTGCCCAGTCAAACACCTTCACATAAATTGAGATGGAAGTATGATTTTTCTCTTTAAATTTGACTCTCTTTCTGTTCCTTTGCAGTTTCTGCCTAACAAAGGAGGTACTCCTAAGAAGAATGAAATCGTATTTACTGCACCAACAGGGGAGGAGATCACCACAAGAAAACAATTGGAACAGTACCTGAAATCGCACCCTGGCAGTCCACCAGTAGCGGAATTTGACTGGGGAACTGGTGAAACTCCAAGAAGATCTGCAAGAATCACTGAAAAGGCAAAGGCAACTCGATCTCCAGCAGAAAGTGAGCCTGCAAAGAAACGGAGCAGAAAGTCTTCAGCTTCGAAGAAGGATCCCAAAGACAAACAAGTCCCTGAAGAAACCGAAGCAGCAAAGGATGATGACATGGAAGAAGCTGAAAAGCACGTGAAGGATACTGAAGCAATGGCTGTTGAGAAGGATGTTGAACAAAATGAAGATGAGAACGAAGTGCAGAAGAAAGAGGAAGCCGATGCTACTGAGGAGGATGTACTGAAGAAAGATGAAAGGCAAAAAGCCTATGACAAAGTGAATGATGCTCCTTCTGAAGAAGCTCAGGTTGAGATGGCTGATAACGTCGAACATACAGACGATGTTGAAGAGGCCCCTGCTGATAAAGCAGCTGATGGTCCGGTAGCTACTAAAACTAATTACGAGGAAACGGACGTAAACATTCAAGAAATAGAAAACGTACCTAAACCTACTGAAGAAGCTCAGATTGAGAAAGATGTTAAAATGACTGATAACATTGGACATCCCGACGATGTTGGAGAAGCCCCTGCTGATAAAGCAGCTGATGATCCTGTAGCTGCTAAAACTAATTACGAGGAAACGGACGTAAACATTCAAGAAATAGAAAACATACCTAAACCTACTGAAGAAGCTCAGATTGAGAAAGATGTTAAAATGACTGATAACATTGGACATCCCGATGATGTTGGAGAAGCCCCTGCTGATAAAGCAGCTGATGATCCTGTAGCTACTAAAACTAATTACGAGGAAACGGACGTAAACATTCAAGAAATAGAAAACATACCTAAACCTACTGAAGAAGCTCAGATTGAGAAAGATGTTAAAATGACTGATAACATTGGACATCCCGACGATGTTGATGAAGCCCCTGCTGATAAAGCAGAGGATGGTCCTGAAGCAACTAAAAATAACGAGAAGGAAAAGGATGTACAGGTTCAACAAGTAGGAAACATACGTACTGAAGAAGCTCAAGTTGAGAAAGATGTCAAAATGGCTGATAACGATGTTGAAGAGGTCCCCGCTGATAAAGCAGCTGATGGTCCTGAAGCTACTAAAAATAACGAGGAGGAAAAGGCCATACACGTTCAAGAAGTAGAAAAGATACCTACTGAAGAAGCTCATGTTGAGAAAGATGTCAAAATGGCTGATAACGGTGGACATCCCAACGATGTTGAAGATGCTCCTGCTGATAAAGCAGCGGATGGTCCTGATACCCCTGCTGATAAAGCAGTGGAGGAAAAGGATGTACAGGTTCAAGAAGTAGAAAACATACCTACTGAAGCAGACAAATTAAATTCTAGCGCTACTGAGGAAAAGAAGCATCAAGCGGAAGGAGAACAGAAAGATGAACAGAAAACTAGTTCTGCAGCAAAGAGCACCGAAGATCAAGATAATTTGATGAACAGTGAAATAAGTAAGGTGGAGGGAGAAGTAACTGAGAATGGCAGCAAGGCTACTGAAGCCAAGCCTTGAGCAGCGGCTGAGTGGTTTCATAGCACTTCTCTGCTGTCTAATTCTAACCTTTTGTTGTTGTCAATTATAGATACTCTGATTATTCACGAGACATGTGTATGCAAAATAATAGATTTAGGTCCTACATATTTGCTCTGGAAGGATGTATCGCTTACAGAGATCTTTGTATCAATAATACTCTTATGTCGTAGATTAGACCTTCAGCAGAGACACTAGTTGCGCTGAGGTAATTTGTAGTTGTCCAGATCTGCAAAGCTTGTCGTTTAGAGCTCACTAATGTAAGCTTATAAAAAGCCTTTGTGTTATCTTGAGGATTACTATTTTCCACCTTTTGTGGCCTATGTTTCTTTAATATTTCTTTCTTTTCTTCAGTTCTTGGCTTGATGCAAATTGACAAGTTTATTATGCTGCAATGCTGAAATGTCATGGCTGATTAGTTCATTCTCTTAGAAATGTAATAAATATATTGTGCATTGCATGGGCGGAGCTACAATATTAGGTACGTATTCGGAGGAACATGAGTAGTTTTTGCTTAGACCTTGTATTTGTATTTAATTGCGAATTCAGTAACTGAAATGAGCTATGTGTTTGGTGACTAGTTTAGAACCCTATAAACTTTACATCCTGGCTCCGCCTCTGGTGGACTGGTAATTGTTTCAAGTCCATTGCACACAGAAGTAAGAAAGTAAAGCTGATAACAGAAATCCAGTCATTTTGCTCAGAGATTCAGCTACAACTGAAACTCAAATACATTGTATATAACTCAAATGATACATTTGACAGAGGAAAAAATATTATACTTTGTGGGCACTTGAACAGTAAAATTAATGTCTAAGGTGGATTTTTTTTTGGCATGGACCAAATTCTCTCAATTCACATATAAAAGGATATCAGATTACAAGCTGAAATGCCAAGTCCTTTTTGCTTCAAAGTCCTTTTAGCTCTTCAATCAACCCTGTTAATGTTGTCCATTTCTCAAATGCACTGGCTGATGCCAGAAATGCTGTTTTTGATCCTTCAATGTCATTCTTAGTAACTGCATAATACACAATAAGAAGAAAAAATGGTTAATTTGCTTTGACAACCCGAGTTAAGTACATACTCGCTACATAAGAATTTATAACTGCCACTCGATCTAACTAAGGAATTTCATATCCGTGCTTCTTGTCCGATTTTTATCATAGTACATCGTATACTTGCCTAATCTTGAATCTTGAAAGCTTATGTTGCTCGAACTCTTCAAAAATGTCGACATGTGCGTGTCGGGTTCTCTAAAAGTAGTGCATTTTTGAAGGATCGAACAAGGGTGTTAGTCCGAGCAACATAGTTTAAAGTTCAGTTTCTTTTCAAATCAAATGGCATACCTTTGGGCATATATTAAACCTACCCCAAACTTCTTGTTTACTTTATCTTAAAAGAAATTCTAGTTTGTGAATTGAGGGCGGCCAAATATGAGATAAGCTGTAGTCATATTTGAAAGAAATAATCCCCTTGATTATTTTCATTAATTGAAAGGCTATATATACAAGTTACATATTTCTATAATAGGAAAAATCATTTTCCTATTCTACTTCTAAATCCTTATTCTACCATAATTCTAACTCTACAATTATGGTATGTGTATATCCTAAATATGGTAAGAGTATGTCCTAATATACTACAAATATATTACAATATACATTCCTTAATATACAAGAATTGTCCTCTTCGCTTTGTCGCCCTATTTCGTGATCGGGCCATTTCGCCCGTGCCATTTGGGTCGTTTTCTGTTGGGTCGCCATCGCCTGGCTGCCACTGCTTTATTGTTTTGTATACCGTGATATACTTTGTATATTCAGTGTATATCATGTATATTACCTCGCTTAACACACCCCACAGCCATCATAGCGGGCGGTCTTGAACGCCGAGATCTGTCCCTAAAATCTTCAAAGAGAACATTTGGTAGACCCTTTGTAAAGATGTTCCGCAATTTGATAACGAGACGGGACATGGCATACGCGAACTTGACCCTTTGCAACCTTTTCACGGACAAAGTGAATATCCATTTCGATATGCTTGGTCCGTTGGTGTTGAACTGGGTTGCTGAAAGGTAGATGGCACTAATGTTATCGCAATATACCAAGGTTGCCTTCAATGGAACAATGAAGTTCCAAAAGCAAATTACGAGCCAACATGATTCGGAGACCACATTTGCTACCCTCGATATTCTCGCCTCTAAGACTTGAGCGTGATAGCGTTGTTCGACGCTTGCCGACCAGGAGACCAAGTTGTTGCCAAGGAACATACAAGAGTTTAAGTCAACCGTCTGGTGCTCGGGACAACCACCCCAATCAAAGATCCGTGTAGGAAACAAGTGTGGATGTAGATGACGGATACAAGTGCAACCCATAGTCTAGTGTCCCCGAATATACCGAATGATGCGTTTGATTGCATTCATGTGCTCAACTCGGGATCATGCATGAATAAACACACCGCCGAATCGCATATGTAATATCGGGTCCGGTAAAGGTAAGATATCGGAGGGCCCCTGCAAGATCTGCGATAGCGGTCGGTCCTCGTATGGTGCACCTTTGTGGCACTTAGCTTTGGGTTTGCATCAATCGGGCGTGGAAGTGGACTTACAGGATGACATCTCGCCCTCTCTATGATCTCGAGCATACTCCGCTGAGACAGAAACAAGCCACTGAATGACGCTTGACGGCAATCCCCAAAATAACTCAACGGCCCTAAGTCCTTCATAGCAAATTGAATCGAGCATGGCCATGATAGATCGACGCAAAGCATCGGAGGAGGCAAATAAGATGATATCATCCACATACAATGTAATATAGGCCAATGACAAACCACGGCGATAGATGAACAAGGAATTATCTCGACCACGTGAGTGAACCCAATAGTCGACACAAAGTCAAGAAATCGTGTATACCAGGCCCGTGGAGACCGCTTAAGCCCATATAATGATTTCTTCAATGCAGACATGATGAGGGTGGTTGGGATCCTCAAACCCAACGGCCGATGCATATAGACGCTTCTCGAGGTCACCATGTAGAAAGGCATTCTTGACATCCAACTGATGGATTGGCCAAGTCTTTGAAAGAGCCAAGCTAAGCACGGTCACGAATGGTAGCGGTTTGACCACCGGACTAAACGTCTCACCACAATCAATTCCAACTCGCCGAGTCTTACCATCACCAACAAGTCGCGCCTTATGTCGAGCAAAGGACCCATCCGAATTCTCCTTATGAGCAAAAATCCACATAGACCTCATTATTAATACCATATGGATCGGGCACCAACTCCCACGCCTTATTATCAATAAGAGCATTATATTCATCACCATAGCAATTTTCCAATTAGGGTCATTTAATGCGGACACAGGATTGCGGGGCAAGGGGATTTAGAGACATCGAATGTAAATTAAAATGTCGCTTAGGTGTAAAAATACCTCACGACTACGAGTGACCTGGTCTATGACTCGAGGAAGAAGTGATGGAATTTTGGGAATTTTACGGGCTCGGACGGATCGCCAAGAGCGATGGGCTCTGGCCGCCCAAATCCAGATAAGTCGAATCGATTCGGAGCACTTCCAGGTGGTGGTTCTGGACCAGTTCGAGTGGTGGGATCGCCCAATATTGAACTGCTCCATTCGATGCTGGAAACAGCCAGGGGGACAAAGATTTGTGGGACCCGGTAGGCGATGGGCTACTGGAGGATTTTGGGCACGGAGTTGTCCAAAAATTACGAATAATATACTGGGGATATTTGGTCATCCAAAAATTATACGACTTAGGCTCGGGAGTATGAACTTTCGTAAAGGGAATTGGGTTTCATCAAAAATGACATGACGATTTATAATGATTTTTGGAGGATAAATCAAAACACTTATAACCACGATGATTCGACGGATAACCCAAAAATACACACGAGTAGACCGAGCCTCAAGTTTGTTAATTTTGGTGGATGGGAATAATCTGATAACACAAGCACCCAAAAATCAGAAGATGAGAATAAGACGGGTTTTTATTATATAAGATTTTGAGAGGGAAGAATATGTCGGACCTTTAGACTAATTATGTTAAGAAGGTAAGTGGCCATTTGTAGAGCATGATGCCAAAAATACTGAGGTATGGAGGCATGGATTAGAGAGTTCGGACAATGTTATTTATGGAACGAATTTATGCTCGGCTTTCCCATTTTGTGAAGATGTATGAGGACATGAAAACCGAAAATTTATCCCATGAGTAGCACAAAATTCTCGAAACTCTCTATTGTCATACTCCTTCCCATTATCACATTGAATATTTTTTATTTCTCTTTCGAATTGAGTACGAACGAACGCTCTAAATTTTATGAAGACGGAAAACACTTGTGATTTATTCGCAATTGGAAACGTCCACAAAAATCTAGAATAATCATCTAAGAAGAGAACATAATATCGATGACCCATTGAACTAAGAACAGGAGATGTTCATAAGTCGCTATGAATAATGTCAAATGACATAGAAGTATGAGAATTTGAGTCTACAAATGACAACTTAACAATTTTTCCTAATGAACAAGACTGACAAATTGGAGTACGACTCGTACCCTTACAAGAAATAAAGCTATTTTTATCTAAAACTGATAAAATAGAAGATCCCGGATGACCCAAACGAGCATGCCACATGGAAGGAGAGATGGTCGCAAAGTCGATGGCAAGGCCGGACTCGATGGATCAAAACCGCATGATAGGATATAGATCCCCCTACTATCACACCTCATGAGATGACTCCCCGTCTTGAAATCCTTCACAGAGAAACCGAAAGGATCAAATTCAACAGAAACAGAATTGTCATTTGTGAACTTTCGGACAGACACTAAATTTTTAATCAATTTAGGAGCATGTAAAGTATTTTTCAAGAGGAGTGGTGGATTGGGGGGAGACAACGTTTTCTGACCATACCCTAGAATTGGAATAGAACTGCCATTACCAATGATTATCCCCCGAGGGTGCTCAAATTGGAATAAGATGAGAGAGTACCTGAGTCGGAAGTCATGTGAGTAGTGGCCCCGGTGTCCATGTACCAATTTTGGTCCGGTTGAGTTAATCCCAACGTGTGCATCGCGGCCTCGATATCGGTCTGAGTAGGGCCTGCTGCATGATGGGCTTGCGGAGGTCGGGGCCCAAGAACTCCTGGCCGTGGCCGACCTCGCCCGTGAATCGCTACCATCGCCGCCGTTGGGCCATCGCCGATGGGCCGCCACTGCTGGGCATTGGGCCTGGATTGTTGGCACCACCGCCGGAATTTCGCCGCCGCTTTGGTATGGCTGGCCGCCCACGGTCCATCGCCATCGCTTCCACTGCCATGGGCCCCACTGCTGGGCCCATGGGGGTGGTGGGCCACTGTTCATTGGATGGGACCCACCGAGGTTTTGCTGACTACCGGAACCTCCACCATTACCACCGCGTTTGCCCCCGTGGTTTTTGTTATTATTCTTACGATTATTCTTGCCGCCACCATTATTATGGTTTTGGCCCGAATTATTAACAAAAACTGACGGATTAGGAGAGGACGCCATCATGACAACTGGACTTGCTTCGGTAGCCGCCTTTTTAGCCAAACCGGCTTCTTCCAACGTAAGCATGGAGCGGGCTTGATGGAAGTCGGGAAGAGGGTTGCTTTGGCGAAGGAGAGTGCCAACACCATTATAGGCCTCCGAAAGAAGGCAAGAACCAATCGTAGAACTAGACGATTATTTGTTACCTGGCGCCAACATTACGGAGTTGATTCGCCAATTCCTTTAGTTTCTTGCAATATGCGTAAACGTTGAAATACATCCATTCGAGCGAGAGAGAATTTCGCCGAGTGTGACGACACGAATGTTGGTTGTCTTGAAATATGTCACGCAATCTATTCCATGCGACCATAGCCGTGGTATCCTGGCTCCATAATCGTCTGTAGAAGGTCCATGAAATAGTGGCGTATATCCACCGAAGAATCGGTAGCATCAAGTGTAATCCATAGCTCAGATCCTCCGCAGACGGGGTCTAGCGGGAGGAATGATGTGATGAAGAACTTGATAAGATATAGCGTGAATTTTAAACAACTCGCCATCGTTAGATATTGAACGCTTTCCATCTCAAGGATAATAGGGACACTTAGCTTGATATTGGAAACCGTGAGGCGAGGTGAAAATTGTTCTTAGACATATTTGAAAGAACAAAGAAGGAGGTTAAATTTAAGAGAGGTTTTTGAGAGCGGAAGACGAGATATTTGGAGAGAAAAACCCGAGGGAAGGGGGGGGGGGGGTTCTCGGCCAAGGATACAAAAGTTTGAGAGAAGAAAACTTTTGTTTAGACCTAGTCTCTTGATACCATGAAAGAAATAATCCCCTTGATTATTTTCATTAATTGAAAGGCTATATATACAAGTTACATATTTCTATAATAGGAAAAATCCTTTTCCTATTCTACTTCTAAATCCTTATTCTACCATAATTCTAACTCTACAATTATGGTATGTGTATATCCTAAATATGGTAAGAGTATGTCCTAATATACTACAAATATATTACAATATACATTCCTTAATATACAAGAATTGTCCTACTGTTTTGCTGCCCTATTTCCGTGACTGGGCCATTTCGTCCAGGCCATTTGGGCCGTCTTCTGTTGGGCTGCCACTGCCTCTGCTGGGCTGCCACTGTTTTACTGTTTTGTATACCTGTGATATACTGCTGTATATTCAGTGTATATCACAGGTATATTACCTCTGTTTAACAATATTCATCACTAGAGTCTAAAGGAAAACATTACCTGATGAAACTAGAGAAGATAGCGAAGAGTTGAAGGAATCGATCTCTGTTTTCTCCTCATCGCTACCACTAAACTGTACAACGCGAGGAAAATAAAATTCAATGAACATGACCATCATTTGAGAATAGACAATATGAAGGGAAAGATCAAGTAAAGAGACCTTGTTGAATGCTGAATTGACTTTCTGGACCCAATCTGCATCAGTGCTTTGGCCAAGAACTGAACTTGCAGCTGATAAATTACTGTTCTCTATGGCTTGACCTACTTTGCTGAGCTTGTATACCAAATCTTGCAAGTATCCTTCACCATTTTATTTAACACATAAATGTTAATCAATCTATAGCTAGGAACAACTATAGTTAAACATGGATTGTGATCCATGAACAAAAAATAGTTTTTAACTTTTATACGAAAGACACTATCACGTCACTTATAAGGTAATTACATGTAACTAACTGTTCATCATAAGTGGAATTAGTAACCTGAGAAACAATAACCTGCAACAACAGGTGAAGTTTTGGTGATATTGTACTTTTCTTTACGCTACAAGTGTATATAAGTTAAATCCAATCAAAAAGTGGAATTAACTAATAAGGGTGGTTTGCCACATTTGGTACCATGATACTAGGATTAAGAAAATGGATTAGCTAATACAAGAATGGTGTGCTAATTACTTTGCCACATAGACTGTAGTATTACTCATAACTCCTTCATTCTTAAAATAATACAGACAAGTCAATCAACAATATAGTTCTTTTTAAGTTGGTAGTCAAATGGTGAACTATAATACAAAGCTTAATATGGTAAATTATCAAACATTGGATTATAACACCTAGTTTTAGGTGCCATTCTCAGTTTGCAATCAACATTTCAAACAAAACCAGCCAGCGTGAAGTTAGAGGGGCGGAAGGGTTCATCCAAACACCCTTTGCCGGAAGATCATACGGTATATAAAAAGTCAAACTTCTTTATTTTCATTTAGTATATAGTAAATGATGACCCTCTTAGTAAAAATCTTGACGTCAACACTGACAATACTTGATACTTATTCACTAAGTTGGGTAGTATTTATTGCAGGCATATTGTACAACTCCAGTAACAAAAACTTTAACTCCAGTAATAGTTGATTTTTTCTTGATTTCACCACTAGGGACATTTATCAAGAAACAAGAAAATTAACAAAAAATTACCTTTCTCCTTAAATGAGGAACTGATAATGATCTGTCTTTCAAGTCTTTTCTTTCTATCTTTTTTCACTTTTTCCATCAACTCATCATCCTCATCAGCTTCTAAAATTGCAGCATTTGCTTGAAAAATTCCATTACTAGTTAAAGAAAACAACAAACTTGATGCAACACTAATTGAGAGACTTCTCTTGCTAATAATTGGACTAAAATTAGATACATTATTCTCTGCTTTGCACACAATTATTTGTTTTCTAACAATTGTTTTTGTGACAATTGTAGTGGAAAATGAAGTAGAAGAAGAAGATGGAATTAAGGATTTAGGATTTGAGAGGCACACAGTTGCCATATTTTTTCCCTCTTCTTTTTATTTTCCTATGTTTTTTCTGTTAATAGGGTAGCATTGTAACAAGTTGGACTATAGAGGATAAGATTACAAGATTTCCCTCATATCACAACCATTCTCATGTCACCAAAATGTTGAGGGTATTAAGGTCATTTCAGCAAACAAAAAAAGAAACAAACTTATGTTCCACACATGTTAAATTTTTAGCTTCTTATTCAGCTTTTTGTCCAATGGAGATCAAGATTGACTAAAAATCATGTTATGTGTGAAATGATGAAATTAAAATAATTCTTAAGCAGCGATTCTGATAAAGGAATTTAATCGAGCTTGAACACTTGCACATCACGTTTTATGCTCTTACAACTAAGACCAAAGCCCTGGAGCGAAATTCACCTAACACTTCAGATCTTCATTCTTGTATTGTTGGGGTTAAGTTCATTTTTAGCCGTTTTCATATATAGTGTTATTTTAGTCATAATTGAATTCTTATTCTTCCTCCTATATAATTGAAGGGGACTCAAGAGGGTTAGCTTATCAGTCTGCATTTATTCCCCAAAATTTCCCCTTCGTGTGAGCATATTTCCTTTTAGTGTTTAAAAAAGAACGATTTCTTTCTAACTTTGAAAACAATTTAGTTTAAATTTCTCATTTACAAGTTTCCGTAGCCACTCAACTGTTACATCATGCTTAAGACCATATTTCAAAGATCCTTCATTTCTTTCTAAGCTTCGTGTCTAGCTAAACAGATTCACATAAAACAAAGCAAACATTATCAATTATATTCTTTAACCATCACTATATACTCTCCCAGCTCTCATTATTACTTTACAAGACAAGGAACAGAGCCATGGCCTCAAAACTGACGTGATAAAGATTGCTGGTAAAAGAAATCTATTTCATTCTCTTTACATGAATTTCAGTATATGCACGTGAAAAGATATCGCTGACTGTGAAGGTCATTCATCGAACTAAAAGAATTTACACCAAAAGAAGTAACTATAGTACATCATCGTCATCCTGTTGATAGTACATTGAAGCATCATCGATTGGTAATGAAGGTGGAGTTCCAGGAGGGATGCACGATTCACCATTCTCACCGGCACATATACACAGAGCCTCTGCATCCCTGAGGATAGCATCAAGGTCAATATGACCACTCAGCTCGTTGATAAATTTCAGTATTGTGTCGAAATCCATCTCCTCCCCTATTATTTTGCGGCGATATCTTTTCAGAATTGCAACACAGACATACAGATGAAGGTGCTCACTCCCATAATGCGTCCATAATACCTCCCACAAACGCATAGTCTTTTCAAATTCAAACTCCCTACAAAAGACAAGATATCAATAAAGAAAGAAATAAACTACTAAGCAAATACGGCAAAATGAATTGAAGCAGCAAACTGGAGCAGTCAATTGAAGTATATATCTAGTTACAACCCAAGGCTGACGGTAAAGAAAGCAGTACAAGATTTAAGAACAGAGAACTGCACTTGAGACACCAGAATAACCAAAACAGTAACTCAACGATAGTGTCTCTCAGCACAGTTCACTATGGTGGGTAAGCAAATAAAAGAATTTACATAATTCATATTTTCTTTCTTTTTTATATAACGAAGTAAATCATACAGAGGATTGCTAAAAAGATGTAACATTTTAGGATTACTACTACGTGCCTTTTAAATTGAATAAGAACCCATCGGAAGCAGAAGAAATAATTCAAGCAGTCCTTCTGTTTGAAGTAATTATGCAGAGGACTGTCCAACAACTCCACCAACTGCAAAAGCACAGTAAGAACATTATTTTTTGTAGGAAAGCAAACATTTACCAGCTATAATCAACAAAACAAGTACTCCCTCTAGCCCCATTTATGTGGCACACTTTACTTTGTAATTTGTCCCATAAAGAATGTCACCATTCTCTATTTAGAAATAATTTAACTTTACAATTCTCATTTACCCTTAATAAGATGATTTTATACACATAAAAGTCCAAGGCTCTTTCTTTATTTCTTAAACTCGATGCCTAGCCAAACGGTGCCTCATAAATTGGGACGGAGGAAGTATATATATATAATATAAATGAAAAGCATTGGAAGGATGGAAACAAGGAAGAGCTGGTCATGGCATGGGGACTATTAACTCCCTGAACAGCCATTTTCTACAAGATCCAGATAAACATGCCTACATAGATATTATAAATACAATGAATATGTACCAACAATGGTTATGCCTTCTTAGATAACAGGTAAGAAAACCAATCAATCTAATCCTCCATTAAACACCCAAAACTCAATAATTCTGTATTGCAATAAAACTCAATTTGAAAGGCAACTGCTATTTCACAACGAAGAACGAAGCATACCCAAAGTGGAGGGGTAACACCAAAGAGACAGACCTCCTATTACCTAGGAATTATCAGTACTTTATCTTAATCTATGGCTTTCTTGGACATGCTTGGGATTTGGGACATAAACACATGACAACAACTCCTGTATGGTTTTTGTCTTCAAAACAAGTTACACTCGAGACAATGAAAGAAACAATACACAGTTAGGACATAAACTTCGGAATTTATGCAGACAGAACACTCTCTTCTGTTCCCTTAGACTAGATCCCTGGTCATCTCACCCCTTGGGGAGTTCAGGAACTGGCAACTGGCAACAGGAGGGAGGGAGGGAGGGAGGGAGGGAGGGGGATGGAGGGAGGGAGGGAGGGAGGGAGGGAGGAGGGAGGGAGGGAGGGAGGGGGGGAGGAGGGAGAGAGGGGAGAGGGGGAAAGGGGAGAGGGAGAGGGAGAGGGAGAGGGAGAGGGAGAGGGAGGGAGGGGGAGAGGGAGGGAGAGAGAGAGAGAGAGAGAGAGAGAGAGAGAGAGAGAGAGAGAGAGAGAGGAGAACCTTTGATAATGCAAAAAGCTGAGAGTGCATTCCATTTTGGTCACGGTTAAAGTTTGGTCCTAGTCGTTCCATCAATGCCACAAAGCACCAAAATGATTCTGATTCATCTCCCATGACATACAATATTGGTGAAAGGAGATCACTCATACCCTGCAACTCGATAGAATAAAATGTTTGTTTATCAATCAGTGAGAAACAAGGAAGAGATGTTAAGTTGCACAGAGAACATTTTAGCAAAAAAAGCTTCCACAATAGGACAGAGTGGAGTACCATGGCCAATATCACAATCACACCAATGAACTGATTTTTTGCAAAGATGAGACAATCAATAAGATATGCTAGGTAATATCAGATAGGACATGTAACATAAATTACATAGTATCTGAAAGATTGTGTCTTCCAATGGTAGATAAAACAGTTGCAAAGAACGTCAAGTATCATGAAATTTGACAGTGGCAAGTAATAGACATGCAAAAAATGACATAATTCTTGCTGCTTTTATGCCAAACTCCTATAATTGTTAAACTTAAAGCAATCTTAAGGAGAAATTTTTTAATTTAAAAATCTTCTGACAAAAAGAAAAGATTCTCCGGCTTAATGCAGAATTCTCAGACTTAGAATACAATAGATAAAGAAACTAGAACTTTCTAGTTTAGTTCTTTTTTTCATTTTTCCATCAACATCAATCTTGGACTGGGTGCAACCGTCAAATAGTCAAGCTCAAGTCATCCTTTGTTCGCCACAAACTGATCAAAGAGAAAAGAAAAAAGAAAGAAATGGGTAGCAACAAACGAGAAGGATAAGAAGGTCAGAAATTCAAAAACATGTACGTAGCAGACATTCACATATAATCAATTTGTTTGTAATAGAGTGAACATATTGATCGGCAAAGAAGCACACATGTTAAGCTAATAGGAAGAAGTACCTGACAGTAACCCAAATCAAAGTTGTAGAATGAGTATGTCAGCAGAATATCACGCAAACATTTAATGTTTGGGCTGTCATCCTCATCATAGAATGAAATTGACCGATCAGTCCTCACCTTACATATCAAATAAGAAAGAACAAGGGAAGAAGAACAAAAGTATCAGCTTTTTTTCCTTATAATAAAAATATTAATAACTAATCGGAAAAGGGTCAAAAATACCCTAAACGTATTAGAAATGGTTCAAAAATGTCCTCCTTACACCTATTGGATCAAATTTGCCCCTCCTTCCACCTATTGAGATCAAAAATGCCCTTAACGTATTAGAAATGCCTCAAAATGCCTCTCCTTCCGCATATTGGGTTATATTTGCCCCTAACATTATTTTCAAGCTTAAAATTTTCCCTCTATTAAGAGCACAATTATATGACATTTATTAAATTTTAATTAAGCAAGTGCCTTTTATTTAAAAGGGAGTCTCATATACCAAATTGTTATTTTATTAAAATAGTTCAAGAAGAGAGCTGGAATATAAGATTGATGAATTGTTATCCAAACTCAACTTTCTCTTTTACCCTCCTTGTCATTACAAAAAGGAAATGTCAACTAGTACATGTTCAACATAATTATTTTCTTGATTTACTTATCATTTAAAGTACAGGTAAGTTAATCCGGTTTATAAACGAAAAACTATATGATATATGACCTTATTAATCAATTGATATATGATGAAACTTAATTTATTATAAAAAAAATAGTACATTAGATTTTGGTTTACTTGGTGAGTTTTATGACTTTTGTGTGTATAATCCTACTTAAATAGAGTATTTCCTAATTATAAAAAATTAATGCTCTCTTATTATTACGAA
Organism: Anisodus acutangulus; assembly: GCA_029783415.1. NCBI lineage: Eukaryota > Viridiplantae > Streptophyta > Magnoliopsida > Solanales > Solanaceae > Anisodus > Anisodus acutangulus. Next base: position 1,168,319 of record CM056511.1, read on the forward strand.
TACATTTGTTTAAATGACAGATTCTAAATAATTGAATTAAATCATGTTAAAATATTGCCTTTAGGAATGTCTCTTCCTGATTTAGATATTATAGTTAATTCAATTAATTATAAGCAATTACTATTGATAATTCTATGTTTCAACAAGAGATTTCAGTCGCATGTACCTTCTTAGTAGTTAGATATTACAAGAAGCACTTTGTTATTTTTCATCTCAATCACTGAATGGAAGGGCTTAATAAAAAGAATCTTGTTAGGTTTAGCTGCGTTTATTTGACATAGATTTTTTGTTAGGTTGTGTCGTGAATAGGTCGGTTCATTTTGGGGTGTGTTAGAATTTTATGTGGACCGAATAAAGGCCACATGTTTAATTAAAATTTAATAAGTGTCATATAATTGTGCTCGAGGAAAAATTTTAAGCTTGAAAATAATGTAAGGGGCAAATTTAACCCAATAGGTGGAAGGAGGAGCATTTTTAGCCATTTCTAATACATTAAGGGCATTTTTTATCCCAATAGGTGGAAGGAGGGGCAAATTTGATCCAATAGGTGGAAGGAGGGCATTTTTAAACCATTTCTCATATGTTAAGGCATTTTGACCCTTTTCCGATAACTAATAGTAGTATCACTGCTTGTGAATTCCAAGGATGTAAACACACATCTTGGTTCTCAACCAAAATCATTTTTATGCCCGCGAAAATGGACAAATTTGACACATACCACATCTTTTTCAATAAGGCCTTTCCTCTCCCGGAATTTTGTAAATCTTTTTGCCTGCTCCTTAGAGATGCTCTGCAGAAAGAAGGCAGTAAACATTAGAATTAAACAACAACAATAACATACCCAGTGTAATCCCACGAGTGGGGTCTGGGGAGGGTAGAGTGTATGCAGACCTTACCCCAACCTTGGGAGATAGAGAGGCTGTTTCCGATAGACACCCGGCTCAAAAATTAGAATTAAACCTACTTTTTTAGAATGGTAAGAATAGAATTAATACATTTTTAACAAAAAAAATATCTCATGGACTAGGAAAACATAGGGATATACATCCCAAATGAAACATCAAATCCAAAAGATAAATTATTCAACTCTTTTGATCCTTTACATGAAACTAGTATTTCATACGAGTGGAAGGAACTCCAGGAACAAAGTTTCAGAGAATCAATTTTTCCAAGCTCCTCAATGATCTGTTTGGAGTCTCCAAGAATACTTATAACTTTGTTCTTTTTTAATTAGGTTAACTATGAGGAATCAATATATCTATTAGTAAACCAGGTTATTGCAGCATCACCATCAACATGAAAATAAGTAATAATAAAGTAAGCCAGTATTTTTATATAGCAAACCCCCAGATATCAAATAGACAACTGCAGAGACATCAAATTTTAAGAGCATAAAAAAGGATCTTTTTTTTATCAAGTGAAACAAAAGGATATTATAGCACCTAAAGTGATATAAAATATAAACTGCCGCCTACTCATTTGTTCCAAGTGATAGCATTTTACTAATTGAAGGAAAACACCTGAAACATTGAGTATATCAGAACCATTGTACTTTTCAACCGCCCCTGCCCCAGGTGAGAATATGACAAACCTTCCACTGGTTTTTTATCATTTCGTATTCCGACTTTTTGACAGACACAAGGTATTCTCTCTCTGCATAAGTTGAATCATATGAATGGTATCCCAACAGAAATCGCCACACCTGCCATAGGGACATATAAGTATATTCATGCTCAGAGAGACGGACGTGGGGCGGAGTGGATCTTTACAAAGACAAACCTCTTTACGTAGATCTTGTTCGACTCCTCCGTAAAAAATCCTCTTTCTTACTGCTTCTGAGTCTGTGACTCTCCCTTCAGAGTCCAGGAAAGCAGACCACTGCATAAGGAGCAAAACCCACAATTTGTTAAAATTGTTGCAAGAAAATTACAAATATAGCAGTCGTCGAAGACACAGCAGATGTGCAGTAATTGACAAATGACAAGGTAAACCTTGCCTCTGGATTAAGCGTTGTTAGAAAATCATGCTAAGAAAATAATACACATTAAAAGGGCAGCCCGGTCCTCTAAGCTCCCGCTATGCGCGGGGTTCGGGGAAGGGCCGGACCACAAGGGTCTATTGTACGCAGTCTTACCTTGCATTTCTGTAAGAAAAATAATACACATTAAGATAGAAATTAGAATTGCATTGGGACATATATCTGCTCCACAGAACACATATCATGTGCATGGATCATATAGACTTGACTCTCTAATTTTGAATAGACAATTGATCTCTGACAATAAGTACACTCACTGAATGACAATTACATTTTAAATTTTCTTTTAACGTATTTGCAACATTAACAGTTAGGTAAACTGTCTTGTTTGAAAAGAATTATGCAAATAATAAACACACACATATACACATAAAAGTATTGAAAGTTAAAAAGAAAACTAAACAATCTCAAAAGAAATTCACAAGAACCAATATATTTTTTCATCTTGCATTTCAATGGATCATAAGCAAATAAAAACATAGATTCTCCCAAATAATTGATAACATGCTGAATTGCATCATAATTACTAATTAAAAGTGTTTGAGAAGACTAGCTTTGAATATGGACGACGTTACCTCCGCAAAATTTTATATAGATGCAATCTTGCAAGAGATAGTCTATCTCAAAACTAGTTTAATGTTCTAATATAGCTTAGTTTATACCAAATGGCATTAAATGTCGTAAGTGTTCCAGTTGTACCCCAAAGCAAGTCACTAAATGATTAACTTAGAGACACAATGCCCCCTTTTTTAATTAGTACACAATGTCCCAACACTGATCAGCTGCTCATAAAATGGCTGATACTTGTTGTAACATTCTACTCTGAAAAACATTCCCTGGAAGCACCAATGATCAGTTTAGTTATATCACACCTTCAATGAAGAAATCCAAAACACGTAATTGACTTGAACTTCACAGAGAGAATTTCTTTTTTAAGCATAGAAATCTCTACATGATAAATAGAAAAAATACAGAGATGAGTTGGTTCACAAATGCTAGACCAATTAGGAATCCCTTCTAATAGAATGGATACAAACTACGATGTGCAAGTGGAAAATTGATCAGCCGGGGATCTGTCACAAATCTAGACATCTGCATACTCTGATAAAAAATGAGAATACATGACACAGTTGACACCGTGTGCAACAGTCTGCTTAAAACGTGATTTTAGTTGCTTCAAGGCACATTCACAAGTGATTATGATAACTAGAACAAAATGAGATAGACATGAAATGAATGTTGATTTTTTTCTTGGGCCTAGTAGCCGTTGTATTAGCATTTTACAAGTGCAAACTGAAAATTAGACCAAAAGATAGCTCTCTTACCTCTTCCGTTCCCAAGGGAGGCTGCCGTGGCTTTCCCCACACTAGTGACAATTTGTCAAACTGCAGAAGAAAGACTGGCATAGATTAAGAAAAAGTAGAAAGAGGACCAAATGCAATTTTAACATGTTGAAATACTTTTTTTTAAAAAAGAACAGGAATCTTGAAATAACTCAAGTTACCCTAGATAGAATTTTTCACATAGGGGTGAAGGGGAGGGGAAAATGGGGGAGGCGATTAATCTATGGAGAAACGGACCCCCACCTACATGATGAGGGTTTGGACAGCTCACTAAGTGAGCTACTTTGAATCACCACCCTTGCTAGATATGTCAATATTGTTGGTCGCTTAGGCAATAAATTATTAGTTTTATTTTTTTATAAGGAGCGAAGGCAATAAACTATTATTTGAAAAACAATTCTCAAGCATAATGGAGTAGTTGTTTATGACTAGGGCACGCCACTGAAGGAAGCACATGTTCTATACTCCCTCCGTCCCAATTTATGTGATATAGTTTGACTGGGCACGGAGTTTAAGAAATAAACGACTTTTGAATCTTGTGGTCTAAAACAAGTCAAAGATACTTGTGTGGTTATAAATCATCTCGTAAAGTTTAAAGTTAAATTGTTGCAAAATAAAGAAATGTATCATTCTTTTCTTTTTGGGACAGACTAAAAAAGAAAAGTGTATCACATAAATTGGGATAGAGGGAGTATTTTTTATCAGTAAGAAAACATATCAAATACTTCATCCTTCTCTATCTGACCTGCAGTTGGGCTAAACATGCATTCCAAAACATCAACAAAGGAGATTGAATTCGTCACTGTGGTTGGGTTAGGAAAAAAGTTTATTCAAGTTTAAAGGTGAAGGATTTTATATCACTCGAGGTAAACATGAAAGTCAAAAGACTGAAATTGAACTCTCATTGATGATAAATGAGGAGTGAAGTAGAATTATTACATTATTAAATGTTTCATCTTTCCAATACCACTTATGTCTAATAATATCTGGACAGTACATTTAAAGTTGTGAGAAATTATGGGAGAAAATATAATATTATTGAATTGTTGTATCTACATGATTACCCTTTTCCTAGTAGGATACTATATATGAAATCCTATTCCTATTCTAACACTCCCCCTCAAGTAGGTGCATACAAGTCATATGTACCGAGCTTGTTACAGATGTAATTAATATGAGGACGACTGAGTGACTTGGTGAAAATATCCGCAAACTGATCACTCGACTTAACAAATTTAGTAACAATATCTCCGGAGAGTATCTTTCCCTGACAAAGTAACAGTCAATTTCAATGTGCTTAGTCCTCTCATGAAATACCGCATTTGATGCGATATGAAGGGTCGCTTTGTTATCACACACAAGTTCAATTTGACTGATTTCTCCAAATTTTAGTTCTCTGAGCAACTGCTTAATCCAAACTAGCTCACAAGTTGCTACAACCATTGCTCGATATTCTGATGGTACTCATTATATACTTCTTCGGATAAATAAACCCGTTGGTTACCTGTAGTGGCAATCTGAGCAATATGAGTATTCTTGGGTGATCAACCATGCAGAGAATAGCATACTTCACGAGCATGTCCATACATATTTCAATAACTACACTTAGGTCGAGATCGGCATACTTAACGAGTGTGTCCAAGCCTTATACAATAACTACACTTAGGTCTAGATCTTCCAAAACGACCATGAATTTCTAATTCCCGTGTTTTTGAAATTAAAAACATCAAATCCGAGAGACATGATTCAAAACTTTAAGTAATCTAAGGAGGCTGATAATGCTCAGAAATCGTGATCCAGAAGCTGCAGAAAACAGTCACCCAAAAATCTTGCCGGAAAATAAAAAGTGACCATAATCTGAAACAAATTGCACGGTATGGCTCGGAATGAATAGGCGAGCTGACGGAGAAAAATATCATGCCGGAAAAATGATTGTCGGCGCCAGAAAAGGGGTTGTCGGCGCCGGAAAATAGTTACGGTGATCGGAATCCAAAAGAAAATATATGGATGGGCTCGCAAGGACCGGGCGAATCTATCAGAAAAAAATCGCCCAAAAAACTCGTCAGAAAGAGGCCTCATGCGCCAGCGCGTGGGCAGATCTCGCCGAAACCGGCGACCTTCTGATCGACGTGTGGATAGTCGATTCTTGACGGCGCTGGTTGGGTTTGGTCGAGGGAACCTCCTGAACCTTGTGGTAGTGTTGGTTTTCGCACAACACATACCGGAAGAGATGAGATTCAAAACAGTTGTCGGAATAGAGGCTCAACGACTATTTTTTGTCCTGATGTCTCACTGTAGCTCTGATACCATGTGAGAAATTACGAGAGAAAATATAATATTATTGAATTGTTGTATCTACATGATTACAGTGAGCCCTATTTATAGAAACTACATTACAATCATTTTCCTAGTAGGATACAATATATGAAATCCTATTCCTATTTTTAAAAAAAGTCATGACTCATACAACAACAAACCCAGTGTAATCCCACAAGTGGGGTCTAGGGAAGGTAGGATGTACGCAGACCTTACCCCTACCTTTATGGGGTAGAGAGGTTTTCAATAGACCCTCGGCTCGAAAGAAAAGACAAGGATGTGACAAAAAATAGTAGAGTAAAAAGCATGATATCATGAAAAATATGGCAACACAATAGCAAGGTAAAAAGCAAATGAGGCAACAAGTAGTAATACATATTGGAGAAAAGAAACTATACGATTACTACGTAATACGACTGATACGGAGATCACTCGACCACCTACTAACACTCAATCCTATCCTTGACCTCCACACCTTTCTATCTAGGCTCATGTCGACTCATAATATAAGGCAACCTGATTTTCCAATAATTAGTTCTTGAGTAAGACCATCTTTTACCATTTTGAGAAAAGGATAACCTTCTTCTAGAAAAATCAACAAAAACACCAACAGTATGAATACACTAAGCAACATGCCAAACTAATTCGCCGACGGCCATATGAATCCTCCTTGTCCATTATGTTCCACATGGCCCTGTTTCACTCCAATACTAAAAAATTTGTATTAGCGTACACAGAAGGAGTTCTAAGGTTCATTATGTCCCACAATTATCCCTACAATACACATCTATAAAAAATGAAAAAGACTTGTCAAACCCTGGACTACTAATGTCAAGTGCACAACATGACTAACCATCTGATATAAATGCAGAAACAAAGGTTAACTATATGTAAGTTTCTCACCTCCAAGGGATCTGCAGGCACTGGAACATCCTCAGGCAGCTTCTCAACATCATTAGAGTCGGCAATGCGAGGATAATCATGTGTTTTTTCGTCATGCTTCCTCCTGTCATTAGGGATGAAACCATCTCCCTGAGCTTCACGAAAAAGTTGTGATGTTGTTTCACGAGCAAATCTGGTCACGAGAGAAAATTTCTCTAGTACTTGAATTGACAAATCTCGAGCAGGATCATTATGTTTTTGTCTTTGGCTGGCATTTTGTTGAGCAAGAGCAGAATTTCTATCAAAAGTTTTCCCATCCGTCCAGCTAGATGGGGATTCACTAGGTGCACCAGCAGACGATGGACTGTTAGTTACAGAAACAGCCCTAGGAAGCTCCAAGGAGGAAAGAGTTCTCTGTAAGAAGCAAACCATATGAGCAGACGTGAGGATTCATATCATGATGAAGCGTCTCGCAAAATCTGTTAAACTGGTTAAATAAATAATTGATCAACACTGGTCACACCTGGAGTGGATCTTGAAAGTCGTTGACAAGAAATACATTAGCATCTTCAGCTGACCTGGAAAAACATAACTCACCAGTAAGAAAGGAAAGGCCTTTGACAGGCTAGTAGTATGAGAAAATATACTTTCTAGTAGTATGAGAAAATATACTAGAAATATTTGAACACTTCTCCCACTACAAGTTCATTGCAACAAGAAATATTTGAACAAGAACACATTGAGATCCCAAATTTCTAGTAGTATGAGAAAATATACTTTTTTGACGGGCTAGCATCAGTTAAAACTGTAAAGAATTGGTAGTTGGTATACCTGTAGTTCAGCTACTTTAAAAACCTGAAAAGAATTCATAGTTTGTATACCTGCAATTCAGCTGGATTACCATTGAATGTCAACCTAGAGGTAACACCACACTCTAGCATTTGGAAATGACCTTACCCTTCCATCTACCACATCCTTATATAGTTAGATTGTTATTTTATTTTTTGCCAAAAGTCTCTCTCATTCACCAAAAGAAAGAAGCAACTTATTAGATCTTCATATGACATGGCTTTTAATTTATCTACTGTTATCTGTATCTTAAATTCATCATCAAGTAACAATTCATTCGTGGGCTATTCAGTTTTGCTTTGTACTCTAATTTTATGAACTCTGACCAAAAAAGTAAAAGGAAAAGATGAATTTGGTTTATTAGTTGAATTGCTTAGTCATGACAATGACGAAGAGAATGCATAAAAGCACAAATAAGTCCACCTCACAAGATAAGCATGCTGCTTAATTGTGGCAAGAAACTCCCGGACACCACCATTGTAGAAGTAAAGCGGAGGAAATGCTAGTCCTGCAAGTGATGGATGTAGGAAGTAAACTCAAGATGCAATAGAGGCATTCAACAAACTGACAATTGATGATAACAGAATTATAAAGAATCCGCTAAAAAGCTAAGGGGAAATATCATAAGGTAGATAGCATACAAGAATCTATCCATTAAGAAAACATACATATGCCTTGTGAAATTCTAAGAAGAATTGACTTTAATCATCATGATTTCCTCGGTGAAATGTTAGGTTACTGAATATGCCAAACTACATGATGTGGATTGGGAAAGAAACAGGAATCATGATGACATCATAGCATTTTTCTAAAAGAAGAAGAACCACCAATTAAGCTATTCTAAAATAATGATGATTAGAGAAGGTTGTCAAAGAAAGAAAATACATTCAGAAACAGCAGAGAATGGTTAAAAAGAAATAATATAATTCAAACTGATATTTCATACATGCCAACCACTAAAAAGAATTTGTTGCGTGCTAGCTCCACTTTCTATAAAAACAGCATCTCTACTTTTACTAGGATGAAACAGAATCTCTCGCAAAATACAGCCCAATAAAATACCTGATGACAAAACTACAATAACATATTGCCACCCCAGGGTGGGAGTGTGTCGACGAATTGATCCAACATCCGAGAATGGAACTGCTCGTATAGTGTAAAGACTCTTATCTGCACCAAGATATATAAAGAACAACAATTACACAACAACCAATGAAAAATTCGCTGCACAGAGCTGCTCTTTCCTCTGGGTCACAGTACAGATAATTGACTCTAACCTTTTTCAGTCAACCTTGCACTCGAGCTTTGCCCTTTATATGGAATCCAAGTCTGTCACAGAAAAACCAACTTAATTCCTAGATCACTGGGTAGAGCCAAAGATTTAATAAGTACTGCAAACATTTAAAGAACCCAGCCCTTTCATCCTTATATGCAAAAAGCAATACAGGGAAACATAATTCCATAACAACGGAACCATTTAAGAACTATGTCTCAATTCCGTCTCCATATTATTCAAAATTGAATATCGATCACCTCCCTCACTTTTCAGTTTGTGGCACATAACCCATCACTTAAAAACATTCACATAACCTCTTAATGTTATGCACCAAAAGTGAAACTTTGTTTCTCTTTCCGAACTATCAAGTTTCAACCAGTACGTTCACCTAAGATGAGAGTTGAATCAGTAATGAACTCACTCTCTCTCCAAAAACACCACATGTTTGGACCATAAAAACCTTCGCCATTCAAAAATCTAACCAGACAAGAGGAAAATAATTAAAAGCAAAATAAAAGCAAAAGAGAAAGTCAGTGTTCTCCCCTTGCACCTCTTTGTTGTCATCCATTGGAAAAAGAAGAACAAGAAAAATAAACGGAAATAAAAAGGAAAGGAAATAGAGTTATTTTGTCACTTTGTTGAGGCTCTTGATAGTTTGGAAGTAAAAAGGTAATAGTTTCACCTTAGTCCAGGTATACCACAAAACAATGTAGAGGATAATCGATATTTAACACTAATATTCACCCATGTTCTTCTCTCTCTACCAAATTATTTTCAGAAACTTCAAAAAGCTTGAAACCTTTGCAATAGGAAAGCTTCTGATTGCACATAATAGAGAAAGGAAAATGATCCTCATTGTCTGTAATCAAAGATTTGAGATTTTAAGTCACATTACGAGCATAAAGTAGATGTATACCATAAACAGAGAACCTCCTTGCTTGATCAGCTTTAGTCGACCACTGATCCTCTCTGAAGCATACTGAGTCGGATGAATTGCCACGTTATCTTTCAAAAACACTATTTCAGCACCTTCTTGTTCACCTGATGAGCTCTGCTTACTGCTATCGCTCCTATTCATGCTCGCCGAACCCTAATGCACATCCCCACAGATGAGAAACCAAATTCAATACGTCATTTCATATAAAAAGAAAATTTTGACAAGAATCATTTCATATTAATAGTTTTTTTTTTCAGATAAGGTAAATCATATTAATAGTTAATATATCAAACAAAAAACCTGATTCCCCTCCACATGTCATCAAGTGGTCATGCTAGAGACATAAAACAGTCATGCATAATCAAATTATGAGATTCTTTCAAATGAGCTGAGACAATCTTATTTGTTCACTTTCATTTCTTAATTTAAAAAGTAAACGGGAAATAAATCAGCAAGTACCAAAATAAATATAACCAACAATAGAGGCAGGTAAGATTCAATTCAACATTTAGTTTGTTCGGGTATGATTGTTTAGAGCTCTATGATCCAAATTAAGTTTACGCTGGATAAACGGCATTACTGATATTGATCCAAAAAAAAGATGGTAGGTACAGCTCGCACGATATAAAATGGGATAGATTCCATCAATAGTCATTAGGGACTCTCAGAAATCTATTAAATTGATAGTTGTTCCAAAAGATCCAAATGGGCAGTTACTAATAGAATTCCTTGGCTATTTAGGCTAAAGGCTTCTGAACACATGGAAGCTAAACCAATGCTGACAAATAACCAAACTGCATTGGTGAAGGAAGGTATAGTAATACAATGGACAGCCTGCTTAATTAAGTGCTGACAAATAGCTAAACCACAATCAGTGGCGGATCTAGGATTTTCACTCAGGGGGTTCGAAAAAAATAACAAAAGTTAAACATAAAAAATAATGTAGCCCTTGAGAATCGAACCTATGATGCTAGAGACAATTTTGAACACCCTGGACCGCTTGAACTAACCTTTTGCATTTGTTCAGGGTATTCAAAGGTTAATATATGTACATAAACACAAAAAATCTACCCTATATATACACTGTAATTTTTTGCCGGGGGTGTTCGGGTGAACACCCTGGGAACCCCCCTAAATCCACCTCTGACCACAATAACTAAGGAAGGAATAGTAATGCTATGGCCAGCCTGCTTAATTGGTGCTGCCATATAATTAAAGCGCAATGACTAAGGGATAGTAGTACTATAGACGGCCAGCTTAATTGTCATAATAAAATTAGGCAAATTACACAGCATAAGCACAAATTCAACTTCTCCCAATATACAGTAATAATCAGCAATTAAACACAGTTCATCGCAAGTCCTCAATAATGAAGTTTAACCTCAAAAATAATCACAAAAAATTTGGCAATTAATCAAAGAACTGCTCAACATAAAATCACTCAATGTAACACAAACGCTGGGCCGGCTCCATAGGCAGTGGCGGAGTCAGGATTTTTACGAAGGGGGTTCAAAATATTAAGAAGTAAACACACGAAGAAGCTAAAGGGAGTTCAACATCTACTATATACATAAAAAATTATTTTAACCATGTATAAACAGTGTAATTTTCTGCCAAAGGGGGCCCCTCGGCCCTACTTGGCTCCGCCCGTCTATAGGGATAAAAAAGGCAGGTTCCTTAGGCACCCAAATTTTAGAGGCCCCATTTTTAGCAATAATAGGTTATATGTTTTTTTAAAAAAATGTCGAGTACTATTTGTAGAAAAAGTGAACTTTTCATATAAAAGAAAGATATTAAAGAAGTTTGACACATCTGGAGTACTCTGTCTCAAGAAAGATTAGATGGATTGGCTATATTATCAATTGAAAAAAAAATCATTAGAAGAAATCGGTTATAAAAAAAGTTATTAACAACGATTAACATTGCAAAGTACTACCTTATGATTTGAATATAATCATGAGATAAACATACACAGTAACAACCAGCATTTGGACACAGTTCACCTAAAGAACTCAACAATCAAGTCTAATTTAACCTCAAAATAATCACAAAAAAATTGGCAATTAATCAATAAAATTGCTCAATGTAAGATTCAATCAATGCACACAAACGTAAATAAACATTGAAAAATACTAATTTACAATTTGAATATAACGATGACATATACATACACAGTAATAATCAACACTTAAACACAGTTTATCAAGCTTAACCTCAAAATAACCACAAATAATTCGGTAATTACTAGAAAAACTGCTCAACATAAGATCAAATCAATGTACAAATATGTAATTACACATTGTAAATGACTAATTTATGATTCAAATATAACAATGAGATACTAATGCACAGTAATCAGCACTTATACACGGTTCATCAAGTTTAACCTCAAAATAACCACACAAAAATTACGGTAATTACTCAGAAAAACTGCTCAACATAAGATTCAATCAATGTACAAATACGTAACTGAACATTGTATAGTACTAATTTACAATTAGAATATAACTATGAGATAAAGAGCACTTAAACACAGTTCATCAAGTTTAACCTCAAAATAATCACACAAAAAAATCAGCAATTACTCGAAAAACTGCTCAGAATATTATTGTACAAATACATAATTAAACATTGTATAGTACTAATTTACAATTTGATCATAACGATGAGATAAAAATACACAGTAATTAAAGTCCTCAACAATCAAGTTTAGTTTAACCTCAAAATAACCACAAAAAAATCGGTAATTAATCAAAAAATTGCTCAACATAAGATTCAATCAATGTACAAATACGTAATTAAACATTGTATAGTACTAATTTACAATTTGAATATAACGATTAGATAAAGAGCACCTAAACACAGTTCATCAAGTTTAACCTCATAATAATCACAAAAAAATCGGCAATCACTCAAAAAAAACATAAGATCCAATCAATGTACAAATACGTAATTAAACATCGCAAAGTACTAATTTACAATTGGAACATAACGATGAGATAAAAATACGCAATAATTAAAGTCCTCAACAATCAAGTTTAGTTTAACCTCAAAATAACCACAAAACATTCGGTAATTAATCAAAAAATTGCTCAACATAAGATTCAATCAATGTAAAAATACGTAATTAAACATTGTATAGTACTAATTTACAATTTGAATATAACGATGAGATTGAGCACCTAAACACAGTTCATCAAGTTTAACCTCATAATAATCACAAAAGAATTGGCAATTACTCAAAAAACTGCTCAACATAAGATCCAATCAATGTACAAATACGTAATTAAACATTGCAAAGTACTAATTTACAATTGGAACATAACGATGAGATAAAAATACACAGTAATTAAAGTCCTCAACAATCAAGTTTAGTTTAACCTCAAAATAATCACAAAAAAATTGGTAATTACTCAAAAAACTGCTCAACATAAGATTCAATCAATGTACAAATACGTAATTAAACATTGTATAGTACTAATTAACGATTTTAATATAGCGATGATATAGACATAATTTTGCGAATTGTAATAATTGAGTATAACCATGAGATAAACATATACAGTAATAATCAGCAGTTAAACATATTTCATCAAGTTTAACCTCAAAATAATCACAAAAAGTTTCAGTAATTAATCAAAACAATGTTCAACATAAAATCAATAAATTGTACAAATACGTAATTAATCATTGCAAAGTACTAATTTACAATTTGAATATAACGATGAGATAAACATACACAGTAATAATCAGCAGTTAAACACAGTTCAACAAGTTTAACCTCAAAATAATCACAAAAAATATCAGCAATTACTCGAAAAATTGCTCAACATAGAATCAATCAATGTTCAAATACGTAATTAAACATTGTATAGTACTAATTAACCAATTGAATATAACGATGAGATAAACATGATTTCGCGAATTGAGATTGTAATTGCTTACTTGCTGAACAGACGCAGCGTAATCGGCATCGTCGGAGAGATCGTGAACGTCAGTTTCATGCATCGCCGATGAATTAACGGATTGCTAGGGGTGGGGTGGGGTGGTGGGGGTTGGGGAGGGGGGGGGGTTGAAGTAGAAAGCTTCTCTTTGAGACGAAGGAAACGGAATGAGCAGGTGACGGTTTTCGTTTTTCCGCGTGACTTGCGTGAAAGAAAAAAAACCAAAGTCCTATATTATATATTTTTCTTTCTGAAAAAATTATTAAAATTAGTTAGGAATTTAATATTTTAATTCACATTTAAATATGGTAAAGTTTCAGAAATGTACATTCCTCTGACTTAACTTGCAAAAATATATCTCAAAACTTACATTGTAAAAATATATTTCAATAACACTTTTATACAATGTTATACATTTACATACAAAAGATAAGTACATCATGTATTAGATGCATGAAAGTGTATAATGTGTAGGTTTATAATTATCCTTTAGCTCACTATATATCCTATGATAATTTTTTCTCGCAACACCGAATTAACGAATTCGAATTTTGAAAATATCGAATCGAATACCGAACGCCCACCCCTAGTTTAAACTATGGAAATAACAAAAATGCAAAAATGAAGTTGACATGAAAGATTCATTTTGGTTTCTCACTCAGTGTTCGGTACCTACATTGGAGTCCGGCTATATTTAAATCCCATTACCCAAAGCTCAAATTCAAAATATCTAATTAAGAAAAAATCATCCACATCCTCACCTCTGTGCACCACTCCTTTAATGGTCGGCATAAAAGTTTGATTGTAGGGCTGAATCCTATTGCCTTATTTAATATCCTTTTTGTGAAAGCTTTGTTGTATTATGGAGGTTATAAGGTTGGACCCCTCTCTTGTAACCTACTTTCGATGAAATACAATACCTAGGCACTGCCTAATTAAATAAATAAGAAATGGAAAGTCGGCATGAAATAGGTTCAATATGATCCGATTCTTTCTTAGACTTATTTCATAATGTGTTTATTACTTTGGTGCATCGGACAATCTTTTTATGTTTTTTAATGTAGACTTGATTATTGAATTCGGCTGGCTTCTCTTTAAAGAGTTTGCATTTGATGTGGTGATCATCAATAAACAAGATACACATTCTGTGCTTTGCACTTATAACTTTTAGCACTTATTATATATAATTTTCATGCCGACCATTTTCATTTTCATAACATTAGTGGCGTAGCCGGAAATTCTATTAATAGGGGATTCAACTTTTGTAGAAATAGGTTATATGAAGCTTCCATTTCAAATCAAAGTGATTCAACCCTGATATTTATCATGCATTTAGTATTTTTAGCTTGTCATATACACATATAAAATAAGTAAAATTTTTGAACTAGGGGTATCATATGAATCCCCCTACTTGAATATTGCGACTCCGTCGCTGCTTGTCATGAGTTGATCAAAATCGTTGGCCAATATCTCTTGGGTTTCTGGGATCTGTTCATAGCTTTAATAGTAAAAATATATGTCTAAACTAAGTTTCATCTCTCTTTAAAAATATTACTTAATTAATACAGTAGGAGCATATTTTAAATAAAAAAGGGTAAGAGGGACTACTTTTTAAATAGTTCAGTTTGCAAAAAGTGTTCTTGGAGTCTTTTTATAAAATGAAATTAAGACTTGTTGAAGGATGAGAGCTTTGGAGTAACTGATAAAGTTGTTGTCATGTGATCAGGAGGTCATGAGTTCAAATAGTGAAAATAGCCTCTTGCAGAAATGTGAGATAAGGCTGAGCACAATAAATCCTTGTGCTTCGGTCCTTCTCCGGATTCCGTGCATACCGGGAGCTTAGTGTACCGGGTTGCTCTTTAAATTAAGACTAGTTGAAACCTCTCTAGAGTTACGATATTTTGTGCTATTCTAGGGAGGTAAACAAGCCTACATTTATGGAGAAAATTTAAATAATGGCGAATTATTATTGAGAGAAGGGACGAGGTTGTAGCAACTCGAGTTTGTGGGGGAAAAAATGTCTTTCTTGTCTTCACAAGTTGACAAAGTGACTTTGGCCTAGTTGCCTTTCAAGATTGAAACATATTCATTCAATCACATATCACAAAATCCTCTAACTTCATTTTCCCACTCCATTTGACCCCTTATTATTACATGCTTTAAAAATTGTACCATGAAACGTTTCTAGGAATTGAGAATATGTTGACTTCCCATTCAAAGAATATTAGTTTTGTCTACGTATATAAGATGACTAATAAGGCGTTACAATTTCTAAATCATTGAATCTAAAGGCCTCATTTGTTTCCGTGAGGTTTTCATATTAATCATTCATATATTAATCACTAAGTGTGTATGCTTTTAAAATTTGAATCTGAATTACTCATATCACAATTTAAGTACATTTTTTTATTTCTTTTGCAATCGCTTAATTATCTGAATAGACTAAATGATTAAGAACTATAATAAATTTTTAATATCATTAGGATGCTACTAATTTAAAAATGTTTGCAAAGAAGACGTTTCACTACCATTCCATCCACTTTACCGATGCTCATCTCGTCCACCACTATCAACTACCAGTCGAGCACAATCACCAGGCCACCACCGTCAATCACCGCAGTCGACCTTCACCGTCACTAGCCATCATTTACAATCGTCACCACCAACCCCCATTATCACAACCACCACTATCAGATATCGCCTTATATCACCAACCATAACTATCAGTCGCCACCACATAGTTATTATCATTATTTGCCGCAGTTATTTGTTGTCATCATCAACTCCCACCATCTAACACCATCATTAACCATTATTGTTAGCCACCAACATCACTAGCTACTACTTGCAATCACTACATTTACTAGTAGCATCACCACTAACCACCACCACTGCCCGCCATCACAATTTCTAAATCATTGAATCTAAAGGCCTCATTTGTCTGGTTTTAACTTGACACAAAATTTAAGAAAGTAGAGAAGACTTTTAAATCTTGTAGTCTTAAATTAAAGATGTGTTGAATATACAAAAATGTCTTTTAATCTTGTGATCTTAAACATGTCAGGTGGAAAGTTGGAATGAAAGAGGCAATATTTTTGAAACGGATTAAAAAGGAAAATAAGACAATATTTTTGAAACAGAGGGAGTAATATTTTATTGAAATAATATTAAGATTTTAATTAGTATTTTGAATTTGTGAGTGTTCTAAGAGGCTAATATATCAAAATGTTCTCCCACCAACTCCACCAACACATCACAATTACAAATTAAAAGAGAAGCCATATTGCATACACCTCCACAAGTGAACCAACTCGTACTAATCCAACATATACGTATGAATGCCACCTTCCTTCCCTTTCAGCCATAATTTCTAATGTCAACTCCTGATGTGACAAAATCGAAAAGGGCAGCAAAAGATATCTTTATTAGACCCCTATAAAAGAGTAGTAGTTATAATTAAGAGTTGTAGCAAGAGAATATGACAAAGCATGGGTTTGTATGGTCAATAAATTATTCTTTTGTGAAGTAATCAATTGATTTGTTTGACTGAAGCTTTACAAGTTAGTAAAGTATGTTTTGCTTTTGCTCCTATTTTAATGGAAGAGGCCACCCCCACTATGGCAATACCAACAAGACATGGAAATATGAAAATGAGTAACATGGTCCTATGGTGTTGAATTAATAAACCAAAAACATGGGATGCGGGGGGGGGGGGGGGCACATTTTTCCAAACTTTTTAATCAAGAGCCACAAAAGCCACTTATTACAATAAGCAATGGTAATTTGCTTGTATTTTATTCACAACTATTCTTGGTGCATCAAGGTTCAACCGTGGAAAATTGAAATTTATAAATTATTACAGCTTCCTCAAGCAGTGGCGGAGCCAAGATCACAAATAAGAGAATTTAAAATATAAAAAATAAATATATGTAGAAGCGAAGAGAATTTAATATCAATTGCATATCTGGGTCTACCTTTTTAGAATCCATTTGTGGAATTATACTGGGTGTATTGTTGTTGTTATTGTATATAAATAGATATTATTTTTTGATCTTATCCGGACCCCGCGCATAGCGGGAGCTTAGTGCACCGGGCTACCCTTTATATGTTAGAATTTTCCAGCGAAAGGATGAACCCCTTTGCCACTACCTCCAATGTTGTCCTTGTTGAGTTGTGGAGCCTAATTCATTTACCAACACTATGAAGAGCCTATGCAGAGGGCTAGAATCAGCCGATTGTGGGGGGCTGACATCAGTCTGCAGAATGTTATTAGTGCCTCGTATTTTGGAAATTTTAGACTTGTATTAGGTTTGCCCTAATTTTCTCTATATATATATTAGGGCGTCGTTTCTTTGTATCTCAAAGAGAGAAAAGAGTGAGTTGAGTGTTACGGCTAAAATAGTTTCTTTCTTGAGAGAATAACGGCGAGTCGAAAGACGGTGTAGCCGGAGAAGAGAGAAAGAGAGATTGTAAACTCAAAACTCCATTAGAGTAAAATCTGCAGCGGCAAGTGGACGTAGCTCTCGCATTGAGGGTGAACCACTATAAATATGTGTGTGTTATTTTGTTCTTCGCGTATTTATTATTTTCGGTTTAAATAGGGTTTAAGTCGTAAATACCTAACAACTGGTATCAGAGCGATATGTTGTATTGCGATTAAGAAAATAATTGGGGGGGGGGGGAGATAGTTCGGCACACGACATCGGTAAATTCGATGGTACATATTATGTGTTTTGGAGGATGCAAATTGAAGACTATTTGTACAGCAGAAAGCTTCATCAATCTCTGAGCCCGAAGCCAGAGGAGATGAATGAGGCAAATTGGAATCTCCTAGATCGACAGGTTCTGGGAGTAATCCAATTGACGTTGTCGAAGAACGTTGCTCACAACGTGGCGAAGGAGAAGACCACGACTGGAATGATGAAGGTTATGTCCGATATATATGAGAAACCTTCGGCCAATAATAAGGTATTTCTAATGAAAAAATTCTTTGATCTGAAGATGGAGGAAGGTGCTCATGTTGCAACGCACGTGAACGAATTTAACACGATTGTTAACCAACTGTCATCGGTTGCAATCGAGTTTGATGATGAAGTGCAAGCCCTAATTTTATTGGCGTCTCTGCCGAACAGTTGGGAGCCGATGAGAGCAGTTGTTAGTAATTCTGTCGGCAGTGACAAATTGAAGTTCAACGATGTTAGGGATCGTATCCTAGACGAGGAGGTTCGCAAGATAGATTCTGGTGAAGCATAGACTAGTTCTACTCTGAATGTTGAGAACAGAGGCAGAAATCATGACAGAAACTACAACCGAAATAGGGGCAGGTCGAAGTCAAAGAATGGCAGAGGCTAATCCAGATCTGGGCGAACTCTTGAGTGTTGGAACTGTGGAAAAACAGGTCACTTCAAGAAGAATTGCAGGGCACCAAAAAAGGAGGACAACAAGGGGGTGGAATCAAAGCTGCCACGGAAGACATTGGCGATGCGTTGTTGTTGTCGGTTGATAGCCCGATAGCCTCTTGGGTGCTTGACTCATGAGAGTCCTTCACACCACCCTACATCATGACATAATGACGAATTACGTTGCTGGGAATCTCGACAAAGTTTATTTGGTCGATGGTGAGTCGTTAGACGTTGTTGGCACTGGAGACATTAGCCTGAAGATGTCAAATGGACTCATATGAAAGATAAAAAAGGTCAGACATGTGCCAAAGCTGATGCAAAATCTAATTTCAGTAGGTCAGCTTGATGATGAGGGGCATAATGTTACCTTAGGTAACAGTCCTGGAAGGTGTTGAAGGGTGCCATGGTGGTCGGTCGAGGCAAGAAAACTGGTACTCTGTACATGACGACTAGATGTAGTAACACAGTCGCTGTTGTTGACAGCACAAAGAAGACAGAGTTGTGGCACTATCGGATGAGGCATATGAGCCAGAAAGGGATGAAACTTTTAGTGACTAATGGCTTGATTCCGAAGCTGAAGTCAGTGGATATTCATATGTGTGAGAGTTGCATTCTTGGAAAACAAAAGCGGGTAAGTTTTTCAAATGCAGACAGGGAATTGAAGGCCGAGAAGCTGGAATTGGTGCACACGAATGTGTGGGGACCTGCCACTGTCCCCTCACTTGAGGATCATATTACTACGTGACCTTCATTGATGATTCGACTAGAAAGCTCTGGGTTTATTTTATGAGAATTAAATCAGATGTGTTCAATGTATTCAAAAGGTGGAAAGCCATGGTCGAGAATGAGACAAACCTCAAAGTGAAGAGCCTGAGGACCGACAATGGTGGAGAATACATTGATGGTGACTTCAAGTTGTATTGTGTCGATAATTGGATCAAGATGGTGAATACTATTCCGGGAACGCCCCAACAAAATGGAATAGCGAAAAGGATGAATCGAACATTGAACGAGCGTGCTCGGAGCATGAGAATACACGATGGACTACCTAAGACATTCTGGGCAGATGCAATCAATACCACAACCTTTTTAATTAACCGAGGACCAACTGTTCTTTTGGGTTTCAGAATTCCAGAAGAGGCCTGGAGTGGAAAAAAGGTAAATTTTTCTTTTCTGAAAGTGTTTGGTTGCTTATCGTATGTTCATGTTGATGCTACGGCTAGAGGCAAACTTGATCCGAAATCTAAGAAGTGTTATCTTATCGGCTATGGTGACACCGAGTTTGATTACCAATTCTGGGATGATCAAAATCGGAAGATTATCCGAAGCAGGGATGTCGTCTTCAATGAACAGGTGTTGTACAAGGAAAAGTTGTTGGAGCATTCAGAGTGTAAGTACAAGGAATTGAAAACAGTCGATTTAAGGGACTTCTCAGCACCCGAGCCGCAGTCAGGTACAGCCGAGGCAGAGGAACAAACTAGTGATGGCGGGATTGATGAAAATGCTGATTCTGAGACAAATCAGCTCACGCCAATCACAGAACTACGCAAATCATCCAGGATCAGGAAATCGACTCACAGGTTCTCTTCATCCCTCAACTACATTCTGCTCACTGACAGAGGGGAGTCGGAATGTTACGAAGAAGCAATGTAAGTTGATGAATCGATTAAGTGGGAGCTGGCAATGAAAGATGAGATGGACTCACTATCGGTAAATCATACATGAGAGTTAGCCGAATTGCTAAAGGAGAAGAATGCATTGCATAGTAAATGGGTCTATCGGATAAAGGAAGAACGCGATAGAAGTAAGCGATATAAAGCAAGGTTGGTTGTGAAGAGATTCCAAAAGAAAGAAGGTGTTGACTACACGGAGATCTTCTCTCCTGTAGTCAAGCTGGTAACCATCAGAATCGTTCTTGGGCTGGTAGCAAAGGAAGACCTACATCTTCAACAAATGGACGTGAAAACTGTTTTTCTTCACGGTGATTTAGATGAGGAAATCTACATGAAGCAACATGAAGGATTCAACGTCCAAGGGAAAGAGAATCTGGTGTGCAAATTTCAAAAGAGCCTGTACGGACTGAAATAGGCTCCAAGATAGTGGTACAAGAAGTTCGACAACTTTATGAAGAAAGCTGAGTTCGTAAGGTGTGAAGCAGATCATTGTTGTTACTTCAAGAGATTTGAAGACACTTATATGATACTGCTTCTTTATGTTGACGATATGCTGATCATAGGGGCAGACCTACATGGGATTGATCGGCTGAAAAAGAAGTAGTCAGAAGAATTTGCAATGAAGGATTTGGGAGCCGCAAAGCAAATCATTGGGATGAGAATCATCTGAAGTAAAAAGGGCCTCAAGTTATCACACGAACAGTACGTGAAGAAGGTTCTTAAGAGGGTCAACATGGATGATGCCAAGCCAGTCAGTACTCCCTTGGCTGGACACTTCAATTTGTCAAATGATTAGTCGTCGGTGACCGAGGACGATATGAAGCATATGGACAAGGTAACTTATGCATCGGCTATCGGCAGTCTTATGTATGTAATGGTATGTACGAGGCTAGACATTGCACATGCAGTGGGAGTTGTCAGCTGATTTATGAGCAATCCAGGAAAGCAACACTGGAGGCTGTGAAGTGGATTTTCAGATATCTGAAGGGCAGCTCGAGTTTAGCTTTGTGTTTTCGAAAGTCAGATTCTGATTGCAGGGATATGTCGATGCTAACAATGGTGGTGATATTCATAGTAGAAATATCACATCCGGGTATGTTTACACCTTCGGAGGTATTGCGATTTACTGGGTGTCAAAGTTGCAGAAGATAATAGCTCTCTTTAGCTGTGACGCTGAGTACGTTGCCGTGACGGAGGCCACGAAGGAGATAATGTGGCTACAATTCTTTCTGCGGAAACTGGATCAAGACCACGAGGGGAGTGTGTTATACTGTGATAGCCAGAGTGCCATTCATTTGGCAAAGAATCCGGTTTACCATGCTCGCACGAAGCACATACAGCTTCGGTATCACTTCATTCGGTTAGCTTTGGAAGATGGAGTGTTAGTGTTTGAGAAGATCCCAAGAAGTCAGAATCTAGCCGACATGCTGACGAAAGTCGTGCAGAATGATAAACTAAAGTTGTGTACAACTTCGGTTGGACTCCTTGGATGAGGATCGGAGTCGCTGGTGAAGATGGAGACAGATGATTGAAATTAGTCTCCAAATGGGAGATTGTTGAGTTGTAGAGCCTAATTCATTTACCAACACTATGAAGACCGTACACAGAGGGCTGGAATCAGTCGATTGGGATTAGCCGATTGGGTCAGCCGATTGTGGGGGCTGTCATCAGTCGACAGAATGTTATTAGTAGAGGGTATTTTGGAAATTTTAGGCTTGTATTAGGTTTGCCCTAATTTTCTCTATATATATATATATATTAGGATGCCATTTCTTTGTATCTCGAAGAGAGAAAAGAGTGAGTTGAGTGTTACGGCTAAAAATATTTTCTTTCTTAAGAGTAACGGCGAGTCGAAAGACGGTGTAGCCGGAGAAGAGAGAAAGAGAGAGTGTAAACTTAAAACTCCATTATAGTAAAATCTGCAGCGGCAAGTGGACGTAGCTCTCGCATTGAGGGTGAACCACTATAAATCTTTGTGTGTTATTTTGTTCTTCGCATATTTATTATTTTCGATTTAAATAGGGTTTAAGTCGTAAATTCCTAACAGTCCTCAAATTAATATATCTATAAATCTTTAGTAAATTTCTTAATACATATGTAAGCTCTCATAAAAATTTACTAAGCTATCACTTAAACCAATCGTAACCATTATAGCCTCAACCCAAATTGTGACCTGCTATTAATGTATTAAAATGAAAGTTATAGATGATCAAAATTTAAACTCCACCAGAAACAAAATGCGTTAGGCGGTTTCTTTTATTTGACTTAATTTATCGAGAGTGCAAATTTAGTTAGTATTTAGAAAAAAGTTGGCGTAAACTATCAAAGTATATATACTTAAGGTGGCTCAAACACTATCGTTAAATAAAAAAATAGCAGTACCAAAAGCATCATATTTTACTTTGACACAAATAAATGTAAGTTTTCGGGAAAACATGAGCACCAACATTTCATGATTTCAACACATGGCCATAAAAATGGAGTCATATATAGATCATTTTATAACAAACATGTAAAAAAAAATGCACATATTAATTAAGTGAATAAATATAGGAGAATTCCTTAACCGCGGGGCAAACTTTTGACAATTTTTAATATTTTTCCTAGTCCATCTCCTCAAGAAAGTAGTAATAATAAACAAATAGAGTGTCCTAGGATCTGGTGTTTTAAATAGTAAAACAAATTAAAATGAATATTGAATACTAAATTGAGTTTTTAAGGCGTGGGGCTGTCTGTTTGGTTAGTGGCACGCCTACATAATCTCCCCAAATCATGAAAGTGTTGGATATAATTGTTTGAATCAAAGCAGTGTAGAAAGTAAATAAATATTATAAGTATTCGAAAGTATAAACTAACAGCCAAGATTATAATTGCCGCAAGCTTGTTGAGTTTTGAATCTCGATAACCTGAAATCAAGAAACACTAAATCTGGATTGTTACAACTGTGGCTGGGTCGAGAGATGACTCTCTGTCTTTAAGACAAGATTGCCCCGTAGATTCTGACGAAGAAAACAAATATGAAATGACTTGCTGAAGAATGAAAAATTTAGAGGAGACCCGAGACCGGACCGGCAGGCGCGCGTGTGGGGCTAGCCTCGAACCCAAGCACACCTAGGTCCTCCCTTTTCAAACACATGGGTTACCCCTTGGGGTCCCAAACCTTTATCCATTTTTAGGCTTATAAAAAGAACAATTCTTCCTTTTCCCACCGATGTGGTAGATTTGTCCCACACCATATTTTCAAGCCTCAAACACCTTACTTTGTGGACCAATATCTCTTTCATTTCTTAACCAAATTTGACGATCTATGGCCCTACGGTTATCTACTCACTTAGTAGATTATGCACGTGTGAAGAGACAAAGCCTCCAACATGCGGAACCCTAGTGTTTAAGTCATTAAATATGAGTGGACTCAACCCCCACCAAAGATAAATTTCCAACAGAAAGAAGGAGGTGATGTGGGGTGGTTGGCTTTTAATCTTAGACTATGAATAACCATAAAAATAAAACAGTTAAAAGAAAAAGAAAAAAATTAAAAATGGTGCTACTAACTAATATGTTATTCACAAATTAAACCATATTGACAGAGTTATTTACATATGAAAGAAATGGCTGAGAACCTCATGGTTTCGGGTTTAATTTCAAGCAAAATAAAAAATAGTAGGTGATTGTTTCATAAAATGACTGAGAACCTCATGGTTTCGGGTTTAATTTCAAGCAAAAAACAAAAATAGTAGGTGATTGCTTTCATATATACAAGACTTGATGGAAAAGAATTGCTCCAGATGGAAGGTAAGTGCCATTGCTAGATCAACAAGGATTGTGGTGAAAAGAATAACGTTCTATCACTCTTAATCAGAAGTCTCAGGTTTGAATCTTAGGTATGAAAAGATTCCGTTAGAGAGTGTTTCCCTCTTAAATGAGTCTTACGCGATGCTAATTCAAATATACCATAGCTAGTGTGCCTTGGGGGGTGGGGTGGGGTTATGAGGGGTCCATGAGGGTGAATAAAAGGGGTAACAAAATCAAGAGTAGTGTCACCTAATGAAGGCTCAAGGCAAGGCACATTTGGTGCCAGTGTCTCCGCTCTATTACATGTGTGTGTGAAATTATGTTTGCTTCATGAGCTTATGCTTGCTTTTGTTGTGTGTGAAATTAACTAGTGTAATTAGTGTCTTTCTTTCTGTGAAAACTAAGATATTTGTGAAAGTTTGTAAATACACACAAAGGGGAAAAACAAACACTTCTTAGAAACTTCTTTCTAGACACTTTTGCTGACATTCTGCATACATGTTTCCAATGTTTTTCTTAATTTCTCCTCTCTTGCTTGCTTTTGTTTCCTTCTACATGGGGTTCTCAAATTGTTACTCGTAATATTAAAAAAATGTAACAAAAAATATTTAAAATTTGAAATCTTAAAAATATGATATACTACTTGCTATAACAAATAAATGTATAAGAATATTCATGGAGTCTCCTTAAGATGTGTCATTTGTAATTTTGAGAATATGATGTATTACCTGCTAATTAAAATAAGTAAAAGTGATCTGATATACCAATAGTAACTTTAGAAATAAGATACGGTGTATATAACTTAAACTTTATACTAAAATATGTAAGAGTTTAACTTATACACCTATAGTATAAAGAGAATTGTACACTACCAAATTATTCAAAAAAATTATAAATATCATTCATAAAAAAGTAAGTTTTTAAAAAATCGAGCAAATTACCTACAACATGATTATCTAAAGATAACTTACACCAACAATAACAAATCCAGTGTGATCCCACAAGTGGAGTCTAAGAAGGGTAGGATGTACGCATATTTTATACCTACCTTTGTGGAGTAGATGTTATTTCTGGTAGACCCTCGACTTGAAAGAAATAATTAATGAAAGAGTATATATACAATTTACAATTTCCATAATAGGAAAATCCTATTCCTATTCTACTCTCAAAACCTTATTCTACTTGTACAATAATTATATAATTATGGTAAGTGTACAATTCTAAATTAATACAAATCCTACCTAATGCAATACACCAAAAACATGCCAAACCGTGATATACAAGTTATGTATATCACGGTATTTATCACACCTCCGCAGTCATAGCAGGTGGTTTTCGTATGCTGAGACTGTCCCTAAAATCTTCAAAAAAGACCTAGGGAAGACCTTTCGTAAAGATGTCTGTAATTTGATACCTGGAAGAGACATGACAGACGCGTACTTGCCCACGAGATACCTTTTCACGAACAAAGTAGATATCCATCTCTATATGTTTAGTGCGCTGGTGTTAGGCCGGATTATCAAAAAGGTAGATGACACTAATATTATCGCAATAAACCAAGGTAGCTTTCTGAATAGGACAATGAAGCTCTACAAAAAGATTACATAACCAACAGAATTTAGAGACCACATTGGCTACCCCTCGATACTCGGCCTCTACACTAGAGCGTGATAATGTAGACTGTCGTTTTGCAGACCATGAGACCAAGTTATTACCAAGAAACATATAATAGCCAGACGTGGAACGTCTGGTGTCTAGACAGCCACCCCAATCAACATCTGTATACGAGACAAGTGTACACGTCGATGAATGATATAAATGTAAGTCATAGTCAAGTGTCCCGTAGATGTATCGAATAATGCATTTTAGCGCATTCATGTGCTCAATCCTGGGATCATGCATAAACAAACACACCCGTTGTACGACATACGCAATATCTAATCTCGTGAAAGTAAGATACTGAAGAGACCCTACGAGACTGCGATAGCGGGTCGGATCCTCGTAAGGTGAGCCAGCCACAGCACCTAGCTTGGGTTTAACATCAACTGGAGTGGAAGTGGACTTGCATGAGGACATACCAGCTCGCTCAATGATTTCAAATGCATACTTCCGTTGTGATAAGAATAACCCACATGCATGACGAGTGAGAGCAATCCCCAAAAAGTAACTCAAGGGCCCCAATTCTTTCATAGCAAACTCAGAACTGAGCATTGTTATGATAGACTAGCGCAAAGCATCAGAAGATGCAATCAAGATAATATCATCCACATATAATAGTATATAAGCCAGGGAAGTACCACGTTGATATATGAACAGCGAATTATTAGACATGCTATGTGAAAACCCAATAGTCGAAACATAGTCTGCAAATCTCTTATACCAAGCCTGTGGGGTCTGTTTAAGCCCATACAAGGACTTCTTCAATAAACAAACATGATGAGGATATTTGGGATCTCTAAAACCCAATGGCTGATGCATGTAAACTGTCTCCTTAAGATCACCATGTAAGAAAATATTCTTCACATCTAACCGATTAATGGGCCATGCTTTTGAAAGAGCCAAGTTGAGCACAATGCGAATGGTAACCGGCTTGACCACTGGACTAAACGTCTCACCACAATCCACACCAACCTACTGAGTCTTACCATCACCTACAAGACGAGTCTTATGCCTCGAAAAAGAACCGTCATAATTTTCTTTATGAGTAAAAATCCACATAGACCGAATAACATTAACACTAGATGGACGGGGCACCAACTCCCACATCTTATTATCAATAAGAGCATTACATTCGACGGTCATATCAATCTTTCAATTTGGGTCATTTAAAGCGGACACTGGGTTACGGGAAAAAGGTGATCTAAGAACATTTGAATTTAAATTAAAATATCTTTTTGGTTTAAAAATACTCTGTTGACTATGAGTGATCGGTCTGTGACTCGGGGGAGAATTGGGTGGATTTTGGGACAAAAGTGGAGGCATGACGTATTGCGTGCTGGCCCAACACGAGATGTGGAAACAGGAACTGGACTGAGACCAATTCATGGCCTAGAAGTCGGGGCAGAATTAGGCTGAATATTCGGCCCAGTTGCTGGACCCGTTACTGGATCGCTGGAAACAGTGGACGACACTGTGGGTCCAGTGGGCCCGCTGGAGGATTTTGGCTGCGGGACAAGTCTGATAAATGATGGATAATAAATGGGGAGACATCGTCATCCAAAAAATTATACGAACTAGATACGGGACTACGCACTTTAGGAAAGGGAAATTGGGTTTCATAAAAAAGAACATGACGACTAATGATGATTTTATTAGACGATAAATCAAAACATTTGTAACCACGATGATTAGACGAAAAACCCAAAAACACACAAGGGGTAGAACGGGCCTGAAGTTTGTTAATTGTGTTTGACGGAAAGAGGGGATAACACAACCACCCAAAGACCCTAAGATGGGAATACGATGGAGTCTTATTATATAAGATTTGAAGAGGTGATGAATATGTCAAACCTTTGATAGGAAGTATGTTAAGAAGATAAGTAGCCATTTGTAGAGCGTGATGCCAAAAAGAAGGGGCTACGGAAGCATGGACCATTAAAGTTCGAACAATATTATTAATGCTACAAATTTTTCTTTCGGCTTTCCCATTTTGTGAGGAAGTATAAGGACAAGAGAAACGAAAAACTATGCCATTAGTGTCACAAAAATGCTAAAATAACCCATTATCAAATTTTTTGCCATTATCACATTGTATATTTTTGATTTCCCGATCGAATTGAGTACAGATGAATGCTCTAAATTTTAAGAACGTGGAAAAAACTTGTGATTTTTTCGCTAATGGAAAAGTTCATAAAAAATTAGAATAATCAGCCAAAAATAGTACATAATAACGATGGCCTACAGAACTTAAAACGGTGGACGTCCATAAATCGCTATGAATAATATCAAATGACATTAACGTACGAGAAGTAGAGACTACAAATGGTAAGCTAACATGTTTTCCTAAAGAGCAGGATTGACAAATTGGAGTACTACGCATACCCTTATGGGAAATAAAGTTATTTTTATGTAAGGAAGAAAAAATTGAAGACCCCGGATGACCTAGACGTGCATGCCACAAAGTAGATGGCAATGCGTGACTCAAGAGACCGGATGTGGGTGTGATAAGATAAAGATATCTCCTACTATCACATCTCATGAGAGGAATTCCCGTCTTGAAATCCTTCACAGAAAACCCAAAAGGATCAAAATCAACAGAAACCCAATTATCAGTTATGAATTTGCGGACAGACACTAAATTTTTAATTAGGTTAGGGGCATGAATGACATTTTTCAAAACAAGAGGGGGATGGGGGAGGGGGGAGACAAAGTTTTATGACCATAACCACGAATTGGAATTGAGTTGTCATTACCAATAATTATGTCACAATTTTTGCTCAAATTGGAATAAGACGAGAGTACCTGGGTTGGAAGTCATATGAGAAGTGGCTATAGTGTCCATATACCAATTTGTGTCCAGGGGGTTCAATCCAAGTATGTACATGGCGGTCTCAATATTTATCGGCGTGAGGAGTGGATTTGGGCCCTCCCTACTGACCCGGACCGCTACTGTTTCTGTGGGCTGGAGCTGGAGTAGAAAATTGGGCCTAAACTGTGGCGGATACTGGGCCCAATTCAATGGAAACTGGGCTGGCTGAACATAAGGGTTGTTGGGCCAAGGGCTACTGGCCCAGCCCCATTGCTAGGGGATCCACTGCCGGGACCAGGCGTCTTGGGGCCCACTACCTCGAGGGCCACCATAGTCATTGTTCTGAGGTCCTCCACTGCCGCTGGAACCACCGTGTTTGCCCCCACGATTTTTGCTATTATTTTTCCAAGAATTATTGACGCCACCGTGAGCATGGTTTTGGTCCGAATTATCAACAAAACCTGGAGAAGGTGTGGAGGACGTCATCATGACCACGAGACTTGCACTAGTAGCCGCCTTTTTAGCCAAGCCGGCCTTTTCCAAAGTAAACATGGACCGGGCTTGGTAGAACTTCGGGAGAGTATCACTTTGACGAAGGATAGTTCCAACGCCACTATAGGCCTCGGATAGGCTAGCAACCAACTGAAGAATAAGACGATCATCGCTAACTGGCGCACCAACATTGCAGAGTTGGTCCACCAACTCTTTTAGCCTTTTACAATAGGCCAATAAGTTAGGAAAATCCTCCATGTTAACATGAGAAAATTCATGCTCAAGAGTAATAGCACGAGAATTTTTGTTATCTTGAAATATGTCACATAACCGATTCCAAGATTCCATTGTCGTAGCATCAGGTTCAATAATCGTCTGTAACAGGTCGGTAGAGATAGTGGAGTAAATCCACTGAAGAATGGTAGCATCAAGGGTTGTCCATAACTTAGGATCATCCTTGCGTTTAGGCACCTCCATATCCTCAGGAGCCGCGGGGATTATGTGATGGAGGATTTGCTGCGAGCGTGCGTGAATTTTGAATAATTTGGGCCACGTCGCATATTGGACGTTTTCTATTTCAAGATGATAGGGATATGATTCTTGATGTTAGAAACAGTAAGAGCAGGGTGAAACGTGTTCTTTGACATAGACATAACGAAAGAACAATAAGTGATTGAGGGATTTGGAAGAGAAATTTGGGAGGAGAAGATTTTAAGAGGCTCGGATTTTAACGTGATGCATGGAAACCAAGAGGGCAGCGGAACGAAGCTGTAGGATTTTGTGAACCTAGACTTCTGATACCATGAAAGAAATAATCCTTTGATTATTTTCATTAATGAAAGAGTGTATATACAATTTACAATTTCCATAATAGAAAAATCATATTTCTATTCTACTCCCAAAACATTATTCTACTTGTACAATAATTATACAATTATGGTACGTGTACAATTCTAATTTAATACAAATTCTACCTAATGTAATACACCAAAAATGTGCCAAAACGTGATATACAAGTTATTGATATCACGGTGTTTATCACGACTAAAGATGACTTGATAATATGAAAAACAATTACCATAGTATTGGTGTACATGAGTTAAAACTCACTGCTAGTAGCCATTCTTTAGGTGTGCTTTCTCATGTTCAATATCTAATTAATTAAGGTGCTTAATCTCATAAATATGCATGCGAACTTATCTGCTTGATAATGAATGTACGTTTCTATTTTAAAATAGTTCAAAGAAAATGTCAATCAACTTGAACAAAATCATTGACCAGGTGAGGCTATAGTAATCTTGACAACATAAAGAGGGATTTATAAGGTTTGTAATATTTTTTTTATAGAATGTACGTTTATTGCAAAGATTAGAGAAGGGTGCTAATTAATTACTCCTTCCATTCCATTTTACTTTTCTGTTTTTGCATGTCCCTTAAAAAATATTAATTAAAACGATAATTTAATTATTTTTATTTATTGTTTGATCTCAACTTAACATTACTTTCTTTTTCATCATATTAATCTCTTTTACATTTATTGAGTAAGGACAAAGGTGAAAACTGTAAAGAATGGATCTTTGACCTAACTCAACCTCAAAAGCTAGCTTGTAGGGTGAGGATTGACCAAGTCAATATAAGGAGTTCATGTTCCCATTTCATATCCAGTGTGAGACTCTTAACACTCCCCGCACACCCAGACCTTGTTAACTGGAGTGTGAATAATATAATTTGGGAGAACATCAGTGAACAAAGAATTGGAACGGGTCTGACTCCGATACCATGTAAAGAATGGATCTTGAGCCTAACTCAACCCAAAAAGCTAGCTTGTGGGGTGAGGATTGGTCAAGTCCATATAACGAGTCCGTGTTCTTATTCCATAAAAATTATAATAGTTAATTTTATCTTAATTTTCTAAATAACAACTATTTTGGACTATTGATTTTTAGTAACCACGACAAGTGAAATGGACCGGAGGGAGTTACATACTTTTATCGACTTAAAGCATAAAGTTGAAGGCCATATTAGTTTAGTCTGATTAATTACATGCATAAAGCATTACTAACTGTTTATAGTTTCAAATATAATTAGATAAGCCAACATAACAATTTCATTCTCTGATCATATGATTAGTAACATGCAAGCGTGATCTGAAAATGTGATTATTAGAAGAACAATAGGAGGTTTGGTTTACACTTTACAATAAAAAGGGGT
This sequence comes from Anisodus acutangulus, assembly GCA_029783415.1. NCBI lineage: Eukaryota > Viridiplantae > Streptophyta > Magnoliopsida > Solanales > Solanaceae > Anisodus > Anisodus acutangulus. The sequence continues at coordinate 1,199,942 of CM056511.1, forward strand.
TCTTTTGGATTTGTTTAATTTGTTAAGAGAATATTTCAGGTGCATGCGCAAGAAGGCCAAAAAATACTCTTTACTCTGCGTGTGTGATTTTTGAGTTTTGAGTAGAGTATAAATTGGCTACGTAAAGAAATATTTTTGCCAAATTAGGTCGGTAGCCTAAAGGATATTTATAGTTAATTAAGTCTCCTCATAATGCGAGATTTGTAATCTTAAAAATAAGATATGTTATCTACTGCAAAAGGTAAAACTAATCTGATAGTGTAAAAAATTACTTACAATGACGAACTCACATTGTATATAACTTAAATTCGTGATTTTTTTGTGTACTCCTTTATATCTCATTTTATGTGATATTTCTTCTCTTTTTAGCCGGTCCAAAAAGACATGTCATAATTTTATATACAGGAACACAATTAAACTTTAAACTTCCTAATTTATTAGAGATTATTTAGTCATACAAATATTTAATTTATGACTTGCTTTATATTAGGGGTTTATACAAATTTTATTTTTCTTTTAAACTTGTGTCTAGTCAAAAAGTATCACATAAATCAAAACCGAGAGAGGATTTAAGTAGGACGTAAATAAGCATGAAGAATCCTAAAGCAAGTTGCTACCTAATTGACATCATTCATTCACATTCTTCTCCTTTCTCATCCCAAGGCAACTGTTAAAACCCTAATTCCTTGCCATCATTTCTTTCTCTTTTCCACAACCCCACAACTTTTGCTATACCCCATATAGTCATCCATCTTTATATATATGAACTTGAAGTTTTATTGGTAATCCATAGTTTTAGAACTAACTCAAGGTAGCCATGCATGTTATTGGGTTCTCCCTCTCTATTCATTTCTATCCTATAAACCCCCCTTAATTTGAGTCCTTTCATAGAGTCAGCCATATTGAATCTTGAATAAGGGGAGATTTTTTTTCTTATTAAACAGCTATATGCATGTAGAAAGTGAGCTCCCTAGTGATTTTCTAGCCATCTTTTGTTCACTATTTTTATTACTGATTAAGTGATGAACCCTAGAGCTATTAGGTTTGTGCTCTTAGTTCTGCTTTCTTTTGATAAAATTCAGACAAAGTTTTAGATTGTCATCTTTACTGTTATTTAATTTTGGTTTTCCATCCAGTGTTCCATATCCATTTTGGGGTTCGATTAATCCTGATTCTTACTACACAAGCATTAGATTTTTCTCATTCTCAATACTCGAACTTGAAATCTTATATTAAAGACGTAGGATCTATTCATCCCATGCCATAACTCTTGATGGTGCACATAATAGTACCATAGGAATGATGAAAGCTTATAAGAGCCCGAATTGAGATAGGTATAAGATCCTTACTCAAATTACGAACCTTGAACCAGTTCCCATCATTCACTTCAAGGCCTGTCCCTCGGTGTGGTCATTACTCCATACTGTCGGGCAACAAAGCTTAGTTTCATGACCTGATTTGTACCAGCCGATAGTTTGTATACTTTGAGGTGCTGACTAGCACTGCTCAACGCACTACACCCTTCTCTTGTGCGCTTCATCGAGCACAACCTTTTAGTTAGTACTACGGTATGTGTTGTAGTCAAACATTAGCAACAAAAAGGGATAAGTTTGACTAGAGAAAAAGAGAGGAAAAAAAGGACCATTGACAATCCCAGACATACTGTGTTTTTTCAAAGTCCTATTCTACGAACTTTAAATAGTTGTTTTTACCGATTATCATATTGTTCTTTTGCATATAATGATCCATGTCCTCGCGCAAGTCCTTGTTTCCTTTTTGATGCAAATAGCGGTGAAGGCAAAATTTCACTAAAGAGATCAATATTTACTACATACACATATATGTCTCTCTAGCTTGGTGCAAAAGCCTAAGAGTCAAATTCGGAGAATAAAAAGAGTTAATATGACTCGAAACAAGGGAAAAAGAAGAAGAAGCGATGTTGGTGAGGTTCAATCCGAAGACGGGTTTACGTTTAGTTTTCGTAAAGAACGATCTCAGATTGAGCCGCGCCAATATCACTTCCCTTATACCATTTTATTGATCCATTTTTCTTGTCCATGGTAAGTTTTACATTTCTCTTTGTCTCGTCTTTTTTGTTTAATTTTGTTCTAGACAATGAAAATCATAGTATATATATATATATAAATGCAGTTAGTTTTAAATCACTCTATATTTTTTCATCTTCAATTTAAAACGCAATATTTCATGTTTACATGATGAGATTGTTAGTATATAATTCATTTTATCCTGCTTGGCTATCCAGCATAGTATATGAACTTCTTTATATATATATATATATATATATATATATATATATATATATATATATATATAAAAGGAAGAGACCGGCTATCCTGCATAGTATCCTATATATTTATATCATACGACATACATTATATTTTATTTGTCTAGTAATTAACTGCCTTATTGTGACTTTACGCTGTTAAGGTAATTGTTTATTTCATAATGATTATTATATCTAACGATGTTTAAGTATTTGGCTATATATCTATACTTTCTACAAAAAAAAAAATATTTAAAATAATATTCACATTTGAAAAGCATAAAGTTAACTGTCAGTCATTCTATCTACCTACTCCTCTTTACCCAATGAGAGAATATCAATTTTGTTCTCACAGTTATCAGTAAATTCTGAATTTGATCCTTGTGATACGTGACTTAACATATCTAACTTTTAATTAAATAAAATGCGTTTGTAGTCCCTTTATGTAGAAATATATTATATTTTGGATAAATTTTAGAAGTATATTATCTTCAAATATAGAGTAATATTATAAGTTTAATATAACACATGAATAATTAATTAAGCGATCGAACGGTTAAGAATTTTGAAAATATTTATACGAGAAAAAGATCAAAAGTGTATATTTTAAGTAATTGATCGTCAAATATCATACGGATTAAAATTAAAATGTATCAATAGCTAAGATACCAAAAGCGTTAATAACCCGTACGCAATCGTTAAAAATGTTCAATTCCATTCTTAACAGAGTTACAATTGCAGCCTAAAAAACTACAATTTTTTTTTCTTTTTATTTCCAAAATTTCCTTCGATCACAAATTTATTGTTTGTATATATAACATATACAGAGATTTATAGGTTTATAGATAATACATTTTTTTTAGTATTTCTGACTAACTTTTTTTCTTCATAACTTCGATTAAATTCAATAATTAGAGTTTGCTAAATATCTAATAGAGAATTAAAAGTACTTATTTTGACAATTTTAAATGACCAAATCTGTTCATTTTTTATAATCCTAAAATTTCTGGTCCTATAAAAAGCGAAATTTGTGCTTGTGGAAATTATTGAGTAATCAGAGATGAAAAAGAAGATCCAAAATTTTATAAATAATGCGGAGTCAAATTTGTTGATTCTCGGATACGAAGATATCAAATGGGCTTATATGGATCAGAACTGCTCAACTAATATTTCAGTGGACTCTTTTGAACCCACTAATAAAGATAGGAATCAATTTTGTCATTTTCTCGTTGTCCTTACACACAAATGTTCAATCTTCATACTTACAGACAACAGCTTCTCTCATCACCAGAGAGAATTAAAGAGAGGGAAAAAAACTAATTTTTTTTATTATTATTTGCAATTTTTTCTTCCAGCATACTCTCTTTGTCACAATTTATGTTGCACTATTTTTTTTTAATTCATTTTAAAATTAATATTATCTTTTTTTATTTGATAACTTTTTAATGACACGTCCCACTTAATTATGAATATGTACTTATTATAAAAAAAAGTAGACATTTAATATTTTAGAAAAAAAGTCAATTTTATATATATATATATATATATATATATGATCGGAACGGCAAAAGGGGAAATCTAAAAGGAATTAATATTTTTTTTTTCCTGCACAACATGTCTGCTATAGTCATAGTGTGCGGAAAGAGATCGAATTTATTTGAGGATTTTCAATTATCATCGCCGGTACCGAAGAGAATTCGCCGTACTTCGTTTTCCGGCGAGGTCTTCGATTGCATCGTCGGCACTCGATCATCTTCTATGCTATTTTGAATTTTCTGATATGGACAAACAGTTTTTTTTTAAATTGTTTCAATTGATTTTTGTTTTTTTAGCCATACACTTCAATATTCTCTAGCGATTCACATGGCATCATCAAATGATACAAGTCTTGAATAAGAATCTACAAGTATTTTGCAATTACAGTGAAAGGTTGACATAATACATAGATAGACTCAACTCGTCTTCTATGTGTCAGTTGATCATCTAAGACAAGTCCAATATTTATGTGCCACGTCAGCGTCAGTTGTCTGATGAAGACTAGATGAGTCCACGTAGGTGTCTAGTGGAGACTAGTTGAGCCCAACATTTATGTGCCACGTGAGCGTCAGATGTCTAGTGGAGACTAGTTGAGTCCAAATATTTATGTGTCATGTTAGCGTCAGGCGTCTAGGAGACTAGTTGAATCTAATATTTATGTGCTAATGTCAGCATCGGGCGTCTAGTGGAGACTAGTTGAGTCCAATATTTATGTTTCACGTCAGCATCAGGTATCTAGTGGAGACTAGTTGAGTCCACTTAGGTGTCTAGTGGACACTACAACAACAACAACATATCCAGTGAAATCCCACAACATGGGTTTGGGGAGGGTAGAGTGTACGCAGACCTTACCCCTACCAAGATAGGAAGGTTGTTTCCGAAAGACCCCCAACTCAAAGAAACCATAGAGACAGGTCAGATAAAGACAAGAAATTCAAATCAGTATGAAAATGGAAATAACGAAAACAAATAAGTCAAGATAAAGCCGTTTGAAAAAGGGACAGTAGCTACCACAGATAAAATAAGATAATCGAAGTACAAGAAATACCAAATAGTAGCAGAAATCAAAGCACACTAGTTGAGGCCAATATTTTTATGCCACGTCAACATCAGGTATCTAGTGGAGACTAGTTGAGTCCGTGTAGGTGTCTAGTGGAGACTAGTTGAGTCCGTGTAGGTGTCTAGTGGAGACTAGTTGAGTCCATGTAGGTGTCTAGTGGAGACTAGTTGAGTCCAATATTTATGTGCCATGTTAGCGTCAGGGGTCTAGTGGAGACTAGTTGGGTCCAATAATTATGTGCTACGTCAACATCGGGTGTCTAGTGGAGACTAGTTGAGTCCACATAGGTGTTTAGTGGAGACTAGTTGAGTCCAATATTTATGTGCCATGTCATCGTCAGTTGTCTAGTAGAGACTAGTTGAGTCCAATATTTATGTGCCATGTCATCGTCAGTTGTCTAGTAGAGACTAGTTGAGTCCACGTAGGTGGAGATTAGTTGAATCCAATATTTATGTGCTAACTTGAGGACAAGTATCTATGTATTAGTACACGGTAAAAGGTTTTGGAGTTTCTGTTGAGGTTAAATGGAGAAGTGAGAATTCATATAGCAAAACTTGAACTTGTTTGGGGCTGAGGCGGTGTAGTTGTTGTAGTAGTTTCATTTTGTTTGAGGAGTTTTAGTTGTAAATATCATTACATTTTTGTTGTTGCTTTAGATAAGCAATGTTGGGGAAAACGTACTAGACAGCTTTGTTGTTGAAAAAATGAAAAAATGAAAAAATGAAAAAATGAAAAAATGAAAAAATGAAAAAATGAAAAAAAGAAAAAAAAAAAAGCTTGATTTATCATCGTTAGTTTATCTATGTTTTGGCTTTTGATATGGCAAGAATGAAGCAGTTGAGAAGGTTTGCCCATTTACAGCCGTTTCAAATGATATTTTTGTTAATATAACAAAATCGTTGTAAAAATGCTCCATTTCTTATTGAATTAGACAAATGTTTTCAAAAAAGTATTGGACTTCTAGGTACCCGATACCTGTTCTGGTGGAAGGCAGTAGATATCTCATAGAATTAGTTGATGGACTTAGTCGAGGGACGCACAAGCTTTTCCTTACACCATGATTATGAAATTAAGTATTTGACTTGTCTTTATGAAAAAATAAAAAGTAGTAATGGACAAGCTCCGTTGACCAAAAAATGCTTGCTGCCTCCTGGATTTAATATTTTGGGATGTGGGGGAGTATATTTTGAGTGATTTGGTTAGTTCATTAATGTCTTTCTTATGATGTTGTAAGTGGGAATAATGTGTTTTTAATTAATGACTTAGCTGATGCTAATTTCCGTCATACCTTTTTTCTTAAGATGGAAGAGGTGTGTAACTAGAAGGGTAGCTTCATGTACTTCCTTGTTGAGAATTGTGGTGGTTTTTAATTGGATTCACTGGACGAAGATTTGCCTATTATTAGCTGTTTGAAGTCCTACTTTATGATTCTTCTTATCCTTTTGATGTTGAACTTCTTGCTAACTTCTCATGACATATAGCCAGTGTAATTAATTTTGAGATTTTCTTTCCTTATGTTGGAATATTAAGGTATAATCAATCACATAACAGAGGAAAGATCTTACAGGATTATTGTTTCGTGGACAGACCACTGTCCTAAAAGACGATTTCGCCTACTTTCGGTGTAAGTTGTCTCCGACGGCCGTTCTCCAGGATTAACACAACGCCGATCGAAGTGTGCACTCACAAAGATCGGATGGAGTAACCAAAATCCTTTTACTCAAAACAAAAAAACAATTTTCTCTCTCCTTTACTCTTTCTCATTCAGTTTGCTAAAACCTCATTTTATAGATGAAAGCAAGGTGTGAACACCTTAATTCAATCCTGAAAATTCAAACCAATTTTTAAAACCCAAAAGTCTTTCGTAAATATCAAAGTTTGTTTTGTTTTGAAAAATGAAAAGTGTTTCGTAAATACCAAAGTTTGTTTTGTTTTGAAAAATGAAAAGTGTTTCGTAAATACCAAAGTTTGTTTTGTTTTGAAAACTGAAAAGTGTTTTGTAAATGTTAAATATATTACATATACCCGTGATACACGGAATATACGCCGTGTAAATCACGGATTGCCTTCGGTTAATTGTATAGTTGGGCCGTGATATACATGGTGTATATCACGGTTTTATGTCATAGTTTAGGTAAAGTTTGGTTGTAATTATTATTGTACACTTACCATAATTGTATAGTTAATGTCCAATTAGAATAAGGTTTTAGGAGTAGAATATGAATAGGATTTTCCTATTATGAAAATATGTAAATTGTATATATACTCTTTCAATTAATGAAAACAATCAAGGGATTATTTCTTTCATGGTATCAAAAGTCTAGATCTTAAAATCCTCTCTCCAAATTCTTTCAAATTTCCGTCAACCTGCCTCGTTTTCCAACCTCTTTTTCTTAGAATTCGTGCCCGACGGTCCCTCATCTCTTCCCAAATTTTTCTTCTCAATCTCTACTTCACGTCTTGCGTTGCTATTATGGCTAAGAACACGTTCACCCTGTCCTTACTGTTTCTAATATCAAGAATCACATCCCTATCATTCTTGAAATAGAAAACGTCCAACACACGACGTGGGCCGAACTGTTCAAAGTTCACGCACGCTCGCATCAACTCCTCCATCATATTATCCTCGAGGCTCCTACGGATAAGGAGGTGCCCAAATCCGAGGATGATCTTAAGTTATGGACAACTCTTGATGCTACTATTCCAGTGGATTTACTCCACTATTTCTACCAACCTCTTGCAAACAATTATTGAGTCTGGCGCTACGGTGAAGGCTACTTGGGGATAGAATACGTGATATATTCCAAGATAATCAAAATTCTAGAGTTGTTACCCTTGAGCAGGAATTCTCCCACGTCAACAAGGAAGATTTCCCGAACATTTCAACTTATTACAAAAGGTTGAAGGAATTTGTGGACCAACTCCGCAACGTTGGCGCGCCCATTTTGAATGATTGTTTGGTCCTACAAATGGTTGCAGGCCTATCTGAGCCCTATAATGGTGTTGGCACGCTTCTTCGTCAGAGCAGCCCTCTTCCGCAATTTTATCAGGCTCGTTCTATGCTTATGCTCAAAGAAGTCGACTTGGCCAAAAAGGCGGCTACCGGTACTAGTCACGTAGTCATGATGACGTCCTCCACAAATTCTTCGGGTTTTGTTGATAATTCAGGCCAAAACCGTGGTCACGGTGGCGGCAAAAATACTCAGAAAAATAATGGCAAAAATCGTGGGGGCAAACACGGCGGTTCCGGCAGTGGGCCCCATCCCGAAATAGTAGGCCACCACCCCACTGGTCCCAGCCTTGGGCCCCATGGCCAGTGGGCAGTGGCCCAATAACCCTTATTTTTCTGGATCGTCCTATCCCGGGCAGTGGGCTGGCCAGCCTTTCAGGCCCAATTCGCAATAGCCCAGTGGATTCCGACACAATGATGGGCCAGGGTAGCAAGCCGGGGTGCTTGGGCCTTGGCCTCCGCAGGCCCCACTCAGACCGACATTGAAGCCGCGATGCACACATTTGGTTTAACTCCACCGGACTCGAATTGGTATATGGACACCGGCGCCACTACCCACATGACATCCGATTCAGGTACTCTCTCATCTTATTCCAATTTAAGAAACCTTCGTGGCATAATTGTTGGTAATGGTAATTCAATTCCAATTCGTGGTTATGGTCATAAAACTTTGTCTCCCCCCATCCACCCCTTGTCTTGAAAAATACTTTTCATGCCCCTAAATTGATTAAAAATTTGGTGTCTGTCCGCAAATTCACCACTGATAATTCTGTTTCTGTTGAATTTGATCCGTTTGAATTTTCTATGAAGGATTTCAATATGGGGAGTCCTCTCATGAGGTGTGATAGTAGAGGAGATCTTTATTCTATCACGCCAAGTTCCGGTCTCTCGAGTCAAGCCTTACCATCAACTTTTGCAACCCTTGCTCCTTCCTTGTGGCATGCTCGTCTAGGTCATCCGGGTCATCTATTTTGTCTTCCTTAGATAAAAAATAATTTTATTTCTTGTAAGGGTACGTGTAGTACTCCCAATTGTCAATCTTGTTCTTTAGGAAAAAATGTTAGATTGCCGTTTGTAGACTCTAATTCTCATACTTTAATGTCATTTGATATTATTAATAGTGATTTGTGGACATCTCCCGTTCCCAGTTCTTTGGCTCATCATTATTATGTTCTATTTCTAGATGATTATTCGAATTTTTTATGGACTTTTCCTATAGCGAAAAAATCTCAAGTTTTTTTCACTTTCTTAAAATTTAGAGCATTCATTAGAGCTCAATTTGAACGAGAAATAAAAAATATTCAGTGTGATAATGGAAAAGAATATGATAATGGAGTGTTTCGGGATTTTTGTGCTAATAATGGGATCAATTTTAATTCTTCTTGTCATCATACGTCTTCACAAAATGGGAAAGCCGAACGCAAAATTCATACCATTAATAAGATTGTTCGAACTTTATTGATTCATGCTTTCGTACCCCCTTCGTTTTGGCATCATGCTCTACAAATGACTACATATCTTTTTAACATACTTCCTACCAAAGGTTTGACATATTAGTCCCCTCTTCAAATTTTATATAATAAGACTCTTTCGTATTCATATCTTAGGGTCTTTGGGTGTTTGTGTTATCCACTCTTTCCGTCCACCACAATTAACAAACTTAATGCCCGTTCTACCCCTTGTGTGTTTTTTGGTTATCCGTCAAATCATCATGGTTACAAATGTTTTGATTTATCGTCTAATAAAATCATCGTTTGTCGCCATGTAATTTTTTATGAATCCCAATTTCCGTTTGCTAAGGTTAATAATCCCGTGCCTAGTTCGTATAATTTTTTGGATGATGGTATATCCCCATATATTATTCATAATTTTTCAGACGTATCCCGCACCCCAAATCCTCCAGCAAGCCCACTGCCCGTTGGCTCTACCGTCCCGTCACTGCCTCCCGTCGTGGGTCCAGAAACTGGGCCGCCTCCCCAACCTAGTTCTGGCCCAGTTCTTGTTCCAGTTTCTGCGATGGAAAAAGTGGCCAGTTCTCGTGTTGGGCTAGCAGGGCCACTGCCTGCTGGCACAACACGGGAACTGGTCCCGATAATTCCCAAAATTCACCCAATTCTCCCTCGAGTCATAGGCCAGTCACTCGTAGTCAACAGGGTATTTTTAAACCAAAAAGACATTTTAATTTAAATTCTAATGTTCTTAAATCACCCTACCCCGTAACCCTGTGTCTACTTTAAATGACCTGAATTGGAAAATTCCTATGATCAACGAATATAATGCTCTTATTGATAATAAGACGCGGGAGTTAGTGCCCAGTCCATCTGGTGTTAATATTATTCGGTCGATGTGGATTTTTGCTCATAAAGACAATTTTGACGGTTTGTTTGCGAGGCATAAGGCTCGTGTTGTAGGTGATGGTAAGACTCAGCAGGTGGGTGTGGATTGTGGTGAGACATTTAGTCTGGTGGTCAAGCCGTCTACCATTCGCACTGTGCTCAGCTTGGCTCTTTCGAAAGTATGGTTCATTCATCAGTTAGATGTGAAGAATGTTTTCTAATATGGTGATCTCAAGGAGACAGTTTATATGCATCAACCCTTGGGGTTTAGGGATTCCAAATATCCTCATTATATATATTTGTTGAAGAAGTCCTTGTATGGGCTTAAGCAGTCCCCACGGGCTTGGTATAAGAGGTTTGCAGACTGTTTCGACTAGTGGGTTCTCTCATAGCAGGTCTGATAATTCATTATTCATCTATCGTCGTGGTTCTTCCTTGGCTTATATACTATTATATATGGTTGATATTATCTTGACTGCCTCTTCTGATGCATTACTCCAGTATATCATGACAATGCTCAGTTCTGAGTTTGCTATGAAAGACTTGGGGTCCTTGAGTTATTTTTTGGGGATTGTTGTCACTCGTCATGCAGGTGTGTTGTTCTTATTCACAATGTAAGTATGCAACTGAGATCATTGAGTGAGCTGGTATGTCCTCATGCAAGTCTACTTCCACTTCAGTTGATACTTGACACTAAGCCCAAGTTGGGTGCTGCAGCTAGCTCACCTTATGAGGATCTGACCCCCTATCACAGTCTTGCAGGGGCTCTTCAGTATCTTACGTTCACGAGATCAGATATTACGTATGTTGTACAACAGGTGTGCTTGTTTATGCACGATCCCAGGGTTGAACACATGAATGCGCTCAAACGCATTATTCAATACATCTAGGGAACACTTGACTATGGCTTACATCTATATATGTCTTCGACATCTACACTTGTCTCGTATACAGATGCTGATTGGGGTGGTTGTCCGGATACTAGACGTTCCACGTCCGGCTATTGCATGTTTCTTGGGAATAACTTGGCCTCATGGTCTGCTAAGCGTTAGTCGACATTGTCCCGCTCTAGTGCAGAGGCCGAGTATTGAGGAATAGTCAATGTGGTCTCGGAATCCTGTTGGTTACGTAATCTTATTTTAGAGCTTCATTGTCCTATTCAGAAAACTACTTTGGTTTATTATGATAATGTTAGTGTCATCTACCTTTCTGGGAATCCGGTTCAGCACCAGCGCACTAAACACATCGAGATGGACATTCACTTTGTTCGCGAAAAGGTAGCTCGTGGACAAGTACGCGTCTGCCATGTTCCTTCCAGGTATCAAATTGCAGACATCTTTACAAAGGGTCTTCCCTCGGTCCTTTTTGAAGATTTTAGGGACAGTCTCAGCGTACGAAGACCGTCCGCTATGACTGCGGGGGTGTGTTAAATATATTACATATACCCGTGATATACACGGAATATACGTCGTGTCCATGTATATCACGGGTTGCCTTCGGTTAATTGTATAGTTGGGTCGTGATATACATGGTGTATATCAACTGTGTATATCACGGTTTTATGTCATAGTTTAGGTAAAGTTTGGTTGTAATTATTATTGTACACTTACCATAATTGTATTACCATAATTGTATAGTTGGTGTCCAATTAGAATAAGGTTTTAGGAGTAGAATAGAAATAGAATTTTCCTATTATAGAAATATGTAAATTGTATATATACTCTTTCAATTAATGAAAACAATCAAGAGATAATTTCTTTCAGTAAATACCAAAACGAAACAAATAGTGGAGAACTTTCCTGAACAAATAAAACTTTGTTTCTCCACAAACTTTCAAAACTTTGAAGCTCTGATCTGTAATTGATTATACCTAAATATTCCTAACACCTTATAGTTTAAAGTTAAGACTCCTCGGAGATCTATCGCTCAATGTGCTACATTTACTGTAAGAACTTAGTGCTTGCATAATTGATTCGCTTGTGAGGCTAACATATTCTCCTAGACTTTGAACAAGGGCGGATAAGTTGATTGATTAACTGCCTTTTCTCGACTAATCTCATTTAATAGAGGGAAGGGAGCAGAAGATTTAGCTAGCTTTTAGTTAGATTTTAAGTATATGAATTGAAGTGGAACCTTGGAGTAATTGGTAAAGTTGATGTCATGTGACTAGGAGGTCATGGGTTCAAGCCATGGAAACAGCCTCCGGCAGAAATGCAAGGAAAGACTGCGTACAACAGAGCCTTGTGGCCTGACCCTTCCCCGAACCCAGCGCATAGCGGGAATTTAGTGCACTGGGCTGGTTATTTTACAGTATATGAATTGAATCTCTTTTGTTGGTATTTTATGTATTTTCAACACATTATATATGCCATTAAGTTCCTCTTCCGGCCTGTAACTTTGAATTTACAAATATAAATGTTTAAAAGAAAAAGGGAAGACGGGCTCTGCAAATTAACAATTTTGAAGAAGTGAAGTTATAGAGTCTCTTGTTAATCAAGTAAAAAAACTTTTCTATATAGAAGTAGAAGGTTGTTGAAGGAACAGGCAAAACTTACCTTAGTATTTTTTTCTTGATAAAGCAATAATTTATTGAAGAAGGGCCAAAAAATGCCCGTATATGAGTAGTATACCAAAAAGTAGAAAACCTTACAAAAAGATTTGGTTCTCTACGAATAATGTACACTTATCTATACATACGGGAACCTCGTGGGTGCACCAAACTAACATAAAGGAAATAAACATGGAATAATGTAGAGAAAACACACAAGCAAAATCAGTTAACCTTGTTCAGTCTGTATGTACATTGTTACCAGGATATTGTGTGTTCATTTGGGTGGATTTCCTAACATGCATGAAGGACATTGGTTATTATTATCATCGTTGTCATTATTTCTTCTTTTTGTTTTTAAAGTCAATCAACTATACCTTAAATCCAGATTAGTTGGAGTCGGCTCTATGAATGTTGTGTATCCATTTCGCACTGGTCTATTCCATTCAAATGCTAAATAATTTGTCTTTGGAGGGAAATCAGGGGTTCTCTAGAGCTGGAGGTTCCCTAACTCGCACACTTTTTATCCCATATAGATATTCAAGTCTCTGACTAGGATAAAAAGAAACTTGACACACCATATGTGATTAGATTCGTTCAATTTCTAATAGTGTTGCAGAATTAATGAATTCTAATAGGACTTTCTTATAGGAAGTTATATGAGGGTATCAAAACCGATAAAAGTTCATAGGGTTCAAAAAGATTAGCGCTTCTTCGAAAAGAACAAACATCATGTTTTGTCTTGTAACATAACAAGGCTTTGGAGTATCTGAGAACATCGAGGAACCCGTTAAGTACAACAAACAACAACAACATACCCAGTGAAATCCACAACGTGGGGTCTGGGAGGGTAGAGTGTACGTAGACCTTATCTCTACCTTGGTAGGTACATTAGCTGTTTCCGAAAGATCATCTGCTCAAGACAAAGCATAAGCACAAGAAACCAAATTACCGTTGATGCATATCATATATGATGTGTCTGTTGACTTTTTAGCTAATACTAATCCTTGTTAAATTACCAAAAAAGAAGGCAAAGTAACCAAAAAGCAAAAAAAGAAGGTTGTCTCTTTTGTTTCCTACTGGTGGAGTTAATTTTACTTCAGTTGATCCCTAGCGGATGCAATTTCAGAATTCTCCTCTTCATTTCTATTAAATGACATGGACTGTGGGATCTAGAATGTGAACTCTGGTAGTCTAGGAGGATTCCTGTCGACGCTGCGATAAAAAAATGGTGTGCGATCTGATTACCGTCATCTTGTGATATCACGGATGCATCTAACTTCTTTTTTTCATTTAAAAGAATTACCATGTCTAGGTTGTCAATTTTGGGCATGAAATCAATTATTTTCCTTAGATATCCCGAAGAGGAGCCTTGGAATAACTGGTAAAGTTGTTGTCATGTGATCAAGCTCACGGGTTCAAGCAGCGAAAACAGCCTCTTGCAGAAATGCAAGGTACGACTGTGTACAATAGACCCTTGTAGTCCGGCCTTTTCCCAAACCCCGCTCATAGCGGGAGCTTAGTGCACCGGGCTGCCGTTTAAATATCTTGAGTTGTATTTTCTTTATTTACCTTAAAAAGAGAAAACTTAACCAAGAGATTTGATTTTTTAGTTAATTGAGAGAGCACTTGATGAATGCGGCGGTGATCTAGATTCTGCTATCAAAAGCCTAAATGACCTTCGGTTGGGATCTGATGAGAATCTGAGGCCTGTGACAGCAGCAGCCAGTTTTTTACTCAAGGTGAAATTTTGTTTGTTTGTTTTTGATAAAATTGTTGTTATGTGACCAGGAGGTCATGGGTTCAAGCCGTGGAAACAGTCTCTTGCAGAAATATGAGGTAAGGTTGCGTACAATAGACCTCGGGAGCTTAGTGCACCGGGCTACCCTTTTTGATTGATGGTTGATGTTCCCCTTTTGGGGGCTGTTGCCTTGACTGAGATCACTTTCTCAAAATTACAAGTCAAATTTTCAACTTTTTGCCCATTGTAGTATGCCTTATTGATGATCTTTTTATAATCCTGAGCAAATCCATCTGATAAGTTTTGGTGTAAAAGGAATGGATAGAGGATACTGAGACCCTGTTACAATTCATCAAATCTTTTTCATAGATAGCCAAGGTTCTACTTTTTGTTGTTGCTAACTTTGTGGATGTAATCACAGCACTTTCTTAGTGCTGGTTTTGACATCAATAATACATACCCTTTCAACCAAAAAAATAAAAAAACCATATGATGTCATCATTCATCTGTCTAAAACTTTGCTCCTGCTTGAGCCCTTGATGTATCTTTGTTGATTTTCCCATTTTCCAAATGTTTGTCAATGTCCTGTCAACTCACCTACTTCTGCTCTATAACATGTTTCAGTTTTGGAAAATATTACAATTGCAAATGTTTAAGTAACTGCTTATCATTTTAACGCTTCACAATTGGTGGTTTTTTGTGATTTTTAAATTGCGCATATCGTCACTTTTGGTCCATATTATCAACTTGTTATCTTGCTTCAGTTTCAGCAATTTCATACTTGTCAAATTACTTGATATTTATGGTGGAGGTTTATCTTCTCCTTCATTTAGATGGACAAACCTCCACTTTTTGTATCTTAACCCAACTAACTATTGAAGTATCTAATAACATGGTCCTTCTTGTGATAGCTTCACCTCCTTAACTTTCTATATTTGATGCTTATTCCATGTATCAGTTTATATAGACATTAATTACTTTCTTTTCCGGTTGTCGTGAAAGGCCAATTAGTATTGTGTCATTGAGTGGAAGTATGAGGGAAAAATTTGGTAGTTATATAGGAAATTAAACAATGAAAGTACCTTTTTTATGCTTGTGATTCAACTAAAAGTTTGACAAGTCAAGAAGGGAATCAGAATTTGGTTCAATCAAAGATCGACGCGCTCTTTTCATGATACAGTTTAAGTTTAGTCAGGGTAAGCTGTTTAGTTTATCGTAATAGAAATATCTTTTTTACTGTATGATATTGTTGCCAATCCCCATTTGCATCGAACGACCATGTTATGAAAAGATGGGAAAACTTAAAGGACCACCAGAGAGGCAAGTGCTTTCATGAATGCGGTAAACCAATCAATCTTTTCGTTACATACTGTGGACAGGGAACAGCCCAGCGAACTCGATTTCCCGAAGAAAAGAGAGGAAGAAATAGCTTTTCTACCATAAAGTAAAACTGTTTCCAACCTTGATTTGCTGAATGTATTTGAAATTGTGTAATTTATGCCTCCTCCTTGATCCACTTGCTGTGCACACAATTGTTGTCAATCTGTAACAGTAATTGATTGTATATTTTTCAAAGTTTCCCCTTATATTGACATAGTTCCTTCACCTTGTTGCAGGTGCGGCTACAACTAACAGTGAGACCACACCTCCAGAGAATTCATCTGCTGCAAAAGTGATGCATATGGAGAGTACAGAATGGGTGGATCTTTTTGTCGGTGAGATGATGAGTGCGTTATAGATGATGCTAAAACCCGTGGTTCACGAGCTCTTGAGGTGTTTGAGAAGGCCATATGTGCCCGTGCAACAGAGGCAGCCTGCGGTGTGCAACAGGTGGTACCAAATGACTTTAAGTAATTTTTATTTTCCCTTCATTATGAACACCATGACATCCCTTTTTATTTTCCCTGCATTATAAACACCCTCACATATATTATACTTATTTTCTTTTTTCATGTCTAGTCTTACAATGGCCATATAATGTACAGTTGCTTTTGGGGACCTCAATAGGAAGTAGATTAAGGGATACAACAAAGTAGAAATTGTATAAATAAGAGGAAGAAAGAGAATGAAATAAAACTGGAAAGTGTGATTTTCCTGTGATGTCAACGTGAAGGAAACAGTTTTTCTGAAAGGGTGAGATGCTTAGATGTTGAGCGATTGTGTCTGGCTATTGGCATAAGCTAGTAATGTTCCTTCTTTGTGGCCTTTTTGTGACCCCTTCCCCTCCCCCACCACTAAATAAAAATCAATTTTTGTTAGTTTTTTTTGTTGAGGGTGAACGTGTACACTGGCATAGTTCCATAGGCCAGATTGATTATCTTGTTTATTCTGGTTTCTTACTTATATCTTATTTTGATGAAGTTTGTTAATCAAAAATAAAAAGCTATCCATATGTTTATAGTTTGGTTGTGATACAGGAGAATATAATGCTCAAGCAGCAGCTTGAAGCTCTTATGCACGAGAATGCTATTTTAAAGCAAGCAGTTGCCATCCAGCATGAGCGTCAGAAGGAATTCGAGGATAGAGGGCACGAGTTGAATCAGCTGAAGCAGCAGGTGGCTCAGTACCAGGAGCAGCTTAGAACCCTTGAGGTCAAATTTCTCTTCGAACTGATGATGTTTTTGAGGTCAAATTTCTCTTCGAGCAGCTTAGAACCCTTGAGGCCCATTAAGGGTTAGCTCAATTGGCAAAGGTTGAGGCGCCAAGAGAATTAAGTGGAGAATGGTTTGGGTAAAGAATGGATCTTGGGCCTAACTTAACCCCAAAAGCTAGCTTGTAGGGTGAGTATTGTCCAAGTCTATATAAGGAGTTCATGTTCTCATTCTATATCCGATGTGAGACTCTTAACACTCCCCGCACGCCCAGACCTTGTTAACTGGAGCGTGAATAGTATAATTTAGGAGCCCAACATCGGTGAACAAAGAATTGAAAATTTAGGGGCCCAACATCAGTGAACAAAGAATTGGAATGGGCCTTTGATACCATGTAAAGAATGAATCTTGGGCCTAACTCAACCTCAAAAGCTAGCTTGTAGAGTGAGGATTGTCCAAGTCCATATAAGGAGTCCATGTTCCCATTCTATATCCAATGTGAGACTCTTAACAGTTTGAGTTTTATCATCTGTGACTTGAGTTTTAAATTTTGCCATCAGACGAATTTCTCGATCATAAAAAAATAAGAGAAAAATTACAAAAGACTACTAGAGATTTGTATAGCTTGTAACAAAGGCTATTCTTCAATTGGTTTCTTGACAAGCCTTGAGAACTTATAAAAAAGTAAACTAGGTGGACTGAGTTACCCACTTACATGTACTGCTAGGAGATAGCAGATACTTCGTAAAATTAGTTGAGGTGCGTGCAATTGATTCAAACACTACAGTTATTAGAAAAATAAAAGATGAAAATATAATACTGATTTGCATGGTTGCTTAAGAAAATGGTGTAAGAGTTCCACAAGCTTTCATCATCTTCTTGAACTCCTCAAAATTCACCATTCCATCTCCATCCACATCAACTTTCTTTATCATCTCCTTACAATGATCCAATTTCTTGCCCTCTTTCATCCCTAGAGATGAAAGAATCTTACTCAACTCTTCTTGTGTTATTAATCCATCTTTATCATGATCAAACACATCAAATGCATCCTTAAGATCTTTCTCTCTTTTAGCTGCTTCTTCTTGATTCATTTCTCCATCATTCACTTCTTCTATTCCCAAGAAAGTATGGCAAAGTTCATAGAACTCATCAAGATCAATTAAACCATCTTTGTTGGAATCAACTTTCTCAACCATATCAACAATATCTTTATCTTCCAGGACAATCCCAATATTCTTGAGTGATAGCTTCAATTCTTGTTTTGTTATGTAACCATCATTGTTCTTGTCAAAAGTTGCAAAAATACTCCTTAGTTCAACATTGTTGTAGTTATTAGAGCTTTTCACCTTCTTTTCATCCATGAATATTGAGGATGTTATTATGGTCTTCTCTTGGAGAGGTTGAGATTTTAGAGAAATTGATTGAATCCAAGAGTGAAACTTGTTAGTTGGGAAATTGAAAAGGGTTGTAATAAGTCCAACAATGAAAAGAATTACTAAGAAAAGAATGGTTAATAGTGTCAACATCTTCTTTTTGCTTTGTGGTTCTTGTTTTCTTGAAGTTCAATATGGGGCAAGAGGAAGAAGAAAATGAAAGAGGAATATTAAGGTGATAGAGATGGAGATTGGGATTAAATGAAAAGAAACAAAGTGTCAATAAGCAGTGAAGAGAAAGATACCCTTTGTCAAAAGAAAGTGAAAGTGGAGAACCACCAAAGGTTATGGCGGGATGCATTGGATTCTTTAATTTTAATCAGATGTTTTGATTTTGAATTTTTGAAATAAAAAAAATTCTTTTGAGAGCGCTTCCTCCTTTAATTGACCTTACACCATGCAAATTTTAATTAGTTGGGTCTAAAGCGAGTGTCTGACACTGGCTCCCAACTAAAGCGAGTGTCTGACAGTGGCCGGAATTTTTTTTTAAAAAAGTGGAGAAAGGACTGGAGTGGATTCATTATTCAAAGTTCCGAACCATACGTAGCTGATCAAATTGTTCTGTTATAAGAGGAAAAAAAACTGTTGTCAAAAAATATACTTAACTTTTAAAATTATTATTAAGTTAAGGTGACCTACGTCTATAACAATTCTCATTTAATAGTACAAAGAATCAACTAAATAACGAGCTCTAAAGTTAAAATTTTATGATAATGTAAAAATTGGTTAAACTATTAGCATATCTAAATTAAATCTAACTCAAACGTTTCAAAAGTACAGTATTTTTTTTTGTATTTAAATTGAATACAAATTTTGATAATAAAATATGAAACATGTAATTTTTAATATATTTAATTACAAGAAAGGAGTTGAATGTCTAGCTGCAAATAGGAGTAAAAAAATAGTAAAGCAACTCCTGCTCATGAATGATTATTAGTCACATTGTAGTCCCATTTTGGTCCCCTATTTTCTTGACTTCATGTTCTTTAATTATTGATTACTTTATTTTCTTTTTCCTTTAATGAACTTTTTTTAAAATTTATTTATAATCCACTCGTGACCGTTGCTAGACTGATAAAGTATAAAGATTTAATTATATATACTGATATTGTAATTTTTTTAATTATTATCAATGTAGTTGCGGAGATGAGGATGCTGAGATGGATGTGTGGCATACAAGGAGAGATAAGATAAGAAATGATGATATCCGGGAGAAAGTGGGAGTGGCCTCGGTGGATAACAAGATGCGGGAAACGATGTTGAGATGATTCGGGCATGTGCAGAGGTAGGGGTGGGCATATATCGGTTTGTATCCGAAAAATATGAACTGAATAAAAATCAGTTTTTTTAAAAAAAAATCGAATACAACTTTTTTTTTAAAAAAACCGATATGTTCGGTTTATATCGCCGAACGTATCGGATTATATAGGTTTTTTCTAGTGGACCGGGTCGGGTAGGGGAATTTTTTTTTAAAAAAAAAATTTGAATTTCCAAAACTGAAATTGACATTCACACCTACACTATCATGAAATTTCGACGTTGAAATCTATTGTGTATCGTAAGATGTTTACTAAAGAAAAAGGAAAATTAGAAATCGATTTGGGGGAAAACACAAATTGATTGAAAAAATGGACGTATTTTTAAAAATTGGCTGCGTCAGTTTGACCGGCCCCGTCTCGAAAAAATACGCAAAATAAAAAAAAATAGGGTAAAAACGGACATCCGAGCGCAGAGTTATGACCATAAAAGATTCATAGATTGGTTAGAAATGGCTATGATTCAAGAGATAGTAGTAGCCTAAAATAAAAAATAAAAAAAATTATATATTTAATTCAATTTTTCGGTTCGGTTCGGTTTGTATCCAAAATAAAAAAACCGAACTGAATCACTAAATCCTGATTTGGTTCGGTTTTCAAAAAATTGGTTTTTAAAAAAAAAACAGAGAAAAAACCGAACCGAATTTCGGTTCGGATATGTTTTTTCGATTCTCCGAGTTTTTTGCCCACCCCTATGCAGAGGAGAGACACAGATGCCCCAGTGCGGAGGTGTGAGAGGTTGGCTATGGACGGATTCATGAGGGGTAGAGGTAGGCCAAAGAAGTATTGGGGAGATGTGATTAGACGGGATACGGCGCATGTGCAACTTACTGAAGACATGACCTTAGATAGGGAGTTGTGGAGGACACGGATTAGGTTGGAAGAGTAGTAGGTACTCGAGCGTAGTCCTACTTATGCTTACAAATTGTTGGTTGTAGTATTATTACTGTAGGCCCGATTAGCCTATCACACTTATAGACACATTATTGCTTTATAATCCACTGTAGTTTGATTTCTGCTGCTATGTGTTCTTTAGGGTATTTTGTTTAGTTTATTTAGTTGTGTTAGTTACTGCTCCCTTTTGTTCGAATGCACTTTATACTGCTTTAATTCCTTATCTGAGTCTGATCGTTTTTCTTGCTTTACTCTCTACTCTTTACTCTTGCTTTACTCTTGCTTTGTTTTGATTGTCTTGCTTATGATTATGCTTTGTCTTGAGTGGAGGGTCTCCCGGAAACAGCCGTTCTACCTACCAATGTGGAGGTAAGGTCTGTGTATACTCTACCCTCTCCAGACCCCACAGTGTGCGATTTCACTGGGTATGTTGTTGTTGTATCGATGTAGTTTAACTTGTCATAAGAAAAAATTTAAACATTTATGAATTATGCCTAGTTACCAATTAATGTTCATTATATAGATTTTAAGTTACCTGATTATGTAATTAAATATTAGTATATACCAAGAAAGAGGAGATCAGCAAACCTTCAAATATTCTATTTATTTAATACTATTAAAAAACGCTTTTAATTGGAAACCGAAAAAATTATTCCATAAGCTTACATCTTTGAGAGTAAAATACAAATTGGAATGCGTTTTAGCAAAGGTAAAGAATCTTTCCTTATGCAAAAAGTTTTAGGTATTTGTAAAACTAAATATATTACAAAGTTGGAGCAGGCAGGAATGTATAAATTTTTATATAGTACTGATGATAACATTACATGGCCTACAAAGTTGCAATATTTTCCTTGGTTTGTCCTTTACAAGTTGGTATATTGTATTTTTGTATTAAGATATCTTGGGTTGAAATAACTCAACTATGTACTTATACTAATTTTTAGTGCCTTTTAACAAATTTTTTTTTTAAACTGGTAACTTTATTTAACAATTAATTTTTCCTGTGGACTTCAACCAAACAATAAAAGGTTCCGTAATGACTATTACAGCATCGATACTTTGCTTTGCTTTCATGCATAGATCGATTTAATTTGGATTCTTCACTCACCCCCCCCCCCCCTCTCCCCCCCCAACACACACATGTAGAATATTTGTAATTCAGCATTCTAACTCTCTACATTATTATATCAAATTCTCCATTATTACTTTTGAGATCATAACGATTCGTTTTTGAGATTTTCTGGGTAAAAATTCACAAATAACCACTTGTGATAGCTACGTCATAGATTTTTCGACTTCTCTAGGAGAAACTCCAGGATATTGTGGAATTTGAAACTTAACGATAGTGGCTATTGTTTAAAGATAAGTCAAAAAGTGATCAATGAGTCCTATTTCTTCAATTTTTCCACCCTCCAAGCCCACTTACAATGAGATCGAAAACCTCTTTGCTTCACAACAACATTAATTACTCATTAGTAAAGCCCAATATCTCTAAATGGTACCCCCAATAAGCTTTTTTTCATCATCCCAATAAACATGGATAGACTATATTTTTTAGTTATACATAATTTTTCTATGCATCACAATAGACTCTCCCATGTCAGGCATAACTTATGAGTCCAGTCACAAATTATGTGCAAGTGAACTCAAGATACTGCTGTTAAATATTAGATAATTTCTTTTCAGTTGTCCAAGTCTGTACCCCTGTTGGTGGAAGGTAGCAGGGTACCTCGTAGAATTAGTCGAGACGCGCACATGTTAGCCCGGACACCATGGTTATAATATAAATATTATTAGTAGTAATGCAGCTCTTAACTTTCTATAGTTTAGACTGATAACAGTGTAAAATATTGTTATCCTATCACATTATTTTAGGGGAGGAAATGTGAAAAAGAGAAATTATCATAACTTAAGGTGGGGTTTCACAAATAAAGTGTGGTGACAGGGTTGCACACTTTAGCTAGCAACGTAGCTGAAGGACGGAAAATTGGTTAATTTGGGCAACTTTGTTAGCCTCTCAGTACAATATTTTCAATTATTTGGCTAACAAACAAATTGTAAAATAGAGAACTAAATGTGGTCCTTTTGCAATAGGTAGTATATAGCATGTATATATAGTTCAAGAAATGGTATTAGTATATTCTTTTTGATGCCTGCTTAGTGTAATTAGGTAATTATCTAGTGGCATGGAGAAGCAATTGATTTGGTAATATTCATGCAAATTCATTTTGTTTTTGCTTGTATGTTTCCAAGGAAGAATATATGAAACTTCTTTTAACCATTTTGCAAATATATACATTCACTAGAATTTCTCCTCCTCATCCTTAAGCAGTTACGCTTCTTCTTCTCTATCTTTTTTATATTTGCAGTATAAAATTGAAGACTCGTTACTTATTTGTGATTATTTTCAATATGGATTGATTTTTGAAGGTTAGAATTAAATCTAATAATTGAAAATTGTTGAGACTGGCAAACTGAATTAGAAAGCTGAATGTCAAATTTGGGGTTGATTCAGAACAATTTAGACCAGTTTTGAAGCAAAAACGTGTTGCTGAAATTTCTATACAACAAGTTATATGTAGTGATCGTTAAAATTTCTGGCCAAATCCTGACGATCACCATAATTTTTTGTTAAGGCAAGTCTTGTTGCTCAATACTAAATAAGAAATCCTGGCGTTCTGCCATAATTTTACTTCAGATTCTGACAAGACGGTTCTTTTGCGTTGTTTTCTTAACGAGATTAAAAGTTAAACGTGACGTATAAAAATTATGATTGTGCTAATCACTCCTAAGGAACACCATATTATACTTGTTCTAGACAGAGATGTTAGTGGACTAAGGTGGGCTTACTTTAGGACATAGACCTATTATGTGCGAGTCTATAAGTCTATTTGAGGTACTTGAAAAAGACGTTCTAGTTAGGACACTTATTATATACTCCATCCGTTTCAATTTATGTGAACTTTTTCAAAATATGATAGTCAAATTTTATAACTTTGACATAGATTTTTCAAGTTTGTAAAAGTAAAATTTATATATTTAGAAACTACATTAAAAGTATTGTAAGTCATGATAATTTATAATTCAAATAATTTTTAAAAAATGTAAGAAAAACGTGGTCAAAGAACCACCTCATAGACTTCTCAAATAGTAAAAGTTTCACATAAATTGAAACATAGGGAGTATATCTTTTTTGGTCTTACCCTTTTTATTTTGCTAATTGAATTATATTCATTGATGGAAAACAAGAAAAAAAAATAACAAAAGGAATTGAGAGGTGGAAGCATAACATGTGGGGGGGAGGGGAGGGGCGAGGGGAGGGGGAGGGGGAGGGGGGAGGGTGGAGCTATAAAGGCCTATTTTCTTTGGATTCTTTCATAATTTAGTCCATACACCACTTCAAACAATTAGTGGGTCATTTGCACCAATATGCCTGTATTAAAATTTTAGTCAGAATTTAAATCTTTTACAAACCTAGACATATGTTTTCTCCATTGTTAATTCTTGATCTCATTCATCGATTAAAATTGATTGCCCTTGGACAAGGTGACTGTTACTTTGTTCAAAGTTTAGTATGTATGTATACGAAGTTATTCTTATTTTAAGTTAAAATACAGAAGTTCAATGAGTGGCTCAATAACATGTCAGCATTCAATGCACAATTCTTACCCGAAGGAATAAGTGATCATAGCCAAGTAAAAGTAGTAATAATGGGAAGACCAAAGAAAGCTAGACAACCTTTTAAGTACGGTAATATATGGGCCAGCCATCCTAGCTTTCTGGATAAGGTGAAGGGTATATGGCAATAAAATGTAGAGCGATACATGATGATGGGAGTTGTAAAAAAATTGAAATGTTTAAAGAAGGAAATGAGGAAATTGAATGGGGAGCATTTCAGAAATATAATAGTGGAATCAGAGGAAGACAGAAGGGCATTGGAAGAAGCTCAAAAAGAACTACACACATGGCCAATGGACCAAAACAGACAACAGAATGAAAAGGAGAAGTGCATCAAATTCAGAAGATCATCTTACCTGGCTGAGGCATTCTTACAACAAAGAAGCAAGGAAAACTGGATGGGGGATGACTGCACAAGATACTTCTTTTCAGTAATAAAACACAGAAAACTCAAACAAGCAGTAATACAATTAAATGACAAGCAGGGGAATATACAAACTGATCAAGAAGTCACAGCCAACATCTTTGTGGAGTACTATAAAGAAATGTTGGAAAAAAAATAGAAGACAAAGGGCAGGCATGCAACATGTTCTTAAAAAATGGCCACACCTTGACTATAGAACAACAACTTGATCTAATAAGACCTTATACACCCAAAGAAGTGAAATAAGCAATCTTCAGTATTGGAAGAAACAAAAGTCCTGGACAAGATGGGTATGGGAGTGGATTCTTCCAAGGTGCATGTGGAGTAATAGGAGAAGACATAACCAAAGTTGTGTTAGAATTTCTGAAAAATGGGAAGATGCTGAAACAAATCAATGATACCATCATCACATTGATCCCTAAGGTACAAACACCACATAATGCTAGTCAATTTAGACCTATATCTTGTTGCAATGTAGTATATAAATGCATTTCAAAAATGTTATGTGGAAGATTAAGGAAAACATTGGGAAAACTCATAGCTGAAAACCAAACTGCATTTATGGAGGATAGATCATTAATCCACAATGTCTTAATATGTCATGATCTACTAAGACACTATAATAGGAAGACATCTCCTAGATACATGATGAAAATTGACTTAAGAAAAGCTTATGACATGGTTAGGCGGGAATTCATTGAGGAAGCATTGAGAGGTTTTGGCTTTCCAGAACCATTCATAAATCTAGTCACATCTACCACTTTTACAGTAAAGGTGAATGGTATTGGATATGGTTACTTTGTTGGACAGGGGGGCCTGAGACAATGTGACCTCATTTCACCCATGTAGTTTGTCATTGTAATGGAATACCTTTCTAGAACACTGAGAAAAATGAGTGAGCTGGCAGACTTTAGATACCACCCAATGTGTAAAACTACAAAGTTAACACATCTGATATTTGCTTATGACCTAATGATATTTTGTAAAGGTAATATGACCTTTGTATCTAGAATAATGGAAGCAATTGATCACTTTAGTAAAGTCACAGGGTTAGAGGAAAACTGTGATAAATCAAATATTTTCATAGCTGGAGTGGATAGTATAACACAAGACAGTATACTGCAAAGGACTGGGTTTACACTTGGAAATCTACCAATCAAGTATCTTGGATTGCCTCAATCATCCAAGAAATGAAGTAAAATGGAGTGTCAACAATTGGTAGATAGAATCACAAATAGATTAAAGAATGGATACAACAAACAACTATCGTATGCAGGAAGATTACATATCATTAATTCTGTATTGTTCTCAATTTATAACTTTTGGGTTGTTGTATTCATTTTGCCCCAAGGAGTACTAAAAGAAGTAGACATAAAATGTAATGAATACTTATGGGGTGGAAATATAGAAAAGAGGAAAATATCACTAGTGGCCTGGGAAGCAGTATGTATGCCTAAGAAATATGGTGGTTTAATTATCAAAAGCAACATAAACTGGATTATAGCCTCAATGGGGACATTACTATGGCAAATTGCATGCAAAAAGGATGTCTTATGGGTAAAGTGGGTACATGAAGTGTATATAAAATCATGCACAGACATATGGGAACACAAACCTGCACAAGACAACAACTGGCATTGGAGGAAAATAAACTCACTCAAAGAAAAAATGAAAAACTGGTACTGCAATGGACAATACAAGCTGACAACAATGGAAGATACTCTGTGACCAAAGGTTCTCTAAGCATGATAGGCTCAATGTCAAAGATGGAAGAAGCTGACCTAATATGGAACACCATAATGCTACCAAAATAGAGATTCATAATGTGGCTAGTTTACAGAAACAGACTACAAACAAAGAAGAGACTATAGAGACTGAACATCGTAGTGAATGATACAAAATGCAGCTTATGTTCTACATGGGATGATGAAACACAATCACACTTGTTTGTCACCTACAAATGGTACAAGACACTACAAGAAGAGGTAGCAAACTGGCTGGGCACACAAATCAGGCAGAATGAGGTGAAGAAAGGAATAGAGTGGATAAAGAGAAGACACTAGAGATAATTCAAGAAGGAAATTGTTGTTGCAGCATGGGGGCCATGATATACTACACCTGGCAAGCATGAAACAAGATGATATTCAAGAAGATGGAACTGATGCAAGAGTTGTAAACAACTAAATAAAGACTGAAATATATAATAGGATTGAGGTAGTCAAAAATTCTAGGAGGGTCTTGAAATGAAGGTATTGGATAGAACAAATTTGTAATATGGAAAATAGCTACTAAGTACTGGTTTAATTTATTTTTCTTTCAATTTAGATGATTAACTACATCCTGTAGAGTAAAGGGGTTGTAGTTAATTGACAAACACTAATCCAAATGTAATATTTTTGGCAATAATGGTAATACTTCACATTTGGTTAAAAAAATACAGAAGTTGAACACTCTAAAGTTTCAGCGTGTAGATGACTTTTTCAGATAACTTTAAAATAAGGTTGTCTAGTGGATCAGGTCGGCCCGATCCTGTGCCATCCTGCTTACCGCCCCGCCCCGCTCCGATCCCCCTTAAAAAATGGTAGCGGGGTTCAAACTCGGTACGGGACTACGGCTCGTCCCACCCGTCACGTAACCCATCCTGATCCCTCTCCTCCCCCCCTCCCCCCGCAAAAATAGTCGTTGCACAACGACCAAATTTAGATTTTGACCATTGTGCAATGTTTATAACGGCCATTTCCCCCCCCCCCATAAAACCCCCTACCCCATTAATATTTATTTTTAACCCCTAAGTTAATATATTTACACTTTAACCCTATTTCTCAACTATAAATACCTCATTTTCCTCACAAATCTTCCTACCATCTCTCTGATCTCTCTACAAGTCTACATTGCCTACTAAATATTTTATTATATTTGCTTATTTATATCGAAGTTTAAAAATTGGGAGTGAAGTTGGCAACTAGCTTGAGGATCATCCATCGAGCAAAGTTTTAATTTTCAACCTCGATTATACGTCGACGTTACGTCGGCATTTGGTACTTTCGTTCCTTCTTTAAATTATTATGGTTACTTAATTTTAATTATCGTACTTAATTTTATTATCTTTAATTATTTATTTGAATAATTATAATGAAACGAATTGGATGTTTTATTTCAGGTAGAGGTACTAGGAGTAACATGGCTAAGGGTGTATCTTCTAGTAATCCTAATTACGATGATTTTACTGATTTAGATGAAACTGATTTTTTTGATGTTAATATTAATATACCATTAGATCATGAAGTATATTCTACATCTGAACCAAACTTTAATTTAGAAAATGAATTAGAAGATAATTTAGATAACACACCCACTAGTGCACCTCCACCTCAGGCTCAGACTGAGTCTCAGCTTGAAACTCAAACTGGAATGCCTCATATTCCCCCTAGTATGAGTCGAGGCCCAAATCAATGAAAATTAAAATCACATGCATGAGATTTTTTTGATAGGGACATTGATAATCAATTAGCTAGATGTAAATTTTGTCAAGAAGTTTATAAATTTAAAACCGGAAAAGGTCAAGGTGGGATGGGAGGTTTAATAAGACATGTAGAAAACTCTCACAAAGCAAGGTATAGCCAATACCTGGCTAAAAAATCGGGTGTGTCAATGCCTTCTGAGTCCAGACAAGGTTCACATAGTGTCCCCGACCAAGTACATGGTCGAATTAACCCGATGACGGGGAGAATTATAGGTCCTAAATATGATAAACACAAAGATAGGGAAAAAATAGCAAAATTAGTTGCGGTGGAGGGTTTGCCTTTTTCATTTCCTTTCTCTCCTGCTTTTATTCATTACATTATAGAAACTTATAATCTTGCTTTTAACGGTTTTTCTAGAGCAACTGTTAGAAGAGACATTTTTAAATTTGCACATGAATATCAACAGTATTTACGTTATGCATTATATCATTTTAATGGCAAAGTAGCTATCATTTATGATATAGGCCGTAGTACTAAGGGTAATGATTATTTAACTATAACATGTCATTGGATAGATCAGACTTGGTCTATGAAAAATGTATTTTAGCATATAGATATATTGATGATAAGCACACTAGATTATTTATTGCAAGAAATATTCATGAAATTTGTGAATATTATGGAATAACTGATAATATTATGATTGTTACATTAGATAATGTTACTTCTAATGATTATGTTGTAAACCTTTTAAAAACTCGATTAACTCCATCTTTTCCGATAATTTTCATATAAGATGTGCATGCCATATTTATAACTTAGTTGTAAATGATGGCCTAAAACTATTTGAAAACATTCTTGATAAAGTACAATTTGCTATAAACTTTATTTTTAAAGGTAATAAAATACAAAGACGCAAAGAGTATAAAAAAACTTGTCATGATTGTGGATTGCCTTATAGAAAAATTCCATAAAAAGTAGCGACCAAGTGTAATTCTCTTTATGAACAACTACTTGTTGCTCACGAGTATAGAAGACCTATAACTTTATTATTTAACGCCCATAATCAAAATCCAAGGGATATGCTTGTAGATAATGATTGAGAATTTTTTTTTAGAACTATTGGATTTTTAGAGATTTTTTTTCTAGATACTAAAGAATTTTCTGGTATTTATTATCATACTATTTCAATTATGTTATTTTATATAGCTCTAATATTTTTGTTACTTAGTGAATATGCAAAAACCATCTTACGCTCCATCTATTAAAAATGTTTATAAAATTAAATAATTTTTTTCTATTCCCACTATTTATATTATTGGTGTTGTATAAATCTGATTATTAAAGTAGATGGTTGTAAAGTACTTGTTGAAATGATTTATGAAAGTATAGAAACACTTCCACCTCCAAGTCCAACAGACCCAAATAAAGAACCAACTCACGAACCAACTAGAGAAGAAGTTACGTCTAGCAACCTTATAAAAGACGTAACTAGAGAAGAAGTTACGTCTACTTTGTTGCAACCTTATAAAAGACATGTTGTTTCTGCCTCAAGTATTTAAGGCCTTAGAAATATAATGTATAGTGGTTCAACTTCTTCACAAATTAATGAATTTGATGTTTATGTCTTGCAGGGTGTTGTACCGTACGAAATAATTGTCAATGAAGGTGGACGTGAAGACTTGCTGAGATACTAGAGGGAGAATAAGAAGACATTTCCGACACTAGCAAAGATATCTCGGGATGTGTTGAATATTCAAGTGTCATCAACAGATTCGGAAAACATTTTTTCTGATGGAAGGTTTCAAATAGGAGAGCATAGACACTCATTGGCGGGAGACAGCTTGGATATTGCAGTTTTATTCAAAGATTGGATTAGAGCGGAGCGTAGAAAGTGCAGTCAATCAGAGATCAACGAAGAAGAAAACTACAACTACAACGAAATCTTATCTGAGGGAGCAGGAAGCGACGTCGAACAATTAGACCAACAACTTCCAATTCCAACAGAAGATCCTCAAGAGAGTGTGAGGAAATTAGAAAGAGTATGGTTGACTATGTAATTTTTTTAATGGCAATTTTATTATGTGATTTGCAACTTTTGAACTACCAAAGTTGCAATTTTGAAATTATATTACCAAAAAAAAATTTTATTAAATAATATAAAAGGCACAAAAACAGCCTTGAGATGTTTTTATTCACTATCTTGTTCAATTATTTACTGCTTAAATATATTTTTTAAAATTAAGTGTCTAAAAAAAATCTCCCAAATTTCGCGACCCACCCTGCCCCGATCTGACCCGTCCCGTCCCGTCCCCTCTTCCTGCGGGATGTGGGACGGGACGGGACCTCTTCCCGTCCCACCGGATCCCGATCCCCCCACACCCCCACCCCATCTCGCCAGAGCCCGTCCCGCCGGATCCCGCCCAGACCCGGCCCACTGGCCACCCCTACTTTAAAATATAACTTACAAATTTTTCCTACAAAATGTTTGGGAAAGGCCAAAAATATCCTTAACGTATGAAAAATGGCTCACAAATACCTTCCATTCACCTATTGATTTCTAAAAATACACGAACCTCTTTTTTTACTCAAGAATAACCCTCAAACTAACCCCCTAAACCTAATGAATTTTTTCAATTTAAAAAAACTGTGTAACTTATTTAATATTTATTTAATTTAAAAATTAAATTAACCTATTTTAAACTCAAACCCGCTGACCCGTTTAGAAAACAACTTCATGTGATTATTGAAACCCCACCCCTCCCCGAATAATTTATTAATAGTAGAGCCAAGTATATGTTTTAGAACCAATACATACCTTTTATTCAAATTTAATTTTAGATTTACTGGATGACTTCAGGAGAGGTAGGCCGAAGAAGTATTGGCGAGAGGTGATTAGACAAGACATGACACATTTGCAGCTTACCAAAGACATGACCTTAGATAGAAGGTCGTGGATGACACAGATTAGGGTAGAAGGTTAGTAGGTAATAGAGTGTAGTCTCGCGTATCCTTCCGTACTAGTAGCCATAGCATTTCTTCTGTAGTTCCCTATCCTTCCATTTCTGTTATTATTTGTCGTCTCTTGTTCTTGCTTAGCATATTTTTTCGGTGTATATTGTTCATTTTTTTCTATTTGACCTGCTTCATTATTGTTTTTATTCTTAGCGGACGGTCTATCAGAACAGTTTCTCTACCTCCCAAAGTAGGAGTAATGTCTGCGTACACTCTACTCTTCCTAAATCCTACTTATGAGATTACACTATATATGTTATTATTGTTATTATTTAATTTTAAATTCACAACTGCATGAAAACACAGAGTGAGTGGGGGTGGGGTTGCTAGTAGCTGGGTTTTGCAGAGCACACGTGAATTTAACTTATACAGAGAGGAGAGCAGAGAAAACCACATGCATGCAAGTCCTCAACAAAGTGCACTTCCTTATGTTACTACTGCAATCTAGATATGTACTCTGGCTTTTGGGACTTTTGCAGTGAACCACACGAGCAAAACAACTTAATCTATATTGAGAGACGGAATTGGAATGTGATGTTTATGAATTTTAAATTCATATATATAAGTATGTAAATTTAAAATATATATTCAAAATTTTATCGATGCTTCGTATTTGCATATGCAACTTTTTGAGGTGCAATATTTGCTAGTGCATTTTATCTATTTTTTATGTATGCAGTTTCTAGAGTAGAACTGGTCATTTTTTAGCCTTGTCTTTCAAAAATAACCATTGACATAAAATTTTAAATTCTACATGTGAAATTTCATAATTCACCTGAGGAATTTGAAACTCCATGACGTGCATAACTACTTTTCAATTACAAGAGCTAAAAAGTAGCTATATGTGAACTTTACTCGTTTTTGTATTGCAATTTCCAAGATTAATTGACTGAATTTTTGAATGGCCAGGGTTTGTTAAACATTTGACGAAAACTTAAAGTATACTTCTGCAAACTTAGAGAATCAAAATTACTCAAAAGTATATTTAAAGGACTCATTACTAGAAATAAAGGTTTTTTCCATCGTTATCAGTGAGAAATTTGTGCTATAAAATATAATTTTTCCATCTCACTCCCACCGAACCAGCTCACTGGAAAAATCATGGTAGAAACAGGTTCCCATTGAAACGCTGGAAAACTTCGTAAATTTTCATATGAAAATACTACTCACTATTTAGGTTTTTCCCATCGACACTCGATATAAAATAGCCGCTAAATATTTTTCAGTGAAAAATCAGTAGAATAATAGATTTTTTTAGTAGCGATTCTTTTGAACCTACGTATGAACTTAAAAACCTAAACTCCAATGTGCTAATTGCAAAACATGTAAATTGATATTCTA
Organism: Anisodus acutangulus; assembly: GCA_029783415.1. NCBI lineage: Eukaryota > Viridiplantae > Streptophyta > Magnoliopsida > Solanales > Solanaceae > Anisodus > Anisodus acutangulus. The sequence continues at coordinate 1,232,616 of CM056511.1, forward strand.
CCAAAAAGAATCATCACTATGTGTCATAGATGCCCATCTGGAAATTAAGACAGAAAATCTTAACGAATTATTTACCAAAACAATTTATTGCAACAAATAATAAATAAAATAAATACTATATTAATTAAGATTCAATTTGCAACACAAACAAAAGAACAAGCTGTAAAATCGAACTGATATGTTACCTGGCTCGTAGTGACTAATAGTAATATTCTTATTCTACAAGGTGCTACTTTTAAATCTTTCATTCCCCCCCCCCCCCCCGTTTAATTTATCACAAAAGATATTAAAAACAAAATCTCATAGACCACCACCACCAACAAGTCAACAACAATAGCTACAATATACCAAATATAATCAAACAAATAAAATCTCATAGACCATAGTTGGGAAATTGGAACCCAGTTCCCACCCGTATTTTCATAGGCAGAAGCGAGAGGCATTTTATGCGGCGGGGGGCGAGGAGTAAACTCCGAGATACGGAGCGTAAGTCTCATGGATTTACGGAGCGAATGTGTCATGTATCTTCAATTTTATAATTTTATTACTAAAAAATTAAGCAAAAGTAAAATTTCCATTAAATTCTGCAAAGAAATCCCTAGTAATATGAAGAAATTATTATGATTATTATTTTAACACAAAAAATGATAATAACCTGGATAATCTTTAAAATAAAATCTCCATCCGCTTCATTATTAATCTCCACTTCTATTAGTTCGTTCCGCCCTCAACTAATATTTGCACTGATTTTTATATATTTCATAGAACGAGAAGGTAAAAAAGTGTACTAGCAATGAAAAAAATTGGAAAAGTTGTTTCAAGAACGTAGTGTTATGAAATCTCTATTCTATCGATTTCAGACATAATCATTTAAAAAATATCTATGACAGTGTTATTTATATATTTTAGGAAAAAACACTACAACATGAATACATGATTACATAAAGTATAATATCATTACACCGGTAATAAAAATTATAATCTATAGCAAAAATACTTTTAAAACAAGAAAAATTAAATTTAACGTCTGGGGCGTACGCTTTTATTCCCGGGGCTTACGCTTTTGCGCACGAAACTTACTCCGCAAATTCCAAAACGTACGCCATATGGATCTACGCCTTTCATTTACACTCCTGAGCATTTTTGGTATGCCCCCTCCCTCCCCCGAGCTCGTCCCGAAAACGCCTCTAAAATCACTCATGTTCAAATAGTATTTGCAAGATTAGTCACATGGTCGCGCCCATTGGTCAATTTTCATCCTTTTTCGGTATTTTCTTTAAAAATAACAATTATCATAGAGTATATAGACGGAACTCCATGATAATGACTATTTTTTAAAATTTAAAATAAATAAATAATTATTTATAAATTTTATCTGATTTTATGTAAGTAATATCATTATCATAGAGTATATAGACGGAACTCCATGATAATGACTATTTTTTAAAATTTAAAATAAATAAATAATTATTTATAAATTTTATCTGATTTTATGTAAGTAATATCAACCTACATTATTATTGAGCTAGTATACATATTTAAATATGAGATTGTAGGGTTCTAATTCTTTACTTTTTATATCAAACTGATATTGTTTTATTCACTTTAATTTTCTAGCCATGTTGTATACGTATAACTCTTTTAAAAATATAAGGTATATATACACTTAATAAAAAAGAATTCGATGAAGCAGTATTGAATTTATGTAAGTAATATTGACCTACATTTTTATTGAGCTAGTACACATTCCTACTCGTTCGATTTACATTTAACGTGACATATTATATTGTTCTATAGTCCCAGGCCGTGCGGCTATGGAGAAAAACACAGAGAAAGCAAGAAATAAGTCAATTCTCAACGCTCCGTTGAAAAATTATACTATATAAAACAAACTTGCTAGTCAAGAGCAAATGCAAAAATAAACTATAATAATTCTTCAAGAAAATGTCATTTTTAAAAAAAGATAATTGTAAAAGTGTTTTGTACAATTGGCATGAATTATAACAATAATAGTCGGATGAGTGGAAACCGATCGATCCCGATTTTTCACGAGTGATGTGAAGTGCCTATCAAGGGTGCTAGTGCATACCCCCGGGCCCCGGCCTCATCTCGGCACAAGGATTTGATTATTTTTGTCAATTCAAGCGGTACATAAGTAAGGTTAAGAACGTTGTGAGACTGTTCGATTTGTATTTAACGTTGTTGTTAAAGAAGAACTACAAGGATAAAAATAGTCACCAAGGTAGGAATCTATAGAGTATTGTATTGCCTTCTGACAAAACTATAAGCAGTATGGAGGTTGGAATTTAGTGAATCCGGCTTTAGATTGTATGTAGCTCCGGCATACATGCACCTTACCCATCGTGTATGGCAGTTGCCTTTGCCCCATGACCTTAGTGTTCTAATTGCACCTTCTGTAGTGAGAACAAGGCCCAGATTTACTTTGTTCTCTATATCTATTCTTTTTTTCTTTTTATATTATTAATTTATTAGTATTTTACTTACATAGACTTTTTATAAGTGCACATGTATACACTAATTTATAAGTAGATTTCATTTTGAGGAAAACGAGTTGACTCCATAAAATTTAAAATTCTTGTTTTGAATATTTCATTAACGATTATTTAGCCCAGAAAAAGAAAAGGACAATTTGTTAAGAGGCACCTTCCTACTTTTTGCAGCAACGTATTCCAAGTTAGCTATTTTCCTCTTGTTGAATCTTAAGTTACTCTTGTGCATGCATGGATGATGGAAGGTCACAATATTTCTCAACTCTCAAGTATTTGATGCTGATCAAAGAAACAAAAGCCTTGATGACCAAAATGCCTTAACAAAAAAGTGACATCTTCAACATGATTATAACATCAAGATAATATTTATTACTAAGTATATGATTCACAAGAAAATAAAATTAGGGGGACCATAAAAAAAACCCATACCTTTTGTTACAACAAAATCTAAAGAATATCATGCCCACATGATAACGTGTGATGGGGATGGGATGCTCTTATTTTCTTTCTTTTTCTTATGATTATTTTGGTTTAACCATTTAAATAAAGTTTTTCAAAAATATATAGTATATCTTTTTTATTGAAAAAAAACAATATTGATATAAAGATTTTTGTTTCTATTCAAGATTTACGACCCCATCTAACGTTGACTCCGTTGCCCCACTGCGCACTCACATATTAAAGCCAAGTAGGCATTATGTGGGCAAAATGAAACCTACTGCCCCCTCCTCTCCTTCCGACCCCTATATTTTATAATAACTGTGATTTTCGAGTCAGGTTGCATACAGTTCAATAATTTTATTGGATATTGATTATCCATCACCTTCGCAATTATTGGATAACTTTGCCTCCTAAAACTTTGAATGGGTGAAAAGTGTTGATGTTGGATGGATGTTGTGACAACATCTGAAAATGCTCAGGACAACATCTTATGAAAATAAGAATGTTGCCTGCGATGTTGTGACAACATTCCTGACAACATTTCTGTAACGATTTTTTCTATTCTTCCGGCCAAAACATGTTGTAACTGTGAGTAAAAAATGACCTAGGCAAGCTAACAATGATGATGTGTTTAAAACGTGGTAAAAGAAACAGTCAAAGCTTGGAGAGGAAGCAGCATGAAGACTAAGTCCAGAACGTTGAGCTTTTGAAGGAGCAAGAACCGGTCCAAGCTGAAGCCTTATTTTACTCAGCCTCCGCAACCAACCAGTGAGGATTTCAAGGAAAGTTCCACACTATAAATAGAAGGGAACTTTCGAGTATCGATATCCAGAATTGAACAAGAAGAATTACCAAGAGAGCTCTCGGATATTCACATTAGAAACTGGATCAACACACTTAGCCTAAAGTCGTATAACAACATCTAGTCCCACATTACTACTGCTGCTCAGATTCTAGATCACGCTTATATTTCAAGCAATAGTAATGAAAATGTTATATTTGTCTTTTTAGATATTTTAACTTTAGGCTGAAGTCATCTGCGACTTCATTTTTGTTTGTAATTTCTTTTTCGCATTTATTGTTCAATCTTGTAAAAAAAAATTCATTTGTAATTGTATATAATTTATACAATTCTTTGGTCATTGACCATCAAGGGATATATTAATATATACCCTTGAAAATATAAATCTTGTGTCTCTTTACTTTTCCGCTGCATTTACTCTATAAAGGTTTATAATTGTTTTATCACAATGTTGCCTCAGATGTTGACACAACATTGAAGGCAACATCCAGAAACTGTTTTTATTGCTTTAGCTGTTACTGTTTTATTCTTACATATTCTTGCTTATCCATAGCCCCGGACCCAACAAAAAGAAACCACATACTCCCTCAGTTTCCATTTATGTGTTCTAATTAGTTTTATTGATCACGAAATGTAAAAAAATTATTTGAATTTTGTGATCTTAAAACTACGGATATGTATAACATACCAAAGTACTCTTTGAATCTTGCGGTCATAAACATATCATGTCCTTTCTACAAGAGAGTGTAATTAAGGGGAAAATGATAATGTTTGAATGAAAGACTTACTAAATATAAAGACGGTCATTCATTTTTTAAAATAAAATAAAAAAGAAGAGTAAAAGACGGAAATAAAAGAAATAAAATGTTCTCATCTTCGATGGGATTGCTCCCATGTGATTTTATTATGCTTCATTGACTATAAAAAAATTCACATCAGATGTTTACACCAATTGTCTTATCAACTTTACCATGATTAGATTATTAAATGAAGTGAGAATATATATTCGTTAATCATGAGTAAGTTAAAGATATCTTTATACAACTATAAAAAGATAAGAATTAGTCACGTATAATTTCTATCGTGAAACAACAAAAATTTGTCACTAATTCTATTTAATAACAACTAACGATATATTATCAAAAAAATTATTAGTTACGAGTTATTTAGCGATAAATTTCACAGTCAATTCTTTTTTTTTTTGTTTGTGATACAAACACATGTCATACATTTACTAATTTGATGTAAATGCCCGAATTAGTTGGTTCCCCTCTAACTCTATAAAGTTGGTTCAATAGATAATACCATATGCGCTAGTGTGGTCCTTAATGAGAATTTGCTTAGTTGTATGGGCATTGCTTCTAACTTTCACTTCACAAACTTTCTCTTCATTCCTCTCTTTATTGTTTCATCCATTAGCTTCCTTCCCAACAACCCAATTTCTTCTTATTCCTCTTGAAGATCTCAAGTGATTTAATAGTTTTACATGAAGTCCTGTCATGCTTTTCCACAGCTTTCTTGAACTTCTTTCTGCTGAATTTTCATCTTTGGCAATTATTGAGGAGCTACGATTTACTATCAGAGAATCGTTATTTTTTTTATTGATGTTCTGTCAGAATTTGACTCGTCGGTAAAGCATTTCTTACAAAAAAATCCGTCAGACGAGCCAAATTCCAACAGATTCTGTCGAAAATCAACAATTTTCTGGCAGTGGATGAGATTAAGCTCTGAAAGTTCAAGAAAGTTGTGGGAAAACATGGTGAATTTAGGACTTTTTGAGTGATTTGCCATTTCATGGAGGATGTTTGGTTCATCATTTTGCTATATGACCCATGGTAAATTTCTTGAAATTCCTTTAGAATTTTACTTTTTTTTCCTTTAGATACTGATAAATGAGACAACAATAAGAATTTGGTTCCTCGTTTGCTATATAGCCCATGGTGAATTCTTGAAATCCCATAGACTTTTACTATTTTTTCTTTTAGATGCTGATAAATGACACAAAAAAAGTAGGGTAGGCCGGTGCACTAAGGTCTCGCTATGTGATGATGTTGATAAATGAGACAATTCTAAGAATTTGGAATAATCCATGTGAATTCTCTCAATAGGTGTTACACATTTTGTTTGCTATATCAAACTTTTGAGAATTATAGTTTTCTAATTTCTTTTTGAATTTCTTTTTTAGATCGTACTTTTGATATATATTTTTTTCAAGAAAATAGATCCATTTGATCTGGATTTTTTTTTTAAAAAAAATCTTCCCTTTTTGGGTTAAGAGTTTTTTTCTTCATTTACCATATTAATTATAAATTTCTGAATTCTCAATTAGGAGAAAAAGATATTCTGAATTAGAGCAAGGTAACCTCTTTTTATTCACCGACGATATAAAAACATATTTAAGCTATATATCCATCCCGATTTTCACCTATGTGGTGAGGGTTTGATTATACTATCAGTGTAGTTTAACTTGGTGATAACTGATAACAGGCCGATTATTATTTTTACCATATTATTAATTAGCAATACTTATTGTTAAGAGTCTCACATCGGAAATGGAATGAGAATTTGAACTCCTTATATGGACTTGGACAATCCTCCCCTCATGAGCTAGCTTTTGAGGTTGAGGTAGGCCCATGATCCATTTCTTTACATGGTATCAAAGCCAAGCTCATTTCAATCCTATGTTCACCGATGTTGAGTCCCCAAATTATGTCCACGCTTCAGTTAACAGGGTCTAAGCGTGCGGGGGAGTGTTAAGAGTCCCACATCGGAAAGTGAGTGAGATTTTGGACTCCTTATATGAACTTGGACAATCCTCCCCTCATGAGCTAGCTTTTGGGGTTGAGTTATAAGTCTCAAGCCTATTCTATTTTTTTATCCTTTAATGCGTTAATCAAGACACAATTTGAAAAGAATATCAAATATTTTCAATGGGAGGGAATTCGACAATAAACAATTCAAACTCTTTTGCACCAAAAATAGTCTTATTTTTTTTATTTTCATGCCCTCATACCTCTTCACAAAATGGCAAAATCGAACGAAAAATAAGAACCATAAATAACTTAGTTCGTACCCTCCTTTCCCACGCATCAATCCCCTTTCTTTTTGGCATCACGCTCTATCAATGGCAACATATCTCTTGAACATTCTCCCACACAAGTCTCTCAAACACAGATCTCCGACTTAAGTTCTCTATCTTCGGGATCCTTCCTATAAGCACTTACGAGCTTTTTGGTGTCTATGCTACCCCCTTCACCATTCCACCAAGATCAATAAATTTCAACCTCGTTCCAACCCATGTGTATTCCTTGGTTACCCGTATAATCATCGAGGTTATAACTGCTACGATTTGTCAAGCCGCAAAATAATCATTTCTAGGCATGTCATATTCGATGAGTCCCAATTCCCCTTTGTCAAGATGCATTCTCCACCTCCGGTTTTCGATGACTTCTTCAATGATGGCCTCAGTCCCCTTCATCAATTGCAAGATCAATTGCTACCGCTACCGGAAGCCGACCCTACTCCCCAGTCCCGTTGTCGGGTGGGCCACCGTACCCAGCCATGGGAAACACGGGACAACTCACCCATCCTTATCTCGTATTCAACTTGGGCTACGGATCCTCCCGGCCCCGTATGTGCCTTATCTCGGCCTGCGGCACAGTCCCGCCTTCTCGATCCCCTAAGCCCGCCGACAGCCCATCTACAACCCATTCAAAATAAACCAATCCATCCCCAACGGCACCTCTATGGACCATGGAAACTCGTGTTATGCACCACATTTTCAAACCCAAACGACAATTCTATTTGTCAACTTCGGTTGCCCCTTCACCTCTTTTTTGCAACCTGAAAATGCTTTGTCCGATCCAAATTGAAAAGTTGTGATGTTAGACGAATATAATGCTCGTATTAAAAATAAGACGTGGGATCTAGTGCCCCGTCCTCCTGATGCTAATGTGATTCGTTCTATGTGGATTTTTTGACATAAAAAGAAATCTGATGGTTCTTTTGCGAGGCATAAGACCCGACTTGTAGGTGATGGCAGGTCTCAACAGGTTGGTGTAGATTGTGAGGAAACTTTCAGCCCGGTGGTGAAACCTGCAACTATTCGAACTGTTCTCAGCATTGTTTTGTCCAAATCTTGACTTATTCATCAACTTGATGTCAAAAATGTCTTCTTGCATGGGGATCTTCGTGAAACTATTTATATGCATCAGCCTATGAGATTCAGGAATCCGATTCATCCAGATTATGTGTGTCATTTGAACAAATCACTCTATTTACTGAAACAGGCTCCTCGTGCATGGTATCAATGGTTTGCTGATTTTGTATCCTCTATTGGTTTCTCACATAGCAAATTTGATCATTCACTTTATATCATACTAACTATCTCTTCTAATGCACTTCGCCAATCCATTATGTCACTCATTGCTTCTGAATTTGCTATAAAGGATTTGGCCCCCCTAAGTTATTTTTGGGCATTGCGGTTACGAGACATGCATGTGGCTTATTTCTTTGTCAAATAAAGTATGCCGAAGAGATTTTTGAACAAGCCGACATGATTTCTTGCAAACCTGTTTCAACACCGGTCAATATTAATTCTAAACTTAGTGCCTCTTCGGGTTCTCCATATGAAGACCCCACTCACTATCGCAGCTTAGCAGGTGCATTACAATATCTCACTTTCACGAAACCAAATATATCCTATGTCGTGCAACAAGTATGCTTACATCTACATGACTTGAAGGATGAACATATGAATGCTCTCAAACGAATTTTGCGATATGTACAAGGCACTCTCCATTTCGGCTTGCACCAGTAAAACTCCTTAGTCTCCGATCTCACCTCCTACACTGATGCTAATTGGGGTGGTTGTCCCGATACTAGACGATCCACTTCGGGTTACTGTGTTTTCCTTGGAGATAACTTGCTATCCTGGTTCTCTAAGCAACAACCCACTCTGTCTCAGTCCAATGCTGAAGCCGAGTACAGAGGCATCGCGAATGTTATTTTCGAGTCTTGTTGGATACGTAACCTTCTGTTGGAACTTCACGGCCAAATCCGCTAGGCTACGTTGATTTACTGTGATAGTGTGAGTGTGATATATCTTTCCGGCAATCCCGTTCAACATCAACGCACTAAACACATTGAAGTGGATATACACTTTGTACATGAGAAAGTTGCTCGTGGACAAGTTCGTGTCCTTTATGTCCCTTCTCGGTATCAAATTGCTGACATATTTACTAAAGGACTTCCGCACATACTCTTTGATGATTTTGGAGTCAGTCTCAGCGTACATGAACATCCCGCTTCAACTGCGGGGGTGTGATAGAATATCTGATAGAATATTCTTGCACATTTTTTATATTTAGTTAGTTAATATTCTAATTGTAATTAGTCAAATTAATTACCTAATTTGTAGCTTTACTTGTAGCTTTGTATTACAATATATTGTACAGAATAATGAATGAAAAGACAGAGACCGTATTCATTTACTTATTATAGAGATTTATCAGTAATTACTTTATAAGTAACTTGATTGTATAAATATTTTTTTACAGTAATAATGTGCAAAACTTAAACTCTTATTTCATTCTTCAGATTTGCTTGACTTTTATGGTCGAACCATTTCTGAATTCTGAGTAAAATAAAACATTCAGAGTGGTGAAAAATGAGATAATAGGTGGCAGAGAAGATTCCCTGGCTTCCTTCTATTACCATCAATAATTGATACTTCATATTGTTTGCCCCTTTGTTTTTAGCTACTCTATGATCTCATTTCTTTCCGTGTAAAAGGTTAAATTTTGTTAAGTACTATCTGAACAAAAAACACAAATCAATTTCATGTACCCCCTCGTGAATTTGCACCTTATAAGAATTTTATTTATTTCTCACTCGATATACACCGTATCTGGGGTTCGACTAGTTCGGGCTCGCGCCAGAAAATTTTACTTTCGGATAAAGCAACAACAACAACTTATTCAGTGTAATTCCACAAAATGGGATCTAGGATGTACGCAAACCTTACCTCTACCTTTGTGGGGTAGGATGTACACTTACTTTAGGATAAATCATTCTCTATCAAATGCGATTCTATACTCAGGACTCGAAATCAAAACTTCTAGTTAAGAATAGCAAAATATTTACCGCTCCACCATAACATTTGATGATACACCTTATAAGAATTATCCCTCAAAATCACGGCTTTGCTGGTTGAGTTCATTTTTAAGATTATGTCAGTGATCAGAGATATCAAAAAAATTCTATTAATATCTATCTTATGTGTATATGTATCCGTTATCAGAATATAATTAAGTTTTCGACTACCAATTAATTAATTACCATTCATGAGCTCATCCACCCAAAATCTCTAGGTAAATGTAAGTAGTAATTTTATGGGGTTTACTACATAGTCACTCAATTAATTAAGTGTGTGCTCAAGACTTATCATAATGATCAGTGATCGTCATATAAATTGGAACAGAAAAAGTACTAATTTTTGAGCATGTGCTTGAAAGAGTAGTCCTTACTCCGTGAGGTCATAGATATCACACTGTTGTTAATTTGACGGTTGCAAGAGCATTTCTAATTATTATTTGCGCTATTAATTTGATCGTTAAAAGAAAGGAATTGGCTAGGTGTCGCTAATACATTGCTAATTATGTCATGGCTAAATAAAATTTTGTGTTAATTCATTCTTAATCTGTAGCTAAATAAGATTAGCAACATTTTTTATATTTAGCGAGGAATCTTTCGCTAATTCCTGATTTTCTTTAAGTGTGATATTATTACTAATAAATTATGTTCGAAGCTCTTTAAAAGAAAAATAAGAATTAGTAACGGTTTTGTTGTTAAATACTACGTAAAGATCCTTCACTAAATCCTTTTTAACAAGATTATTAAAAAAGAAACTCCTATTAGCTACGGGCTATTTAGAACAGATTAACGACAATATTTTTCAGCTAAAACCTATTTTTTTGTTAAATACGGAGCACAAAATTGTTCAATGTTATTATTAAGCATGCACAAATGTCCACCGTACTTATTTGTCAATTGCCAGCATTATTTCTTCAATTAATTCCTTACATTAGTGCTCTGATATGCAGGAAACTTAAATAGAATGTGATCATCAGGTTAAATTTGGGATCCATTATTTATTATCAGAGAAAAACATGATGCTACATAAATTCTTAACTACTTCAAGAAAAAGTCCATGCAGGTATATGCTTGGCTACTGCTTATAAAATGATTTTTTTACATGGTAATTTATAAAACTTTCCACTTCTTGTTAAGTCAAATTAAAACCCCATATAATGAATTTTCAAAAGGTTTATAGGTTGTTGGATCTTCTAAGATGTTCAAATACTATATTGTATAAACTATCAAGGGCCAATTACATTCGATGCTTTTCTAATAAAAGAAGTTTCTAGTTTGTCTGCCTCAAAAGCAAGGACTACGGTTATAGACATTAAGTTATGTGTTCGGTAGAAGTCATTAGCTTTGATCCAAATTCAATATATGAGTTGAAAAACTCACTACATAATAGAAAATCAAAATTTAGAACTCAATTACCTGTATTCGATATTGACAGAATATACCGTGATATACACGGTATACACGACATATACATTGCCCTGTGTATACCGTGTATATCACAGTAATACAATGCTAATTAAATACAAACTAAAGTTACCATACCATGTATATCACGATAATACAAGACAAATTTGAAGACAGTTTCAGCCGTGATATACACGGCATATACAGCAGTGTATATCACGGTTTTTGGAGAATATTTTGGTAACTTTAGTTTGTATTTAATTAGCATTGTACACTTACCATAATTGTAGAATTATTGTACAAGTAGAATACGATTTTAGGAGTAGAATAGGAATAGGATTTTCCATATTATGAAAATTGTAAATTGTATATATACTCATTCATTAATAGAAAAAATCGAGGAATTATTTCTTTCAAATATCACTATCCAATAATTCAAAACTAATAAATTTTAAATTTTGAATTCGCTGCTAGAAAAGCATCTAAAGGAAACAAAATAAGAAATATATACATAGAGAGAGATAAATAAACAAAATGATATAAAGTTTTCTCTTTACATGCTCCCGTTGAAAAATTAGATCTTGTTTATAATGATATCTGCTAGAAGCATATCCGTTTTCTTTTGGCTTTAGAAGCGAAGTGATATTTCAATTAACAATAACTATATCCACCACAGACATCTTAAAAGAAAACAAGCATGGCTCAAAAATAGGCTTTTCTTTGATCATCACTAGCTAGTTAAGTTCATCACATATATATATACTTTTTGACGAGTCTAAGTTCTATGCACTGATATTATTAAAATCATATAAAAAATAAAATGTGTGATAAAATCATTACAGGTAAAACTTTATGATAAAAAGTTAGTAACTATTGGTAGAAAAAATAAAAATTAACCATTATCACAGGTTTAACTACAATTATAGCATACCAAAATCCTTACATGTTTGTTTTCCCTTTCTTCCTTTTCCTTTATAGTCGGGGTGTGGCCGACTTTCTTCACTCTGCTAACGCGGGATGCTTTGTGTATTGAGTGCCATTTTTTCTTTTCTTTTTGGGACAAATGCCAAAGATTTGGTGGTTGATATGTTTATTGCTATCTATGGCTAATATTTTTGAGAACTTTAGTATTTATTCCAAACAATGTCAGAGTTATTATTAGGTTTAGGTGCTAATTAATAGAAGAAAATCATTAATGGCCAACTTGCAATCAAGGGAAAATATCATGAGTGGCAAAATGCTGGCAAATAATAATCCTGCTGGTACTTCTTAAATTATTAATTGTGGCAAAATTATGTGTAGTTATTTACATAATAAAAATCACAAAATTAGCTGCAGCTTACTCACTGCACATGCTGAGTACTATTGATCATCCAAAAAGTATTCATGAGAACTCTTTTTATCATTATTATCATTATTATTATTATTATTACTATTATTATTATTACTACTACTACTAATACTAATACTAATACTAATACTATTACTATTATTATTATTATTATTATTATTATTATTATTATTATTATTATTATTATTATGTGAAGAATGTATATAATAGATCGAAGGAATGTGACTGTCAGAAAAAAGGAAGGACTGTGAATCTCTTTTTAGTTTTTAGTTTTTTAGTACTTGATGTTCTGTAAGCTGTTTGATTGAAATTCCTTGTTTATTGATGATTACAAAGGTCTTAGAACTTGCAATTTAGGTCTTAAGAAATTCTTCTTTAATTTTTAGTTTAATCATTCGATATTCAAAGCTCACTGACCTTGAATATCTAGATTTGTGATCCTTAGAATCCACTAAGTTCCTTAGTTTTTTTATTCTCATGGCTTTAACCCAAAACCTTTAATTAAGTTAGAGAAAATTCAATCAGAAAAATTAATATTTATTATTCATCTTCGAGCTATGAGACACTACATTTTTTATCTATATTTATTTGTTGGATGATCATCCAACAATATCATACTGCCTAACAAGAAAGGGTGGGGAAATTCAAAAAAATGTAAAGAGTCAAAATTAAGAGTCGAATGCACCACCTAAAATATTTTTTGGAACCCCCTTTGTTACTATGCTCATTTTGTGCTTGTAACATTCAACAATCTTATACAATAATAACATACCAAATGTAATCCCATAAACAATTTGTACGTATACATAATAGAAAATTACTATTAATATGCAGCGTAATTTTTTGAAAAAAAAAATCAAATACACCAAACTTGGGCCGATGTGGCTCCGCCATTGGTAGGTGAGAAGTTGTCATTTATCTTATCAAAGTAAGTAGAAATTGATTTTAAGAAAATGTATGAGAGTGCTTTGGAATTCAAAGAAACAAACAATGCACAAAAATGTTAACCAACTAGAAATAAACGTGGTCAAATTAGTTTCCCCATAAATATCATATCCCAACAAACTTTCCAAAATGTAAAAAAGGAGTACCCACGCTTCCTGCTTCAAAACAGCAAAAAATTCAGGCATGCATGCAGGTATATAACATGAATGCTTCCAGAAAGTAGAAAAAAAGAAAATAATTAATTTGTCAATTGGAAAAAGTCAGTGAAACAATCGATATGCATGCAAGTTATTTTGGACACCATTATAAAATATAAAAAGAAAAAAAGGAGGAATGGTTAGTCTTAACTCCAAATTTACACATTCTGGGTTGATATTCATTGTAAATCCATCCTTATAATAGGGAGCGCTTTGATTATTAAAAATTAGTTATCTTTCGGACTTGTAATTGAAAAATAGTACTTCCTCTATTTCAAAATGATTGTCTTATTTTGACTTGACACAAAGTTTAAGAAAATAGAAAGGATTTTTCAATTTTGTGGTCTTAAATTAAAGATGTTGAATGTATAAAAATAAGATTTAATCTTGTGATCTTAAACATGTCATTATGAAAGTTGGAACGAAAGAATTACCAAAAAACGAAAGAGAAAAGAGGTGTGGCATCTTTCCATTGACAAAAGAGGTTCAAACAGCTCTAAGACAGCCAAATCAACACAAGATTATGTTTGATGGTTTTTGCTTTATCTTTCACCGCTTTCTTACAATTTGTTCCATTGTAAGGTGTCTAATCTCAACTTTCCAATCCTGTCTCTTTTGGCCAATAGCAAAATAATATTTGTCTATCAGACAAAACAAAATTCAAACATTTCTGGCTCTTGATAAACTCCAAATATAAAATAGCATGTTGATCCCATATGTTTAACTTTAAACGAACAGTGTCAGTTAAAAAAAAAAAAGAATTTGACCCTCTAAAGTAAAAGCAAATAAAAGTAATTTACATTTTAAAACATCCACTTTAGTAAGTAATAGCAATTTAGCATCCAAGAATGTGAAAGCAAGAAAGAAATAAAAATTCTCACTAAGCATTATATGAATTAGAATAAATTGAATAGGAGTCAGAATCTGTAATAACAACTAATTAAAAAAAATGAACTCTCTATCAACTGATTAGATGAATGCTTACATGCATGTATCTGCAATGACCAACTTAATTGGACCAAATTTTGTTATAGATTAGTATTATTAAAATGAACATAATTTCAGGACGACGGATCAGTTCACTAGGATTCTTACGTATCAGCTATTGGTGAACCCCATTTCATTCGGAGTGTTATCTTTTCTGTATTTTATGTCATGACGTCATGCAGTAAAGGTATACCGAGGGCCTTGTCCCGGTAAAACAGTTTTAGCAGTCAGACTCATGTTCAAAGGTTTCATAGACTAGTCTAACATGTCATGTCAGATATTCAGATTTATTATGTTTTTAGATTACTTTCGTTGTTATATTTTCAGATAATATTTTTCAGATTTCTGTGTTTTAGATTATTATTTCATGATATTAAATGCCTATGTTGATCCAGCAAGCCATGTGATTCACTCGGTCACATGCAGTTAGACACCGAATGTCGTGTTACGTCTAGGCCATAGTTCGGGGCGTGACAAAGCTCAAGAAATATGTAATTGAGATTATATTTTGTACACTGACAACTTAGCTATCAACTATCTAAAAGCTACGGTAAAAAAATCCCTTTAGAAAATAAACCACTAATCCGCCTTAGGTACTCTTTGTTGTCCGTGTATGGCCGGACAAAGGCGGCGAGAGCTCTGTGATCGTCTTACCATTAATACGATTAGGTCTCCCTTGCCCGAGGAGAGTTTTGACTCCATAATTGAGACCCAATTCCAGACAAAAATGGAGGAAGCCCTTCGTTCGAACAGGGTTTCAGAGTATTCCACTCTCCCTCCGTTCATACATATTTCATACATTCCAGATATGGAGTTGAGTAAAATTTCATGTGATTCGATAAATAAAATAGAAATGTCATCATTGATAGATCATTTATCTAATCTATTTAATTAGATGAAGAATGAACCAATAATGATATTTTTGGTAAATGAGAAATTAAAAATGTCCGGGGATGGAAATGAGGAAATATCTACAATATATGGATTTAATCAGATACAATTTGAAGGATTAGTAGGTTCATTGATCAAGGTTTAGCAGTTGATTCAAGGGAAGTTCTTTCTAGAGCAGTAAGATCATATTCTGTCTTATTTTCTGATTCAATTTTATTGCTAGGGTGAGCTAACTCCAAAAAACCTGTCCACAATTCGAATTTCAGGTTGCAACTCACCTGCATGAAGCCTGAATCGCTAGTAATCGACAGTCAGCAATAAGGCGGTGAATTCCTTCCAGGGCTTTGTACACACCGCCCCTCTCCTTTTCTAGCTGCCAAGGAAGAGGCATAACTTTTCCTTAGATAGCATATAAAGAAAAAAAGAAAGGAGCATAGCACCCTCTTGATAAAACAAGAAATTAATTATTGCTCCTTTCTTTTCAATTTTTTACACCATCAGATTATAAAGTTAGATCAATAATATCAAGTAATATGTTGTAATCGGTTAAATTCAACTGATGAAGTAAACATTCTTTACGTTGTCGGCATGGACGGAAGGAGGTTTATCTGAATCATTTTTTCATAAAAGTCACATTGTAGATGTTGAACCCCCTAGTGAAAATCATCTTTTCTCCACTAATTGTACGTGTATGTAACTTAAATGACCCGAGACTGATTCAAATTTGAAGTTTTCGACTTTCTATATAGCTTCAAGTTAATATATAATAATAATTTAATTCACAATAGAATATTTATAGACATTTAGTGAACTTTTAAACTATATACATGATAAGTTCAAACGCTACCGAATTTTCGCGAACCCAAAGGTTATGCTCTAGATCCGCCATTGCATAAATCCTTTTGTAAATATATACAACAAAAAAACTTTATCCTCTTGGCTTCTTTCTTTACAATCAGTCCAGGCCAGTAGCTGCTTCTGGCTTTCGGACGTCAAAGACAGGAAGGAAGTGTGGGACCTGATATATATGTTCTTCTTGCTACATGGTTGTCTTGCTGTTAATGTGGAGAAAACATCCTTAATTTTTTTTATCTATTGTACTAATTTATTAATTCTGCAATATTATAACCTGAGCTTTCTGCAATTTTTCTGTTGTAGTGGTTAAAATGGCTGGCAATTAGCTCTGGTATGACATATATGCATGCACATAATGAAACGCTTTACCTAATTTAAATAAAGTGCTTTAAAATTTGTGTAGACATAGTTGGTTGGGAAGGTTCCATATGAGAAGGAAATGACAAGATTGTGGTCCATCCTGCATTCAAATAAAATGAAATCTTTCATAATGGTCACAAGCTATGCAGTACAATGGTGCTCCTGCATTCAGTGTTCTAAAAGACGAGGCCTAATACTGGTCGTTTTACATATGCCTCGGCGAGGCATAAGCTTCAAGGCATGGGGCGTAAGCCCTATAGATATTTAATTTTTAATATTCCATAAAATAATATAATTACAATAGGTATTTTTAAATAGGTAAAAAAATTACATTAAAAAAGAAAACTTTGAATATATATATATATATATATATATATATATATATATAACATAATTTTACAAGTATAAATAATACAATGAAATAAAAGTTATTATGAAATGCAAATCAACTATAACATATTAACTTTCAAATAATGAAAAAATCACAATTTCTTAAAACAATATTACTATCATACTATTCATTTTATCTTCCTATAAGCAAATGATCAATAAACTTTACCAGTATTATAATTAAAACGTACCTCATTTTCAGGAATAATAATAAAATTACTTTCAAATAGTGAAATAATAAAATATGGTAATTTTGATACATAGGACAAAGACCAATGACAAGTGAAAATGTACAATTCGGCTAAGTATTTTTAAAAGAAATATTAAGTGATGTTCACCCTTACGATGTTCTCAAATAATATATGTACAATACTACTACTTGTTATTTGAGTTACACTCAATCTTTTTATTTCTATAGATGAAAAACACTTAAGTATCATTTATTTGTTAATGATGATCAACGATTTTAATTAAGGAATTTAACATATAATGTGTAAGAACTGTTAGGCGAGCCTCGAGCGTTGGGCATTAAGCGTGTTTAGGGCGTACAATCGAGCGCTTAGGGCGTAAGACTCACAGGAACTAAGCCCCGCACGTGAGCCCCGAGACGTTTTGCCAGTGCCCCGCACGTGTGTCCTGAAACTGCCTTTTAAAACACTGCATGCATTACTTTTAAATTTTGATATAATCCACAAAAGGGCTAAAGTTTTTTTTCTATTTTCCATCCGATGTGCAGTAAGCGGAAAGTGCTTTCTACAAGGATTTTTTTTCATTTCAAAAACTAGAATTTAAGACCTTTGTTTAGTGAAGAAATCATATACATGTCATTGTAATCCTTTGTGGTGAAACGGATCAAATTAGCTAAAAAGAAAAGCATATCCTCCAAATGTAAGAGCTAGAATTATATATCACACAATGCATAAGCAGTGCGATTTGCAGAGCTAACATAATAAATTCCTAAATCGAACATCGTAGCATACAAAATATAGTACTCCCTCCGTTCCATATTAGTTTGTTCACTTTCCTCTTTACACCCCTTTAAGAAATTATAAATTATAAATAAAAAGTGTGTTTTACTATCTTACCATTATCTATCTCCAATAAATTCAATCTAATCAATATTGATTATTGCCAAGAATATTTAAATATTAAGGGTAAGATAGAAAATATTTAATTAATTCTATCTTGGGTTTGTAAATTGACAAGTAATATGAAACAAATATTTTTTGTAATGTGGACAACTAACATGTAACAGAATGAGTATATAATATGACTTGGTATGAAAGTTGATCTAGCTATTTGAACCACAAGGATTGACGTACGACTAGGCCTTCTCTCTATATTCCTTCATCAAGATGACAATTTCAAGGGAAAAGGATATTAAATATGAGTTCGGTAACTAGAATTCAATAATTTTGGTTCAAATTTTATATATATGCTATAAGAAATTCATTGAATATGTATAAATTATATATCAAATTCAGAAATCAATTTACTAGTACTTGAGGTCATTTTGCTAGACTCAAAAACTCATAAAAATAATCCTGGATTCCCATAAGATAAATATAAGGAAATCTAGTGGGCGCTCTCATCAGGTCATTATCAAATAGACCCAATACACGAATCAATAACCATATTTCACTTGCATAATGTGATTGCACTCTCTATATACAAATACTTTTATAGAGAGTGGTTTTTGTTTACCATTCGGTGTCCGGTACTGGCATTGGAGCCCGATTAATTTGAATTCATGCGCTCATTCGGGGGAAGCACTTTTACCAAGGATTTTTTCATATTCATGACTCAAATTTCTGGTTAAGGAAATAGCAGTCTCATCTATTGCACCACATGGTATATATAGAGAGTTATTTGCTACTTTCTTTGATTATTTACATCTCCCTCCTTCCATTTTAATGTTGTATGAAACTAAGCCAACTGCTTTCTGGAGTTGGGTGGGGAGTCTAATACTATATTAATTGGTATTTATGGTCACGTAAACTCATAGCATGAGATCTTAAATCCTAACAACTTTTTGGGTTAGAATTGAAAACAAAAAAGAGGTTAAAAAAGGACAGCATGTGATAAGAGAACACTAAAAACCAAACATGAAGTAAGAAAGTTAACACATAAATCCGTAAATAAAGTTATCATCAGTAGTCACAAACTTAAATATCTTTTAGACTTCCCCATAAGAAATAGATCTAGTGAAAGAGAACTCATCCGACAGTGGCATAGTCAAAATTTTATTAATGAAACTTTTAAATATATATACATACAAAAAAAAAGCTAAAAAGAGATTCAACATGTAGTAGATCTAGTGAGAGAACTCATCAGTGAGTTTCAGTGACAGAGTCAAAATTTTCACTAATGCAATTTACTACATACAGACGTAAAAACACGAAATTACTCAAGGAGATTTAACATGTAGTAAATGACAAAAATCGTTACCTATTGGGCAAAGTAGATCCATGACTAATTGTGAATCTACATTTCAATCATAAGAATCAAAGAGAAAACAAGCATAGATCCCATCAGAATTCAAATTTACCATGCAGTTATAAAATCAAATCTACAACTTATAAATTTTCAACAAAAAGAAACACTATTCTTGACCCTATGTGTATCTTCCCACAGCTTTATTGAACCGCAATAATTTAATTATCTTCATCTCCAAAAAATGAAAATAATTGAGTTTTTGAGATGCAGTTCAAGAAAGCTGTGGAAAAGTACAAAAAGAGCCATTTTGTATACACACAAAAAGAAAAAAAGAGTCCCCTCTATATACTGAAATATCAATAACCCTAAATAGGGTTTCTTGAGAAAATAAATAAAGAGAAAATTATTTCCTTTTTTTTTTTTGCTTAGAAGAAGTGAAGTGTTGAGAGAGGAGGAGAATGGGCAGTATTTATAGGGAGAATTGGGGAGTCTTTTTACCACCGATCCCAAGACGAATATTGGATTGGGTATACAACAAAACTGAACAACCCTACCTTTTTCTATACCTGCTATAAAGCCGACTTTATTTCATCCCATTAATTAATATAAGAAAAAAATATTCATAGTATTTATTACTTTTTCCGTCTCAATTTATATGTTATTTCGTCTCAAATTATTTGTCACATTTTTTATTTATACATTCATTAATGAAGCATTTATGAGAATAGTATTTTAACTATTTTACCCTTAATATATTTCATCATTTATCTCTACTTAATAAATATTTACTCCATTAATGATGAGAACCTCTTAAATTTTGCTAATTAATATAAGAGTAAAATTGGAAAAAACTACTTAATTTTATCTTGGTTAAATAAAACGGCAAGTATTTTCGGACGGAGGGAATACTATTTAATCAGGTCAAAGGTTTAAATAGAAAGAAATATTTTAATTTGAAACTTGTGATCTAAAATAAACTTGAACATTTATATGGCTATAAATTATATCATTGAAAAAAATAAGAAATTTCAATTTAAATTATTTTTTAATATAAAAATGTGACATTCTTTTGTAACAAATTAAAAGCATGAAGACTGGTGAATGGTCTACATCAAAGTCCTTAATAATTTATAAGGTCAAGACCAGAGACATTCGAATGACATCAATAACTGATTTCGAATACAAATATATCTATAAACAACCCTAGACGGATGAATAAAGAAAGTTTTAAACCACAAAAGTTAATGAAGGGTTCAATTTGGGGATTCATAGAAAACAGTATTGTTGAGGATATAATTAAATAATTAAAATGTGCTCTTTCTAACAACTTCAAATTTTAGATGAGACGATCACATATTTCAGCATGGTATCAGAGTAGGCAGAGGTCATGAGATCAAATCTACTATCTCCCATTATTAAAAATAATTTTCACATGCTTGGCTCATGATTAAAAAAAAAAAGAATCAGGCGTGCCCGTTAAGAGACGTATTGAGAATATAATAAAATAACAAAAAGTGTGCTCTACACATTTCGCTAGTACAAATCGCGACAAATTGAGACATCGGGAGTACTATATTCCTACTCAAAATTATACTTATGGAAATAAAAAAATTATTTTTACATATTTACACGATCAGATCACTTATAAAGTAGTTGCATGTAAATCTATACTAAAAGATTACGCCTCTATAACCTGATAAATTTAATAAACAAATTTGCTATAACAATTTAAATTACATAAATAAATATATTCACAAAGAATACCGTAGTATATTTGTATGTCTTTTTTATTAGTGTGTTTATACGTCGAAACACTTCTTCTAATTTTTAAATAGTTGATAAGAGAGTCTACCTTATCGCCGTCATTGTCGCTCGGTTTCACATTTGGATAAATGATTTGATTGATCTATTTTTTCTGACCAAATTTATTTTTCACTTCCAGTATTTATTTTTCAATTTTCTGATATTTTTCGCTCATTGTAATATATAATTTGTGGACTTTTTCAACTACCTAAATAGTAACGATAATTTTGAACAGACACACCTTTAACGAACATGCATTTCCCACCTGCTGCTTCCCAAATTGTTGGCTATAAATACCTGGTTGTTCTCTCAAATTTTTCCATACGAAAATTCTGAAATAATCTCCTTCTTTCTGCATTTAACAGTAAGTTCAAAGTATGATTTGATTGATCTTTGAGTTCGTTGAACACTAGTGTTTGAAGTACCGCTACACCAGTGACGGCAATCCGTTCTATCCTAAAAGGAAATAATTCTAAACCTCGGATACTTAGGGAGGATTAAATTCGTTAAAAAAATATTATGAATTCAATGGTCATATTAATTTATGCTTTGTCCTCAATTTTGTTTTTTACTTAGTTTTTGTTTCCATAATATATTTTCGAATACTAGAAAATAACATTATATTCGTTATATATTGTCACTTGCGTAACAAACAAATGAATTAATTAAAGTGATTGTTATTTGAGAGGTGAGTATACAACCTTACAGATCGATTGGTTGTGCTTTGGCTGAGTGGGCGCACACTTATGGGTCCCTTCTATAGATCTGTCCATTTGTAATTTCCACCCTATATGGTTATTATATTTTTTATGCCCATAACTTTTTACACCTATAAATATATAGGTTAGGGAGCGCCCTAAAGAATAATTTTTACTTTTACTTGTTACATTTAACATATTAAGATAATTATATTTTACGTTTTATCTTTAGCATTAATTATTTATTGTCAAATCATTTTTCAAGATTTAAGACAAAGCATCAATTAATATGGCTATTATGATAAATACTCATATCAATTATTATTTCATAAAGTATGTGCAAAGTCCAATCTGGACAACTAAAAGTGAATAGAGGGAGTATTTATCATTTCTTCTTTTTGGCTATCAGAAAATCGCTACTTTATAATGAATTCATTTGAATCTGATTCATCGAAAAGGAATTTACGATAAAAACCTCATTGAAAACATTATCAACAAGCCAAATTCTAATACTTCGTAAGAAATTAGCGACTTCTGGTAGTATATCCATATACTCCGTTCTATTTCAATTTGTTTGGTCTAGTTTAAATAGGCAAAAGTTTTAAAAGGAAAGAAATATTTTTAAGATTTGTGATTTAAATATAATATTATATTAATTATGTAATTATAAAACGTGTGAAACTTATAACCTTAAATTATAATAGACTAACTAAAACATAAGACTTAAAAGACTTGCCACCAAATTTAAAGGCAAGAAAGTGAATTGTTAGATCGGCCCCTGCATACAATTAAAATTATGAAATAGGCAATGATGATTATGAAAATCTTAACAAAAGTCGAAGGGAAATTGGTGGAGGGAGAATGAAAAGGAGGGTAAAATTCACAAATAATTATTTTTCACTATTTGTATTTGAAAATAATCATAGTTATATTTTAAATTTCATATGTGAAATTTATAACAAGATAAATATCATGGAGTCTTATCTATAAATTTTGGAACACCAAAACATATATTCTTATTGTTCTACTCTAATTTATATGATATTCTTTTACTTTTAGTTATTTTTAATAAAAATGATTTTTTATATATTTAATAACAATTTAACTTTAAATTTTTTATTTTATTTTTAATGTATGATTTATAATTATACAAATATTTATGATTTATTTCAGATCATAAATTTTAAAAGTCTTTATTTATTTAGCTTTAGATGAAATTCACCGTCCAATTTGAATTGCATTCCGAAACAACCTCACTCGAGATAGCGCTTCGTAGTGCAATATGATTCAGGCACAACACGACTCTCACCGCTCTAGTGCCCCCTTCCAGGGGATTTAATTAGGTGTTTTCCGCCGTTAAGAACACTTTTTCATATTATAAAAAGCTTCCTTATAATCTAACTTCATGCCCATTTAATATCATCATATAAATTGAGACGAAAAAATAATTATTTTTCGAAAACAATGAGCGAAAAGTGATCGGTGAACGCTATTTTTTTATATTCAGTTTCTCGGCTTACGCCAGACTATTTCTGGAGATAGTAGTCCCGGTCCTTCAGAGCAACTGATATCACATACAAGATCCTACCCCAGAAAAAAATAAATTATTTTTATCAGGATTCGAACTCACATTGCAGAAATTTTAAGTTCTCTTACTATGTCAGGAGGAGGACATGTGAACGCTATTTTTGTTAAAAGGGAAAGGGAGAAAGAACATAGGGGTTGTCACATGGAGGCATGTGAGGGTGACCAACCTACTATGGGAAAATGGACATGCCCCCCGAGTTTTCCGGACTCTCTGTTCTGTCGGGTATGCTTTGTACCCCCGACACTTCTATTCCTGCGATGAAGCCACCCACCAAGTTCCTATACACCAACTTAACCCCTTTAATTTATTACTTTTTGTGCCTTTATTTACGATTTATTATATATTTGTGTGTTTCTCTAACATCTATACAAGGTGGATTCAAGACTTTTGCATTTTTAAAATTAGGAGGTAGAGCTAAAGGCAGAGGCGGATTCATAATTTAAATTTTATGAGTTTAATTTTTAAAGATTTTTAGCCTTGAACCCGTTATATTTTAAAATTATGTGTTCATGTCTACTATTTATTACAATTTTAATAAATTACACATAAATTTATACTCCGTGTTGAAAGTTAGGGGTTCAATTGAACCCCCAACTAGAATGCTACATACTCCCAGGCTAAAGGGACGAAAGCGGTTTATTCATACTCTCTCTGTCCCAATTTATATGACACACTTTCCTTTTTAGTTAGTACAAAAAATGATACATTTCCTTTTTTACAACAATTTAACTTTAAACTTTACTTTTTACGTTTAACCAGATAATTTTATAATCACACCAATATATTTGGCTTGTTTTAGACCACAAGATTCAAAGTCTTTATTTCTTAAACTCGTGTCCAGTCAAACTACATCATATAAATTGATAGAGGGAATAATATTTTTTGTAGGAAAATTATATAGTATATACAAGACCAAAATTTAGTTTTACGTTTATAGAATAGATGATGAACCCCTTTGGTGAAATTTTATATCTCTGCTATTAACTTCAATAATTTCAAGTTATTATACAATAATAAATTATGATCGTGAATTCACATTACCGGTTCGACATAATTCAATTTCTTGTTCATTCGGTTTGTTTAGAAAAATTGATTGATATGTACAACTAATTTATTTGAAATTTAGTAAGAAAAAAGAATTTATGGTTGAAAACTCATAAGTTAAATTTTTTTGGCTCCACTCTTACTACTAGAAACAAAAGGTTTTTCCATTGACATTCAGCGGAAAAATTTGCTATAAAACATGATTTTTCTACCTCATTTTCACTGAACGAGCTCACTGAAAAACACATGGTGAAAATAGATTTTCGGAAAATTTCTTAATTTTTTTGTGTGAAAACAATACCATTTAAAGTTTTCCATCGACGATACATGCAATAGAAAAATAATTGTTTTTAGTAATACTTGATAAATGAGTTTATAGTCAAATATTTATACCGGGTTAACTTGAAATGTATGAGTGTTTATACGGAGGAAGGAGGAATGAAATATGCAGATTAACGCATATTATGGATGTATTAGAGTACAAGATCCATGGAAGTTAGTGGGTTTCTTGGTAAAGTTAGCTGGCAATCACGGTAGTACTATTAATTAGTCATCTTTTCATAATAAAGATCTATATACGCATCGTTGTTAATTTTGTTTGATCTGCTTAAACTAAAACTGGATATTCTTCACTAACTTCTCTTTTGATCTATTTCACTATTAAATATGATAAAAGTTTCTTGTCTTTTTAAATGAATTCTTTTTGCAAATTTTAAATTAATAATTATATAATTTTACGGAGCCGATCAAGCTAAGTTCGTTCAATTGAGCTTGAGCTTGAATTTGACCGGGCAAATTGACCCATCCAAGTTAAATTTTGATGAAAAGTGAGTTGAGTCAAGCCGAACTTAATTGAAGCATAACAGAGCAAAGTCAAATTGGAGTATAAGCAAGTTGAGCCGAATGCGTAAATAAAAAAAAATTGCATTTTAAACTAATTATTATATAATTTTACGAGTTGATCGAGCTGAGTTTGTTCAATCGAGCTCAAATTTGATAGAGCAAATTGACCCATTCAAATTAAACTTTGATCGAAGTTGGGTTGAGTCGAGCCGAAATGAAGTATAACTAGACTAAGTTAAAATGTAATATAGGCGAGTTGAGCCGAGCCTCAAAGTGACTCTATTAGTTGACCTGCCCTAGTTGTATGTGTATCGAAGGTATAATTACCTTGTACGGAGATCGATTTAATTTAAATATTGTACATGTAGCTACTAGGAAACATATGCTTGGGAATTCATGTGTAGTCCTTTGTCACCTCATATGACTTATGTTTCTATGGAAGTTCTCACACACATTACCTTATAACCCGACATGATTAAAAAGGCAGTCTGTCTATTTGATTTTACCCATGACTTTGTCTTTTCCCTTTATATATTAATTACCACATTTGTTAAGTACATAAATAAATTTCCTACTTTTATTGAACATTTTTAGTTTTCTTGATAATAATTAGATGTACTATGGCCATTTCACCATTGTAAGAGAGAACATCGAAAGATCTGAAAGTGTTAAGCGGATATTCATACCAAGGTAGATATAAAGTCTGTGTACATTCTATCCTCCCCAGACCCCATATTGTGAATTTCACTGGTATATAATTGTTGTAAGAGAGAATATAAAAGAAATCGAAAATCTTTTCAATGGTGGAAGTGTGCAAATAACTGTTTTTAGAACCCTTATTTAAGGAATAGCCGAATGTTCCTGTATTTCTAATTTAACCTTCTTAGAATCAAATTCAAACGGAAAAACCTTACCCATACCGGATGTATACACCCAACTAATAAATAAATGACATTTGTTAAATTATTTAATTATAAATATTACTACTTAACCATAGTTAACCAAGTGCAATATTCACATTTGCAATTAATAATAAAATTTAGGTAGCTAGCTCTTACAAAACTTAACAATTCTGCGAAATAAAGTTCCATTGCAGTTGCAAATAAAAGAAGGTAATACAAAAGGAGGGGGTTCTTGATAGATCTTTCTGTTTCTAACTTTTTTCATTTGCGTAGTCTAATTGTTCGTATACCTAGTCAAAATCAATGGTCGTATCACCCAAAATACATAAACAAGTGAAAATATACACGGTATACACATACCTTGTGTATACCGTGTAAATCACGGAATCCCATAACAATTGAGAAACCGTGATACACACGGTATACACAAGGTATGTGTATATCGTATTTATGTTAACATATTTAGTTGTATATTTTGTATATAATTAGTATTGTATACTATAATTGTAGGATTCTTGTACAATTAGAATAGGGTTTTGGGAGTAGAATATGAATAGGATTTTCCATATTATGGAAATTGTAAATTGTATATATACTCTTTCATTAATGAGAATAATCAAGAAATTATTTCTTTCATGGTATCAGAAGTCTAGGACTAAATTACTTTCGCTCCTCTCCTGCACTTTTTCTCGGTTTCCGACGTCCCTTCTCGGATTTCGTGCTTCTTTTACCTCCTCTCTTCCAAAATTTTCTTCCCAATCCCTTTGGTTTTTCATTATGTCAACATCAAAGAACTTGCATCATCATGCCCTTACTGTTTCTAACATCAAGAACAACATCCCTATTATTTTTTAGATGGAAAACGTCCAATATGCGACGTGGGCAGAGTTGTTTAAAATTCACGCAATCTCACATCAAGTCCTCCATCACATAATTCCTCCCGCTATCCCTCCTAGATCACTCTTGATGCTACCGTCCTTCAGTGGATTTATTCCACTACTTCTACCGTCCTTCAGTGGATTTATTCCAATATTTCTATCGACCTTTTACAAACGATTATTGAACTAGACACTACGACTATGGCCACCTGGAATAGATTGCGTGATATATTTCAGGACAACCAACATTCCCGAGTTGTCACCCTTGAGCAAGAATTTTTACAAGTAAGCATAGACAATTTTCTGAATGTTTCGGCCTATTGTAAATGACTCAAGGAGTTGGCAGACCAACTTCGTAACGTTGGCGCGCATGTTACCAATAATCGTCTTGTTCTACAAATGGCCGTAGGCCTATCTGAGGCCTATAATGGCGTTGAGACTCTCCTTCGTCAAAGTAATCCGCTTCCCCCTTTTTATCAAGCCCGTTCGATGCTCACGTTAGAAGAAGCCGACTTGGCCAAAAAAAGCTACTACCGGCGCCAGTTCCGTGGCGCTGATGACTTCATCCAATCACTCTCACGATTTTGTTGACAATTCGAGCCAAAATCGCAACAACAGTGGCGGCAAGAAGGGTCATAACCGTAAAAATAATGGCAAAAATCGCGGTGGAAGCCAAAATAGTGGTGGCATCGATGGTGGGCCTCGGGGCAGTGGACAGTAGCCCAATTGGGCTCAGCAGTATGCCCTATGGCAGTGGAACTGGGCCAGCAGTCCTTGGCCCAATAGTCGGTATTTTTTGTCTTGCACTCACCCGAATAACTGGGGCCCAGTTCCAACAACAGGTCAAGCCCAGCTTCTCGGGTCCAATTTTAGGCAGCAGATTCTCGTTTAGGTCGGGGCAGCAGGCCAGTGTGCTTGGGCCACGGCCTCCGCAGGCATTCCAGGCAGTGGGCCTCACACCGACTCCGATAGATATTGAGGCCGCAATATATACGCTTGGATTAAATCCTCCATACTCGAATTGGTACATGGACACTAGTGCAACTTCTCACATGACATCCGACCGAGGTACTCTCTTGTCTTATTCCAATTTGAGCAACAATCGTGACATAATTGTTGGTAATGGCAACTCAATTCCAATTCGTGGTTACCGTCATAAAACTTTATCTCCCCCCATCCACATCTTGTCTTAAAAATGCCTTTCATGCCCCTAACTTAATTAAAAATTTGGTGTATGTCCGTAAATTCACCATCGATAATTGGGTTTCTGTTGATTTTGTTCTTTTTGGGTTTTCTGTGAAGGATTTCAAGACGGGAATACCTCTTATGAGATGTGATAGTAGGGGAGATCTTTATCCTATCATGCCCGCATCCAGTCTCTCGAGTCAAGCCTTGCCATCTTCTTTTACAGCTCTAGCTCCTTCCTTGTGGCATGCACGTTTGGGTCATCCTGGTCATCCATTGTTTCTTTCTTGCATAAAAATAATTTTATTTCTTGTAAGGGTACGCGTAGTACTCCAATTTGTCAATCATGTCCTTTAGGAAAACATGATAGATTATCGTTTGTAGCATCTACTTCTCGTACTTTAATGTCATTTGATATTGTTCATAGTGATTTATGGACATCTCCCGTTTTAAGTTATGTGGGCCATTGTTATTATGTTCTATTTTTGGATGGTTATTCTAATTTTTTATGGTCCTTTCCATTGGCGAAAAATTCAAAGTTTTTTCCACACCTTAAAATTTAGAGCATTCATCCGTACCCAATTCGATCGGAAAAAAAAATGCAATGTGATAATGGAAAAGAATATGATAATGGGTTATTTCGGGATTTTTGTGACACTAATGACATAGTTTTTCATTTCTCTTGTCCTCATACTTCCTCACAAAATAGGAAAGTCGAATAAAAAAATCGTACCATTAATAATATTGTTCGCACTTTATTGGTCCGTGCTTCTGTACCCCTTCCTTTTGGCATCATGCTCTACAAATGGCTACTTACCTTCTTAACATACTTCCTACTAAAGGTTTGACATGTTCATCCCCTCTTCAAATCTTATATAATAAGACTCCTTCGTATTCACATCTTAGGGTCTTTGGATGCTTATGTTATCCACTATTTTCGTCAACTACAATTAACAAACTTCAAGCATGTTCTACCTCTTGTGTGTTTTTGGGTTATCCATCTAATCATCATGGTTACAAGTGTTTTGATTTATCGACTAATAAAATCATCATTAGTCGCCATGTTATTATTGATGAAACCCAATTTCCTTTTGCCAAAGTAAGTAGTTCCGGGCCTAGTTCATATAATTTTTTAGATGACGATGTCTCCCCTTATATTATCCACCATTTATCGGAGTTGTCCAGCACATAAAATCCACCAGCGGGCCCACTGCCCGCTGGACCTCCAAGATTGCCGTCTCGATCACGGTTCCCAAAGAACTCAGGCCGAATATCCAACCCGATTCGCCCCTCGCTCCTATTCTCGATCGATTTGATTTTACTTCGGTGTTGGGCCATCGGGCCCTTTGCTGCGGCGATCCGTCACCCCTCCGATTTTGTCCCAAAATCCACCCCATTCTCCCTTGAGTCACAGACCGGTCACTCGTAGTCAACGGGGTATTTTTAAACCAAAAAGATATTTTAATCTAAATTCTAATGTTCTTAAATTCCCCTACCTCGTAACCCAGTATCCTCATTAAATGACCTGAATTGGAAATTGGCTATGAACGACGAATATAATGTTCTTATTGAAAATAAGACGTGGGAGTTGGTACCTCATCCTTCTGGTGTTAATATTATTTGATCTATGTGAATTTTTACTCATAAGGATAATTCTGATGGTTCTTTAGCGAGGCATGAGACTCGTCTTGTAGGTGATGGTAAGATTCAACAGGTTAGCGTGGATTGTGGTGAGACGTTTAGTCCGGTGGTCAAACCGGCTACCATTCGCACTATTCTCAGTCTGGCTCTTTCAAAGGCTTGGCTCATTCATTAGTTAGATGTGAAGAATGTTTTCTTACATGATGGTCTTAAGGAGACCGTTTACATGCATCAGCCCTTGGGTTTACGAGACCCCAAATATCTTCATCATGTTTGTTTATTGAAGAAGTCCTTATATGAGCTTAAGCAGGCCCCACGGGCTTGGTATAAGAGAATTGCAGACTATGTTTCGTCTATTCGATTTTCTCACAGCATGTCTGATAATTCATTGTTCATATATCGTAATGGTACTTATTGGCTTATATTCTATTATATGTGGATGCTATTATCTTGACTGCCTCTTCTGATGCGTTACGCAAGTCTATCATGACAATGCTCAGTTCTGAGTTTGCTATGAAAGATTTGGGACCCTTGGGTTACTTTTTGGAGATTGTTGTCACTCGTCATGCAGGTGGGTTATTCTTATAGATCATTGAGCGAGTTGTTATGTCCTCGTGCAAGTCTACTTTCACTCCAGTTGATACTAAACCCAAGCTGGGTGCTGCGACTGGTCGTCTTACGAGGATCTGACCCACTATCGCAGTCTTGCAGGGGCTCTTCAGTATCTTACATTCACGAGACCAGATATTACATATGTCGTACATGAGGTGTGTTTGTTTATGCATGATCACAGGGTTGAGCACATGAATATGCTCAAACGCATTATTCGATACATCCTGGGGACGCTTGACTATGGCTTACATTTATATCCTTCATCGGCGTCTACACTTGTCTCGTATACAGATGCTGATTGGGGTGGCTGTCTAGATACCAGATGCTCCATATGGCTATTGTATGTTTCTTGGTAATAACCCGATCTCCTAGTATGTGAAGCGTCAGTCTACATTATCACGCTCTAGTGTAGAGACCGAGTATCGAGGGGTAGCCAATGTGATCTCTGAATCCTTTTGGTTACGTAATCTTCTTTTAGAGCTTCATTGTCCTATTCAGAAAGCTACCTTGATTTATTGTGATATTATTAGTGTCGTCTACCTTTCTGGGAATCCGGTTCAACTCTAGCGCACTAAACACATAGAGATGGATATTCACTTTGTTTGCGAAAAGGTAGCTCGTGGATAAGTGCGCGTCTGTCATGTCCCTTCCAGGTATCGAATTGCAGACATCTTTACAAAGGGTCTTCCCTCGGTCCTTTTTGAAGATTTTAGGGACAGTCTCAGCGTACGAAGACAGCCCGCTATGACTGCGGGGGTGTGAAAATATACACGGTATACACATACCTTATGTATACCGTGTATATCACGGAATCCCATAACAATTGGGAAACCGTGATATACATAGTATACACAGCCGTGTATATCGTATATATGGTAACATATTTAGTTGTATATTTTGTATATAATTAGTATTGTATACTTACCATAATTATAGGATTCTTGTACAATTAAAATAGGGTTTTGGGAGTAGAATAGGAATATAATTTTCCATATTATAAAAATTATAAATTGTATATATACTCTTTCATTACTGAGAATAATTAAGGAATTATTTCTTTCAACAACCATCAAGTTCTTTATATATGATTATTAGCTATCAAGGTAGATGTAAGATCTACGTACACTTTACCTCCATAGACTCACGTTGTGAAATTTCACTAAGTATATTATTGTTATTCCAGATAGCCCGATGGCTCTTCGTGTTCATATTTGGGAAATGCCAAGTTTTAGAACCATGAACCACCAAGGAATTCATAGCTACACTGCACATATAAGGATAATAATATTTTAGTCTAGAATTTTTTCAAATAAAAAGCTTAAGGTAACATCTTCATCACAAACTCAAAACGGCAACCCCAAGTGGTTTGTTACGTTATTAACTTAATCAATTTTTTTCTTTATTAAAAATAGGACTCTAGACCTTAGTTTATTATCTATGGTTAACTTAATTGAGTTTATTATCTATGGTTAATTTAATTGAGTTGGATGTATACATCCGGTGCAAATTAGTTTTTTTCCAATTTAAACCTACAGGACGAAAATAAAAATTACGAGTCTGTAGTTTCAAAACTCAGTCCTTCAGGTTTGAAGTTAGAATTGTCAAATATCAATTCAAACATGAGGTTTGAAATTAGAAAAAAATATATTCAAAGGTTTGAAGTTTTAATGTCTGTCAAACCTAACTTTAGATCTAAATGTTAAAAGTTAGCATATAGAATCTTCACAAGACATTAGAGTTGCTTATCGATTGGTTGGTTCAATCCAATTTTGAATATTATCAATTTTCGATTTGTAATCATGCTAAATCGATAATTGAAAAAAACTAAAATACTGATTAACTGTTTATTTGTTTAACCGGTATGAATTAGAAGCTTATATTTTTCAAACACCTACACATTGCAATAGTATAAAGAGATAATGGGTGATGCTATTCTACATGTCAAGAAGAAGAAGCGGTCCATTGCAAGCATATTATTAGAATAAGAAATCAATGAAAAAAGTTAGTAGGGTTCACATTCGAATGAAATTCACATAGTAATATTGTTTTGATACATACATTAAAGTAATGAACTAAATTCCATAATTAAAATTAATAAAAGAAAAGAAATGTAGTTGTACTGAAATTATCTTATCCTCATATTCAAAAGCGTTAAAGTGGATGTATATAGCGAGGGGTAAAATAAATTTAACAAACTTTATTGAATTATCAATCAATCACTAAGAAAACTCAAAGAACTGTTAATTTAACCGTTAAATCAATTAACTCGAACCAATAAATCAAGAACATCTTTTTTTGGTTAAACATATAGTGGTGGGCTGGACTTTAATCAATTCATCATCAGATCTACCAAGTACCAAATAGGTTGTAGCTAGGGACCTTTGGGCATAACACTGTACAACCAGTTAACCTAATAATAAGCCTACCATTATTACCAATATTTTTCTTCTTCTGTTCTTTAACTCTTTTAAAGGACGGAAAAATTGGTTCGATAATTTCTTTTTCATCATGCTCTTCTTTTCCGACTTTTAATTTTTAATTGTACTTTTATATACATCTAATTGCTCATAAAATTAGAAATTTTGCTAAGGGTGTAGGTATACACATATAACGATGGAGAGGATAAAATGTACGTACATTTACCCTACTTTTGTGAGGTAAAGAGGTTATTTCCGGTAGAACCTCGGCTCGGAAGAAAAGATGGGGTGGGGACAACAAATAGCATAAAGCATGGTATCAAGAAAAAATATGACACCAAAATAGGAAGATAAAAACCAAAACACATAGAGGAAAAGAAACTATGCGATTCCTACCGAATACTACTAATACAGAAACTATTCAGCTACCTACTAACCTTCTAGCATAATCCTCGATTTCCACACCTTTCTATCTAGGGTTATGTCCCCAGTAAACTAGAGTTGTGTCATGTCCTGTTTAATCATCTCCCCCCAGTTCTTTTTCGGCCTACCTCTCTTAACTCCTGTTATAGCCAACCTCTCGCACCTTCTTACAGGCGCCTCCGCACACCTCCTCTTCACTTGTCCAAACTATCTTAGTCATGCTTCCCTCATCTTGTACGCACGGGGCCATTTCCACCTTGCCCCATATAACTTCGTTCTGAATTATACCCGTCTTAGCATGCCCACACATCTATATGAGCATCCGCATCCATGCTACACTCATTTTCTGAACGTGTGCTTTCTTGATTGACCAACATTCTTCCCCGTACAACAAGGTTGGTCTAACCACCACTTCATAAAATTTACCTTTAAATCTTGGCGACATATTCTTATCGCACAGACGACACAATACTCGGATGTGAGCCTAAATAACAGTAATTTTCAAGCTAATATATATCTAGTGCTCAACTGATAATCTTCCATCCATGATGATCTGTTAAATTTGACTAAAAGTAGGGATTACAATTTCCAATTATCTACCTTTCTCTACTAATTACTTCCTTTGTCCCATAATAAGTGTCATCTTAACCAAATACACATATTAAAAAACCAATAATGCAATGTGAAATTTACCAAACTATCCCTATTTAATAATATAAATTCATTTTTCCCTCTTAATACGAGCATGCATGAGTATAATTATTTATGTCTTGAATTGAGAACTTGCCAATAAATATTTTTTGAATAGAGAGCTTGTCAGTTTTTGTCGAATGGTATAATAGGAAAAAGTAGTCAATTTATGTCTTAAATCCTAAAGTGACACTTATTTTGGGATATTTTTTTTTTGCTAAGGTCACACTTATTATGAAACGGAGGGGGCATTGAACTATCCACAATAGAATGTCAGAGTTCGTCGTAACTTAGGTCTATTACATAATCGCTGCAAATACATATAATAATGTATTTAAGAGGACCTTAATTACAATAATGTCTGAAAAAAGATTTAATGAATTGTAGTAGTTGGTGCAAAGTAGGAATAAGTAGCTCATTCTTTCACAATCAGTGCTAAATATATGTCGAAATTAACCAATCAACTCCATTCAACAGTTGATAATAAAGTTGTGGATCGACTTCAACTTAATGATTGGTGGGATGTTTTCTCATAATAATTGGTGGGATTTTTTTAGGGAATTTACTGAGGAAGATCTTCTCTTATAAAACAAGTGAAAATGAGAATAAAAAGAGTTATTTTCTACGACCAAACAAATTTCAACAACAACAATAACATATCCAGTATATTTTCACAAATGAGGTTTGAAAAGGGTAAGATGTTCGTAGACCTTACTTACCCCTACCTTTGTGGGGTAGAGATGTTGCAGGATTGTAAGGAAAATAATACAACAAAATATAAAGATATAAAACAGATGAAGCAACAGATAATAAAACACACTGAAGAGTAAGAAACTATGCGATATCTAGATAATACTACGAAGAAAAAGTGGGGTCTGAAGATGGTTGAATGTTCATAGATCTTACCCCAACCTTTATGGGGTAAATAAATTGTTTCCGATAGAGCTTCAACTCAAAAGAAACGTAACCAATGCATGATTATAAGGGAATACAACAAAATATAAAGATACAAAACAGATGAAACAACATATAATAAGACACACTAAAGAGTAAGAAAATATGTGATACCTAGATAATACTATGAAGAAAGGAGACGATGAGGCTAGCCCCCAATCTCTCCTACATAGAATGCAACATTACTCAACTACGTACTAACCTTCTACCCTAATCTTCAACCTCCAAATCTTCTTATCTAAGGTCATGCCCTCAGTCTGCTGAAGCTATGTCATATTATGTTAAATCACCTCCCCCCAGTTCTTTTGCGGCATACCTCTACCTCTTCTAACTCCTGCTATCGCCAACCTCTCACACTTTCTAATTGGCGCATCCTTGCATTTCTTCTTCACATGCCCGAACCATCTCAGCCTTGCTGTTCTCATCTTGTCCGTCATGGAGGCCACTCCAACCTTTTCTCTATAACTTTGTTTTTATTGCTATCTCTCCTGGTACGCCCATACATTCATCTAAGCATCCTCATATCTACTACCTCCATCTTTTGAACGTGAGCGTTCTTGACAGGCCAACACTCTGCCCCATACAACTATGCGTGTCTAACACCCACTATGTAAAACTTACCTTGCAGCCTTAGCGACATACTCTTATCACACAACACCCGAATGCGGGCCTCTATATCATCCACTCCGCTCTTATAATACAATGTGCGTCATTATCGTCAATCTCTTTGTCTCCTAGAATTATGGACAAACCAAACAAAATTCGTCCCCTCCTTATTAACTCTGAACATCAAGGAAAACAAAAAAATAAATACTACATAGCCCAACTAAAGGAAGCAAAGTAAAATTAAATAATACTACTAGTTTACTTGCCAACCAAGAAAATTTTATCCACATCATTATCCACGTGACTCAATGACTTGAACATAGTTTCTGTAGAATCGTGTACGATTGGTTACTTGTTTCTCCTTCGTCGTCTATCGTACTTCTTCGTAATAAAGCGTTGAATTAATTTAATTATTGATGACTATGCATAATAATTTTTTAAAATAAAATTTGGAGTTCGTAAATTCAAAATAAATATTATATATTTCAATTCTCTTACATTTTTATGCACGACTTGAGTAAAAATTAATAGGTCGAGTTGGACTCACAAAACTCAATCTAGATATGTATTGGTGCACGCCTAGTTATATGTAGACCGTTTTAGCAAAGATTTAATATTTTGAACCATATTGATCGTTAATATAACCTAGGTTGATTCCCCTAAGCGTATCAAATTGCCCAATGGCCATAATTTCTCATAATTCGCCCTCGACATGTGTGGAGCTACTGGTTATGTAAACTTTAATAGCTATGAACCAAAACTTTGTATTTGTGTTTTAGAAATTTATTTAGTACATCTAAATGATTTATTTAAAATAATAAATTATCTTTTTTAAATTCAAAATTCATAAATTTAATATTTTAGACTCAACTCTAACTCTAGACAAACATAATTTCTTTGGTAGGTAATTGTTTCTTTAGATCAATTTCAACATTATCAAGATTGACCTTATCACTAAATAACCAATCCCCAAATAGACCCCAAAAATATCACAACAAAAAATTGCTGTGCGCTACACCCACCCCACCCACCTAGCTACACTAACCAGCCAAAAATATCATAAAAAATGGGCTTTGGTCCAGGTAAGTCACACATAGAAGCCAACTTGACCAATAGGGGTATGTTATAACTAGGGGTGAGCACGGGTACAGGGTACCCAGATACCCGACCGAAACCGACACTAACGGGTAGGTTCCGGGTAGATATATTATAATAACGGGTAGGGTCCGGGTAGTAAAATTAGGAACCGATCAATGTCGGGTCCGGTTCCGATTCCGGCAAATAGAGACAGGGTACCCGGAACCGATACCCGGAACCTATAAAATATTAAATATTTTTACTTTTTTTAGAAACATTTGGACCACTTTTAACTTTCTCCAAAATTGTTTGTTGCACGCCTGCACATTGATTTTCCCCACCCCAAGACGTAAATATTTTAGCTTTTTCACCCCTTTATTCTAGAATGCTCTTTGTGCCCTAAGAGAAAACACCCAAAACCCTCTCAATAACAATGTCATTTTAGCTACACTACCGAGCTTCATCGTCGTCGTTGTTGAAACTTTCTCTCAGATACTTTCATCGTTGTTGTCATTGAAGCTTCACCTTTGCCTCTTTCTCTTCCTTGGTTGTGTTCACGTCATTCCTAAAATGCATATGGATTCATATCTAACTCTTCAATTTCTTTTTAATATCATCTCGCAGTTTCTATTTCAAAGTGATACTCATCTTCAATTTGTATTACTTTTTTATTTGAAATGTAAATCTATTTTTAAAATTTGTGTATATTTTTGTAGTTGTGAAGATGAAATTTAGGGATTTACTAGTATAATAAAGCTTTTATTTTGTATCGAAGAGCTTATGAACACGAAAATAAGTTTAATTAAGATATTTTTAAATTTATTTTGAAATGAACACGTTCAATTAATTGAGTGTCAAATTTGGCTTGCAATTTTAGGTTTTGGTTACAGAATTAGCTTTTCTACAATGAATAAGTTTTCTAAAACTTCTTATAAGGGTACTAAAAACTCCGATTGCAGGCTAAAAAACTACTTGATGAAATTATTTTAGAACTCTTTTTTATTCTCATAGGCTTAAAAATTATTGCTTAATTTGTATTTTTTATTTACAGGGTACCCGGGAACCTACCCGAATAGTAAATTTAGGAACCGATCTTTTACCGGGTAGGGTCCGGGTAGTTCAAAAATATTAGGGTACCCGGACCCGCTCACCCCTAGTTATAACCCAAAAAACACACACTAACACACCTTCAATTTTCACACATATGAAAACACAATAAATGGACTTTAACAAAAAAAATAAAGTCCATATCCAATTACTACAATTAAATATTTTTTTGTCAATAGAACCTTATCACCAATAACATAAAAAGTGGGTTATGGTCCATGTAAGTCACACCAATGTAACACACACATCAAGCCAACTCGAACAAAAAGGGTATGTTAAAAATTTAACCCAAAAACAAACACACTAACACACCTTCAATTTTTACACAAGGGGAAAACACAATAAATGGACCTTAAATAAATAAAAGTCCATATCCAATAGTACAATTTAATGTTTTTGGTATTAGTATCTTTTTTTTTCCAATGAACCTTATCACTACGACCCCAAAAATACCATAAAAAGTGGGTTATGGTCCATGTATGTCACACATCAAGCCAACTTGACCAAAAAAGATTGTGTACAAAATTAACCCAAAAAACCACACACTAACACACTTTCAATTTTCACACATTGAAAAAAATTAATGGACGTTAACAAAAAAAAAAGTCTATATCCAATTACTATAATTATATGTTTTTCGTCAATTGAACCTTATCACTAATAAGTAATAACCAATCACCAAAGACCCCAAAAATATCATAAAGTCCACACAAAAATTGCTCTACACCCACCCACCTAGCTACATTAAACCAACCAAAAATACCATAAAAAGTGGGCTATGGTCCATCACACCACACATCAAGCCAACTTGACCAAAAAAAGAACCCAAAACACACACACTAACACACCTTCAATTTTCACACATATTTTGAAATACAATAAATGGACCTTCTATAAAAAAGTCCATATCCAATTACTACAATTTAATGTTTTTTGTCAGTAGAACCTTATCACCCCACTAAATAACCAATCCCCCAAAAAATATCATAACAAAGAGTCCAGTTTGGTTTTTTTCGGGTTCAAGCCCAATTCTCTTTTCTCTTCTCTCTTCTCTCTCTCTCCTCTTTCTCTCTCCTCCGTCTACGGCCCAAACCCTAGATCTGATCCACTACCGGTTCTTGAAACACACATCAATTTCAAAATTCCCATCTGGGTTTTGCTCAAAATCCAATTTTAATATTTGGGTATTCCTCAAAATTCAAAATTTTCAACAGGTATAGTTTTTTATTTTTTTTTATAATTTTCCCTTAATTTTTTCTATATTTTGTTATTGATTTATTATGTTACTGTGAATACTGTTCTCTTGAATCTATAAAATGATTATATTTGTGTTACCTATTGTTTATATTTTTGTTTAAATGTGTGCTACATACTGTATTTTATGGTCAAAATAATTTTTAAAGCTTTTTGTTATTTGGGTTTTCCTCAAAATTCAAAAATTTCTAACAGGTATAGTGGTACCTTTTAATTTTTCCCTTGTTTTTAATTTTGTCTAATTCAAATTTGATTTATTTTTTATTATTGCTTTATTCTGTTATCTTTTGAGCCGAGTTTCTATCGGAAACAACCTCTTTATCCCATAAAGGTAGAGGTAAGGTCTGCGTACATCCTACCCTCCCCAGATCCCACTTTGTGGGATTACACCGGGTATATTGTTGTTGTATTGTGTTACTGTGAAGATTGTTCTATTGAATCTATAATATGATACTATTTGTGTTCGTTTTTGTTTATATTTTTGTTTAAATGTGTGCTAGATAGTGTTTTATGGTCAAAATTAACTTTTAAAGGTTATATGTTAGATTTTTGTTTTCAGATTTTTGCTGATATGTTTTAAAAAGATAGGATTTTTATCTTTTTTTTGATGTTCTGGGCTTGATGTTTTAGGTTTAATGAAATCAAGGTTGTGTGTGAAATGATTCTTGAAATTTTTGGTGATTTATTTTTTCTGGATAGTGTAATAGATCCATTGTTAGTAAAAAGATGATTTTGATGTGGGCTTTGTTTAGATTTATCTAGAAGCCCATGTTTGATCCATTTTCTGAGTTAGATTTTAGTAAGTAGATGTTTCACTTGTTAGCCCATGTGTTGTGAAATGTCCATTTTAACCCTGACTTTCTTTGTAGTAGAATATACTATCCTCCTTGTTGCTTTTAGGAGGACTTATTATTGTTATTTAACTTTGGGTCAGCTGTGAATTCGGGCCGGGCCGGTGGAGGTAATACCGGGCCTTCCAAGAACACACCAAGGGCTGGATTGTTCAGCTCTGAGGAACTAACTCCTTGTTTCCTTAGGCTCTGAGGAACTAACTCCTTGTTTCCTTAGGAGGACTATTATTATTAAAATTTTGGGTCAGCTGTGAATTCGGGCCAGGCCAGTGTTGGTGGAGGTAACACCGGGCCTCCCAAGATGCAGCAAAGGGCTGGATTGTTCAGCTCTGAGGAAAATTTCGTGTATTTTGTTGGCTAAAGATTTGGGCCTCCTGTTCTAGGAAATCTAAGCTTGAAAAACAGGTTTTAGGAGTTTTTCAAGTTCGACTCACAAAACTTCAAAGTCTTCAACTATGTTTTTATGTCCAAATACAACTTCAATATCCAGATACCATTTTATCAATTTAATGTTGAGCTTTTTTTCAAATATCATCCAATT
This sequence comes from Anisodus acutangulus, assembly GCA_029783415.1. NCBI lineage: Eukaryota > Viridiplantae > Streptophyta > Magnoliopsida > Solanales > Solanaceae > Anisodus > Anisodus acutangulus. Next base: position 1,273,452 of record CM056511.1, read on the forward strand.
CATGTCCATTTCCTTCTTTATGGGGAAGAGGTTGGACTGATAGCGAAGGAGTGTTTTCTCTATCATAGACTGAGGAGTGAATGATATAATATGCCGAGCGGTTAAGGATATTAAAACAGACACTAGTTTACAGAGGGGAGGAGGGAGAAAAAGAATATAGAGGAAGAAGAAGATTTCATATTGTTCTTTTAATGCAAAAGAATCTTAGGAGCCATTTGGCCATGAGAATTATTTATTTTTTTCAGAATTATTTCACTTTATATCAAAATCAGTGTTTGGTTATCGAATTTCAAAATCCAACTTGAAGTTGGATTCAAAATTTGGAAAAGTGCTCCAAAACATGTTTTCCAACTCCATCTTCAGAAATTCCAAATACAGTGCTCTCTTCTGTTCTTTGCAAAAAGTATAACCAAACACAACTCTATCTTCAACTCCAACTTCATAAATTCCAAAGAAATTGAAAAATATTTGGAATTTATGGCCAAATGCCTACTTAGTTTCCTGGGACTTGTCACAAAAAATGTACACACACGCACACATACGTTGTTACTTTCAGGCATGTGTTTTGTTTATTCACACTGATTTTTCTTCAGTTTACAATACATATGATTTCCTTTTCCCTTCTCTTTTTCTTTATCAATATATTATACAGATAAGTGATAAATGTTTTGCTTCCCACAGCCTTGAGCTTCTGGAACTTGATGGCGACCACAGAAACTCCAGCTACTCCAACAATTCCTACTGAGAATCATGAGATAGTGCCGAAAAATGAGATGATACATGAACACAGTCATGAGATGGTACCCGAAGATGCGATGATACATGAACATAATCACGAGATGGTTCCGGAAAATGAGATGATACATAAACATAATCACGAGATGGTGCCGGAACATGAGATGACACATGAACATCATCACGAGATGACACATGAACATAGTCATGAGATGGTGCTTGAAAATGAGATGACACATGAACATCATCATGAGATGACACATGAACATAATCATGAGATGGTGCCGGAAAATGAGATGACACATGAACATCATATGGTTCTTGGGAATGAGATAGTCCCCGGGCACGAGATGGTTCCGGACGATGAGATGATCCCACTAAACGAGATGGTTCCGGACGATGAGATGATCCCACTAAACGAGATGGTCCTTGCGGAGCCACAACCCAACTATATAGAAACACCTCCAAACAATCCAGAAACACAACCGAGCAAGCGTAGGAAAAAGAAGTCAATAGTTTGGGAACACTTCACCATTGAGAATATGGGTGGTGGAACTAGAAGAGCACAATGTAAGCAGTGCAAGCAATCATTTGCATACAGTACAGGTTCAAAAGTAGCTGGCACTAGTCACCTGAAACGCCATATTGCCAAAGGAACCTGTCCAGTAGTCCTACGCAACCAACAGAATAATAATCAATTGAGCCCGTATAGCACACCTTCTAAGGTGAGTGGATATGGCGGTAGTACTGATCCACCAAAACGGCGTTATCGGACTGCTTCTGCTCCTTACCTTACTTTTGATCCCGATCGGTGCCGCCAGGATATCTCTAGGATGATCATCATGCACGACTATCCCCTTCACATGGTTGAGCATCCAGGCTTTCTTGCTTTTGTCCAGAATCTTCAACCTCGGTTCGATATGGTGAGCTTCAACACCGTGCAAGGAGATTGCGTGGCAACTTATCTTAGAGAAAAGCAAGCCATTCAGAAGGTGATCGAGGGAGTTCCCGGGCGAATCTGCTTAACGCTAGATATGTGGTCCTCCTGCTACACCGTCGGCTATGTGTTCATAACCGGGCAGTATATTGACAGTGATTGGAAAATTCACAGGAAAATACTCAATATCATCATGGAACCACATCCAGATTCCGACACGGCTTTCAGCCATGCTGTTGCCGCTTGCCTTTCTGACTGGAGTATGGAGGGGAAGTTATTTTCCGTCACTATTAATCAACCATTAGGTGATTCTGCTGTTGATAATCTTAGAGCGTTACTCTCGGTGAAGAACCCTCTTGTGCTTAATGGTCAGTTGTTGCTCGGAAGTTGTCTTGCTCGAACTTTAAGCAGCATTGCCCAAGGTGCATTTAAGTTTTTGCATGGAACTGTTAAGAAAGTAAGAGATAGCGTGAAGTACGTGAAAACATCAGAATCTCATGAGGAAAAGTTTATTGAGCTCAAACAGCAGCTTCAGGTTCCAAGCACAAAAATTTTAGCGCTCGATGAACAAACTCAATGGAACACAACTTACGAGATGTTGTTGGCTGCATCGGAGTTAAAGGAAATATTTTCATGCTTGGATACTTCTGATCCTGATTACAAAGACGCCCCGTCAATGGAAGATTGGAAGCAAGTTGAGGTTCTTTGCACTTACTTGAAAATCCTCTTCGACACTGCCAATCTTCTAACTGCACCAACAATTCCGACAACCAACACGTTCTTCCATGAAGCGTGGAAGATTCAATTGGAACTGGCTCGTGCTGCAGCAAACGAAGATCCATCCATAAGCAGCCTTACTAAAACAATGCAAGAGGAGTTTGATAAATACTGGAAGAATTGTTGTCTAATATTAGCTATTGCCGTAGTAATGGATCCGCGCTTCAAAATGAAACTCGTCGAATTCAGTTTCACGAAAATATACGGTGAAGAAGCTGCCACATACGTGAAGATCGTTGAAGAGGGAATTCATGAGCTCTTCCTTGAATACGTGGCACATCCTCTGCCTCTGACTCCAACTTATGCCGAAGAGGTAAATGGTGGGGCTTTGAAGCAGGAGAATGGTGGCGCCGGTGAGGCCGGACTTACAGATTTTGATACCTATATTATGGAGACAACAAGTCAACAGTCAAGGTCAGAGCTTGATCAATATTTGGAAGAGTCATTGTTGCCTCGTGTTCACGAGTTTGATGTTGTGGGTTGGTGGAAACTTAACAGAATGAAGTACCCGACTCTATCTAAAATGGCTCGTGATATCTTGTCTGTTCCGGTTTCTACTGTAACAGCTGACTCGGTATTTAGCACGGTTGGCAAAGAGATGGATTCTTACAGGTGTTCCTTGCGACCCGAGACCGTGGAGGCACTCATATGCGCAAAGGATTGGCTTCAGAATGCATCTGCAAATACTTTACATGCACCAATAAAAATGGAAGTCCCGATTTAAGTTTTTCGAGTGATGTTAAATACTTGTCTAGAATAGCCTGCCTTTGTAGCTGATTTCTGTTTTCCTTTCGACTGTTATAACATTTGTCTCCTTTGTGTCTTCCGCGAATTGACTTTCTTGTATCATAATTTGGTACTACTAAAGACTTACTGGAGAGTTTAGTCGCCGTTTTCGATCTCTTTTCTTATTGGTTTCTGATTGCATGAAAGCAGTTTTATTCTGATGCATGATATGAGTATATGTATCAATACTGTGTTGCTTATATATGAGCTATATGCAGAGCACGAATTCCTTGTATTTTGGAGTTGATTTTCTTATTTATTTCCACTTATTATTAGTTGTCTTTTTGTAATCTTTTAAGAGCTACCCTCATTTGCGTAACACTGCAAACAACTCCTCAAGAAGGACTGATGTTTTCCTTCATTCTTTTATTTTCAGTTTTTCTTCTTTTCAAGTCTTCGCTTGATTAGTTTTCTTATCTCCAATTTATCTCATGTTGCTTACTTTTTCAGTTTAATGTTTTCTCTAATAAATTGTTACGTTAACTGCATTTTTAGTAGCATCGAATGAAGGTGTTATGCTTTTGCCATTAACAACTATGTCTCAGTCCCAAACAAGTTGGAGTCGGCCTATAAGCTGATCATCTCATCAATATTCTTCGGATAATGATGCAACTAATGAGATCACATTTTTATTAACAAAACAATTTTTTGTTTATGTAGTTTCTCGATATTTCTCTACCTTATTTAAGGGTCTTGATCTTCCTCTTGAACTTTTTCAAATGGTACGATGTCAGTATTAATAACATGGTGAATGTTCCAAATCTAAAGCACATGAATGTTTGTTGAAACTTGGTGAAGAAGAGTGCTAAGGACTTGGATGCTCAGTAGGTATTATTCTATCAACAAATTAAATAGGTTATCTTATAAACTTGCCAAAGTATCCCACAACATGAAGAACAGATCCCACTACCATAGGCAAATTTAGCTTATGCATACACGTGCATGCACTGTTTTTGATTTGGACTATATATAAATAAATAGAAATTAAAGAATAGTAACTTTTACGAATCTGTGTATATCTTAAGAAATGCACTTGCTGTTTAGCATCTGTATCACTATCAGAGGAATATGAGCAAATAGAATACTATAAGGCCATACGGGTTCAAGCAGTGAAAACAGTTTCTGTCAGAAATGCAAGATAATATTGGGTTGTGGTCCAGTCTTTTTTCAAATCCCGCACATAGCGAAAACTTAATGCACCGGACTACCTTTTTTTTTTGTTTTTTATTTTTATTATTTAAACTTGAAACCTCTGAATATGAGTGTATATGAATCTTTATCATCCACCACGCTTTACGGTGACCAAGTTGGGAGTTTTCCACGTAACATGACCATATCAATTAAAAAGAAATTTGAGGCATAATGACATAACAAAATAGACACCAAAGCACCATCTGATCCAATTTCACTCAAAAGAGTAATGTTTTTAAATTACAGGCCAAAAAGAAATGCTTTTTTTTTGCTTCATATGATTTACAAATTAACAAACAAAGTTCATGTGCCCCTAGGCCCCCTCCCCAAATAATAATTTTCCCCCACTTATACAATAAACCCCGACATTTTCTTTGTATGCCTTTGATTTCCTTTCTCTTTCACAGAAAGGGAATAATGCAAACAATTTTGACAAACTTCTTTTCACTCTTGCTGGGAAAAATATCCCCCTCAATTTCCTTTTTCTTTTTGGAGAATATAATGATAGACCCAAAGTAAATAGCTTTAGTGAAATATGTATTTAGGAATGGATTTATCTTATATCCACTAATTGTGTAAAATGTAAATAAACTTTTACACAGTGAAATCGCCCTCTTTTGTTGGGGAAAGCAAATGCGGTTTCATTTTCAAGGCTCTAAACCAAGACTTCAGGTTAAGAATGAAGAGATACTTATCAGTGGTGTAAAAGGTTACTATTTCAAGTTAAAAATTCACGTATGGCGAATAATTATCTTTTATTATCTTAAAGGCGACTTAATTGTGTTATTTCTTTATAATGACTTTTAATTTAAGATGGAGTTATTTCATATCCTGGTTACTTAGCCTGCAAATTTGATTACTCTCCCTAATGTTTGTCATTTGTGTACTGCTTTTCTACTATTTAACTTTTTAACTTTCCATACCCCTCGATTCTCGAGTTCTTGTAGAGGCATATTAACGAATTTAAAGTGATTTTCTTTCCAACTTCTTTTTTCTTCAAAATTATTTGATATGATGTCAACCTAGTTTTATCTAGTCATTCTGTCCTGTTGGGAACATTATATGGACAAGATTGTTCTGTTCAGTCAAGAGTATGTCCAACACTAAATGGTCCTATGTATTTATCTTGACAATGTTTTCTTTGTTTGATGTCTATACCCAAAGTTACAATTCTCAGATCTTACTGTCGACATTCTGAATATCTCACTTGTTTTTGTAGAATAGTGTAATTCTATTTTTTTGGAGTCTTCTCATTAATACAATATATATAGGTGTTTACAATTGTAATCATAATTGTATGACACTATCTACTTTACATAATTACACTAAAATAACAATTACAGAATATATGGAGAATATATACGTATTCTCTATCACACTCCCTCAGTCTGAGCGGGAGGAGGCCGGACGCTCAAACTAGATCTGAAGTCAATGAACAACTACCGAGAAACTCCCTTAGTAAATATATCTGTGTATTGATATGAAGAAGGAACATGTAACACTCGAACATGTCTCATGACAACCTTCTCACGAACAAAATGAATATCCATCTCAATATGTTTGGTCCGCTGATGCTGAACCAGGTTATGAGACAATTAGACATCAGATATGTTATCACAATAGACAATAGATGCCTTACGTAAGGGACAATGAAGATCTAGAAGGAGATTTCTGAGCCAACAAATCTCGGCAATGCCTGTATATTCTACTTCTGCACTCGAACGGAAAAGCATGACTTGCCGTTTGGCAGACCACGAGATGAGGTTATCACCCAAAAATACACAATAGCCGGATTCTCTATCAGTTTTAACACTATCAGTCTCATTTATACACACATTTTCTTTTAATCTATCTAATAAAATGACATTTTTCTGAGTGAACGTACTCCGATTTCAGGCTACTTTTAGACTAGAATATTGCTTATGACACCGATCAATTAGGCGACTCAAAAGAGGCGTAGGTGAGTAGTCCGCTTAGTAGGAGAACGGGATGAAGGGGGATCTAGCTCCACTCAATTTCTCTTCTTTCCATTTTCCCTAAGTTCTTGTTTGGATTGGGGACACATGTCATATGTTAGAATTAATGGCTAAGATTTAATTGATTAAAGAAAAACACTAATCATAGTTTAAATAGTTAATATTTCATGTATTTGCTTCCTTATCGGTATGAAGATATCATTCATTAATGTTAAGATAGATAGTGCTTATGAAAAGAGAGTGCGTACCAATTTAATCATTTAAAGCGACTTTGATACTTTGTATATATTTAGTTTACATGTCAAAAGTCTTCTTAATATGATAGAATCCGATTAATTTTTGAGTCCTCACGCTTTTAACAACTCTGTAAACAATATCTCCATATATATAGTTGCTCTTAAATACAGATCAACAAATGATTACCCGCAAGGGTAGCCAAGTTGGTGTAGCAGTAGAGCGCGGGGCCGCAAGGTCACGAGTTCGATCCCCTGCATAAACCTTCTTGGTTGAGTCTGTCACACATGACTTGCCAAGTGTGGTTAATCGGCTGACGTGATTTGCAGGCTATTGCATCAGTATGGGATTTACCCTGTGCGCACTCGAAAGAATAGCGGCTGCGGGTTCCTTCGTCAATAAAAAAAACAAATGATTTCAATAAAATTAACTTAGGAGAAAAGAAGGACCAGTTACAAATAAAAAATAATTACGAATTGGTTCTTCATAGTACTTGTTTGCAACAACTGAGATTCATGAAACAATACACTGAAATAATTTTCATTAATAAATGGCAATTTAATAATGCCAAAAGTAAACAATAGAAGCAATACACAAACTAAAATAAAATTGGAGGGAGGTGGGGAGAGAAATTAAATAAATCAGAAATTCGACATCCTCTTATGTCAATCCATACAATTCTTCAAATCTTACATTGGAACCTGCAATTCAGACATAATTTAAACTAATGAGTTTAACTTCCTTCTTTACAAAAAATAATAGAAAAAGGATATTACCAATATTTATTCATAAAAGATTTAAAATCCAAGGTTTACTACTATTAATTGGAGCTCTACGATGAATTCATGCTAAAATTAAGATCGATGTGTGACGTGGCTAAAAGACACGTATTAGCGATAGATAACTTTTTTTGTTAGACAACAAAATATGTCACTAGTACTATTTTGTGATGAATTATCAAAAACTTCTATTAACTACTATTTAGCGACAAATTTCGTGGCTAGTTCTTATTTTTTTTTAAAAAAATTGTGGGAGCAAACAAACTACAATGTAAGGCAGAAGATTTCAAGGAAAGGTTAAGATTTAAGTTATACACATAGACATTGTTAAAATTTTCCTATATCAACATATTTTAAGTATGTGATAGCAAGTAGGAGTAATTAGTTATATCATTTTTACCAGGTTATTAAGTAATGCTCGTAACATGAATATACTTGTACTAAAGGTAATGTTAGGGTAGTAAGTACCCTCCATTTTAACTAGAGGTATCAGACTCGAGCCTTGAGAATGGAGTCATCTTTGGTAGCTAAAAAGCGCTTTACCCCTAAAGTATGACTTTCCATGGAGAATTCAAATTAGTCGGGCCTCAGAGCGTATATTAGACATCAAGAAAAAAAACATTTATAATTGACCTGATTGTGTAATTTTCTGCTCTACCGTTAATGCATAGAAGTTAAACTCGGTTAGCAAAAAAATAATGCATATACTTAACTTAAATCTAGATGGAGCAAGTGTAGCCAGGTGGTGGATTCTTCCCACAGGTAACAAGGAGCTGAAGAGCAAGAGGAACAAAGATTTTAAGGTTAAGTAGCTTGACTTTAAGTGTTGTGCAAAGGCAAGCAGCAGCTTCAAGTTCAACAAGCCCATTAAGAATTGGGCAACATTCATTAACAGCAGGGTCACCAAGACCAATATGAACAAGCCCACCAAGAAGATCCACACATGCCCCAAGTTTCAATGTGTCAATTGGGCATGTTGCCTTTGTACTTGGTGGTGATGGACATGGTTTCCCTTTAGGTGATGGTGTAACTGGTGTAGTAATTGGTGGCACTACAACTGGGGGAACAGTGATTGGTGGAATTCCAATTGGTGGTAATTTGATTGGCGGTTTTACAATTGGTGGAATTCCAATTGGTGGTAACTTGATTGGCGGTTTTACAATTGGTGGAATTCCAATTGGTGGTAACTTGATTGGCGATTTTACAATTGGTGGAATTCCAATAGGTGGCAACTTGGGTGGAACTGTGACGGGTGGAAGTGGCAACTTAGGTGGAATTGTGACGGGTGGAATTCCAATAGGTGGCAACTTGGGTGGAACTGTGACGGGTGGAAGTGGCAACTTAGGTGGAATTGTGACGGGTGGAATTCCAATAGGTGGCAACTTGGGTGGAACTGTGACCGGTGGAAGTGGCAACTTAGGTGGAATTGTGACGGGTGGAACACCAATAGGTGGCAACTTAGGTGGAATTGTGACAGGTGGGATTCCAATAGGTGGCAACTTGGGTGGAACTGTGACGGGTGGAAGTGGCAACTTAGGTGGAATTGTGACGGGTGGAATTCCAATAGGTGGCAACTTGGGTGGAACTGTGACGGGTGGAAGTGGCAACTTAGGTGGAATTGTGACGGGTGGAACACCAATAGGTGGCAACTTAGGTGGAATTGTGACAGGTGGGATTCCAATAGGTGGAAACTTGACGGGTGGTTTTACAATTGGTGGAACTCCAATAGGTGGCAACTTAGGTGGAACTGTGACAGGTGGAATTCCAATAGGTGGCAACTTAATGGGCGGTTTTACAATTGGTGGAACTCCAATAGGTGGCAAATTGATAGGGGGCTTGACAATGGGAGAGGGAGTTTTGGGCTTTTTGGGCTTGTGAGAAGGTTTACCACAATAACCACAACCAAGAATGGGAGTGAGAGAGGAAAGGAAAAGCATGGAAATCAAAAGAAGAGAAGTTATCTTAAAGGACTCCATTTTTTTTCCTTTGAGGAAAGGAAAGTAAAAGAAGGGGAATTTGAGTATTTGGTACAATGAGTGTGGTGTTATATAGATATGACTTATGAGAGTGAGTACTTGATGAATGGTGAATCCAAACAAAAAAAACCCTAAAACCAATGCACGTGAATAAAGGGGACTATATGGCCAATATTTGCTAGTTGGCACATGTGCATGAATCTATGTTAGTACTTTTACTTAAGCTCCATTCTTACGTATAATCATGATTATACATAGCAAGAGAGTTCGCCAATTTCACTTGCGGAAGGCTCGCTCTGTTCAATATTTTTGATGAAATTTATCGGAATTTGGCTCGTGGGAAACGTTTCTGATGGATTTTTCGTCGGAAATGTCATATATTTTACGGCATTTCGACGCGCGATTGTCGGAAATTCACATTTCTTTAGTAGCATGTGCGGTTCGAATCACTATAAATGGGCTCCAGGAAGGGAAGGTAAGTTCAGTTAGAAGCGTTTTCAATATGCATGATTCTTTTCGTCTACTTGTTGATAAAAAGAAATTTTGTTTACTTTCTTTTTTTGTCTATCAAAATGATGAAAAAGGAAGGCGAGTTAATAGTATGTCAAATCTTGGACGATGAGAAGGAAAAATATTTTATTTTTAATTTTACGGGTCCAATTCATGGTTAAAAAGAAGGGGAGAAAAAAGAAATAGCCCCTTATATACCTAAATTACGAATTTACAGTTAATAATTTGAGTAATAATAGATCCATAAACATTTCCTTTGTCATTGTTGTCATTAAATTATCCTTTTCTAAAGAGCTTTATATTATACATAGTACTCCTCCTAACTAGTTTGGTTTGTCAATCAATTCATCCTAAATTACATTTGACGTGATACTTACGGCAATTATTTGAAAATTTTGATAAAATGGTTTCACTTGAACTCACAAAATTGCATTTTGTCATTATTGACAGCTAATAGAACAATCTTTTTAGATAAAATTCACAAAAGCAGCCAATGGATGTAAATCTTTGATCCAACTAAATTTTATACAATATCTCCCTGGACAATAATAAGTATACAAAAATACAATATTGAGTGGTACCCTTTTATCCCAATTTATGTAATACTTTTTCTTTTTTAGTTAGTCCGAAATATAATGATACATTTCTATTTTTAGTAACAATTTAACTTCTCATTCTAACCTTAATGAGATGATTTATAGTAATACAAAATTTATGGTTTGTATTAGATCACAAGTTTCAAAGTCTTTCTTAAAGTCCGTACCAAGTCAAATACTAACACATAAATTGGGAGAGAGAGTATATAAAATGTGTAAATTTGGAGACTTCAGAGATAGGTAACCAGACAAATCAACATCCTGGCTAGAGCTATCTCATAACTTTATGCTTCACATAAATTTTAATGACAGGAAATGAATGTTACAACTTGCAGGATGGACAATTCTTCCATTGGTACAAAACAAAATAAGGTAGAATCAACAAAACAGTGGTAAGAATTGTGGATCTGCATGAGCAAGTTGTACATTTGCTTTTAACTAAATTAGCTTATGATATACCTTTTGTTTTTGGGTAAGGTAAATGTTGGAAATTTGCCTTTGGCGGGAGTTGCGACCGACCAACTTTAACGGCTTAAACACTAGTGTTACGCATATTGGAGAATCCAGTTCTTCACACATGCATGATCTACTAAGTACGTAGATAACCGTAGGGCCAAGAATCGCCAAATTTCGTTGATAAATGAAAGAGATATTGGTCCACGAAGTGAGGTGTTTGAAGCATGAAAAAGTGTGGTTGGGATCAATTCTCCCTCATCGGTAGAGGAAGAAAGAATTGTTGTGTTTATAAGACTCAAAATTGGTTTGGGGCTTGGGACACCAAGGGGTATCCCATGTGTTTGAAGGAGGGAGGACCTAGATGTGCTTCGGTTCGAGGAAAGCCTACACACGCGCCGCCGCCGCCAGCCCGTCCGTTCCGGTTCACGGGCTGTGGGCTGTGCTTCTTCTAATATTATCTTTTTGGGCCAGATAACTTTGTCAGATGTACAGTTTGATCCCAAAAGTTACATATGTACAGTTTGGACTAAAATTCTTTCATATATACAGTTTGGTCCCTGAAGTTTCAAGATGTACAGTTTGGTCCCTGAAGTTTCCAGAAAGTCAGAATTGGCCAGAAAGATCAGAAATGCCACAACACTCAATTCAGCCATTTATTTTTGCTGAATTACTCCTTCTATAATGGCCAATCCGTTGCATCTTCACCATTTATTTTGGTGGTATTACTACCTCCATAAGTGCTATTACTGGCCAAGTAATGACACTTATGGAGGCAGTTCAACAACCCCTCCCTCACCTATATAAACAACCCCTTGCACCGTTGTTGAGCTACTCACACACACAACACTTTACACTAGACGAAAAACAGAAAACAAAACTCTTCTTCCTACAACTTCCAAGCATCATTTCGTTACTCAAAATTCTTCACGGTAGCACTTGAGTTTCCTTTGCTCAATTGTTCCATTGCTGTTTTATCTTGGGAGACAATTGTCCAGGACGTATAAATGATACATACGGGGCAATATTGTCTTAAAAACAGAGTGTCACACTCGACTAAGCATACACAAAAACAGTTCCAGTTTCTTGTTCAACGTCTTTGTAATTTCAGTTTTGTTGTTGAATTATATTTTCAGTTCTTGCAAGTCTTAGCAGTTATTTGTAATTTTCGTTTCCTGCACCTTTGTAACCAACAGTAAATACTTGCGCGCAAATGGTGTTTACATCAAACAAGTAAAATGTGTGTATATTTTTATGTCTGTTTTCCGGTGAAAGTGATTCTAACAAAAAATACAGTTAGAGATTTATATTCAAGGGTTTAAAGAGAAGTAGGTTGTATCCGATTCGGAGACCCTCTTGAATGAGTCCGGGATTAATGATTAAGCTACGGGTATGCGAAATAATAAAGTAATAGATAATAGAATGAGCAAGTAAAATAAGTGGGTAAACTAGGTCAAATGAATAATCTTAGAACAAGAACTGAGAGTAGTATATTTGCTCGAGAGATCTTGGGTTACAAGGGTTGGCTTAGAGAGAAATACAATGTGTCTTTCTTCTCTTATAAGTTTTGCATATATAGGATCAAACTTAGGCAATCATGCCCGTCTAAACCTATGACGACGTGAGCACACTTACGTCATTGTTCCCACACGCCCCGCAACACTCTGATCTATGAAAGCTGATGTGGCGGGAGTTGTTGGGAGTGAAAAACAGTTGTAGAGATCCTTTGGGGCCGTTGGGATTTTCGGAACTGCTAAGCTTCTTAGGTATGCCAATGCTTTCGGAGGCGTTTCTACCCAATACAATATATAATTTTGATGGACAAAGTTATTCTTTATTTGAACTACTAAGAGATCGATAGAGGCTCATCCAGGTCCTTCAAATTTTACCTCTAAACCTATTGTGCTTTTGGAATTATATGTTCGAATTTTAATATTTGTTGAAAGTTTAGTAATATATGCATCCACTTTTGGAGGTAGCACAAATATTTGATATATAAATCAATCGTGAATATACTCAAGCGAACTCGCACACCACTCACTACTAAAAAATCTCTATTTTTTCACTGATTTTCCACTGAAAAATATTCAGTAGCTATTTTTCACTGAATGTCGATGGGAAAAACTTAAATAGTAGTGTTTTCACACGGAAAAAGTATAAAGTTTCTCAACGTTTCAATGGGAACCCATTTCCCCCCATGTGATTTTCCAGTGAGTTGGTTCGGTAGAAATGAGGTGAAAAAATCATGAATTAGAACACAAATTTCCCACCAAATCTCGGTGAAAAACATCTTTTTCTAGTAGTAATTGTTACAAAATAAGTTATTTACTTGAGCCCCCCTCCCCCCTATGGGTATATGCTTGGGTATAATCTGGGTATTTTTTTTTAGTGTGGGGATTAATTATTTGTAGTAAAATTATTGCGGGTGAGGTACGTTCAGGTTGATATGTGTGTCAATTTCTATGTATAATCCCTATACCTAGACTGATCAGAAATTTCCGTATAGTCATTTTCACCATGGTCAAAAGTGATAATTGTCGCATTTGACAGAAGCCTATTAATATGAAATATCAAGTCTACTCCGTTCTAAAAAGATTGTCCGCTTCCTATGAAGTTTAAGAAATAAAGGAAGATTTTTGAAATGTATAGTCCAAAACAAATCTTAAATATTTATGTGACTGTAAATTATCTCATAAAATTAAATTATTTCTAAATATAACAATCTTTTTAGGACAAATTAATAATGAAAATAGGATAATTTTTTTGGGACTGAGCGAGTACTTTTTAGTTGTTAAAATAGAAAGTAGTAGGTATGCTTGAGGCTCTATCAACCACCAAAAACAAAATGATTAACTTATTAATGGAAATTCCCAAATTAAGAACTATTTTTGTACTTGTTATTTTACTTTATAATTATTTCTTTAATTAAGAAAACGAAAGAGAATATTGATCCACGAGTCCAGAACTTAAATGACCTAAAAAGTGAGAAATTGAACCCAAATACCCCTACAAAAATATGTGACATAAGTATCTTTTGCGAGGTAAATGACTGCGCAAAAAGGGTGTCTCTATATTAGGGAAGACTTCTCCATTTTCATTTTCACTCCTCACCTTCTCTATTTTCACTCTTTTATCATACTTTAGCCCACGAAAAATCATGTCTCAAAGCTCCAAAACGTCAAACTTTGCTATAGAACCCGAGGTTTGTGGATGCGGTTATTATCGTAAGCTCAGAACATCAAGGATCCAATCCGGGTCATCGTTTTTGACGTTGTAAAGTGTCCAACATAAGTGTTTTTACAAGTTTTTAGGGTTTAGAGTTTTTTCACATTATCAACATATTTTACTTTTAAAAACTGATTTTTTTATAATGTTTATAGGATATGGGTGGTGTCAAATATTTTTGATGGGAAAATGAAATTTCCGTGGATAATACAGTGACGACGAAGTTTAAAAAACCTCATTGTAAATACTAAACATCAAATCATTTAATTATTAAAAAGTATACCTATCAATAATAATTAACTACACTGAAACTTGATGTTGGGGATATTCCGACATGATTCCTCCATCGGACTGAGAGAATTGCCCAATATTATTCATACTAGATGTATAACCCCTAAAAAGATATAAAAACATTACTATTACCATACGTATAATAAACATGTGCTACTACACAAAATAATAATGAAAATAATGGATATTTATCAAATTTTCCTGTAATTTTGATTAAATTGCTAACTTAAAGTTTTCAGTGATATTTGACCAGTCAAAATATCTCCATAAGAACTCATGTCCGCATATGTGTCACCATGAGTAGGCTAGACTTCAGGAATTTGAGGACGAGGCGCAGTCGACACTTCTAGGACTTCCTGATGAGTCCTGGCCAAGACTTCACGACGATTGATAGGTATCTTTTCAACATACATTTCAAGAACATTTAAGGTGATTAAGTCCCTATATTCTTCCAGTACCCTCAAATATTCACTCAACGACTCATCATCAATGATATTCCACTCGCCATAAAGCACTTGTAGTGAAAATGATATTGGATAACTGCCTATTACAGATTATGCAAACTCACGTCTACTAACTCTCATTCTTCTATGTATGGCAGTGAGTAATGTTGAGTAATCCAAGTTAATGGGAAACTTAACATGAAATTTTGATGGATTACTACAACGAACAATATTATAATCATGAAGAATCTCTCCTTCCCAAAATAATGAAACATTAACAGTTGGAGGAGAAGACACTATTTTTTATGAACTTGGGAGTTGGATGATTTTTTAAGAACTTAAAATTTTAACGACTTAATTTTTGGAAATTGATGAGTCTTTACCTCATCCAAAATTCATGTTAAATAGAAAACAAATGGGGTTTTGCAGTAATTGTCATAGTGTCATGTCAAATCAAGTACAAATGTGTAGGATTGTCCAAGAGGCCGGGTTCGGGGCCGGTCCCGACGGGACGGGACCCGGCGGGACTGGGGAAAGGGTCGGGACTGGTCCTCCGGTGGGACAGGTCGATGTCCCGTCCCTTTCCTCATCCCGCTGGAAAAGGGGACCGGTGTTGGAGGGGCGGAGCGGGGTCGGGTCCGGGATTCCATTTTTAGACACTTAATTTCAAAAAAAACTGTGAATATAAATACTTAAAATAATTGAACAAGATAGTGTAATAAAAACATCTCAAAGCTATTTTTGTTCCTCTTATATTATTTAATGGAAATATAATTTTTTTTGTAATACAATTGCAACTTTGTGGTGTTGTTCAAAAGTTGCAAATCACATAAAAAATTACATAGTTATAAACACCTTTTCTAATTTTTTCACAATGTCTTGTGGTTCTTCGGTAGGAATTGGAATTTTTTGGTCAAATTGGTCGACGTCGCTTCCAGTTCCCTCAGACAAGATTTCGTTGTAGTTTAAATCGTCTTCTTCGTTGATCTCTGATTGACCGCACCTTCTACGCTCCGCTCGTATCCAATCTCTGAATAGAACTGTAATCTCCAAGTTGTCTCCCACTAATGAGTGTATGTGCTCTCCTATTTGAAATCTTCCGGCGCTTTCAGCCGTTGTTGATGACGCTTGACTGTTCAATGCATCTCGGGCCATCTTTGCTAGTATCAGAAATGTCTTCTCATTTTCCTTCCAGTAGTTAAGCAAGTCTTCGCGTCCTTCTTCATTGAGAACTGCTTGGTACGGTACAATACCCTGCAAAACAAAAACATCAAACTCGCTAACTTGATTAGCAGTGGAACCACTAAACATTCTATTTCTAAGGCTTTCAATACTAGCCGTAGAAACATCATGTCTTTTATAAGGTTGTATTGAAGAAGAAGATGGTATAGAAGCTGGTTGGTAATGCATATATACTTTTTTGCATTCATCGTGTATGCTAGACAAAACTTCTTCTTTAGTTGGTTCCTTGGGTGATTGTTCATTTGGGTTTTTTAGAGTTGGAGGTGGAAGTACTGCTATACAATCATAAATCGTTTAAATGAGTGTTTTACAATCGTCTATTTTAATTGTCGGATTTAATACAACGCCAATAATATAAATAGTGGGAATAAGAAAAAAATATTTTTTAAATTTGATAAATATTTTTTTAATAGGTGCCTTATAAGATGGATTTTCTATATATTCACTAAGTAACAAAAATATTAGAGCTATATAAAATAACATAGTTTAAATAGTAGGATAATATATACCAGAAAATTCTTTAGTTGCTTGAAAAAATTTCTCTAAAAATCCAATAAGTTTTGAAATTTTTTCTCAATCATTATCTACAAGCATATCAGTTGGATTTCGATTATGGGCGTTAAAAAATAAAGTTATAGGTCTTCTATAATCGTAAGCAACAAGTAGTTGTTCATATAGAGAATTCCACTTAGTCGCTATTTCTTCAGGAATTTTTCTGAAAGGTAATCCACAATCATGACAAAATTTTTTATATTCTTTTTTTCTTTGTATTTTATTACTTCTAAAAATAAAGTTTATAGCAAATTGTACTTTATTAAGAATGTCTT
Source organism: Anisodus acutangulus (assembly GCA_029783415.1). Classification (NCBI taxonomy): domain Eukaryota; kingdom Viridiplantae; phylum Streptophyta; class Magnoliopsida; order Solanales; family Solanaceae; genus Anisodus; species Anisodus acutangulus. Next base: position 1,290,430 of record CM056511.1, read on the forward strand.
CAAAAAGTGATATACCATTCTTTACAACTAAGTTATAAATATGACACACATATTTTATATGAAAATGATTAGGAAAAGATGGAGTTAATAGATCTTTTAAAAGTCTTACAGCATAATTATTAGAAGAAGCATTATCTAACATAACATTCATTATTTTGTCAGTTATACCATAATAATCGCAAACTTCATGAATATTTTGTGCAATAAAATTTCCAATATGCCTATCATCAATATATCTATATGTTAAAATACGTTTTTGCATAGACCAATTATGATCTATCCAATGACATGTTACAATTAAATAATCATTGCCGTTAGTACTACGACCTATATCAGAAGTGATAGATACTTTGCCAGGAAAATGATATAATGCATAACGTAAATATTGTTGATATTCATGTGCAAATTTAAAAACATCTCTTCTAACAGTTGATCTAGGAAAACCGTTAAAAGCATGATTATACATTTCTCTAACGTAATGAATAAAACTAGGAGAGGAAGAAAATGCAAAAAGCAAACCCTCCACCGCAACTAATTTTGCTATTGCTTCCCTATCTCTGTGTTTATCGTATTTAGGACCTACAATTTCCCCCGTCGTCTGGTTAATTTGACCCCGTACTTGGTCCGGGACAATATGTGAACCTTGTCCCGACTGAAAGCGCATTGGCACACCCAACTTTGTAGCCTCGTATTCATCCCACCTAGCTTTGTGAAAGTCTTGTACATGTCTCAATAAACCTCCCGTCCCACCCTAACCTTTTTCGATTTTAAATTTATAAATATTTTTACAAATTTTACATGTAACTACTTGGTTCTCATGGTCCCTATCAGAAATATCTCATGCAGTTGATTTTAATTTCCGTTGTGTGGGGCCTCGACTCATACTAGGGGGAATATGAGGCGTTCCAGTTTCAGTTTGAGGTTGAGGTTGTTGAGGTGCACTAGTGGGTGTGTCATCTAGATTATTGTCTAAATTAAAGTCTGGTTCAGTTGCAGAATATATCGCATAATCTAATGGTATATCATTAAAAAATCAGTTTCATCTATATGAGTGTAATCAATCAAATCATCCTGACTAGGAATAGGATGACTAAAAGAAGTATCTATGCCCTTGTTACCCTACTAGAAGAAGCACTCTTACCCTTAATCGTACGTGTAAATCCTTCCATTTTAATTATGCAAATAAATAATTAAAGATAATGAAATTAAGTGCGATAATTAAAATAAAGTAACAATAATAATTTAAAGAATGAACGAAGGTACCAAACGACGACGTAACATCGATGTGTAATCGAGGTTGAAAATTAAAACTTTGCTCGATGGATGATCCTCAAGCTAGTTGCCAACTTCAGTCCCAATTTTTGAACTTTGATACAATTATACAAATGAGAAAATAAAATAAAATATTTAGTAGGCAATGTAGACTTGTAGAGAGATAGATTGAGAGATTGTAGGAAGATTTGTGAGATAAAATGAAGTATTTATAGTTGGAAAATTGGGTTAAAGTGTAAATATACTAACTTATTAGTTAAAAATAAATATTAAGGAGGTAGGGTTTATGGGGTGGGGGGGGGGGCAAAAATGGCCATTGGAACTGCAAAAATTTAAATTTGACCGTTGTTGCAAAGGTTAGTTTTGCAAAGATGGAGGGGGGATCGGGATCGGGACGGGGTCGGGACGAGCCCATGTCCCATCCCGATTTCGAGTCCCGACACCATAATTTATTTTTAGGGGGATCGGGGCCGGGTCGGGATCGGGCCGACCCGGCCCACTGGACAACCTTACAAATGGGGAGATGAAATTGATTGTAAAAATGCAATAATTTATTGCATAATTGGACTAAAATAAAGCTTTTAAAAAATGTGGGCTACTATGGTATAGAGACACCCCTTTTGCGCAGTAATTTACTGCGCAAAAGGTACTTATGTCACATATTTTTTTGAGGGATATTTTGGTTCAATTCCTCATTTTTGGATCATTTAAATTCCGGACTCGTTGATCCACAAAGATCAGGATAAATGAATATATGCACATTCTCGTTTTGGCAAGTAAAAATGTACATCTAATCTCTTAGTAATTAATGATCATGAGAGTCAAAAATTATTTAGTTAAAACATTTCGGTTAAAAAAGAAGAAAGACGGGTTCCTGATTATTTAGACATTATCAAATCATATGTGTTGGTCAATATAATCTTGTATAAGGGAAATCAATTTTATAGCCCATTACAAGTGTTATTCGTTTTATGACCTTTTTATATGAATTTGTAATATGTAACACATAAAGATCTTTGTAGGATCATTATCTTCTATTCAAATATAGTTGATCAAGAATAACAACGTAACATAACAAAAACATAAGTGTAATCCAACAAGTGGAGTCTTGAAAGACTACAGTGTGTTGGAAATTTGCCTTTGATGGGGAGGTGCGTCCATCCATATTTAATGAATTAAACACTAGGGTTCCGCATGTTGGAAGCTTTGTCTCTTCTATCGTGCATAATCTACTAAGTGAGTAGATGACCGTAGGGCCAAGAATCGTCAAATTTCGTTGAGAAATGAAAGAGATATTGGTCCACGAAGTAAGGTGTTTGAGGCATAAAAATATGGTGTGGGACAAATCTACCACATTGGTGAAAAAAGGAAGAATTGCTCTCTTTATAAGTCTTTAAATTGGCTAAGGGTTTGGAACCCCAAGGGGTATCCCATGTGTTTAAAGGAGGGAGGACCTAGATGTGCTTGAGTTCAAGGCTAAGTCCACACGCGCGCCGCAGCCCGTCCGGTCCGGGCTCGATCACGGGTCAGGGGTCTTGGGTCTTGGGCTTCTTCTGGTATTATCTCTTTGGACCCCAAATTGTTTAATATTTACAGTTTGGTCCCTGAAGTTTTTGAAATGTTGAATTTGGGAACGACGATACAGAAAGTATACAGAGCAAACGAGACAGAAATATATACATAGAGACAAACAGAAGAGTAATACACAGTCCAAAACGTGAGCAGTAACGTTGGGACGAAAAACAGAAACTCTTCCTTCCTTTTCTATTTCTTCACTAAGTCGATCCGTGTTTGTTTTCTTCGTCAGAATCAACCTATTTGTTTTGTAGTGTTGATTAAAATGTTGTTTTATCTTGGGAGACTATTGCCCGTTAACGTAAAAGCATATATACGGGGCAATCTTGTCTTAAAGACAGAGTGTCATCACTCAACTCAGCACAAAGTTGTAACAATCCAGATTTAGTGTTTCTTGATTTCAGGTTATCAAGATTCAAGACTCAACAAGCTTGCGGCAGTTCTGAACATTGGCCTATTTGTTTATCCTTTCGAACACTTGTAATATTTATTCACTTCCCGTACTGCTTTACAATATCCGACAAAGTGTACGCGGACCTTACCGTACCTTGAGAGGTAGAGATGTTGTTTCCTATAGACCCTCGGCTCAAGACATAATCCAACAAGTGGAGTCTTGAAAGACTAAAGTGTGTGCATACCTTACCCCAGCCTTGAGAGGTAGAGAGGTTATTTCTGATAGACTCTCGGCTCAAGACATGCAAATGCAAATTCAAATATAGCTGATCGTAGAAGATTATTTCCTCGTGAATTATTCTTCCAAGGCAATACCATTTTTTTTCTTTCTTTACCATTTTTTTTCTAACAGAAAACACTTACATGTGCAAAATTCTGGGCAATCATACGTTGTTGTTGTTTGATAGAATCACAAGAAAGATAAAACAACTAAGTGGAACACATGAAAGATGAGAAAGAAAGGTAAAGAAAAAAAAGAAGATAAGGCCTTGCTATGTCAAAGTTTTTGGGTAGGTTTGCTTCATGGATATATGTTTCTTTTTTCCACTTTTTTGGTTAAATAAGATTGGTACCACCACTACATTGAAATTCATGCAAATCCATGCAATAGTATGTATTACGTTAATATTCTGGAAATTACCTATCTTTCCATTTTACAAGTTATATTTACATTCTTGCTATTTTCATGTTAATATTTTTCTTGGTATAATTACAATATCATATCCGATGTTCAGTGGTTCGATTAATCCAAATACGTGTTGCGTAAAACCTATTAAAAGAGGAAAACGCTCATCACCAAAGGTGTTCAAACTCGAGACTAGAGGCAGATTCAGGACTTAAATTCTGTGGGTTCATTTTTAAATTTTTAGCATTGAACCGATTATATTTTTAAAGTTTATTTACTATTTATTAGAATTTTAGTAAATTAGGGGTTCAATTGAACCCCTACCTACATGGCTAGATACGCCTCTGCTCGAGACCAATAGTTAAGGGTGAAGGAATCTCATCCATCTACCACATCCATGATAAATTATTTCTCTTGATTAATGTAAATAATGACCATAAGATGAATTTGAATGGAGAAAAGACTGATGGTAATGATGATTTTCACTCATAGTTTTAAGAATATATGACAATTTCATCAATTGCAACATTATATAGGCGAATTCAAAATATAACGTTAATCTATATTATATTAAAAATGTGAAAGGCCTTTAAAATGCCGATTAGATCGTTGCCCTTCATTAAAAGGTTCTACAGTCGATAAAATTGTCATTTACTATTAATTTTGACAAAATTATAAATTAATAATTTCTAATAATTAAGATTTTAAATTGACTAAAATTTGAGTTGTTAAACTTAGAAATGTTGATTGAATTTTTTGTCCTTCATTAAAAGACTCTACCATAGACAAAATTGTCATTTACTATTAACTTTGACAAAATTATAAATTAATAATTTCTAATAATTAAGATTTTAAATTGACTAAAATTTGAGTTGTTAAACTTAGAAATGTTGATTGAATTTTTTTGTCTTTCATTAAAAGACTCTACAATAGACAAATTGTCATTTACTATTAACTTTGACAAAATTATAAATTAATAATTTCTAATAATTAAGATTTTAAAATTGACTAAAATTTGAGTTGTTAAACTTTTCCTTATTAGAAGTATGTAATATACCATATTTGTAAAAGAAAAGTAATAACGTAGTAAAATCACGTTAGGATACTTTCTAGCACTTTGAACTCTTTTAGGTTTAGGATTCCTTTTTTTTTTTATTATTATTATTATTATTATTATTATTATTAATGTTTAACAATTAATTTTTTAAAAGTATTTTAAGTAAGATTTTTTATCACTTTCAACTCTAAATTGTCACTTTAGGTTTATGCTTTAGCAACTAATCTACATTGCCGTTGGAGACAAATAAGGGAAAAAGTCGAAGAACATTGAACTCGGAAATTAATACTCCTACATATGGTAGTATTCCACGCTCTTTATCATATATTTTTGGCACACTGAAACTAAGAGTCATTTCTCAAATTATTAATATTTAATTATATTTATAATATTTCACCTAACATTGTGATAGGAGTCCTTTCAAAATAAAAATTCTTCTCCAAAAAAGTCGATAAATTTACATCCCTTTTTGGTGTAGGAATTCTTCATTGACAATTAATGTCATTTAGCTTTAGGATTTCTTTTTACCAAAATTAATTCATGATACAATAGATAAGGAAGACCCAATTATTAATTTTAACCTAGGAGTCTTTAAGTACCGTGTTTCTACTTTTTATTTCAATTGTGGTTCAAGCCTTTTCCTAGCTTTTGTTGTGATCTTTATTTTTTCGTTGTTTTTTAAAATTTTTATTTAGTACTTTTAATCACATAATGCATGTGTTGATTTTGAGTTACATGATTAATTTTGATTAATTTCTTTGTTGGTTACATTATATTGAAGCCCTTTTATTAAGTTTTTTTCAGTTTAACGCTTGATAGAAATTGATAATTGTACCTCGAAGGTTCTTGATTGTAGAGATTTTAAATACTCCTTGTGCCATGAACGAGAAATTCGACAAGGCATGTCGCCAATCCAAAAGATTATTTTTAATAAACAAATCGGTCAAAAACATCACTTTTTTTTGGGATGAGGGTGATATACACTCTCCAGGCTAGGTGCCGAAAAAAAAGATGTATTAATATCAGTTTAAAATTATTTAAGGGTCATAGGATTACTGTAAAGTTTAAGTGTCTTTTTTAAAATATGATCTAAATTCAGGGGGTGATGATGTATTTTTTCCTATGAAAATGTTAAATAATAACAAAATAAAAGGAACATCTCAATGAATGCCATATTTCAAAACAAAATAAACATTTTCCTTAGTAATTGACATAAAATAATTGATCTTTTTTAGAAAATTGAAAGATAGATAAAAAAAAAAAGATAATATGCCAAAAAAATGTAAAAACGTTATGTGTTATAATAGTGAATCTGTTTTAAATGTCCGAATCTTGTATCATGTTAGTTATAAACAGCGAAAAGCGCATAGACTAAACTAGTAACTTTAAAATGAGTGTAATCTTATTATTTCTATACATTCTTTTACATGTATATACATAATTCGAGTTGATCGAAGACAATAAATTTAACTGAACTTACAGATATTACTCTCAGATTCTTTTTTGATAGAAAATGATTTGGACCCAAAAACATGCAAAAAATTGGATGGGAAAAGGAAGGGAGTGGGACAAGCTTATTGTGCAGTGTACACTGTGCCCAAAAAAAAATACAGCAAAGAGTAACATGTGAGAAGTTGGATGAACAGGATGAACAGGGAGAGGACTTTAGCCTAAAGGGCCACACAATCTCTAAATATTTTTTCCGTTTTAATTTACGTGATATTTTTCTGTTCGTCCATTTTAAAAAGACAAACACCTTTTAAATTTGGAAATAATTAATTTACATTTCCTATTTTATTGTTAACGGAGAACCTTTATAATTATACAATTATTATAACATATTTAAAATTATAATTTTAAAAAATTTATAGCCAAACAAATATTATAACTTGTTTTAGACCGACAATAACTACGCCCTCGGTCCCAATAAGTTGGATCGATTATATGAATCACTTCTTCATTTAAGTTCATCTTATATCATATTTTAGATCACAAAATTTTAAAAATTTACTACCAATTTAAACTATCTCATATAAATTGGTATAGTCATTCACTCAAAATTTCATTTGAGTATTTGAGATAATTGTATCAACCCGTGAAGAGAGTGAGTGCATGTTATGTTATCTTTTTTTGGCTGTACTATTTTGTTACCTTGTGGCTTGTGCATCTGCTTTCCTCATCCTGATGTGATTGGTCGGCTACCCCATCCCTAAACCCCACCTCCCACCCCCTACACCCAAAAAAAATTGTCATGTTAATGTTACTAAGACTTGCCCCCTTACAAATAGGAAAGTTATGAAATTATTTGTCACACATAATTTAATTATTTTAATAACTTCAATGTTATATACTAGGTAAATATTAGTTAATTAAATGTGAAAAGTTTAAATTCATGATTTTACTATTATAATGGATAAAGTTTTTTCAGTGATCATACGATTATATTATTAATCTATCCACCTCAATATTTCAACATGAGAGGTTGGTTTATTTAGTATATCGCGCTGCAATCACCTCAATGGTAGGCGAAACTACAATTGGTCCCTTAGGTGAAAAGTAGATTTCGGGATTTGAAGTTTATGAATTTTTATAGGATTGGATCAAAATCTATTAAATTTACGTGAATAAGTAACCATGCATCTAGATCGCCCTTTGCTTCGAGTGGGCGAAAAATTCATATTTCTCTTTTGTTCTTCCTCAAATTCTTGTAATGGGCAGTGACAATATTTCAAAACTATCTTTTATCACATTAAAATAGTTAAAGTTTATCTGCTTTAATAGTAACATAACTGAAATGACATGGTCATATCTTCAAACGACGTTACTAAGTAAATAGATCATCTTGAGGAATGGAACTATATATAGTAATATTTTGCTTGAAGGTAGAAATTACTGTATTAATAAACCTAGCATAAGATTGACAAGTCATAAAAACACAGTGCAATTTCATAAATCATTGATCTAGTACAATTAGGTAACTTGACTAAAATATGAACCTCGAAGATAAGTCACATTATTGTTTTACTATAATTTTGGAGTGTTATCATATGCTATTAATTGAGTAAATTTCATCCTATCTCTTAAACCCCAATTTGGCTTACATCTAAGTGAATACCTTTATTGTTAGTACTACTAAAATTAGAAAATGATAAACAAGGGGAAAATGCAAATTAGGGTAATCATATCATAATTGAACTAACGATTCAATATTCATATAGAGTCGGAGCTTAAGTACACACTGACCGTGTAAAACAAAATTTTCATTATAAGTGAAATTTAACCAATTACAATAGGTCATTACTCTATTTTCCAGGTTATATATCATGGTTGATATGTAAAATTAGCTATTGTTGTATGTAAATCATTATTTAGAAAAATGCAAATTTCCAATAGAATCCTTGAAAATTGGCTTGTTGGAAACGTTTCTAGGTTTATATCAACTAAGTCTCTGTCTACTTTCCAAGAGTCTTTTTTGCAATTTCATCCATCTTTTTTAACTTGATACCTTTGCAGAGGTCATATCTCAACCCTGCTGGCAGCCTAAGCTAGAAGGAATAAGATCAGGGTTGGGTAATAGATTGATTGTCAAGGAGTGAAAGCAACTTGACTCATTGGAAAGGGAAAAAAGTCAGTTCCGTGCCTATAATCATTCCTCTCTCTGCTAGCAATCCGGTCTCCAACTTTCCAATGAAAATCCCACAATTCGTGACAGCATTCAACATAAACGCTCGTCGGAAATTCGCATTTTTTTAGTAAGGAAGTAACCTGATTGTGTAAAAATTATTTACACTGCTAATGTACGGAATTAAATGAAATGATAGGGTTTTCATTTTGGACCGCTAGATTTTCTTGAGCATATGACAAAAAATCACATTAAATAGAATTTGTCTTGTGTTATGTCCCCATATGCTAAGAGTTGGTGGAGGTTTTTGTAGGTGCAGTAAAATACAGTGGCTCAGATTCCCTCTTGTAAATGCTTGATTCCAATTGCATTGCTTTTTCACAATGATCCTTATGGTAAAATCAAGAGGCTGTGATTCCTCCAAGTACATATTAAACTGTCAGATCAAAGTACATCCACTGGATCTGGATTGACCTAAAGAATATAAGAATCTTTATCGGCAATGTCACATGTCTAGAAAATCATGGAGAAATAAAGGAAGAGATATGGAAGGTGATCCAGAATTTAGACGTTGTGGTTCTGAATCGAGAGAATGAGTAATAATAAAATATATATTTACTCTAAGTTCATCTATACAACAATAACAATTATGTCTCACTCCCGAACAATCAACTGATAAATATAACCAAAATAAGTTCTGCTTTGTGCAATGTTAAGAAAACGCTAAAACCACATAAGAGAACAATTCTGCAGGCTGTGTATGAGATGAAAGCAATATTGATGTAACATCTTCAGCTGGATATATATGGCACTGAAGAAACAGGACAGAAGGTGGAGTGGAACTTGATAATCCTTTGCTCCGTCTCATACAAAATTTCTTTTATTCTTTCCCTTTCTTTTACCTCGTACAGATGAGATAGAGTCAATTTGTGTGGGTTCTTGTAAGTAAAAAATTATCACCCTCAAAATGATAAGTTATACATCGAAGAGAGATTATTTGTTCCCAAGTACAAATTACACAATCAGATTTGTCGAAAAGTTGATAAACATAAAGAGTGAAAAATGACAAAACTAAGCAAAAAAAAATTGGAGAGTAGAGATATGTTATGTATAGTTTGCACAATGAAAGCTGGTTAAAGATTCAACAAAATCTAATATAGAAACTAGAAATGCAATTTGTCAACTGCAACGACGACTCACAGATAAATGAGCATGATTTGTTATCTCATTGTATAGATGGTAAGAGACATGATGGGGCAGGCAACCTTTCAGAAGCAACTCAAAGTGCTGGACAAACATCTGGAAACAAAATTTGCAACATTGGTGAAAAATGAATTCATATATTCTTTCACTCATTAACATATGCATATATAAATTAAATCAGTGGCAAGAATCAATATGAGAAAGTGCACCTGGTTAGTGAAAGAAATAATGATTATTTTCATTAATTAAAAAGACTATTTATATAATTTACATATTTTCATAATAGGAAAACTATATTCATATTCTACTCCTAAAATCTTATTATAATTAGAGACTAACTATACAATTATGGTAAGTGTACAATGCTAATTAATATAAAATATTTACACTTTATTTTGAGGACAAAACCGTGATATACACTTATTTAAGGTAAGTATATATCACGGTATATACTATACATATACTTTATATCTAACACACCCCTGCAGTCATAGCGGGCGGTCTTCGTACGCTGAGACTGTCCCTAAAATCGTCAAAGAGTACTGACGTAAGACCTTTGGTAAAGATGTCTGCAATTTGATACCCGGTAGGGACATGGCAGACGTGTACTTATCCACGAACTACCTTTTCGCGAACAAAGTGAATGTCCATCTCGATGTGTTTAGTGCGCTAGTGCTGAACCGGATTACCAGAAAGGTAGTGGCACTAACATTACCACAGTAAACCAAGGTAGCTTTCTGGATAGGACAATGAAGCTCCAAAAGAAGATTACGTAACCAACATGATTCAGAGACTACATTGGCCACCCCTCGATACTCGGCATCGGCACTAAAGCAGGACAAAGTCGACTGACGCTTTGCAGACCAGGAGACCAAGTTATTACCAAGAAACATGCAATAGCTGGACGTTGAACGTCTGGTATCCGGACAACCACCCCAATCAGCATATGTATATGAGACAAGTGTAGACGTCGAAGACGGATATAGATGTAGGTCATAGTCAAGTGTCCCCTGGATGTATCGAATAATGCTTTTGAGTACATTCATGTGTTCAACCCTGGGATCATCCATAAACAAGCATACATGTTGTACGACATACACAATATCTGGTCTCATGAAAGTAAGATACCGAAGAGCCCCTGCCAGACTGCGATAGTGGGTCGGGTCTTCGTAAGGGGAGCCAGCCGCAGCACCTAGCTTGGGTTTAGTATCAACTAGAGTGGAAGTGGACTTGCATGAGGACATACCAGCTCGCTCAATGATCTCAGTTGCATACTTTCTCTGGGATAAGAACAACCCACCTGCATGACGAGAGACAACAATCCCCAAAAAGTAACTCAAGGGCCCCAAGTCTTTCATAGCAAACTCAGAACTGAGCATTGTCATGATAGACTTGCGTAATGCATCCGAAGAGGCGGTCAAGATAATGTCATCCACATATAACAGTATATAAGCCAGTGAAGAAACACGACGATATATGAACAATGAATTATCATACCTGCTGTGAGAGAACCCAATAGTCGAAACATAGTCTGCAAACATCTTATACCAAGCCCGTGGAGACTTCTTAAGCCTATACAAGGACTTCTTCAATAAACAGACATGATGAGGATATTTGGGATCCCTAAACCCCAATGGCTGATGCATATAGATTGTCTCCTTAAGATCACCATATAAGAAATCATTATTTACGTCCAACTGATTAATGGGCAATGCTTTCGAAAGAGCCAAGCTGAGCACAGTGCGAATGGTAGCCGGTTTGACCACCAGACTAAATGTCTCACAACAATCTACACCCACCTGTTGAGTCTTACCATCACCTACAAGACGAGCCTTATGCCTCGCAATAAAACCATCATCATTGTCCTTATGACCAAAAATCTACATAGACAGAATAACATTAACACTAGATGGGCGGGTCATCAACTCCCACGTCTTATTATCAATAAGAGCATTATATTCGTCGGTCATAGCAATTTTCCAATTCGGGCCATTTAAAGCAGACACAGGATTACGGGGTAGGGGTGATCGAAGAACATTAGAATTTAAATTAAAATATCTTTTTGGTTTAAAAATACCCCGTTGACTACGAGTGACTGGTCTTTGACTCGGGGAAGAATTTGGCAAATTTTAGGAAATATCGGGACACGTGACGGACGGGCCAGCAGGCAGTGGGCCTACTGGCCCAGAACGGATAACTGTAGCAGTGCCTGATGCCGAACCTGGGACAGTTTCCGTATTGGGCTGAGCCACTGGCCCAATTACGGAAGCTGGAACAATGGCTGGCCCAAGGACGGAAACAAACAGTAGTGGGTGACGGGTTTGTAGGTCCAACGGGCAGTGGGCCCGCTGGCAGATTTAGGTTGCGGGATGCGTTCGAAAAATGGTGGATAAGATACGGGGAGACACTATCATCTAAAAAATTATACGAACTAGGCACGAGACTATTTACCTTAGCAAACAAAAATTAGGATTCATCAAAAATAACATGGCGACTAACGATGATTTTATTAGACGATAAATCAAAGCATTTGTAACCACGATGATTAAACGGATAACCCAAAAACACATAAGGTGTAGATCGAGCCTGAAGTTTGTTAATTGTGGTGGACGGAAAAAGTGGATAACACAAGTACTCAAAGACTCTAAGATGTGAATACGAAGGAGTCTTATTATATAAAATTTGAAGAGGGGACAAATATGTCAAACCTTTGGACGGAAGAATGTTAAGAAATGTAACCATTTGTAGAGCATGATGCCAAAAAGAATGGGGTACGGAAGCATAAATAAATAAAGTTCGAACAATGTTATTAATGGTACGAATTTTGCGTTCGGCTGTCCCATTTTGTGAAGACATATGAGGACAAGAAAAATAAAAATTGATTCCATTATTTGCACAAAACTCCCGAAACACCCCATTATCATATTCTTTACCATTATCACATTGAATATTTTTATTTCCCGTTCGAATTGGGTTCTAATGAATGCTCTAAATTTTAAGATGGAAAAAACTTAAGATTTTTTCGCTATCGGAAAAGTCCATAAAAAATTAGAATAATCATCCAAAAATATAACATAATAACGATGACTCAAAGAACTGAGTACATGAGATGTTCATAAATCGCTATGAATAATATCGAATGACATTAAAGTATGAGAATTAGAGTCTACAAAAGGCAATCTAACAATTTTTTCCTAAAGAACAAGATTGACTATTCGGAGTACTACGCATACCCTTACAAGAAATAAAATTATTTTTATCTAAAGAAAATAAAATAAACAACCCCGGATGACTTAGACGAGCATGTCACAAGGAAGGAGCAAGGGCTGCAAAAGTTGATTGCAAGGCTTGACTCGAGAAACTGGAACTTGGTGTGATAGGATAAAGATATCCCCTACTATCACACCTCATGAGAGGACTCCCCGTCTCGAAATCCTTTAAAAAAAAACTCAAACGGATCAAATTCAACAGAAATGGAATTATCAGTGGTGAATTTACAGACAGACACCAAATTTTTAAACAATTTAGGGGCATGAAGTGTATTTTTCAAAACAAGGGGTGGATGGGCAGTAGGGAGATAAAGTTTTATGACCATAACTACGAATCGGAATAGAATTACCATTACCAACAATTATGCCACGATGGTTGCTCAAATTGGAATAAGACGAGAGAGTACCTGAATCGGATGTCATGTGGGTAATGGCACCGATGTCCATGTACCAATTCGGATCCGGTGGAGTTAAACCAAGTGTGTGCATCGCGACTTCAATGTTGGTCTGAGTGGGGCCTGCGGAGGCCGAGGCCGAAGCACCCCGGCTTACTACCCCGGCCCATCACTGCATCGAAAATAATCGAGGTCATTGCGAGTTGGGCTGAATTTCGCCAGCCCATCGCCGTGAGATGCATTACGCTTGACCCATTGCTCGTGAGATGGAGGCCCAGCAAAATAAGGGTTGTTGGGCCACTGCCCACTGGCCCAGGCCCACGGCCAGGAGGCCCAAGGCTGGGACCAGTTGGGTTATGACCATTGTTGTTGTGGCGGGTCCCACTGCCATTGTTACCACCGCGTTTGCCCCTACGATTTTTGCCATTATTTATCCGACTATTTTTGCCGACCCCTTGAGATCGGTTTGGGGACGAATCGTCACCAAAATTATGAAAATTAGTGGAGAACGTCATCATGACCACGGGACTAGTACTAGTAACCGCCTTTTTAGCCAAGTCGGTTTCTTCCAAAGTAAACATGGAGCGGGCTTGATAGAACTTCGGGAGAGGATTACTTTGATGAATGAGAGTACCAACACCACTATAGGCCTCAGAGAGGCCAGCAACCATCTGGAGAACAAGACGATCGTCACTAACAGGCGCACCAACGTTGCGAAGTTGGTCCGCCAATTCTTTCAACCTTTTGCAATACGCTGAAAAGTTTGGGAAATTTTTCATATAGACGTGGGAAAATTCCTGCTCAAGTGTAACAGCTCTGGAATTTCGATTATCTTGGAATATGTCACGCAGCCTATCCCAAGCAAGCATCGCCGTAGCATCAGGCACAATAATCATCTGCAACAGGTCGATAGAAATAGTGGAGTAAATCCACTGAAGAATGGTGGCATCAAGAGTCGTCCACAACTTAGGATCATCCTTGCGTTTAGGCACCTCCGTATCCTCAGGAGCCGCGGGGATTATGTGATGGATGACTTGATGCGAACGTGCGTGAATTTTGAATAGTTCGTCCCACGTCGCATATTGGACGTTTTCTATTTCAAGAATAAGAGGGATATGATTCTTGATGTTAGAAATTGTAAGGGCAGTGTGAAACGTGTTCTTAGCCATAATAGCAACGAACGACGTGAGAAAGGGATTTGGAAGAAAATTTTGGGAAGAAAAAATAATTTCCGGGCACGGAAACCGATGAAGGGAGCTTGGAATCCAAACTGTTTGGACGGAAAATTTTGAGAGAGAATATGAACCTAGACTTCTGATACCATGAAAGAAATAATCCCTTGACTATTTTTATTAATTGAAAGAATATATATATAATTTACATATTTCCCATAATAGGAAAAGCATATTCCTATTCTACCCCTAAAATCTTATTCTAATTGGAGACTAACTATACAATTATGGTAAGTGTACAATGCTAATTAATACAAAATATTTACACTTTATTTTGAGCAAAAAACCGTGATATACACTTATTTAAGTATATATCACGGTATATACTATACATATACTCTATATCTAACAGTTAGTATAACCAGAAAATATCCCGCTTTGTGCACAATATGAGGAGACGCTAAAATCACACTAGAAAACAATTATGCAAGCTGTGAATGATGTAGATAAAAGCAATATGATATAAACAATGGATAAGTATCACTGTAAGAACTTCAGCGACATATAAATGGCACTGAAAATCAGGACAATAAGGTGGAAGCTATGTTGCTTAGATCCTCCAAAAATGTTCCCCGCGCTAATAGAATCCTTCAAGAATACAGGCCATATCCAGATTAATATGAACACTCAAACCTCTTGTTAGCTTTTACCTGGGAATGTTAACTGTCTTCACTAAGATTCAGCTAACTTCAGCTCTTTTACTGAAGGACAATCAGATTCAGGCATTAAGATTGGTTTGGACACACTGAATAAATATTTTTCTGAACTTGGTCCGGAAAAAAAACATTTCATTAACACAAGGATTAATCCCTAATACAACACAAGTTCTCTGGTAGCAAAATCTACAAGTTTAAATGCCACAAAAGTTGCTTCAGGTTGCTTGCTTGATAGCAAATCAATTTAAACAGGAAATCATGGAGATTTCTTACAGTCATAACTAAAAATAAAACAGCATACTTACAGCTCTCGCTGCTTGTCATTGTTCTAAAATGCAGATTCTCACTTTTTAATTGTCGACATAATGGAAGATAGAAAGGGAATATAATAACATTTACACACATGCATCTATAGAAGTAAACACATAGGTCCCTGAAGATACTGTTGAACTGCCAAAAATATCTCGTAAAAGGTACAATGTTTTTCTTTCTATAATCTTGCACACACTCAGTTACTTATTTCATCAGGTACAATAAATAACTAGGCAAATCTGGAAGATAAGAGTTTTGCTTCACAAACTGGAAAAGCTTTCTGCAACTGGGGCTGAAGTAGATAAAAGCAGCAACTCCCAGGAATGCCACAACGGATGATGGAACAAAAGTCTCCAAAATTATATCTTTGAACAGATCATCATTTTCTGCCGGATTTGGATTTGGATCTGATACTGCTGTGATCCTTTCGCAATTTTCCTGGAGAGGTAATCCACAAAGAAAAGGATTGCCTTCATAGCTGCTAGCTTCAAATGTTCCAAACTGAGCCTTCCTATCTGGTGCACATCCTGATAAATTGTTGTTCGCCACTGAGAAGTTTGATAAAAAGTTTTAACTGAACCAAATCCGGGGGAATTTCACCACTCAACTTATTTTTTGATAAGTTCAAGCTTTCTATTTGCTTCAAGTTGGAAAATGTCCTTGGAATGGATCCATTCAGCTGATTATGTGATCAATTTAGAGTATGAATATTACTTAGGAACCCAAGTTCAGGAGGTATTGGACCTATCAATTTATTCACAGAAAGATCGACCCCAGACATATAATTCAAGGTGCTTCCTTTGTATGACAGAGACCTACTCTTTGACATAAATTCTATTTATTCTGCCACATCTGATGAGTAAAACCCAGCTTCAACATATTGGTCTACACCAAGTACACTTTGATATTAGTACGTGATAGAAACCACCGTACCGTGTATCCCACGGACAAAGTGTATATTTAGGTTTCTTAACCTATTTTGTAGAATTCTTGTACAAGTGTAATTAGGATATTAGTATTATAGTAGGAGTATTTTTCACATTTAGAGATTGTATACTGTATATATAGACATCTTCATTAATGAAAATGTTAAATAAACATATGATATACAATATATTATATGTATATTTCGGATTTTGTATATTAGTTTAGGTAGTATTTGAGTGTAATTAGTATTGTATACTTACCATAATTGTATTACCATAATTGTATAGTTAGTCTTCAAGTAGAATAAGGTTTTAGGAGTAGAATAGAAATAGGATTCTCCTATTATGGAAATATGTAAATTGTATATAAATTCTTTCAATCAATGAAAATAATCAAGGGATTATTTCTTTCATGGTATCAGAAGTCTAGGACTAAATTGCTTCCGCTCTTATCCAAAATTTCTCTCAGTTTTTCATGCCCCTTCTCGGCCAAAAACTGCATCGATTTCCGTGCCCCTTCCTCGAATTTCGTGTTAAATTTGACCTCATCTCTTCCCAACTTTTCTACAAAATCACCTATTGTTCTTTCGTTATGTCGACGACAAAGAGCACATTTTATCCTGCCCGTGTTGTTTCTAACATCAAGAATAACGTACCTCTCATTCTTGAAATAGAAAACGTCCAATACGCGACGTGGGCCGAGTTGTTTAATATTCACGCTCGCTCCTTCTAGTCATCCATCACATAATCCCCACGGCTCCTGAGGATACGGAGGTGCCTCAACGTGAGGATGATCCTAAGTTATGGACGACACTTGATGCCACCGTCCTTCAGTGGATTTATTCCACTATCTCTACTGACCTGTTGCAGACGATTATTGAACCAGACGCTACGGCAATGGCTTCTTGGGATACGTTGCGTGACATATTCCAAGATAATTAGAATTCTAGAGTTGTTACTCTTGAGCTGGACTTTTCCCACGTCAACATGGAAAATTTTCCGAATGTTTCAGCGTATTGCAAAAGGTTGAAGGAATTGGCGGACCAACTCCGCAACGTTGGTGCGCCCGTTAGTGAAGATCGTCTGGTTCTACAGATGGTTGCTGGCTTCTCCGAGGCATTTAGTGGCGTTGGGACCCTACTTCGTCAAAGTAACCCTCTCCCAACGTTCTATCAAGCCCGCTCCATGCTTACTTTGGAAGAAGCCGGATTGGCTAAGAAGGCGGCTACTGGGGCAAGTCCCGTGGTCATGATGACGTCCTCCACAAATTATCCAGGGTGTGTTGATAATTTAGGCCAAAACCATGCTCACGGTGGCGGCAAGAATACTAGGTAAAATAATGAAAGAAACCGCGGCAGCAAACGCGGTGGTAACGTCAGTAATAGGCCCCACCACATCAACAGTGGGCCTCAGCCCCACTGGTCCCAGCCTTGGGCCCCCTGGACATGGGCCTGGATCAGTAGGCAGTGGCCCAACAATCTTGGCTTTTGGCGCCTCGACCCGCGGTGGTGGGCCCCGATTTGACCTGCACCGGCCCGGCTACTCCGGCCCAATCTCGGTCCCGATCCGGTGAGTACCGGTCGATGGGAAGAAGGCCTGGGCCCCACCAGGCCCATCATGCAGCGGCCCCCACTTCTACCGACATCGAAGCCGCGATGCACACGCTTGGAATAAATCCTTCGGACCCAAATTGGTACATGGACACCGGCGCCACTATTCACATGACATCTGATTCAGGTACTCTCTCGTCCTATTCCAATTTGAGCAACAATCGTGGTATAATTATTTGTAATGGTAATTCAATTCCAATTCGTGGTTATACTCATAAAACATTGTCTCCCCCTCATCCACCCCTTATTTTGAAAATACCCTTCACACTCCAAAATTGATTAAAATTTGGTGTCTGTCCGAAAATTCACCACTGATAATTCTGTGTCCATAGAATTTGATCTATTTGGGTTCTCTGTGAAGGATTTCAAATCAGAGAGTCCTCTCATTAGGTGTGATAGTAGGGGAGATCTTTATTCTATCACACCATGTTCCGGTCCATTGAGTCAAGCCGTGCTGTCAGCGTTTGCAACCCTTGCTCCTTCCTTGTGGCATGCTCATCCAGGTCATTCGGGATCATCTATTTTGTCTTCCTTAGAGAAAAACAATTGTATTTCTTGTAAGGGTGAGCGTAGCACTCCTAATTGTCAATCTTGTTCTTTAGGAAAAATAGTTAAGTTGTCATTTGTAGACTCTAATTCTCATACTTTAATGTCATTTGATATTATTCATAGTGATCTATGGACGTCTCATGTTCTTAGTTCTTTGGGTCATCGGTATTATGTTCTCTTTTTGGATGATTATTCTAAATATTTGTGGACTTTTCCAATAGCAAAAGAAATCTCAAGTTTTTTCCATCTTCTTAAAATTTAGAGCATTCATTATAACCCAATTCGAAGGTGAAATAAAAAATATCCAATGTGATAATGGCAAAGAATATGACAATGGGGTGTTTCGGAAATTTTGTGCAAATAATGGGATCAATTTTCATTTTTCTTGCCCTCATACGTCTTCATAAAATGGGAAAGCCGAATGCAAAATTCGTACCATTAATAATATTGTCCGCACTTTACTAATTCATGCTTTCATACCCCCGTCTTTTTGGCATCATGCTCTACAAATGACTACATATCTTCTTAACATTATTCCTTCCAAAGGTTTGACATATTCGTCCCCCCTTCAAATTTTAAATAATAAGACTCTTTCGTATTCACATCTTAGGGTCTTTGGGTTCTTGTGTTATCCACTCTTTTCGTCCACCACAATTAATAAACTTCAGGCCCGTTCTACCCCCTGTGTGTTCTCGAGTTATCCGTCCAATCATCGTGGTTACAAATATTTTGATTTATCTTCTGATAAAATCATCATTAGTCGTCATGTAATTTTTTATGAATCCCAATTTCCGTTTGCTAAGGTTAGTACTCTCGTGCCTAGTTTGTATAATTTTTTGGATGATGGTATATCCCCGTATATTATTCACCATTTTTCAGACGTCTCCCGCACCTAAAATTCTCCAGTGGGCCCACTACCCGTTGGCCCCACTGCCCCGTCACGAGCTACTGTGCCCAGTATAGTCACTGGGTCAGTCCAGCCCAATTATGAAACTGGTCCAGTTCATACACATGTTTACTGTAATGGGCCAGCAGGCCCACTGCCTGCTGGCCAGTCCGTCCCGAGTCCAGAAAATTCCCAAAATTCGCTCAATTCTTCCTCGAGTCTTAGACTGATCACTCGTAATCAACGGGGTGTTTTTAAACCAAAAATATATTTTAATTTATATTTTAATGTTCTTAAATCACACTTACCCCGTAATCATGTGTCTACATTAAATGACCCGAATTGGAAAATTGCTATGACCGATGAATATAATGCTCTTATTGATAATAAGACGTGGGAGTTGGTACCCCGTCCATCTGGTATTAATATTATTAGGTATGTGTGGATTTTTCTCATAAGGACAATTCGGATGGTTCATTTGCCCGACATAAGGTGCGGCTTGTGGGTGATGGTAAGACTCAGCAGGTTGGTGTGGATTGTGGTGAGACGTTTAGTCCGGTAGTCAAGTCGGCTACCATTCGCATTGTACTTAGCTTGACTCTTTCGAAAGCATGGCATATTCATCAGTTATATGTAAATAATGATTTTCTACATGGCGATCTCAAGGAAACAGTCTATATGCATCAGCCTTTGGGATTTAGGGATCCCAAACATCCTCATCATGTCTGTTTGTTGAAGAAGTCCTTATATGGGCTTAAGCAGTCTCCACGGGCCTGTCATATGCGATTTGCCGACTATGTTTAGACTATTGGGTTCACTCACAGTAGGTCGGATAATTCCTTGTTCATCTACCGTAATGGTTCGTCCTTAGCCTATATTCTGTTATATGTGGATGATATTATTTTGACTGCCACTTCCGATGCCTTATGCCAGTCTATCATGACAATGCTAAGCTCTAAGTTTGCTATGAAAGACTTGGGGCCCTTAAGTTATTTTTTGGGGATTGTTGTCACTCGTCATACTGGTGGATTGTTCTTATCCCAAAGGAAGTATGCAACTGCGATCATTGAGAGGGCTGTGATGTCATCATGTAAGTCCACTTCCACTCCAGTTGATACTAAGCCCAAGCTTAGTGCCGCGGCCAGCGTACTATACGAGGATCTGACGCGCTATCGTAGTCTTGTAGGGGCCTTCAGTATCTTACATTCACAAGACCTGATATTACGTATGCCGTACAGCATGTGTGTTTGTTTATGCATGATCCCAAAGTTGAGGACATGAATGCGCTCAAACGCATCCTTCGGTATATTCAGGGTACGCTTGACTATGGCTTGCATTTATAACCTCCATCCATGTCGACACTTGTCTCGTATACAGATGATGATTGGGGTGGTTGTCCGGACACCAGACGGTCTACGTCTGGCTATTGTATATTTCTTGGTAATAACTTGGTCTCATGGTCTGTGAAGTGTCAGTCGACTTTATCCCGTTCCAGTGTAGAGGCCGAGTATCGAGGGGTAGCTAATGTGGTCTCTGAATTATGTTGGTTACGTAATTTGTTGTTAGAGCTTCATTGTCCCATTTAGAAAGCGACCTTGGTTTATTGTGATAATATTAGTGTCATCTACCTTTCTGGTAATCCGGTTCAGCACCCGCGCACTAAGCATATCGAGATGGACATTCACTTTGTTCGCGAAAAGGTTGCTCGTGGTCAAGTTCGCGTCTGTCATGTCCCGTCCAAGTATCAAATTGTCGACATCTTTACAAAGGGTTTTCCCTCGGCCCTTTTTGAAGATTTTAGGGCAGTCTCAGCGTTCGAAGACCGCCCGCTATGACTGTGGGGGTATGTTAAATATACATATGATATACAATATATCATATGTATATTTCGGATTTTGTATATTAGTTTAGGTAGTATTTGAGTGTAATTAGTATTGTATACTTACCATAATTGTATTACCATAATTGTATAGTTAGTGTCCAAGTAGAATAAGGTTTTAGGAGTAGAATAGGAATATGATTCTCCTATTATGAAATTATGTAAATTATATATAAACTAGTTCAATCAATGAAAATAATCAGAGATTATTTCTTTCATGGTATCAGAAGTCTAGGGCAAAAATATCTTCTCCCAAAAACCTTTTGCTATCCTTTTTCCTCGGAAACCGAGAATCAGGCCGTCGGCCTATAGTTTTTTTCCGTTTTCTCTTCCAAATTCCTAATTCTCCTCTTGTTCTTTCATTATTTTTACATCAAATAACATATTTCATCCTATCCTTGCAGCACCATAGTGTGCCAATGCACCAAAAACAATAAATGTATGAAATATTTGATGACTATGACCAATTAAATCGAAACATCCCTGCCTCCATATCTCTGGTACTCGACTAAAATATAAAAGAGCCCCTATATAACATAATGCCATGACGGATTCACGTGCAAGTATGTCATTCCTCATTGGATCATTCCAATTCATCACAAGTGCATGAATTGCAGGAAAGAGGCCAAAACAGCCTTGGGAATGAAGAGCCCGGCCCAGAATGACCGATATTTTCTGGTCAAAACACGTGCAAGTGCAGAGTTATGATAGTGCAAATTCCCGATATTGTGATCCCAGTAAGGTAAACAATTTTCCAGTGTGGTGAACATTGAAAGATGTAGTTAACTGGTTCAGAATGCGTACGATCTTATCATATGTATATATTTGAGTTTTTCTGGCACATACATGCTGAATAGTTAGGCATAAAAGCTATGAGTCGAACACCGTAGAACTTGTCCTAGATCTGCCTCTGACTATAAAGAGTTCTTCGTACATAACAAAATATTGGCCCTACGTGAAATGCATATAATCTCTATCTATTGTCACATCCCAATCTAGTCCGGTAGTCCGAGAAAATCCTTGCAGCACCATAGTGTGCCAATGCACCAAAAATAACAAATGTATGAAATATTTGATGACTATAACCAACTAGATCAAAAAATCCAGGCCTCCATTTCTCTGGTACGCGACTAACATAAAAAATAGCCCCTATTATATAACACAAGGCCATGGCGGATTCATATGCAAGTGTGACATTCCTTACAGGGTCATTCCAATTCACTACAAGTGCATGAATTGCTGGAAATATGCCAAAACAACCCATGGACATGAAGAGCCCAGCCCGGAACAACCTATATTTCCCGGACGAAAACACGGGGAAGAGCAGAGTTATGATTGTGCAAATTCCCAAGATTGTGATCCCAGTGAGGTATACGATCTGCCAGTGTGGTGAACATTGAAAGATATAGTACATTGGTGGGAAAAAGGAGGTAATGATCATGATTGTGATGCCAACATAGTCCATTTGGACCAAGAAAAGGTTTAATTTTTTTGAGTGGCATGAGAAGAGATGGCAAATGCTGCTTGATAAAAGACAAAACATTGCACCAGCTAAAAACACATAGAATGGCCAAGTTGCTTCATTTGTTGCACTTTCTGATAATGTGATGTCCAGTTGTAAGTGTTGGCCCTGCTTTGGGTCAAACAAAAACTGAAATTAGCAATGGAATACTTTTGTTGCTAAACATCACAAATTTGTTGCCCGTTCTAGTTATCGACAGCAAAAAGTTATGTTAGCTACTGTCTATTTAATGACATATTAGTGACGTGTTTCATAGCTAATTCCTATCTTTTTTTTGTAATGTATAATAACAAAGCAAGTTAGCCGGCTATAACATATCATTACTATATTTTCCATTTTACCATGTCTAACCTACTATGAAAAGTTATATGATAAGTTATGACATCTTGTGCTTTGATGATTTGTCAAATCTGTGAGGAACCAGATAGGGACCTGGTCTGCGATCCATTCCCTTGGATATAGTACAGTCAACTATTATAGCTATAAAGTGTGCTATTCATTGGCAGAAGTGCAACAGCTCTGCTACAGCGTGCTAATGGTCAAACCAAGGGATGAGTAGTCCATATCTCTTCTCACATGCTCTCTAGTATATATTCAACATGTTACAAGGTTTTACACATCATTTGAAAACCTAAAATTACATTTGCAAAGTCAGTCGCCACAAGATTCTCCAAGTGTTTCAGGAACAAAACCTTTTGCAAACTGAAGGACCAGATCCCGACAACTGAAGATGTCTAAGTCATTTAGTTTGTTTGAGTCTTTATCATTTTATTCTTTATTGTAATCCTACTTTACTTTTAAGAAGTGTCAGGACACATTTCAACCTTTGTTGATTTATGTTCTTGGCTAGAGTTAGTCAAGGTTTATAGCTTTTCAATAGAGTTAGGTAAAGGGCTTACAATAGAGGTATTGTAAGGGGTGAGAGATTAATAGTTTAATTCCTAGATTGCAATAGATTATAATCTGAAGTTGCTTAGTTAGTGAAGTTGGAAATCCTACTTGGTAGGCCGTAGTTTTTAATCCCCTGAGCAATGAGTTTTTCACGTAAATATCGTGTGTTATTTACTTTATGTTTTTGCTTGAGGAAACATATAGTGAACCTGCGGACTCTTAATTTCTATCATTATCTAATATTGTAGGTAAACTTAATCTAACAGTGTAAAAAGAATCTATCCACTATCAATTTACAGGAACTTGAACTTTTCTTGGAAATAGATTATTCAACTTATATACATTATCAGTATTAGAGAATTTTTACACTGTTAGTGTAGTTTTACGTGTTATAATGGTTATTTGCTTTATTTTCAAGTAACTAGTTCGAGTTATTATGGACGTTGACCAGTAATTATATCTAGGCGACTGAATATTGTAAAGTTCCTTTTTGATTGTCGGTATAATATAGAAGTTAAATAATTTAAAAGTTCATGAATGTACTACTAACAATACTTAAAGTCAACAAGTGAATCACCTGGGAAAAAACCTTTGAATTGTGAGAGATGTTTGCATCTCCACTTGTCGGAGAATTCCTGTAAGAAAAACAAAATCAAAATTCAAAATTTATTCTTAAACAATGAAAACTAACAATATTCAGAATTAATTCAAGTGTTTCTAGTGAATCAGCAAAACGTCAAATTAAAATTCAGTTTTAAATGAAAATCGATTATCTAATTTATGTTAAATGATCATAATTAATCTCCGTAAATTTTTGTAAATTTTTGTATCACCTCTCGTCATAAGTATCAGCCATTTTGACAAATAGATTTGTTTCAAGATATTTGACGTCGTTTTAGAAAAAGAAGATGTTATTTATTTATTTTCGATCTATGCTTAGTGTTCCAATTAGTATGATCTTTTTTCAATCTCCAAGTTCCAAGGATAGAACAAGAAAAGAAAAGGACAATGCTTATTAATTAAGTGAACAATATTAAAAATAATTTAGATAAATACTCGTATAATTAAATATATTACGTAGATATTTTTCTAAAGCCATACATATAAACTTAAAGACAGAATATAAGAACTGAAATACATACGTACCATCTTAGAATATCTCCACCAAGAAAATATCAACGGAAATAAATGTGCACACATTTAAAGAAGGTTGTTGGGAGTTTAATGGCCAGCAATATCTTACTAAGCATATATTGAAAAGTGTCTTGTTAACCTAACATTTCGTCCATCAAATATTAGTGGACCACCTTTAGATGTCTCTATTGCATTGGTTTAATAAAAGGTTGTTTACGTACTAAAGTTCGCCACATTAAAAGGCATATATAGTATTAGCCTATTAGGTAACTCTATCTTCTTCTTTCGTTGGTTTCCGATCAGTATTTTGTATCCGTTTTAAAATCCGACTAATTTATATTCACGATAAAAAGTCTCTTTATAAGGTAAGAACCTTATCAGAGGCGATTTAAATCACAAAGCTCGAATCTGAGACCTCTAATTATCATTTTGAGACCCTACTAATCTTGATTCACAATGAAAAGTCCCTCAATTGAGTAAATATATTAATTCTTAAGACTCGAACCTGAGACCTTTGATTGTCGCTTTAGAACTAACTAATCTAGATTCATCTGAAGTCCATCAATTGAGTAAACACATTAATTCTTAAGACTCGAATCTGAGATCTTTGATTGTCGCTTTAGAACTGACTAATCTAGATTCACAATCTGAAGTCTCACTGTAAGGATATAACACTCTTTACAAAAGATGACTTAATTCCAAGATCTGAACTCAAAATCTCTAATTAAGGATAAAGTGTATTTATCACTCCACCACAATCTTGGTAAGTGACTCTACCATCCCTAACTCATTAAAATCTTGTTTTCTTTTTAATATTATCATTTTAGCTACGGTAACACTTTTATCATATCATAATGCCCTAACCTATTAAATTCATTATTTTTTAATATTATCGTTTGTTTTTTCTTGATGATGCATTTGGCTGTTACATCAGAAATGTCAAAATTTTAATCATTTTCGTCAAAGTTAAATGCTATCTAATTACTTGATGAGACAATGTGGAAAGAGATATAAAGGAATTTAATAGAAAAGGCTAAACTATGAAAACGGAATGAAAACGACGAAAGAAATTGAATTAATCTTAAAAAAAACACCGCAGCTTCAAGGTTTGCCCATAGTGAAATGACAACTTAAAAACAAAAAAAAAATACCGCAGATTTTTGAGATGGTTTGTTTTATTTACTAAAAAGTTATTTTATTTCTTTCACGTTTAACAATATGATGTGAATTAGATGTGCTTGTTAATGCAAGGAGCTAAACTATGGAGAAATATAAAAGGAAAAAGTTTTGAGAATTTTCCATAAAACAGAAGAAAAATAAAATAAAATAAAATAAAATAAAATAAAATAAAATAAAATAAAATAAAATAAAAGCAGAATTAGGCACATAAGACATACCGAATAAACATAGTCATAAAATCAGCAAGTTGAGATATATGCTCTGCATTAGCTATTGTTAATACCATAAATATAATAAATCCAATCAAATGCCTGAAAAGAAGAAGAAAAAGTAATCCCGTTTAGGAAAATAAATTAACAAATCCGACTAAATAAATTGCAAACAAATAATTATTTAAACTATTAATAAAATCTACATTAAGAAACAAAAGCAAAGTGTTATGTACACTGATAATGTAAAGATTCTTTTACATTATCAATAAATTTTAACTTGTGATAGTATGGCAATCATCATTTCTATATATTATCAATCAATGTTTATCAACTAATTTACGAATAATTAACCAGTATTAAATAGCTTGACTGATAAGATTTTATATCCACAACTAAAAACAGGAGTTAGGGATCAAGTTTTATAGCTAAACAACAAAATTCATCGCTAATTTTTATTTCGCGATAAATTATCAAAAAATTCTGTTAGCAAGAAGCTATTTAAAGACTGGTTGGTAATGAACGAGGCTAATTTCATTTTTTTTTTTGCAGTAAGTGATAGTGTAAAGAAGTTAAACTAAAAAAATGAAATGAGATACTTACGTCCAGACATTAAGAGTTTCATTATGCCATCTGAAAATACTGAAAAATGCTTCTTTGAGAGGCCAATTAGCTCTGTAATAATTCAAAATAAACTCATTATCCTTCATGTACTCTGGCAATTCATGATAAGAAATTAAAGGGTATTTTTCACTTTTGCTTCTTTCAATATTCTTCTTCTTCATCTTCATCTTCATCTTCTTGCTTCTATTTGGATCAAGATTCTGATTTTTTTCTTGATTCATCATCTCTAAATTAACATGGAATAATCATAGAGAGAGAAAAACATAAAGGAAAGAGAGAGAGTTTCTCTTCTTTTTTGATGATTTTTTGCGATTTTTTTCCTTGAATTTTGATGTGTGTGGGGGTGGTTTTTCTGTGTGTTTTAGAGAGTGCACTTATTTTCTTTTTTTGGTTCGAGTGTTAAGACTTTCTCATTAGTTGTAGTCAATATACTTGTTGGTTAGGTAGGTCATCAATACTCCCTCGATAGAAAAAGATTGTCCATTATCCTTTTTTTTATTTGTTTAGTTAAAAAGAGTGTTTACTTATTAAATTAAGAAAAATTAACCGTATCTTTCCAGATTTGTCTCTATTAAGTCTATGTGATCAAATCTCAATACCTATTTAATTAGGGGCAGTTTAGTCAAATTATTGCTTTTATCTAGAAGTTAGTATTTTTTTAAGAGGTATGCAAATAGTTAAGTGGACACTCTTTCAGAGGGAGTAACTTGTATTCTCGTGATGTCTTTTAATTTCTTTCTCGTGATTTTATCGTCCTTCACAATTTTTACTCATACGTAACTTTTAATACTCATCTGCATTTCATTAGCGTACTCTCTTTTAAATTTATTTATTTTTATTAAATTATTTTTATGTGCTTTTTAAATCTTTTTAAAGAATCATAAAGTAAGTAAAAATTGTAGGATGTAGAATAAGATTAGATTCATAATTCAATTAATAATATTATTATTAATATAAGGGACAAACTTATCCTTGTAAGCTTGTTACATTTTTGCAATTATCAATAAAGAAAAACTCTAATGGGCAGCAAAGTGCCTGTTAGAGCAAAATTTACTTTAAAAAAAAAACTTGTTACATAAAATTAGAAAAGATTGAGGTTTATATACGAATTGGAAAAATGGTAAATATGCTACTGAACTACGAAATAATTCATATATGTCACTCATAAAATGAAGAGTTTAGATAATGTCACATGACAAAATCTAGTAATAGTAGAATTCTGTTAGTGAATAATGACATCTATGACCCAAAATGGCAATGGTGATGACATTTTTTAGCCCAATTATTAACAAGTGGAATGAATGAGATATTTGAGCATTTTCCGTAGTTATTAATACACGTTTTAACCTTAATTTATGACTTAACCATAGCATGCGAGTATAATTTGGTGCACACACTCAATACCGATTAGTCTTTTACTCAAGATTTGTAGAAATTGAAATTAAAGGGGGCAAAGATACGGCACTAATTGAGACTTGAAAGGAAAAAACATATATATTCTGGATCTCCATAACCATTACTCTAGATATATTCCTTAGATCAAGATGTTCAATAATGTGCACTAATATAAATCACGTTAATTTGCTTCATTAAGAATAAAACATTAAAAAAAAGTAAAGTATCTTATAGTTTTAGTATTATAATTATAGGATAATTAGCTAGGCAATTAAGCAACACTTTCCAGCATGGTGGGTACAGCTGCCAACAACTAGACACTTTTTTTTCTTCTTAAATTCATTGTTAGTTGCCCTTAAGAAACTTAAAATCCAACCATATATTATTTTTCGTGAACATGTAATAACTTCTAAACTTAAGTTTCACAGACAAGCTAAGGTTAAAAATAATTGAAAAATCGCATCCAAGTCACATTTGCTTTTCTTTTATCTATATGCTTCTTGAGGTTGAGTATGATATAATCAATTGATTTGAGTTATTAATTTTCATGTGCTCTATCTGCAAAATGCAAATTGATGCAAATGCTCTGGCATAAAAAGTCCATGTGTTAGCAAACTTAGTAGGCGTTTGGACATAAAAATGTGATATTTGGAAAAAAGATTGAAAAAACTACTTAGAAGTTAAAGTTATATTTGAACATGCATTTAACTTGAAAAAATGTAGCGAGAAACAATTCGCATGAAAAACTGGTCATAATCACATTTTTAAACTTGAAACTCATCTTCAATGTTTTTTTCTAAAAATCGGTTCAATTTATAACCAAACGTTGTTTTGGATTATTTTTTGAAAAAAAGAAGGAAAACAATTCATGCTTAAACAGGCTCATATTAGCACAATTGAACCAGGGAGATGCAGGGTGTTTCTCTTCTTCTTTTTTCATAACAGAATGTTAAGACCAACTTGAGTGCATCTCACCTATTTTAATGGATATCTATTGTTTAGTTGTTTACTCGTAAAATAATACAATTGAATTTGTATACGTGGTGAAACACACGTGGATCTCAAGTGACATATTTGATAGTAATTCTAGATAAAATACAATGTAATTAAGCAATAATAAGATTAAAAAATAATGATTAGTCTGAGCCTTGTGATAGCTTCTGGTAAGAGTTACGACAATTTGTATAAAAGCACAAATATCGAGAGAATATGAGTAAGTGTATTGTAATAACTAGAATGTGATGATTTTACAATGGAACAATGTGTCCTATTTATACATGAGCTACACGCGTACACAACCCACGAAATATGTTCTCATTAATATAGGAGACTGAATGTTGTAATAATTGAACAATTAATGTCTCAATAAATGTCATTAATGCTCTATTAGAAGACATATGACTGGTTTAGTAACGGTCGCCCATTGCAATCCAAAACGGCTCCAATCTTCTAGACCACTGGTACCTCATATACACGTAATGCTTTCGGTCTTGCTTAAGTACTACCAGTAATGTCTCAGGCTGACCTGGACTTGACTCATCATCAATTGCCACGTGTCTTACTATAATTTGTACAACTGTCTTAAATGAATTTTGCCCTATACAGATAGTCCCCGCATTTTCTGGGCGCAAATCCTGCACGCTCGGGAAATGGATTTGAACCCCTAACAAAAGGAACCTTATACTTCGGTGGGAAATTTGAAACGTAATGATTACAAGACTTTTCAAACGTCACATCTATTCAATGCTTCTGAAACAGCGGTAACTGAACTATCACTCTGATCGACGTGAAATATAGCAATAATGGTGCACGCCTTTTCACCTCCAAATGTTATATTTTTATACCATAAATAGGAGGCCAAATCTCCCCACAAAAGGTAACTACAAAATTTACAACATCCATTTGCCTTCCTTCTTGAAATCTTCTTCCACAATGTCATTCACCAAATCTTCTCCTTCTCGTTCTTCTGAAAATAATGACGACCTTCCAACCCGTCGTCATGGGAAAGAACCTCCTTCCCCTATGACTCGAAAGACCGACTTACATTTCACCGCTGCTGAAATTCTTTCTTCGGGTTTTGATTTCTCAGGAAACCTCTGTGTTTAAAAATATTATGAACATATCGAGAATTTTGAATCTAAGATAACTACCAAGACTCTTCCTGGCATTATAAAAGATTGTGGCTTTTCCTCTGACATAGTTGTTAGAGCAGTTGACCCCATCGACCGAGTTCACAAACATGTTGAAGGGTTTTCTATGATTTATAATTACCCATTCACCATTGGTTTCAAACTCCCCATTCCGAAGACTATCAAGACATTTATCGCCGGGATAAAATCTGCTTGGGCCAAGTTGCTCCGTAGATTTGGAGATTAATCTACTGCATACAGATGTTAGCCAATAATGTCAATGTTCTATTACTATTGATCATCTTTTCCTCCTCTATTATCCTAGGATTTTTTTAGGTGAAATTATCCATCTATACCCCCGGAGAATCCTTAGCCTCATTAACGCCGAAGACAACTTCGATCGTGGCTGACTAACCCGCTTTATTCTAGTCAAGATCGATCAAATCCACCAACTTTCTTCAGACCCTTTCCCGAAGGAGTGAAATCCTTCCCGTGAGTATTTTTTACTACAAACTTTACTTATTTGACTTTCGAATAAAGGAAAATCCCTTTCTTATGTAAATATTGTAACTTTTCAGCCATTTTAGTTGAGCCACAACTAATTGAAGAAAATTTTGAGTGGGTGGTTAGTCTTCTTCGTGCCTCCCCGACATCACCCGATCATGGAAGAGTATCACCTCTGAGTGGTGAAAGGAGAAATACCACGGTAAGTCTTAGCCCTAACTCTCCTTTTTATATATGCTTCACCCCGAATTTCCCGGGACTCTTTTTCATCCTACCTTCT
The DNA here is from genome assembly GCA_029783415.1 of Anisodus acutangulus. NCBI lineage: Eukaryota > Viridiplantae > Streptophyta > Magnoliopsida > Solanales > Solanaceae > Anisodus > Anisodus acutangulus. The sequence goes on from CM056511.1 coordinate 1,321,818, forward strand.
CAATTCGCAGGGCTATCGGTACGAAAATCTGTAGCCCAGAAAGTTCCATCCCGTGCAGCCACTTTGTCTAACAATCTCCAGTCCGCTTCTAGCAATCGGAAGGGAAAAACTCGAGATGAATCTCCTGAGATCCCGATGGGAACTGATTCCCGAATGAGAAATTTCCATAGACTCACGGAGTATTGGAAAGAGCTGCAAGCGGAAGCTAAAGCGGGTGTTATTCAGATTGTTGATGAGAAGAAGGAGAACAATGACAATACCGGTCCGAGGAGTCCCCGGCGAGATACTCCGGAGGCGGAGACATTTGTTCCTCCTGATGACCCTTCTAAGCACAACTCAATCTCTACTTCTGGTACTAAGGCTGGGACATCTGCTTCTTCCCCCCGAAAATCCCTCAATGCTACTCTTGAGGCTTTCTTGCACACGTTGCAGACTTGTTTTTGAAAGTAACGTACTTCTTCATATAAATTGCTCCTAAGATGCTCATATCCCCCTTACCGGTCATAATTCCTTCATCCAGGGTCATGTCATTGCTCTTTCCACTGCGGATTTGGCTAAGGCAATGGATCCTTCTTGTGAGGAAAAGAAGTTGAAGGAGGAAATCCAGCACCTTAGGGCAGAAGTTGAGGACCTTTAAGTTAATCTTAGAGATTTGGGCTCTCTTCAAACCGCCATCCATCTACTTATCTCATAACCCGGTTCAACATCAGAGAACCAAGCACATTGAGATGGATATACACTTTGTCCGTGAGAATGTTGCTATAGGTCATGTTAAGGTGTTACATATGCCTTCTTCGTATCAATATGCAGATATTTTCACAAAGGGATTTCCCTGGCAGCTGTTCATCGACTTCAGATCCAATCTCAGTGTCCGGTCTCCTCCCGTTTCGACTGAGGGGGTGTATTAGTGAATATTACCACACATTCACCATATATTTTGTAATTAATAGTAATGTATAATTATGGTAAATATCGTTGGAAATTTGCCTTTGGTGGAGAGGTGCGTCCACCCATATTTAATGACTTAAACACTAGGGTTCCGCATGTTGAAGGCTTTGTCTCTTCACACGTGCATAATCTACTAAGTGAGTAGATGACCGTAGGGCCAAGGATCGTCAAATTTCATTGAGAAATGAAAGAGATATTGGTCCACGAAGTAAAGTGTTTGAGGCATGAAAATATGGTGTGGGACAAATCTACCACATCGGTGGAAAAATGAAGAATTGTTCTATTTATAAGTCTCAAAATTGACTAAGGGTTTGGGACCCCAAGGGGTAACTCATGTGTTTGAAGGAGGGAGGACCTAGATGTGCTTGGGTTCAAGGCTAAGTCCACACGCGCGCCAACGCCGCCCGTCCGTCCCGTATGGTCCGGGCTCGGGTCTCGGGTCACGGGTCGTGGGACGTGGGCCTTGGGCTTCTTCTGATAGACCCTCAAATTGTTTAATATTTATAGTTTGGTCCTTGGAGTTTCTGGAAAGTTGAAATTGAGAACGACGGAAGGCAGAAACTTTCTGCACTTAATCTCCTCCTTAAAAGCTCATTTATGTTGCACATTAAATCAGCCATTACTTGGCTGATTAACTCCATCACTAATGGCCATAAACAACCATTACTTGGCAGTTGAGAAGTCCTTCCCATTATACTATATATTGAAGCCTTTTGGCTCAATTGTTGAGACTACTACTATATACAACACAGAGACAAACAGAAGAGAGAACAACACAAATTCTGTCCAAAACGTGAGCATAAACAGTGGACAAAAACAGAAAACTCTTCCTTCCTTTTCTATTCTTCAGCAAGTCATTTCGTGTTTGTTTTCTTCGTCAGAATCAACCTATTTGATTTGTAGTGTTGATTAGTTGTTATTTTATCTTGGGAGACTATTGCCCGTTAACATAAAAGCATATATACGGGGCAATCTTGTCTTAAAGACAAAGAGTCATCTCTCGACTCAGCCACAGTTGTAACAATCCAGATTTAGTGTTTCTTGATTTCAGGTTATCAAGATTCAAGACTCAACAAGCTTGCGACAGTTTTGAATATTGGCTATTTGTTTATCATTTCGAACACTTGTAATATTTATTTACTTCCCGTATTGCTTTACATATCCAACAAATATAGGATCCTAATTATGGTAAATATAGGATCATTATTCCATTAGGATTCAACATTGTACACACTATATATATTTGTATTAATGAGAAAGACTCCCCAAAAGAGATTAATACAATTCTACAGTTTTAGTAAACCCATGGGTGCTTACATATCAATCGGTTGAGCGACAACACTTTCACTTGGCACATTTAAGTCACTAAGGCCGATTTTCGTCCTTGCCTAGACGGGTGGATGTTGTAATCAAGCTCCGTTAAGCTTTTGTACTTAAGAGGGTCAATCTCCATTTGACCCGAGGAAACCTTTGTTAATTACCTTTCGGAACTTTTATGCATCTAAAAATTGTCTACATGAGAATAGCCGCCAGTAAGAGTATTTATCTAACCTACCATACATCTCCTCAACTAAGAAAATATCGAGAAGAGTACCTAATATCCCCCAAAGAACATAAACAGAAACTTTTCGATTCACTTCTCATTCTCACTTAAATAAATAACTTAATTAACACTCCACTAATAGAACAAGGGCGGATTTGAAAAAAAAAACATTAACAAACAACTTCCTGTTAAAGTCAAATATCTTGAAACAAATTTAATTTTGTCAAACCGACTAGTATTTAAAAGCAATCGTTTGTCCTGCCATAGTTGTTGCCTTACTAGGCTTCACTTCCATGATCCTTTTGTTCAAGCGACTCCAAGAAAACCTAAGAACCTGCTCTTTCAATTCAGAACACACAACGTCTAATTAGTTCTGAATCTGTCAATGCTTGTGATGTTGTTGACTTCGTGCTACATAAATAAGTTTGAGTAAAAGCTATTAGATGGATGTGTGAGTATACTTTGAATCCGCCAGTAAAGGTAGTAATCTTGTCAATTCACATAAGTTTTTGCCATTAGACAAAATAAGAGGGGCGAGTTCTATCCATGTTGCACTAAAACACCATTGAAGAGTGTTGTCGATGGTTGAAATTCATCCACTTTTACTGGGGATCTTGAATTAAGAAAATAAAATAAGGAGCACTTTATCATCTTACTTTTCCTATCATAATTTATGTGGCACAATTAGGATTTCGAGAGTTAAATCTATTTATTTTGATGGTGTATTCGGACAAAAAATCTTTAAAGTTTTTAGATAAGATTTATATATTTGTAAACTATGTATAAAAATTTCAGTATTATAAGTCATAATAATTGATGCTTTAAAATATATGAAAAAACATGATAAAAAAAGATTCATTTGAATCTTGGAATTTGAAAAAAGACATATAAATTAAAACAAAGTGAATCGTAAATTTGGTAGATGCAAATATAAATTATTTTAATCATCTAATGGAACGCTTCGAATACCGAACAGTTAAATCGGGAAAGGAAATGTCACACTAAAATAGTTGGTTTTAGTTCTGCACATACTGTCCTGTTCTTATCCTCATCATATAATTGTTACGTATTATTATTGTTCTTCTTTATAAAAAAGAAACCGATCATAAATTCTAGGGTCCCTAAATTCTATTATAATAATATTCATCGACTTATTCGAGATTTTGTACATAGCAATTCTCACATGCACTAATCCTTTAAATAGTTACATGGGCATCTATCGCCACAAGGAAAATATTAAAGAATTATTTCTAATGAAATAATGAAACTTGAAGAATAGACATTATATATATATATATATATATATATATATATATATATATATATATATATATATATATATATATAAAGAAATCCAAAAAATATATGCATATACAAGGTACTAATATTTCTGTTTCACTATATTTTTCAGATGTGTAACCTTTTTCTTCTACATCTTAGACTTTACTTTGATGGATTTTAAGCTCTATAAACTATCCATATAAGAATATTAATATCATCAACCTATATTTATATATTGTATTGTAACAAATAACTTGTCTTACACGTTTATATTTAAGATTATAAATTTTTATTTTTTAAGAAGATTTACTTGTATATCCTAATTTGAATGACATGATAGCAGAGTCAGAAATAATTTTTGTAATTTATTAGTTCAGGATCATAATTATTTTGGTTTATGATTTGAATAGATTATCCGCACACATTAATGAGATGTTTAACACGATTTCAAGTCAAAACTATTGAATTCTACCTAAATAATCATAATGATAATGGGTCCACTCCTACTTGTGCTTATACTGACGATATACATATATTTTTTTTTAAATGACAAATCTCCATCTCTTCAAACTACTTAAATAGGGTATGAAATAGAGTATTGTCCAAGGACAAATTAGTAGCTAATCGTCAACCAAACCTAAAACCTAAAACCAAGTCTTACTGAATGTAATGTAACCTTGAATATTAAAAGTTGGATTTACTTTAACGCTAAGTAGATTATTTTAACTAGTATAAAAACAGATTACAAGTTAACTTTTCGGTTGAAAATATAACACTAGAAAATATAGATTTACTTTATATTCCTTACCTTTTATATTATAAAAGTCTAATAGAAAAAGAAAAATATTTTTATTATAAATTAAGAGCAAGTATGACAGTATAAAACAAGAAATATATGAGATAAGGAGAAAATTTTCTTCTTATTTCGAGTATGTTTAAGTGTATACAAGTATTTTCAAGTGTCTAACATAATGTGAAAACACTTCTATTATTTATAGGATGTTATTGCCCTAAGAGTTACAAGACTTAAGTACACACTTTAATAGATACATGAATTATGTTGGTTCATAGAATGAGAAAGGCATCCATACAATTAAATGGATTCATAACATATTTAAAAATTTGGAAAACTAAATGGACAACCACATAACGTAATGTATTCATCACCAATTCACCATAATGTAATGTATTCGTAACACTCCCTCTTGGATGTCCATTTGAGAGATAACATACCTCGTTAAGACCTTACTAGAGAAAACTCAATGGAAAAAATTCGTAGTCAAGAAAAAAGAGTACACACATCTTGTAATACGCATTGAGTGTTGTCTCATTAAAAACTATATCAGGAAAACCCAATTAGAACAAAACTTTGGTTAAGAAAAAAAGAGTACAACGCGTATTTTGCCCCCTTGATGAAAACTTCACTTGATATCTCATAGACGACGCATTCCAATTTTATATCTCATCTTCTCAAAGGTTGACGTTGGTAATGCCTTAGTGAACAAATCTGCAAGATTGTCACTTGAACGGATCTGTTGAACATTTATCTCGCCATTCTGTTGAAGATCACGTGTGAAAAATAATTTTGGTGAAATGTACTTTGTTCTGTCTCTTTTGATGTATCCTCCCTTCAATTGAGCTATACATGCAGCATTATCTTCATACAATATTGTTGGAATCTTCATTTGCATTGAAAGACTACATAATGCAAAAGTTGTTGAGTCATTAATCTCAACCATATACACTCTCAATTGACTTCATGAATGTCTATTATCTCATCATGATTTGAAGATGTAGATGATAGAAATTATTTCGTTGAACGACATGATATAGTTATATCTCCACAAGTAAATAGGTAGCCTGTTTGAGATCGAACTTTATGTGGATCAGGCAAATAATCTGCATCTGCATAACTAATCATCTCTGATTTGGATTCATTAGAATAAAATAATCCCATATCAATTATTCCTCGAATGTATATGAAAATATGCTTAACACCATTTCAGTGTCTTTTTGTTGGTGATGAACTGAATCTTATTTGTAGGCCAAGACAAAATTTTGTCTTCCCAAGATTCTTCATTTCAAACTCTTTCTTCAAGTATTCTATTGCGTTTGAAAGTTCTCCAGGAGTTCCAATGATATTCAAATCATCAACATAGACGACTATTTTAATGAATTCAGATTCAGACCTTCTCACAAAAACACAAGGACAAATATGATCATTTTGTATCCTTCTTTAAGCAAATACTTGCTAAGACGATTGTACCACATTCCTCCTGGTTGTTTCAATCCGTATAAGAATTTCTGAAGCTTTATTGAACAAGTTTCTCGAGAGCCTTTGTATGCTTTAGGCAATTTGAGTCCTTCAAGAATCTTCATAAAAAATTCGTTGTCTAGTGAGCCATATAAATAGATTGTGACAACATACATTAGGCACATATCAAGTTTTTCATGCACTGCCAAACTTATAAGATATATGAGAGTGATTGCATCCAAAACATGAGAGTATGTCTTCACATGATCAATACCAGGTGTTTGCGAAAATTCTTGTGTCACAAGTTGTGCTTTATAACTGACGATTTCACCTTTTTTATTTCATTTTCGCACAAACACCCATATGTTCCCTACTGGCTTGACATCTTCTTGTGTTAGGACTATTGGTCCGAAAACCTCACGTTTTTTAAGTGAAGTCAATTCCGCTTGAATTGCGTCCTTTCGTTTTGGCTAGTCTCTTCTCTGTCTACATTCCTCAACAGATTTTGCTCAAGATCCTCATCTTGTTGCATAATTTCAACAACATTATAAATAAAAATATTATCGACCACATTATTATTTCAGTTTCACATTTTTCCTATCGAGACATAACTTATTGAGATCTCTTTATTCTCAATATTTTCAGGTACCTGGACCTCCTTTGTGTTATTATCGTTTGTTATATCTCGGGCTCTTCTTGAGAAATTGCTTCCATATTATGATCATTTACTCCTATTTTTTTTTTTAGAATTTTTATCCTTGGAACTGATTGGTACTCATGTACACACTACACAGCACACAAAAATATGAAAACTTCCCATAAATCCCACTAAAAAAATACCTTTTTATATTCTTTTTTCTAGATATAGAGCATATAGATACACTTGTTTTTGTATCTATAGTTCTTGCTTCTAATAAACTCTATAGCCATTAAAGAATACTAGTAAAGATTCAATTTTCTTTTTTGCTATCATCACTTCTAGATAGAGCATATATATACACTTGTGTTTTGTATCGATATAGTTTCAATCCTTATGGCTTCTATAACACCCTTATCTCAATCTCAATTTACAGTATCAAATAAGCTTCAAAATCAGTTTCCCTCAATACCCTTTTCAAGATTCACTCAAAAATCAACTAAAAATCAGTTTTGTTCAATACCCTTTTCAAGAATCACTCAAAGTTCAAAACTTTACTTTAAAAAATCATCAAGAATGGTGTTGGTTTCAGCAACAACAGGTACTGCTGCACATGAGAAATCAAAGAAAAGGTATCCTGGTGAAGCTAAAGGGTTTGTTGAGGAAATGAGATTTGTGGCTATGAAATTGCATACTAAAGATCAATCTAAGGAAGGTGAAAAAGAACCTGAAGGTCAACCTATGGCTAAATGGGAACTTAGTGTTGAAGGGTATTTGAAGTTCTTGGTTGATAGTAAGTTGGTTTATGATACTTTGGAAAAAATTATGGAAAAGGCTCCTTTTCCTGAATGTGAGTTTTCTTGAGTTTTGTGCTTCCATTAGAGTTTAGTTTATTGTTTTGTTTGGTTCATGGTATTGGCCTTGAGCCGAGTGTCTATCGGAAACAGTCTCTCCACCTTTACAAAGTAGGGGTAAGGTATGTGTGCACTCTAGCCATCCCAATGGTTATATTGTTGTTGTTGTATGGTATTGACAATTGAAAAGAGTTTATTAATTGGTCCTGTTGTGGGGTAGCGTGTTATACTCTTTAAACTTTGTGAACTATGGAATTTATGAGTTTTTCAACTTCTGTTGCTACCTGTGCTGCTTTCTGGTAATTGATTCTTTGGCAACCATTAGGTCATTTGGTTGCTGGTTAGAATTATGTAGGTAATGTAGGAAATGAGATTTGTGGCTATGAAATTGCATACTAAAGATCAATCTAAGGAAGGGGAAAAAGAACCTGAAGGTCAACCTATGACTAAGTGGGAACCTAATGTTGATGGGTATTTGAAGTTCTTGGTTGATAGTAAATTGGTTTATGATACTTTGGAAAAGATTATGGAAAAGGCTCCTTTTCCTGAGTGTGAGTTTTCTTGATTTATGTGCATTTATTATGGTTTTGGTTTAAAGCTTGTTTGGATGGTTGTTACTTATTGTGTTGTTAGTTTAAATACAATGTGTGTTTTGATCGTTACTTAAATTTTACTGTAACGGTAAATCCATCGTTACGGAACGACAAAAAGTCTCATTTTTATGTAACAACCGATTTGGTGTTATCGCGCCTTACCCTACTTTTGTTGAGGAAATGAGATTTGTAGCTATGAAATTGCATACTAAGGATCAATCTAAGGAAGGGGAAAATGAACCTGAAGGTCAACCTATGGCTAAGTGGGAACCTAGTGTTGAAGGGTATTTGAAGTTCTTGGTTGATGGTAAATTGGTTTATGCTACTTTGGAAAAAATTATGGAAAAGGCTCCTTTTCCTGGGTGTGAGTTTTTTTTTCTTTTTAACTTGTGTGAATACATTAGGGTTTTAATTTATTGTTTGGTTTTGGTTTATGGTATTGCCAATTGAATAAAGTTGATTACTTGCTCCTCTTGTGGGGCAGTTTGTTATTACTTATTTTTTTAATAACCGTGGTGTCTAGGTCAGTTCTGCGTCGACCTATAGATACACCGGTCCGTAGGTGTGAATCTATGATAAGTGAAGGTCTTAAAAAGGGACGAGTAGACCTAAAATTACATGTAAGGAAGTGGTTTCAAAAGACCTGCAAATGTTTGGAACCAATACATACTTAGCTAAAGATAGGGAACAATAGAATAAAAAGACCCATATAGGTGATACTACTAGTTGAGGATAGGTTTTAGACTCGTATGGAACTTTTATTATTAGTATTAGTATTAGTATTGTTTACATATGTTTTAATGTATTTTTCACTTTTATTTTATTTATCATGAAGATGATATGATATGAGCTTAAATGAAGAAATGAGGATTCATATAGCCGAACCCAACTTGTTTGAGATTGAGGTGTAGTAGTAGTTGTTGTTGTGTTGTGGTGTCCGGGCAGCTTACGCGCACCTGAGTTGTTCTACGGGGCACAGGTACCAGGTGACTCTCCACCAAAGGCTTTGACAGATGAGAAGAAATCACCTAGTGTTTTTGTCTCTACTGCGATTTGAACCTAAGACCTCATGGTAGGTCTCAAATTTTCATCTCACTTCATTGACTACTAGGCCACACCCTTGGTTGTGCACCATACTATTACTCATTAAACTTGGAAACTGTGGAATTTCTAGATGAGTTTTCAATTCTTGTTGGTACCTCTGCTTTCTGGTTATTGATTCTTTGGCAACCATTAGAGTTCTAATATATTGTTTTGTTTGGTTCATGGTATTGACAATTGAAAAAACTTGATAAATAGCTCCTTTTGTGGGAATGTATTATACTCTTTTTAAACTTTGGAAAACCTTGTAGAAAAGGCTCCTTTTCCAGACTGATTTTTCTAATTTCTATTGGTATTTGTGCTGCTTTTGGGTAATTGACTCTTTCGCATCCATTTGAATTTCAACTATATATTGTCCTGTTTGGTTCATGGTATTGTCAAATGACATATTTGATGGATTGCTCTTGTTGTGATGCAGTGTGTTCTTTAAACTAATTTGCAGTTTGATTGAACGACTGTTACTAAGATCGTGATTTTGTGTGCTGCTTGTGAAATCAATATGCTTCTGTCAAGTTAACCAGTTCATTATATCAGCCTAATCTGACTATTTAATTTCCTCTGTTGCTAGTTCTGGAGTTCTCCAATATTTAGGAGATTGTTAATTTGTCTTCTTATTTATAGGGGGAAAGAAGGTCATACTTTACCATACATTATATTCAGGATTGAAGCATGGTTAATTGATTGACACTTTACCTTATTAAACATCATTGTAATTTTCTAAATTGTTGTGACTGATAAGCATGTAGGTAGTTTTGCTTTTTTTTTTTTAAATCAATATATGAAATACAAAAAGTTCAACAAAAAAGTGTCTTTCCCTACATAACGATCTTAAGCATTTCTTATGTAGATGTTGAGTGCAAGATTTGTAGTGTACAAGAAAGTCTATGAATGATTAGTTTCAAAAAGAAAGTCTATGAATGATTGTTATAAGAGCTTTTGAAGATAAATCATATTTATGTATTTGTTCTAAACAAACAAAATCATGAAAAGGTAATCTACTCTTAAGTCATTAGTAAATGAAATAGTTGGAACTTGTTCGTAGGCTTTGGTCTAGTGGTAACTGGTAAGAGCCATCACGTGATGTTTAGGTTAGACGCACATGGGAATCGCAAACGGGCGGGTCGGATCTGATCGGATATGGGTGGGTTGAAAATGGGTTAAAACACAGACAGATAAAATATCTGACCCAACGGATAAAAAACGGGTTAAACGATGGATAATATGGATATGGTTTCAGGAATAGTCAGGTGAAAACACAAGCTAAAAGACAAAATAAGCTTAAACCCATATTTAATATGTCGGATTGGATGGTTAGTTGTTTTTTAAACCTTTTTGCCAGCCCTAGGTGCACGTCATGGGTTCTAACCCTGTCGCATGCGAAGGCCTGTTATTTAAGTGGAGAGGAATAGAGGTATGGACCCATTATTTGTCAAGTTTCGAATCGTGTACCACTGGCCCGGGATCTCTAGTTATCCAAAAAAAAAAAATAGTTGGATTTTTCTCCCCATTTCTGGGTGCACTTGGATATCTTTGAAGACACCCATACTTGGACATATGAAGTTAGGAAGTGAAAATGATAAATATTGATAACATATGTCATATGTGCTCCATATATTTGTTTCCTGAGAAGACTCGAGGATAGTCTACACCTTGACCTTCAGTAAACAAGTTTTTTTCATTTTATTTTTATTTTTATTTACCTTTACCTCTTTTTGATCAAGATTTATAAACCTTTACCTTGTCAAAAAAACTTGGATTTTTGTATATAATCTGTTATTTACAACATAAATGCTCTAGAGCTGATTCATCTACTTGACTCCTTTATTACTGAGCTGAACTCACGCTAATACTTCGAGCAAACATTACCTACCTTATGTTATTAATTTAATTTGTTATAAATAACTCTTGAGTCCTACCGTCACCAACTTCATATGCCAAGTGATTCATTTAGTTTTTATTATCCACCAGCCACACACAAAGCTGTAACCAACAATAGAAGAATGTATATTTAAGACTTACAAAGCCATGTGATTTATTTTTACACACTGGTAAGAGACAGTATCCTGCCATCTTGGATCGACTGTCTAGTAGATTTTAGACAATTGTTGATATTAAGTGATGATTTTGTTAATAGAGAGGACCGACTGTTACCTTTTTTTTAATTTTATTTTTCTCTTAGGAGGAATTTTTCTACAAAGTTAATATAGAAAGAAAACATTACATTTAGGAGGGCCTTCTAATTATATGGTTAGAACTTTTCATTTGGGAAATTAGGTATTATGTTGAAATGGCTCAGAAAGGATATCTGAGCATCTGATTTATGATCGATCAACAATGAATTAACATTGAGCAACTGTGATTCATTATTTGTTGTATGTTATTTTTTTGGGATGACGGTGGTGTCTGGGCCGACTTGCACGCACCTCGACTGTTCCACTGAATACTGGATAACTCTGTCCACCAAGGATTAGACAAAAGGGAAAAATCACCTAGTATTTTTTTGCCTGCACAAGGATTTGAACCCGAAGACCTCATGGTTTTCTTCCCACTTTATTGACTACTAAGCCAGACCCTTGGGTGCTTATTTGTGGTATATTCTAAACAATGATCTTTGGTTCCCAAGCACTTTGCTGTTGTCAAACTATTTCCATAAGGTGTTTTTTTTTATGACAAATTTCCACAAGGTTGCTAGTCTTATTTTTTGAGCAATGCTAAAGAAGACATGTAAATTGATAACATAATTGGTCTACTGGATAAATAATAGTGAAGTGTTGAATATGTTGATGTTTTTGTACCCAATCGGCTGCATTTCAGCTTTGATTAATGACCCCAGGGCTGGTCTACCACGCCTCCTTTTTCTCTCTTAGCTTGTTTTAGCTTTAGGTTTAGTAAATCTGTCTTAGAGTAATTAAGACTTTTCATTAATGGGGTTTACAAGATGAAGTTGTTTTACTTTTACATAGGGAGTTGTACAAAATACTTGGTTTTCACATACGGCAAAGACAAGTAAAACTATGCCTTTCAATTTCCAAGCACTCCCTTTCCACCGGGATGCATAAATGAGTGACTTGGCAGAAAAACAGAATCATAATAGGCGTTTGGACATGAAAATGTGATATTTGAAAAGAAGTTGAAAAAAGGATATTGGATGATCGAGTTGTGTTTGGATATGCATTTAACTTGAAAAAAGGTGAAATTTTGTGAGTGAAAAAGAAAATCACTTGAAAGTTGGTCAAAATAATTTTTTCAAACTTGAAACTCATCTGCAAGATATTTTTCAAAAAATCAGTCCAATGACCAAATACTGGTTTTGAAATTGTGTTTGAAAAAAGAGTGAAAATTTTGTATGGATAAACGGGAGCTAATCTCTTTCATTTGATTGCAGATGCTGAGTTCAGGAACACAGGATTAGAAAGGTCAGAGGGCTTAGCAAAGGATTTGGAATGGTTTAGGCAGCAAGGCTATGCCATCCCAGAACCGTCAACTCCCGGTCTCAGCTATGCTCGTTATTTAGAGGAGCTATCAGAAAAGGATACTCAAGCATTTATTTGCCATTTTTACAATACATACTTTGCGCACTCAGCTGGAGGTCGCATGATAGGGAGAAAGGTCAGTAATGTCTTCTTTTTAAGTTTTAGTATTTTTCCACATTGTCCTGATGATACCGTGGTATATAAAGTTAGAATATTATAACAGATATATGAAATGAGCATAAGTTTAGCTGATTTTAAGTCATAATTTGAAGGGGACCGAGACAACTATCATGTGGAGAACACATTATTTTTGCTTCTCATAAACTGAGTCATTACACCATTGTATATGGATTCATATCTGTTGGAAATCTTACGGAAATCACGAACACTTGTAAGAAATTCTTCAAAGCTTGAGGCGTGTGAAAGACATTGGCCTTAAGGATAATTCATCCGGTATAAGTGTATCCCACATGATTCAACAAGCTCTTCTAGTATAAAACTAGGAGCCAGAATTTAACAAAGATTAACAAAAAGAAAACCCAGCACAAGAAAAGGAAAGTGGAAGTATTTGTTTCTATATTCTATCTCAACAAGGTGAATTTGAAGGATAATATATAGGCAATAAAATTTAGCAGATGTTTAACATCTTCAAACGTCCATATTTGAAATTATGGTAAAGCCATTTAAGGCTATTAAATATAGAATCAATTGTCAGTTAGAATGACAATTATGGGAAACGTTGGGAATGGAGGAAATGCTAATCAATATTCAACAAAGCCGTTTAAGGCTACTTAAGGAATTGATATCAAAGATGATAACTATCTTTTTGAGATATTATTATAATTGTTTTTAACAATATCTTCTTCCCCTTTTCATATTCTGTTTTCTTTTAATTTCTGGATTAAATTTTTCTCTATTTACTTTACTTTTGCTCATTTCCAATTACTCATATTAGTACTTTGGCTTTCATTGATAAATTTTCTATCCGGAAATTATCCATCAAAGACGAAGTACTTTTGTTCATATCCATTTACTCATTTTACTTCGGCTTTGATGAATAACTTTTTCGGATAAAAATTATCCACCAAAGCAGTCTTTATCATCACTTAGTCCTAAAATCAACTTAGTCTGTTGAAATTATGATGTTAGTTGTACAGTAACAAACAAACAAAACAACATTAAAATGAAAATTTGAATATTCTCATTAGAAACTCAATGTTATAAACACTCGGCAGAATATAAATTGAGATTAGAAGAAATGTAAGATGGAGGTAATCCTAAACCGTTGATACGAATTCCTTTATTAGACTAGTACTGTGACAGAAGTTGTTGTCGCCCTATTGCATAGTTTCTTTTCCCTTTCTCTTTTTCCTTCTTAGAGCTACAAATGTTAATCAGTGTTCTTCTTGCTTTTTAGGTAGCTGAAAAGATACTCGATAAGAAAGAGCTGGAATTCTACAAATGGGACGGCGACCTTTCTCAGCTGCTGCAGAATGTTAGGGAGAAGCTGAACAGAGTTGCAGAAGTAAAATCCTTAGCGTCCTCTCTTTATAAGTTTTCATTTTTTAAAAAACTGTAGTCGCTCTTTTACCTAACTTGTACGATGGATGGTTAACATGATTCATTTTCATTGATCCTTTGATCAGAGCTGGACTAGAGAGGAGAAGAATCATTGTTTGGCAGAGACGGAGAAGTCATTCAAGTTCTCCGGGGAAATCCTCCGATTAATATTGTCTTGATGCACAACTTTGCGCTTTATTTCCTTTTTAACTTGTACATTGGATGGTCAAAAAGCTCAAAATGCTGTGAATAGTCGTGTTCGTTTTTGCTTTGGAATTCTAAATTCTGTCTGTTATGTATAATAACTTGATTGTATAATAACTTGATTCTAATTCAAGTATTATATTGTCTTTCAACTCTCAAAGTTGCAGCGCTCATCAGTATTGATGTTGGTGTTGTATTTGAGGACATAGGCACCAGATTGTGCTGCAGTCTGATGTGTTCTACTGCTTCTACATGCCAATGAATACACATATTTTTACACACTCACACACACTCAACTAGCTCAATAAAGAAAGAATTCATGTCCCATAGAAGTCCTCGAATGCCTTGTTATAATATCCGGCTTTGGCTTGAATATCTTCTTGTAATTTTTGGCTTTGCCTCCGTTTATCGAAGTTATTTGCTTGTCTCTTGTTTCTTTTGGAATTAAGGTAGAGTTAAGTTCTGCGTACATCTTACCCTCCTCAGACTCACTGTGTGAGATTACACTGGGCATATTGTTGTGAAGGAAAATATTTTTTAGAAAATGTCTTCCAATGTTTGGTCAGTTAAAATGTTTTAGAAAATATTTTCACTAGGAAATCAAGTTTATTTAAAATGAAGACAATGACTTTCCTAATGGAAGTAGGAAAATTAGTTCTATAAGTAATATTTTAAGTTTATTGTCCCTTCCCCATTTATCCAACGCCCCCCCCCCCCACTCCCCAACTCATCCCACCCTCATAATGTGCCTTCTTAATTATCGAACAATAGAAATAAGTAAGAAATTCATTTATTTTGAAAAGTATTTTCCTTCATACCAAATACACGCTAAGGGACCAAAATTGCGCCATTTCTTGCAGAGATAAATGTCCTTCTGTGTTCAGTATTATTTAATAGGGACCTAAAATAACTTACTATTAACGTTAAGGGACTATTTAGGTTGTTTTCTCAAGATAATTCTGCATATATCATTTCAGCCACTCAAAAATTATCTTATATGCTTTACCTATTATGTTTGTTGATACTCATATTGTCTTTTCTTCTATCCTTCTCTCAAATTTGTCTTGCAGTGATTTTGCAGCTGTATTATATTGCTAATAATATGCCATTGAAAGGTTAGTTTCCCTTAATTAATTACTCTGTCAATTGTCATTTGATTAAACTTATTAGAGTAAAACAACACTTGTGCCATGAACTAGAAAGATTCTAAGAAGGAAATTGTGAGTTAAAGCAAATGAGAGGCTTTGTGATAGCCTAAAACATGTAGCAGAGGATGTTGATCGTGTCTGGAAAGAGTCAACAAAGATTCAAGATAAAGGCAAACAAGCATCAAAGAAATCATTGGCTCAAGACTTTTCAAGTTCAGCAAAAGATATTCTGAATGTTAAGAACAATATGGTTGGACGTAATGATGAAAGGGAAAGGTTGTTAGAAGATCTGACCAGAGGCTACTCGGGCGAACTCAAGGTCATCCCTGTTGTCGGGATGGGGGGCATTGGTAAAACAACTTTAGCAAAAGAAGTTTACAATGATGCATCCATTTGTGCTCATTTTGATGTTCGGGCCTGGGCTACTGTATCTCAGCAACACAATGTAAAAGATATCTTGGTGAGCCTTCTTAACTCTACAAAAGAAAAGAATGACACAGTTTACATGAAAGATGAGGCAGAGTTAGCAGACATGCTACAAAAAAGTTTAAAGAGTAGGAGATACTTAATTGTATTGGATGACATGTGGAGCGGTAAAGCATGGGATGACGTGAGACTATGCTTTCCAAATGAAAACAAGGGGAGTGGAATATTGTTGACTACTCGTAACACTGAAGTAGCTAGTGCTGCTGGTACAGAGAATCTGTCTTTGCAGATGAGTCTTATGGATCCGGATGAGAGTTGGAACCTTTTCCAAAATATTGTGTTCTCAAATGAAGAAATACCATCTGATGAGTTCGAGACTATTGGAAAGCAAATTGTAGACAAATGTCAAGGCTTACCTCTATCTGTTGTCGTGGTTGCTGGGCTTCTGTCCAAATCAGAAAGGACAATAGAAGATTGGGAAAGTGTTGCAAAAGATGCCAAGTCATTTGTCACAAATGATCCTGATGAACAATGTCTACATGTGCTTGGATTGAGTTATAATCACTTGACCAGTGATCTTAAAGCATGCCTTCTGTATTTTGGAAATTTTCCAGAAGACAGTGAAATTACAGTGAAGAGATTGGTGAGATTATGGATCGCCGAGGGTTTTCTGAAGTTGGAAAAAGACTTCGAAAGGGAGGCTGAGAAGTGTTTACAAGATCTTGTCGACAGATGTCTTGTTCTCGTCAGCAAGAAAAGTTCGGAGGAATCAAAAGTTAAATCATGTAAGGTTCATGATCTAATATATGAGTTATGCTTGAGAGAAGCTCGAAGCCAAAATACTTTTGTCATGAAGGACTGTGGTTCTTATAGGACCCTTGTTATCCCTGGACATTTGATAAGGAGGCAGACAGATGATGAAGACAACAATCTCTTGAAACAAACTCGTTCTGTTTTCTTTTGTTTATTTACGTCATACTCTCAACCCAGTGCTTAATCATTTCAATTTACTCAGAATCTTGGACTTGAGCCTCAAACGGTTATGGAACTTCCCGCCTGAGATACTGTGCCTCATTTGGTTGAGGTACCTTGCAAGGTGGGGGAATTTTGACATACCTTCAGAAATTCACAGGTTATGGAATCTGCAAACATTCATTGTTCAAAGTTATCATTTTCCATCTAGAAAATTATCAGAGACAATTTGGGAACTGATGCAATTAAGGCATCTGGCACTCGGAGGTTTTTATTTGCCAAATCCCCCTAGTGTATCTGTTGGTGAAGAGAGACACTTAAGTTTTCCAAACTTGCAAACTATTTCTGACTTGTCTCCAAGTCATTGCTCAAAGGAGGTTATTTCAGGGATTCTGAATGCTAAAACATTAAGATTCTGTGGATTTCCCTTTGATTATAAAAGTTGTAAAGAAGATAGACTTACCGAAAGTCTTGTCCATATACATCATCTTGAAACATTGAGTTTTGAAGTTCATGATTCGTGGTCGTATATCAGCAAAAATCCTTTATTGACCATTCCTTGTGCAAAAGCTTTTCCAGCAACGCTCAAGAAGTTAAAGTTGAGCGGAACTTATCTAAGGTGGGAGGACTTGAACATCATAGGTGAGCTACCTAGTCTTGAGGTGCTGAGGCTGAAATCGGATGCTTGTCGGGGCCGAGAATGGCATCCAATTGTAGGTGGATTTACTCGATTGAAGCTTTTGCTAATTTATGGATGTTATCTCGAGTACTGGAATGCCACGAATGACAGTTTTCCTGTCCTTGAGCGCCTTGCGATTGGAAGTTGTTTCTATTTGAAAGAGATACCCGTTGAGTTTGCAGATATTCACTCACTGCGACTAATTGAGTTAAAAAATTGTACAAGCGCAGTCGAGGCTTCTGCTATACAAATTCAACAAGAACAAGAAGACATTGGAAACAAAACCCGTGGATGTTCGTATCTCCAATACATTTATTCCATGTAAGTATATATTTATCAAGGTTACACTATTTTTCATTTCCACAAGTCACGTTATATAATTATACTCGCTCAATTGCAGTGCTTTTCTTCAAGTCATAGTCACCAGATTGTTTTTCTCTATAATTGCCCTTATTCTGAATTAACAAGAAGCCTGGACGCTTTGTTATTATTGCGTGCATATAAATTGTGGGCAGGCCCGCCGTGCCCACGACATCGTGGGCCAGACTGACGCCACCCAACCGACATCCCGGGTACTTGGTAGCCGACCACAACAAGCATTTGCAGCCCATGGATCATCTTCTTCGAGCTATGTTCCAACGGACATCGAGCAAGCCATGCACACTATGACTCTCAATGTTCCCGACGACACATGGTATATGGACACGGGGCGACCTCTCACATGACGGCATCTCAAGGTACTATCTCGTCTTATTTTAATATGAGCAGTAATAAAAATATTGTGGTTGGCAGTGGACAAGAAATTCCAATTCGTGGTATCGGGGAAATAAAACCTCCCCCCCCCCCCCTCTAGTCGCCAGATTTTTTTTTCTAAATGTCCTTATTCTGAATTAACAAGAAGACTGGACTTTCCTTTTTATTGCGTGAATACAAATTGTGATGAATAGTTAATTAAAACAATTATCAAATTGTAGTTGTCAAAAATAGGTATTTTCTTCTAGACTGATCACATGATTAGCAAAATAATTTAATAAATATGGCAATTAAATTAGTCAAATAATAAACATAAAATGATCTTAAATACCCTCATTTTGTGGCCTTCCATGCATAAGGATTTATAATGTTTGAATTATAGTGTTCTCCTGTATTACTTCCGTGATTCAGCTGCTGCTGCTGCTGATGATTTTGTTGATGCTGCTGCTGATGATTTTGTTGATGCTGCTGATGATATTGAAGATTCTGATGTTGTATATGATGATTATGAAGAAGAAAAAGAAAATGATAATGATGACAACGGCTATGGAAGAATTGTTCAGATCTGTCATGGATAGTGCAAACTTAATTTTGTTCGGAGTGCAACAACAACATACCCAGTGAAATTTCGCAATGTGAGTCTGGGGAGGTAGAATGTACACAGACCTTACCTCCACCTTGGTAGGTAGAGCGATTGTTTCTGGAAGACCCTCGGCTCAAGACAAAATATAAAGTGCATATTGTAAAAAGGATGGATATTTGTTCTTATTTTCAGTCAAGGAGATAAGATCTTGTATCATCATTTCTATTTATTTTGCTGATCTACCATTCAAAGTTTAGTTTCCTTTCTTGTCATTTTATTAATCTTAAAAGGAAAAAAGCACTTGTAGATTATGTTTAACATCCTTTCGTAAGATGAAAAGCGAACAAGTTATATCACGATGTTAAGAGTAACATGTAATAAGAAAAGGGAAACTCTAGATTAACAATTTGAGGCTGCTGATGCTAGTTCATCGATATTGTTCTTTATAGGCATAATACATAAACAAGCCTTCAAGCTTGGTCTCATTTTTTAAGTATGCCCTCCAACTTTGGGTGTGCACAAGTAGATACATCAACTTGTAAAAAGTTGAACATGTGACACGTAAACACAAATGCTGATGTGGTACATAAATTTTGGTGGTGTCTAGATAATCATTTTTAAGTTAAAGTGTTGAACTAATAAAGTGAAGACAAGTTAAAGTGTCTACTTGTGCACACCCAAAGTTGGAGGGCATACCTGAAAAATGAGACCAAGTTTGAGGACTTATTTATGTATTTTGCCTAAAAATCATTTAGTACTCAAGCGATAACCCAAACAATCACTGAATTGGTCCATAATCTGTAGGTCAATCCTTGATTATCGAACATACAATCATGCTAACATTCTCATATAGTTTCGCCGAAGTAACCTTGCCAAAAATCCTTTAACCTAAATAATCCTTTTTCCATCTTGGTTTATGAGTTTACTGACCCAATCATCGAAACCCGAAAGCTCTTCACAATTAGAATGAGTTCAAACTGTCATCAATATGTTACCGTAAATGTCTCCATTGACCAACACCTTACTCGAGGGCCCTTAAATAATGCTTGCCCTCGAAGAACAATGTTTTGCCTTATTTGCCGAACTAGAACACCTTCAACAAATCGCACGACTATTCCTCTCAATCGGTCTACTCCACAAGTCACATCACCAATAACTGTAGAAACTTCTCATGTTAACCCTTACAAACTAGGCCCACAAGCCTTATACGAAAATTAGATGCAACATCTGGTAATTCCTTAGAAATAAATTTCACACTTGCCCAGTGTTGGAGTCATTCCTATCAATCAACCACTGGCCTCTCCATTAGCCTATGATGTAGTTCAACTTACCAACTCATACATGATCTCTTACATCCACTCTACATTAGACAACTGCAATATCTCTTAAATCAACAAGCTCCTGGTTTCAAACAATTCTCTTTTATCACTAACCTCAAAACACCAACACTACGAAGACCCTTTTACTGAAGGATCATAGCTGTCCATTTCTTTAAACTCCACCTATCACAAGTAACCTTGCCACCTGACATAGAATTGATAGCCATTTTTTTAAGGAACTCACAAATCACTAGTCCTTAATCCAATACTATATCTCTGTCATGTCGAAGCCCAATTTAACTTTTCATAACCTTATACGACATCCACTTTCGTACATCTTGTAACCTTGTCATGACAAGCAAGTCAGATACTAATTTTTTCATTCATATGGCGGAGATTGATCCATTCAATTTCTTTCCCTTGCGCCTCTATATTACCATTCTCACTTTTCAAAGATATCATCGAACTAAGGAGTCTCAACCACCCCCACACAACCGAACTTTCAAATCAAAGCTGAAAACTGAACTTGGCCATGCGTCCGTATCATAGTGACATATCTTGTACCCTACAACGTGACGTCATATCAGACCACTCGCATATGAATTTAGGAGTGTGACCCCACCATCAATGATAATATAGGTTAAAGTTCCAAATACCCATTAGAATCGACCTGATACCAATTAGAATCGACCAATAAGAACAAACTTGCACGATGAGAATGAAATAAAGGAAGTTTCTTAAATGTCTTATAGCCTCTCAAGGATGGGTACGGACGTCTACGTACCAATTTCCAAGACTTTACTAGACATTATTCTTGTATTCGTGAGACCGATGAACCTATAGCTCTGATACCAACTTATAAATATCTTTATCCTTTGTATACATCCTTTCCAAAACCTGGCCTTACTTGTACAAAAGCTACTATGAGTACAACTGAAATAGAAGAAATAATGTTAACAACTGGCTTGAAAGGATAAGGAAAGCATAACCATAGAAGAAGACTAGGGTCACCGATAGGATATATGGCACGCCTCATGCCTTCACGTACTCCAAAAGCAGTAATCTGGCCCAAGCGTTGGACCTGCATCCACGTAAGAGATGCAACAAGTGTACTATCAGTACACAACGTACCCCTATAGGCACCATAGGCCGACAACGACGAATAACATGTAACAGATATAAAAATCAAGTTAACACACAAGTATCCCTAACTACACAATCTATTTAACACATAAGTCACCTTCAAACAACCAATACAGTTAAACACTTAGCCATCTCAAATCAATTTAAAAAGCACAATTTTAGGTGATGTGGCATTTGCTAGTGATAGTAACTCAAATCCAGCACTCTCAGGCATAGGACGTTATATTCTCGGCAATATTTTCCACTCATCCAATGCTTTACCAATTTTGAGAGAAGTCCGGTAGTCAGAAGTCATAACAATTACTAGAGGAAATCCTCCGCATTTTAATGCGATTTGTTCCCCAGTTATTTCAAAATCAGGGAAAAATATGCTTTCTCAAAGACTTTCTTATGCAGTAAATTCCAACTTTCATGAAAATTCATGAGGGGCATTTGATAAGGAGGCTTACATAAGCTAACGTATTCAGCGACTTCCATATTCAGAGTAATCAGGAGTATTCGACTCCTATTATTACAGTCCAAGAAACATATGTTTTATATCATCCCAAGCTTCTTGTAGTCCATATGTCATCAATGACTACCAAGTACCTCACACCTTTTAAAAGTTTTGCAGTTGGGCTGCTAGTTGCCAATCCTGTTGGCCATCATGAAATTCATTAGTCAGTCCCCTCATGCGTTTTCATTAAGTATTTTTTTTTTGGGAAAAGCTCAAATATGTCATCGAACTATCGGAAATGACTCATTTATGCCACTTCCATTGTTTGACTCATTTATGTCATCACCGTTATCAAAATGGCTCATCGATGCCATTTTTTATTAACGCTAGTTTTACAATATCATTTTTCATTAAAGTCAAAGTTAATGAACAATGACATGTATGAATTATTTTGGTAATGACAATGGCATATATGAACCATTTTGGTACATCAATGACATAAATGAGCAACACTATTAATGAGTGGTATAAATAAGCAATTTTCGATAATTCGATGACATATTTGAGCTTTTTCTCATTTTCTTTCTCTGTTTGGTTTATTCTTTCAAATCCCCAAGTTTGACACATTGAATTACCTATTCTCCTCATATTATCGCCATTAAATTTTGTATAATTAAATCGAATATCTATATTATAACTTCATCCCCATAATTCTTGATCAAGAAATCGGTCAGTACTCTCCGTGGGTTGAACTATTCCGCATTCATGCATGTGTCTATAATGTGCTTGACCATATTGATGACTCCCTCTCTCACCCCATTGAGGTTGATGACTTAACATGGCATCGCCTCGATGCCGTTGTCAAACGGTGGATTTATGGTACAATCTCTCAAGACTTGCTTCTCACCATCCTGAAAACCGACGCATCGGCTCGTGAATTATGGCTTCTGTATTTGGAGGAACAGTTTAACAATACACGCCTTGAACATTTCTCTAACATGCCTGAATACTGCAAGCAACTGAAACTAGTAGCAGACCAATTAGCAAATGTGGGTACACCCGTCTCTGAAACCAAGATGGTCCTTCAACTAGTCGCAGGTCTTCCAAAAGGTGAGTATGATACCCTTGCCACAATGATCCAACAGGCCGATCCATTACCCAATTTCAATAAAGCCCGGTCGCAATTATTATTGGAGGAAACACGTCGTGCTAAACAAGACGAACACAACCAGAAGGCGTTATCCATTGATACCACCGCCATCAACGCCGCCCATTCCACCAGCCCACCACCGTCGGACAACCAACAACGGGGTGGTCGCAGCAGTGGCAAAGGTGGTAAGAGTCATGAGAATGGAAGGGGTGGCAGTGGTAAAGGCCGTGGAGGCAGAAACCACAACGGACAGTCTGCAGTTTCAGCAAGTTGGACTGGCCCAGGACAGTGGCCCAACACTGCACCCTAGGCCTCCAATCCCAACTACTATCCGCAGTAGCCGAGGGCCTCACCCAATCTTCATCAAGCTCAGTACGGTTTCCAGCAGCCCAGCATCATGGGCCTAGGTCCGAGTCAGACAAACAACATATAGCATCAGGCCCATATTCTGCAGGGACCACATCTGCAAGACCAAGGAATGTCACCCACTGATTTGGGCCATGCTTTCAGCTCCTTCAACATGCAGCAGCCCGACGAAAATTGGTACATGGGTTCGGGGGCCACATCTCATCTCACTTGGTCTGCAGGTAATCTATCCCAAGTATCTCGCTTAAACTCTCCTCAATTTATTACTGTTGGCAATAGTCATCGCATTCCAATTCAAGGCTACGGTAATATCTACACACCACCACCTCATCCTCCATTCTCCCTAAACAACGTCCTATATGCTCCTAACATAATTAAGAATTTAATCTCTGTTAGGAAATTTACTCGTAATAATTTTGTATCTGTCGATTTTGATCCCTTTGGTTTTACTGTGAAGGATCTACTTACGGGGACATCTCTTACGAGATGCAATAGCACAGGGGACCTCTATCCTTTCCCATCATCTTCCGCTGCCAGCCTTCGCTCACACACCTACCTTGTTGTTCTTTCTCCGTCAACTTGGCACAATAGACTTGGTCATCCAGGAGCACCTGATTTTCAGTTTCTTAGAAGCAATAATTTTATTCGTTGTAATAATGGGAAACTTGCCCAAAACAGTGTATCTTGTCAATTAGGCAAACATGTCCGCCTTCCATTCAAATCCTCTATTAATGTTACGTTTGCTCCTTTTGACATTGTTCATGCTAATTTATGGACATCTCACATTACTAGCTCTCTGGGTCATAAATATTATCTAGTCATATTGGATGATTACTCTCACTATATTTGGATTTATCCACTTAAATTCAAATCGGAAGTTTTTGCCAAATTTCTTGCATTTTGTACTTTAATCAAAACACAATTTGAAAGAGTCATAAAATCTTTTCAATGTGACAATGGCCAGGAATTTAATAATTCCATGTGTTCACAAATTTTGCAACAACAATGGCATGGTTTTCCGTTTTTCCTGTCCTCACACCTCTCATCAGAATGGCAAAGCCAAATGAATCATTCTCACTATAAACAATATGATTCATACCTTCCTGTTTCATGCCTCTCTCCCTCCCTCGTTCTGGGTTTCTGCTGTCAAAATAGTAGAATACGTCATTAATATTTTACCAACTATCACTCTTCATAACATGGCCCCAACCGAAATACTACACTAACAGGTTCCATCCTATGATCACCTCCGTATTTTCCCAATTTAGCCTCCACCGCCCCTCATAAACTAGCACCCCGAACCACCCCGTGTGTCTTCATAGGTTTCCCGTATAATCATAGGGGCTATTTATGTTATGACTTGTCCACTAATCAAATTCACGTCTCCCATCACGTCACGTTTGACGAGACCATATTCCTATTTTCAGACATCCAAAAATTCTGAAAATGGACTACATCTTCCTTGACGACACAGACATCTCCCCCGTCATCCTTCGAGAACTAAGTCCGACCATCTCTGAAAACCCTACTCCACCACTATCTACCGCCACCACCGGCGGCAGTCCGGCATCTCTGCCACCATCTGGGTCTCTGTCAACATAATTGTCGGTTACCATCCCAACGTCCAGTCCACCCAGTCCACCGGTCTCTCCACCAGTCTGCATCCCCACAAGTGTGTCACGATATCTTCACGAAAGGCCTTACATGTGCCTTCCTCAAATCAATACGTGGATATCTTCACGAAAGGCCTTACATGTGCCTTCCTCATATCAATACGTGGATATCTTCACGAAAGGCCTTACTCGACAGTTGTTCCTCGACTTCAGATCCAGTCTCAGCGTCCGACCTCCTCCCGCTTCGACTGAGAGGGTGTATTAATGTGTATATAGAATTCCAATTCAATCCCACCACCATAATTAGAATATATTCCATATATTTTGTATATAAAATTATGGTAAGTAGAAGATTGATTATTGTACTAAAATTCTACATTGTATACTATATATATTTATATTAATGAGAAAACCTCCCAAGGTAGATTAATACAATTCCACAAAAATCATGAATTTGACTATGAGTCAATAAAGAGTTTGTGCATAGAAATATATCTCATAATGATAGTGGCCAGCACGGAAATGAAAAACGGTCAAAGAAGATGGCCTTCATATTTTCTTTGCTCAAAGGGGCTGCAATTTACTTCAGTTATTTATTGCAAGTTGTTAGGAGTATTATATTAATGTTCATTTTGTTCCTTTGTGTATATATCTTTGTTTTATGGCTTGTTTCAGTTATTTATTGATTGCTTCAGGAGCTAACAAATAGTAGCGGAATCACTTCTTCCAGGTAACAAATTTCTGCTACCCAGGGTTTTCAAGTTAAATTTTTTGTTCAATCTTCAATGGATTCCTTTTAGATTTCTGTTTGTGCAAAATTTTGAAAGTATTTAGGGAAAGGAATGATTTGGAAGAAATTTGGTGTTTTTATTTTATTATTGTTCATACTAGTCATGAATGAAGAAATTTTGTGTTAAATGAAATGCTGGAGAGAATTTGGGTGGTAAATCTTTCCATATACTTCCTATATATAAATTACATATGAATTTTCTCTCTCTCTGTGTGTTTTCTTTCTTTATAACATTATGTATTTTTTATAAGTGTGTGTTCTTTAATTTATTTAGCTCCTACTAGTTTTAATAGGAAATGTCAAGTAAACAGGCACTTGGGTTTTTTTTAACGTAGGGGGAAGGGGAATGGAAACGGGGAGGGAATTACAATGTACGGATTCGAATCCTCACCAACAATGTGAAAGTTAGGTAGCTAACCAACTGAGCTACTAGATTCCTACATCTTCATATACTGGTCCAATTTACTCCTTGTTTATTATGATTCTAGAGTTTGTTGAAACGTAGTAAATGGCAATTGGGTTTTCTTGTTTGCATTTCTACATTTGGAAGAATTCCTATTACAAGGAAATAATTATCTCTTATTTTCCTTTCTCACTAAGTTCGAATATCACTCTGAAAGCGGAGCTAGAGTATAGAAAGTGGGTTGGGAAGAACACAATAATTTTGGCTCGAACATTGTATTTGTCTTAAGAAAATTCATTTAATAAGTGCAGATTATAAATTTAGAACCCGGTAATTCAAAAGGAGTTAAATTCCCAACCCATAAACTTTAAATCTTGGCTTCACCTATGTCAACAATGCTTTGTTGTGTGAATAACCAGAAAAATAAAAGGAAAATAGAAACAAAATCAACAAAGCTTAGCAGAAAATAGGATAAGGAATGAAAGTGTACCGCCCCCCAATTTTACATTGCTCACTTTGAGAAGCAGTCAAAGAAGATGGCTTTAATTTCTCTGTTGAAACAAACTTTAATATACTTCCAACAACCTTTCATCAAAGAAGAAAAGAAAAAATAGAGTCCCCGAGGCATAGCTTGATGACAAAGGAGGGGAAGTAGAATTTTGGTGGAGGCCTGCAGCGTGGGTTCGAACTCTGGTGGGAGCAATTTGCTCTCTTCTTGGGTAGGACAATTTCAAGTAAACAGGCACTTGTTTTTTTTTTTTTAAACATAGGGATAGTGGAATGAGAAATGGAGATGAGACACCGTAGGAATTCAAACCTCACCGTGAAAGTTTGGTAGCTAACCAACTGAGCTACTGGACATACATCTAGAAATTGGGTTTATTATGATTTTAGAGTTTGTTGAAACTTAGTAAATGGCAATTGGGTTTTCTTGTTTGCATTTACCAGTTAAATTGACTGATTTTTCAGAGTGGTATTCGAACTTAGTGAGAAAGTAAAATAAGAGATAATATTCTGCCTTCTTCTCTGTGCAGAAACTCCCTATTTTGATCATACACATAAGAGAGAAAGAGGTGATATGGCTTATGCTGCTATTACTTGTCTTATGAGAACCATACGACAATCAGTGGAACTTACTGGATGTGATTTTCAACCGTTCTATGAAAAGCTCGAATCTTTGAGAGCTATTCTGGAGAAACCATGGAAAGCAACAGACGATCTCGAGACATTAACAATTGTGGAAGCTGAAATCGCGGAACTAGCATACAAAACAGAAGATATGGTTGGCTCGGAATCAAGAAAAATTTATTTAGCAAAAAACAAAATTACGCGAAGAATAGATTTTTGGGAACTTCGTTCCTCCTTGAAACAAGCAATAAGGAATATTGATTCGGGGATGAACAAGTGGATGGAAATCCAGAATATGTACATGACCAAAAGCAAAGATCTAGAAGAAGCACACAATTCGACTCTCGTCAACACAACTCAACATGCTCTGGAGCCCGAGAATGTGATGGTTGGCCATGAAATTGAATTCGAGATGATGTTAGATCAACTTGCTAGAGGAGAAAGGGAACTAGAAGTTGTCTCGATTATAGGAATGGGAGGCATAGGGAAGACAACTTTGGCTACAAAGCTTTACAGCGATCCATTCATTATGTCTCACTTTGACATTCGTGCAAAAGCTACTGTTTCACAAGAGTATTGTGCGAGAAATGTACTCCTAGGCCTTCTTTCTTCTACAAGTGATGAGTCTTATGATCAATTAGCAGACCGACTTCAAAAGCATCTTAAAAGCAAGAGATACTTGGTATTCATTGATGACATATGGACTACAGAAGCTTGGGATGATATAAAACTATGTTTTCCAGACTGTAATCGTGGAAGCCGAATACTCATGACTACTCGGAATATGGAGGTGGCTGAGTATGCTAGTTCAGGTAAGCCTCCTTATCACATGCGCCTCATGAATTTTGACGAAAGTTGGAGTTTATTGTACAAAAAAGTGTTTGTAAGTGAATGTTTTCCCCCTGAATTTGAGCAACTTGGGAAACAAATTGCATTAAAATGCAGAGGATTGCCTCTAGCAATTGTTGTGATCGCAGGACTTCTCTCCAAAATTGGCAAAGCATTGAGTGAGTGGCAAACTGTAGCCAAAAATGTAAGTTCAGGGGTAAGCACAGATGTGAAAGACCAATGCATGAGGGTGTTGGCAATGAGTTACCATTACTTGCCTCACCACCTAAAACCGTGCTTTCTATATTTTGCAATTTTCCCACAAGATGTACAAATTTTTGTGGGTAAACTTGTAGAATTATGGTCAGCGGAGGGATTCTTGATGGAAGAAGAGACGAAAAGCATAGAAGAGGTGGCAGAAAAATATCTAATGGATCTTAAAGATAGAAGTTTAATTTCTATCCGTCATTCGAGATTTGATGGGAAAAAAGAGAGTTGTGGAATGCACGATGTGACCCGTGAACTCTGTTTGAGGGAAGCTCGAAACATGAATTTTGTGAATGTTCTCGGAGGAAAGAGTAATCAAAATCCACGTGCGCAATCCATGCAGTTCTCCTCTAAGAGTCGAGGTCGGATCCGTGTCCATGGTGAGAAAGAATTGGCTAGGTGCCGTAATAGTGAGGCTCAGTCTATTATCGCGTTTGGGAGATTAGAATGCTCCGCATTGAAATTGCCTTTCAAGCTAGTAAGAGTACTAGATCTAGCTTCAATTAGGTGCAGAACTTTTCCCGGTGTAATACTGCATTTAATTCACTTGAGATACCTAGCATTGACTCTTTATCCTGGCGTGAAGCAGTATCTAGGATCCGAAAAAGAGGTTCCCTCATCAATTGACATTCCTCCATCAATATCAAGCCTATGTTATCTGCAATATTTTATACTTCACCTTCAAGATCTCTATTGTAAATATAAATATCCTTTCATATTACCATTGGAAATTTTGAGGATGCCACAATTGAGGCACCTCCATTTGGACTGGAGTTACTTGACATATTATGAGCCTACAGAGAATAGTTTGGTTTTGAAAAATCTTCAATTTCTCTCTGGTTGGAATCCTTTGTATTGTACTGGGTCTTTCTTTAGACTAGTTCCCAATTTAAAGAAGTTGCAAATATGTGGCGACCAGGGAAACTTTCGTAGTCGCAAGGACCTATATGATTTTCGCTACTTAGATCAGCTAGAGGAATTGGAATTTCAGCTTCGTTATGCACGTTTAGCTTGCTTTCTAGAAAGCATTACACCTTCAGATTTTATTCAACAAGATCCTCTGAGCTTTCAGATGTATAGGCCAGGGCTTTCCACAAGATCCTCTGTTCCACATTTGCTCTTACCGCCTCCAGATGCTTTTCCACAAAACCTTAAGAATTTAACTTTTAGCGGACGTTTCTTCTTGCCATGGAAGGATCTGAGCATTGTTGGTAAATTGCCCAAACTCGAGTCCCTTAAACTAGAATATGCTGTCTGCACAGGCGAGGAGTGGGAAGTAGTTGAGGAAGGGTTTCCTTGCTTGAAGTTCTTGCAACTGAAGTTTTTGGGAATTTGGCAATGGAGAGCCAGTTCTGATCACTTTTCCTGCCTTGAACGACTATTTCTCGATCACTGCAGGAATTTGGATTCAATCCCTCAAGATTTTGCAGATATAACCACCCTGGCTCTTATTGATATAACAGACTGTCCAAAATCTGTTGGGAATTCCGCCAAGAAGATTCGACAGGGCATTAACAACTATGGAGGTTCTATTAAGGTTTATATTGATGATACTTTGTAAGATATCTTCTTCCTTGATTTACTTCTTAAGTTATGCACTGTGACGTATTTTCTCATATCATGGGGTAAAATGGATCTACAACAAACATATGACTCATCATAGCAAGCTCGATACAGTAACCTGGATAATAGACTAATTACCTGCTTTAATAAGTTAAATTGCACGAATAGTGTAAAAGTTCTTTACATTGTCATTGTGTATAATTTAAATCCTTCCAATAATGTGTAACTTGTTATACCTGTATGCTCATTCTTGCTATAATTTTCTCTTGTTCCTTAATTTTGAAATGTAACGTTTCATTTTTCATCATTTGTGGCTGGCTTTTTCTGTAGGGTTGAAACAGATGGTGATGGTGATGGTGATGATGATGATGATGATGACCTCTGAAAGAAATGTCAATTCAAAAGTTAACTGTGTGCTGTTTTGTTCCTTTTCCCTTTCTTTCTATTTTTTTAGTAAATGGGGCAGGATGACTTTCTAAATTAGCCTACTCCATTTTTATGATATGTACCAGTACAGGCTCCAGTGTGCAATTTAGCAATTCCAATTTCCATGGATTTTTGTTTTGTTTGTTGGAATTGGATTTTTGTTTAGTCTTTTCTAAATGTTGGCAGGTTAAGGAGATGAAAACTTCTCATTCAGTGATCTGCAGATTCCTTTTTCTGTTATACAGAAACATTGAAAAAACACTTTAATACTTCAGAACTCAACTGTCTAAACAACAACAACAAACCCAGTGTGGCCCCACAAGTGATCTGGGGAAGATAGGATGTACGCAGACCTTATCTCTACTTTTGTGAGGTAGAAAAAGAACTCAACTGTCTAAACATACAAATAAAAAAGACCTTACCTGTAGGGGTTTGTCTCGCGATTTTCTGTTACTATTCGTTGTTTCTTGTACTCCGATTATCATACTAATTTGATGCATTTATTGCTAAAATTACTCCATTATTGCTTATCCATAGTATTTTGCCATGATCTATTTACTTTACTTTCTTCAAACCTTCTCTGACCTTTTGTCGTGTTTTCTCTTGAGCCAAGGATCTTTCGGAAACAGTCTTCCTACCTCCCAAGGTAGGGGTAAGGTCGGCGTACACTCTACCCTCCCCAGACCCCACCAGTTGGATTACACTGGGTATGTTGTTGTATGAAAAAAATAATACCAAGTGTAATAAAGATAAATTTCTTTTCTTTCTGTTCTCTCTGCACATGATTTTTATCTTCTTCTATTGCACTTATTTCCCTTTCCTAAGAAAGTCTAAAGTTAGTATGTCATTGCTGCATGTCCCTAGCCCAATAGATATGATAGGCACGGGTGGAGCTATAGTGTAACTTTGGTCTAAACTTTGTATTTGTGTAAATTCCACTTCATAACATAGTTAGCATCGAAGAGTGTTGTCTAGTGGTCAATGAAATGGGTTAAGAACCATGAGGTCTCAGATTCACCCCCAATAACGGCAAAAATACTAGGTGATGTCTTTCCATTTGTCAAACCTTTGGTGAACAAAGTTATCCGGTACTTGTGCTGGTGTGAGATAGCAGGTACCCTGTAGAATTAAATCCGTCAACTTTTTCAAGCCAAATTTGTAAAGACTTGCTTGAAACTCCATTATTTTTGCTAAAGAGTATTTATTTGACTAAAAATAGTGTAGTTTAAATCAGCCACTGGAACGCCCCAACAAAATGGAATAGCGGAAAGGATGAATCGAATATTGAACGAGCGTGCACAGAGCATGAGAATACACGCTGGACTGCCCAAGACATTCTAGGCAGATGCAATCAATACTGCAGCCTACTTGATTAACAGAGGACCGTCTGTTCCTTTGGGTTTTCGAATTCCAGAAAAGGCTTGGAGTGGTAAAAAGGTAAATCTTTCTTTTCTAAAAGTGTTTGGTTGCTCATCCTATGTTCATATTGATGCTACTGCTAGAAGTAAACTTGATCTGAAATCTAAGAAGTGTTATTTTATTGGCTATGGTGACACCGAGTTTGGTTATCGATTATGGGATGACCAAAATCGGAAGATCATCCAAAATAGGGACGTCGTCTTCAATGAACATGTGTTGTACAAGGAGAAGATACGGGAGAGCTCAGAAAGCAAAGTCTCTAAGAACAAGGAATCAAAAATAGTTAATTTGAGAGACTTCTCAGCATCCGAGCTGCAGCAAGGTACTCACGTGGCAGAGGAACAAACAGCTCGAGAAGAAGGCCGACAAGACAATGATGGCGAGGTTGATGAAAATGTTGATCTTGAAATAAATCAACGGACGTCGATCACAGAATTACACAGATCATCTAGGATCAGAAAATCGGTTCACAGTTTCTCTCTGTCCCTCAACTACATTCTGCTCACTGACAAAGGGGAGCCGGAATGTTACGAAGAAACGATGCAAGTTGATGAATCGATCAAGTGGGAGCTAGCAATGAAAGATGAGATAGACTCACAGTGTTCAAATCATACATAGGAGTTAGCTGAGTTACTAGAGGAAAAGAAGGCATTGCAGAACAAATGGGTCTACCGGATAAAGGAAGAACACGATGGAAGTAAGCGCTATAAAGCGAGGCTGGTTGTGAAGGGATTTCAACAGAAAGAAGGCATTGACTACACAGAGATATTCTCTCCCGTAGTCAAGTTGGTGACAATCAAAACTGTTCTTAGGCTGGTAGCAAAGGAAGATCTGCATCTTCAACAGATGGACGTGAAACTGCCTTTCTTCACGGTGACTTAGAGGAGGAAATCTACAGTAAGCAATCTGAGGGATTTGAGGTCAAAGGGAAAGAGAAGCCGGTGTGCAAGCTTCAAAAGAGCCTGTACGGACTAAAACAGGCTCCAAGACAGTGGTATAAGAAGTTTGACAGCTTTATGAAGAAAGCCGAATTCTTAAGGTGTAAGGCGGATCATTGCTGTTATTTCAAGAGATTTAAAGACTCCTACATGATAATGCTCTTTTATGTAGACGACATGCTAATCGTAGGAGCAGACCTACATGAAATTGATATGCTGAAGAAGAAGCTATCAGAAGAATTTGCAATGAAGGATCTGGGAGCCATAAAGCAAATTCTCGAAATGAGAATCATCAAGAGTAAGGAGGACCTCAAGCTCTCATAAGAAGAATACGTGAAGAAGGTTCTCAAGAGGTTCAACATGGACAATGCCAAGCCAGTCAGTACTCCTTTGGCTAGACACTTTCGTTTGTCCAAAGATCAGTCGCCTGTGACCGAGGACGAGATGAAACATATGGATAACGTTCCTTATGCCTATGCTATTGGGAGTCTTATGTACGCGATGGTATGTACGAGGCCAGACATTGAACATGCAGTAGGAGTTGTTAGCAGGTTTATGAACAATCCGGGAAAGAAACACTGGGAGGCTGTAAAGTGGATTTTCAGGTATCTAAAGGGTAGCTCAAGTTCAGCGTTGTGTTTCCGGAAGTTAGAAACAGGATTGCAGGGATATGTTGATGTTGACAATTATAGTGACGTTGATAGCAGAAAGAGCACATCTGAGTATGTTTACACCTTCGGAGGTATTGTGATTTGCTGAGTTTCAAAGTTGCAGAAGATTGTAGCTCTCTCTAGCTGTGAGGGTGAGTATGTTGTCGTCACGGAGGCCACGAAGGAAATGATGTGGCGACAGTCTTTTCTGCAGGAATTGGATCCGGACCACGAGGGGAGTGTACTATATTGTGATATCAAGAGTGTCATTCATTTGGCAAAGAACCCGCTCTATCATGCTCGAATAAAGCACATACTACTCAGGTACTATTTCATCAGATCAGCTTTGGAAGATGGAGTATTAGTGCTTGAGAAGATACCAGGGAGTCAAAATCCAACAGACATGATGACGAAGGCCGTGCCAAATGATAAATTGAAGTCGTGTGCAACTTCAGTTGGACTTCTTGGATGAGGATCGGAGTCGCGCGCTGCAGATGGAGACATATGATTGAAATTAGTCTCCAAGTGGGAGATTGTTGAGTTGTGGAGCCTAATTTATCGCCGACACTATGAAGACCTAATGCAAAGTGTAGAACGCTGATCGATCTTGAGAATTTCGGGCTAGTATTATATTTGCTCTAGTTTTCAATATATATAGACTAGGGCACCGTTTCTCTTTGGAGTGCGCAAGAGAGAATTTTAAACACACTCTATTTTCATCATAGTGAAATCTGCAACGGCAAAGCGGACGTAGCTCTCGCATTGAAGATGAACCACTATAAATTTGTGTGTTATTTGTTCTTTGCTTATTTACTGTTTTCTAATCAGGTCGGATTTGAGACTCAAATCCTAACACTTCATATATCCAAAGTATTTTAGAATAGCAGCATTTAATTTGCATTGTAACAGTAAAAAAGTATTGAAAAGTTTGAGGGTGAAGGAAAATTATATCAAATAAAGTGGCATAGGATAGATAGTTAAAAAGAAAAAGGGCAGCCCAGTGCACTAAGCTCCCGCTATGCGTGGGGTCCGGGGAAAGGCCGGACCACAAGGGTCTATATTGTATGCAGTCTTACTTCACATTTCTGCAAGAGACTGTTTCCACGGCTTGAATCCATGACCTCCTGGTCACATGACATAACTTTACCAGTTACTCCAAGCTCTCCTTCAAAAGAGACTTTCACAAATAATGTTTTTATGTAGTAACAGGTAGGTATGATTCCTAGGCGCTGCTGAATATTATTATTCCCAAATCTTTTACCAAATTCAAAGAGTTAGATTTTAAAAGATTATTCCGTTGAAGTGTAAAATCATGTGTAGTAACATAACTCCTCAACATGCAAGAGACTCAATGCCTCTACAAGGGTACCAATTTATGTTTCAAAGCGAAGACTAATAAATTACCTATCTTATTTAGTTTATGCCTGCCTTTTTTTTACAAATCTGCGTATCACGTTATCTGTAATACCATTGACCTCTTGCAACTTGCAGCTTTCAGGTTATAATTGCTAAGGACAAACGAGAATAGTACAGTAGACATGGCTTATGCTAGTGTTGATTCTCTTACGAGAACAATAGAACTTCTCTTGACATCCAATTCGCCAATGCAATCTTTAATTTGTGACCATAGACAAGAACTTCTCGCTCTTCATAAAAAAGTTAGTTCCGTGGAAGTATTTCTCAAGGACTTTGAGAGATGCAACGTTTCTGGGGAAATGACAGATATGGAAGTACAAAAACAACATACCCAAAATCGCACAACGTGGGGTGTGGGAGGTTAGAGTGTACACAGACCTTACCTCTACTTTGGAAATGCTGTTGAATACACAATTCAACTGAGTCTAACAGAAACTGTAAAGGGAAAAAATAAAAGCCAGAAAAGAAAGGCACGTCGAAGGTTTCGTCAAAGACTGCAACGGATAGCAGGGGACATTGATCGTGTCTTGAAATTGTCAACAAAGATTCAAGATAAAGGCAAACAAGCATCAAAGAAATCATTGGTTCAAGACTTTTCAAGTTCAGCAAAAGATATTCTGAATGTTAAGAACAATATGGTTGGACGTAATGATGAAAGGGAAAGGTTGTTAGAAGATCTGACCAGAGGCTACTCGGGCCAACTCAAGGTCATCCCGGTTGTCGGGATGGGGGCATTGGTAAAACAACTTTAGCAAAAGAAGTTTACAATGATGCATCCATTTGTTCTCATTTTGATGTTCGGGCCTGGGCTACTGTATCTCAGCAACATAATGTAAAAGATATCTTGGTGAGCCTTCTTAACTCTACAAAAGAAAAGAATGACACAGTTTACATGAAAGATGAGGCAGAGCTAGCAGACATGCCACAAAAAAGTTTAAAGAGTAGGAGATACTTAATTGTATTGGATGACATGTGGAGCGGTAAAGTATGGGATGACGTGAGACTATGCTTTCCAAATGAAAACAAGGGAAGTGGAATATTGTTGACTACTCGTAACACTGAAGTAGCTAGTACTGCTGGTACAGAGAATCTGTCTTTGCAGATGGGTGTCATGGATCCGGATGAGAGTTGGAACCTTTTCCAAAGTATTGTGTTCTCAAAATGAAGAAATACCATCTGATGAGTTCGAGACTATTGGAAAGCAAATTGTAGACAAATGTCAAGGCTTACCTCTATCTGTTGTCGTGGTTGCTGGGCTTCTGTCCAAATCAGAAAGGACAATAGAAGATTGGGAAAGTGTTGCAAAAGATGTCAAGTCATTTGTCACAAATGATCCTGATGAACAATGTCTACATGTGCTTGGATTGAGTTATAATCACTTGACCAGTGATCTTAAAGCATGCCTTCTGTATTTTGGAACTGATGCAATTAAGGCATCTGGCACTCGGTAGTTTTTTTTGCTAAATCCCCCAAGTGTATCTGTTGGTGAAGAGAGACACTTAATTTTTTCAAACGTACAAACTATTTTTGACTTGTCTCCAAGTAGTTGCACAAAGGAGGTTATTTCCGGGATTCGGAATGCTAAAAAGTTAGGAATCAATGGAGATGAGATTGACTATAACAGATTCCAAGAATCAAGATTTATCGAAAATCTTGTCCATCTACATCAACTTGAAACACTGAGTTTTGAAGTTCATGGTGGGTCGTTTATCCGGGAGAAACCAGTATTGACCATTCCTTGTGCAAAAGCTTTTCCAGCAACGCTCAAGAAGTTAAAGTTGTGCGGAACTAATCTAAGGTGGGAGGACTTGAACATCATAGGTGAGCTGCCTAGCCTTGAAAGAGATACCCGTTGAGTTTGCAGATAACTGTACACCCGAACTCGTGGCTTCTGCTACACGAATTCAACAAGAACAAGAAGACCTTGGAAACAAACTCACGGATGTTCGTATCTCCAAATACATATATTCGACAAGAACAAGAAGACCTCGGAAACGAACCCGTGGATGTTCATATCTCCAATACACGTAATCCAAGTAAGTATATATATATGGTGAGTCAAATCCCATAAATCAAGGAAGCACAATTTGTCAAAAGGAATTCAAGTGCTTGTGAAGGTCATCCATGACATCAAAGAAAGGAATTCACCCTTATAAATAGAGTTATTCGTCTCATTTGTTAAACATATCAAAACAAACACAATACATACAATAAGTTATTACAAAGTAGAAAAAATATATTTTGTAGAGATTGTGAGATTACCACACTAGTGAGTGTGAGAATTTTGAGTGTATTCCTCAAGTATTTGTCAAAACTTGAGAAAGATATTGTATATCCATTATTATTGTTATAGATGAAGGTTTACCGTGGTTATTTTTTTACGAGATAATTCTTGGCTTGTATTTAGTATTTTATTTACTATTCACGAAATACTATTTACATTGGAATATATCCAGAAATAATGAGTATGCTCTGTGATTGCAGTTGTGTCTGATCTTTCACATCAAAAAAGTATTTCGGTGTCCATCCTATTTTTCAGCTAATATTAATCCTGAAGGAAATTGGAGTCTCCTTTTATTCCCAACATATATTTATCAAGGTTACACTCTATTTCTCATTTCCACAAGTCACGTTATATAATTATACTCATTCAATTGCAGTGCCTTTTCTTCTTTCTGAATTAACAAGAAGATTTTTTTTCTCAAAGTGCAGTGCAGTGCATATAAATTGTGATGAATAGTTTATTAAAATGGAAAAGGGTCAAAATTACTCTTCAACTATCGCAAAAAGAGTACTTTTGAACTCTCTCTTTTAGAATTTATTTTAATTATTTTTTCGTTTTCTCTTCCTCTCCACCCAGGGCCATGGGTATAGCTGAACTCCCTTCGCCGGAAATTTTGTGACTTCGATTTATATACTACATAATGAACACCCTTCGAAGAACAGTGTGCCGCAGTGGTTAAGGCGGTTCACAATTTGGCTCATGCAATAGGTTCAATTCCTTGCTGAAGCAGTTTTTATGCGTATTTTTTAATTAAATACAAAGATTGTGTGTAAAGCATTGCATTTTTTCGGAATTGTATCTCTGTTGTCAAGTATACACTCGTTTACTTTCTATTATCTTAAGTATTTTTTCTTAAATTTTAATCTTAAAATATCATTAAAGAGGTAAACCAAAAGGTTTCACTTATACCTTCTCGAAAATTTCAAATTACACCATTACCGTCTAAAGAATTACTATCTTATAAAAGAAGAAAAATAAATACAATAAATTAAGAATCTCCAAACCCCACTGTCTCCACATTTGGAAACCCTTAATTAGATTTCTAGCTCAGCCACTGTCTCCAACCCGTCCTCTTCCCCCTTGAAATTCTTTGCTCTATATTTAAGAATTTCCACGAGGTAAGGTAAGATCTGCGTACACTCTACCCTGCCTAAATCCACTTGTGAAATTACACTGGGTATGCTGTTGTTTTTGTTTTTGTTTTTGTCTTTTAAAGAATATAGTTATGTAAAGTTCCTTAGTGGACCTTTTTAAATATGCTTGAGAAGGATTTTGTGAAGGGAAACTTTTACGCCTTCTAAGAGTCCATAAAAGGACTAAGTTTTGAAAAACATTTCACTTGTTTTCTAATCTTATCGCAAAAATGAACTTTTCAAGCAATGCTATGTAACTTTCTTCTATACTTCGACCAATTGCTTTGGTGAAAATTGTGTTCTCACAGAGATGTCATCTGCAGAAGGAAGAGCTGACTGTTGTTCTCACAGTGAAGATTTTTTTATTATTCGAGATATTGTTCAGAATATTCGTGGGCGGGTCCATGTGCACCCATGCTTCCTTACCTAGATCAGGGTGGGCGTATATTGGTTCGGTTTTGTATCCGAAAAATATGAACCGAATAAAAATTGTTTTTTTTAAAAAATCGAATATAATTTTAAAAAAAATACCGATATGTTCGGTTTATATGCCGAACGTATCGGATTATATCGATTTTTTCTAGTGGGCCGGGCCGAGTCGGGTAGGGGAATTTTTATTTTTTTTAAATTGAATTTCCAAAACGGAATTTGACATTCACACCTACACTTTCATGAAATTTTGACGTTGAAATCTATTGTGTATCGTGAGATGTTTATTAAAGAAAAAAAAATTAGAAATCGATTTGGGGGAAAACATAAATTGATTGAGAAAATAGACGTTTTTCTAAAAATTGGCCTTTCGGCTGTTTGACCGGCTCTGTCTCGAAAAAATACGCAAAATAAAAAAATCGGGTAAAACGGACATCCGAGCGCAGAGTTATGACCATTTAAAGTTTTATCAATTTACAACTATTTTTTCTCCCTACATTTTATGTCAATGCTTCCGTGATATGTTAATCAAGTTCATGCCGCATGCGACTTCCATAAAAGCTTCATAGATTAGCTTCAATTGCTGTGATTCAAGAGATAGTAGTAGCCTAAGATTATACATATATATATATATATATATATATATATATATATTTAATTCGGTTTTTCGGTTCGGTTAGTATCCAAAATTAAAAAACCGAACCGAATCACTAAATCCTGATTTGGTTCGATTTTTCAAAAAATCAATTTTTTTTTAAAGAAAAAACCGAACCGAATTCGGTTCGATTTTTTCGGTTCTCCGGGTTTTTTGCCCACTCCTAACCTAGATTATGTAAAATATAATGTTACTTCTCTTCAAAAGTACTACTTAAATATACATATGTGTCATAGTTCGTTTGTAAAGTATCAGTGTGTCAAAGCCAATGATCCACATTTGTGTTTTACTAATAGGGAGTGAAATTTAATTAGTTAGTCCGTAATCTAATAATATTTCTAAAATTCTAACGTAGGTGGACTTTTTATGTTATTTTGCGGGGCGTAAAATTAATGCCGACAATTAATTAAGCGATGATTATTTTCATAATGCTCTTAATTAGAAATTCTCAGAGTAACAAAGTCAAGAGCTCTCTACTTCCAAGTTGTTGCACAAAAGAGGTCACTTTAAGGATGGGGAAGATTTCCCTAGCATTTCAGCCTATTGTAAATGACTCAAGGAATTGGCGGAACAACTCCGCAATGTTGGTGCACGTGTTACCAATGATCGTCTTATTCTTCAGATGGTTGACGGCCTATCTGAGGCCTATAATGGCGTTGTCACACTGCTTCGTCAAAATAATCCTCTACCACCATTTTATCAGGCCCGATTCCTGCTCACGTTAGAAGAGGCCGGTTTCGCTAAAAAGGCAGCTACCGGAGCAAATTCCGTCGTGATGATAACAACGTCAGACGACCCTCACTCATTCTCTGAAAATTCAAGTCAAAACCGCAGCAACGGTGGCGGCAAAAATGATCAAAATCGTAAAAATAATGGCAAAAGTTGTGGTGGCAATCGCGGTGGTAACGGCGGCGGACGGAACAATGGTGGCAGGAGCGGTGGGCCTTGGGGAAGTGGGCCGCAGGCCAACTGGTCCCAGCCGTGGGCTCCCTGGCCGTGGAGCTGGGCCAGTGGCCATTGGCCCAACATCCCCTATTTCTCGCCCGGTCCACATCCGGGTAACTGGGCCCAGTTTCAGCAACAGTCCAGGCCCAACTTCTCGGGTCCAAACAGTGGCGGCAGGTACTCTTCTGAGCCGGGGCTGCAGGCTTTTCATGCTGCGGGCCCAAATCAGATCCCGACACCAACAAATATTGCGTCAGCAATACATACACTTGGAATAACTCCTCCGGACGCGAATTGGTACATGGACACCGACACCACTTCTCATATGACGTCCGATCAAGGTACTCTCTCGTCTTATTTCAATTTGAGCAACAATCGTGGTATTATTATTGCTAATGGCAACACAATTCCAATTCGAGGTTATGGACATACTACTTTGTCTCCCCACATCCACCTCTAGTTTTGAAAAATACTCTTCATGCCCCTAACCTAATTAAAAATTTGGTGTTCGTCCGAAAATTCACCATTGATAATTGAGTTTCTGTTAATTTTGATCCCTTTGGATTTTCTGTGACGAATTTCAAGACGGGGATACCTCTAATGCGATGCAATAGTAGGGGAGAGCTTTATCCACTTACAACCACCACCACTTCCACGAGTCAAGCCATACCATCTACTTTGCCTCCCTTGCTCCTTCCTTGTGGCATGCACATTTGGGTCATCCGGTGTCGTCTATTATTTCTTCATTATATAAAAATAATTTTATTTCTTGTAAGGGTACGCGTAGTACTCCACTTTATCCTTCTTGTCCGTTAGGGAAACATGTTAGATTACCATTCGTATCCTCTACGTATCGTACTTTGATGTCTTTTGACATTATTCATAGTGATTTATGGACATCTCCCGTTCTTTAGGCCATCGTTATTATGTTATATTTTTGGATGATTATTTTATTTTTTTGTGGATTTTTCCTTTAGCGAAAAAATCTCAAATTTTTTCCACCTTCTTAAAATTTAGAGCATTCATCCGTACACAATTCGAACGAGAAATTAAAAATATTCAATGTGATAATGGCAAAGAATATGATAATGAGAATTTTGTAATGCTCATGGCATAGTCTTTTGTTTTTCTTGTCCTCGTACGTCCTCACAAAATGAGAAAGCCGAACGAAAAATTCGTACCATTAATAATATTGTCCGAACTTTATTAGCCCATGCTTCGATATCCCCTTCTTTTTGGCATCATGCATTACAAATGACTACTTACCTCCTTAACGTACTTCCTAACAAAAACTTAGCATATAATTCCCCACTTAAACTTCTTTACAATAAAGATCATTCGTATTTCATCTTAGAGTGTTTGGGTGTTTATGCTATCCTCTTTTTCCATCCACGGCAATTAACAAACTTAAGCCCTCTCAAAACAGGAAAAGTATCTATTGGGAGAGGACTCTTTTCTTTTATTGATAATACAGTTCAGTTGTCTATATCTTCTATATTTTACACTGGACAGACATCACTATTTAGTTTCTTTATATGCACTATATTGCGAAAACATAGCGTACTAACAGTAATGAGGAATTAAGGTATCAAATTGGTGCAGAGGGCATTACTTTGAACCAATTATATAAGCAGTTGAGATTAGCTCTGTATTTTCATTGTGTTCTCTTTTTCTAATTCATTTGAAGGGGTTGAGGTTAGCTATGTATCCCTTAAGTTAGTAGGTATAGTACCTCATCAAAAAAAAGTTGGAAGGAATAGTAATTTAAATAGTAACATAAAGAATAAAAATATAGAAAATCCGTGACCTTGATCAAATGTTGATGACAAATGATTATCTCAGAAGAAAAACTCACTGTTTTCCACCCATTTAAAGGTACAAGGGAGGAAATTTAGAGAGGTCAACAAACCAATCAATGATTGTTAAGTAATTTTGTATACTAGAAATCTAATAGCTTAGTTGGTTAGCTATCTGAATTTTCACTTTAGTAGTGAGGATTTGAATCCCCACGTTGCAAGAACAAATCTCAACATTTTCCACTTTACTTATAAAGTAAACTTTATACTCTTATATTATTATTAACACAATTAGCTATATATGTCCCACTGAACAAAAAAATAAAAAACTTTCTGCGAATTAAAGGTCCTCTTGATAATTGAGTCCATATTCACTTTATGCGTCAAAAGGGTTTCCTCTCTCTCCTTTTTTTTATTTTTATAAATAACTCTTTGGCTCCTAAACTGGAGATTTGTTTAGATTCTCTACTCATTATCATATTATATTTAGTGACAATAATACTCCATCAAAGCTTAGTGGTAGACAGCTAATATAAACGCAAAATTAGGCATATCTCTACATAATCATCTTTTAGTAACCTTTATTAAAAATATAATTGAGGTACATCTCTACATAATCACCTTTTATGCAACACTTAACCAAGTTCTCATCTCATTTATAAGAAGGAAACTCTGGGTTATCTTTAAAAATACCAATTTAGTCACTCAGAGGTATGCCATTTTTCTCTTGATTTAATCTTTGCTACTTACTAGTTACTACTATATCTTTTGTGTTTTACTCGGTCTTTTTGTACTCATATTTGTGTTTTTACTGTTCTTTTCTCAAAGTATTTTGTTGCAGTGATTTTGTAGCAAGTTTGCTAATTTCCCTTACTTATTACTCAGCGTTTCATTAAACTTTAGAGCTAAATACACTTATAGTTAATTTAGCTCCTTGCATTATATAAGGGGTTCTAGACTTTTATAGATACTTGATTGATGTGAAACACTGAAACTGTAGTTTATATTTTTTCTCTCCTTAAAAATACATGTAGAGAAAAAAATAATTTAAGAAAAAATTGATCATGAGTTATTACTCTCCTACTATCTTATTTTTTTTATCTTATTATTAACTGTTATTTTCTTTTCTTCGATTATCGTATTAATTGTTGTTGTTACGGTTCTCTTCTCCATTATTTCCGGCACGGCTTTTTTACTACAGTCTTTCCTTTCCATACCAACTTGTTAGGATTAAAGCTTTTTTTGTTGTTCACTTATATTATGTCTAATATATTTCCTAGAATTTTCTTTAGTCAGATTAGAGACTTGTATGCCATATTCAATATTAGTGTGAGATTTAAAGCCTATTTGGATTGACTTATTTTAAGTGCTTTTCAGCCAAAATAGCTTACATTTTGTGTTTTTTCTCATAGTATTTTTTTGCAGTGCTTTTGCAGGTTGTTGCCGATCTGCTATTGAAAGGTTAGTTTTACTTAATTAATTACTCTGTCATTTGATTAAACTTGTTAGAGTAAAATAACACTTGTGCACAAATATATGGCCATGAACTAGAAAGATTTTAAGGAGGAAATTGTGAGTTAAAGCAAAAGTTTCATCAAATTGGAAACTTGATCTATAACTATACTAGTTAAACTTATGATTCCATCATACTTAAAAGCACATGCGTGCTTTAATATCTCCCATAGTAAAGCATATGGTAAAGATTGCAAAATTACTGTGTCATGCTACAAAAGTTTGATAATAGTCTTGAACATGAAAAACGAGACTAATAGGTAGTTAAGGGTGTAATATTTTACGATGTTCCATCTGTAGTTGATTGATTGAATTTGTCGAACAAAGAGAACTTCATATATCCAAAGTATTGTAGAATAGCAGCATTTAATTTGCATTGGAACAGTTGAAAAGTTTGAGGGTGAAGGAAAACTATATCAAATAAAGTGGCATAGGATAGATAGTTAAAAAGAGACTTTCACAAATAATTTTTTATGTGTCTATTAGTAACTGGTAGGTATGATTCCTAGATGCTGTTAATTATTATTATTCCCAAATCTTTTACCAAATTCAAAGAGTTAGATTTTAAAAGATTATTCCGCTAAAGTGTAAAATCATGTGTAGTAACATAACTAACCTCCACATGAAACAGATTCAATGCCTAAACAAGGGTACCAATTTAAGTTTCAAAGCGAGGACTAATAAATTAACTATCTTATTTAGTTTATGCCTGCCTTTTTTTTTTTACAAATCTGCGTATCACGTTATCTGTAATACCATTGACCTCTTGCAACTTGCAGCTTTCAGGTTATAATTGCTAAGGACAAACGAGAATAGTACAGTAGACATGGCTTATGCTAGTGTTGCTTCTCTTACGAGAACAATAGAGCTTCTCCTGATATCCAATTCGCCAATGCAATCTCTAATTTGTGACCATAGACAAGAACTTCTCGCTCTTCATAAAAAAGTTAGTTCCCTGGAAATATTTCTCAAGGACTTTGAGAGAAGCAACGTTTCTAATTTGTCTTTAACTTTTCATTTTCTGCCAGCAGCTTCTTATTCTTAGCATTTGCAGCCTTCACAACATCACATAAAACCAGGTTCATGTGCCTTTTCAGCTAGCTGGACTATGAGAAGAGCATTCTCAACCTTAAGCCGTTGAATCTCAGCAATGGACATTTCTTTGGCACGCATTCACATTTCTTGAAATGCACAAGTACCTTTATCAAGAGAAACCCATATGGAAGGCCATGCCTTCCTTCTCTTGCATTAACAAATTTTATGACGTGCTCAATCATGGTGACTGACATACTTATAGGTTTGAAGGTTGACAGAGCCTCAAGAAGGACCAGGTCCACTACAGAGGCAATAGAATGTTCTTCTACCTTTGGAAGTAACACAT
Organism: Anisodus acutangulus; assembly: GCA_029783415.1. Taxonomy (NCBI): domain Eukaryota; kingdom Viridiplantae; phylum Streptophyta; class Magnoliopsida; order Solanales; family Solanaceae; genus Anisodus; species Anisodus acutangulus. Next base: position 1,366,817 of record CM056511.1, read on the forward strand.
GGTTGACGAATGCAAACAAAAGTTGATATTATTTAAGCTCCTTCTTGAAGAGTATTTCTCTAGTAATAGACCCCTCCCTAGTCACAATTACATTCATAAAGGCCTCAGACGTCTTTCCAGACACTGTCTTCATCCCATCAATCGGGACTTTCAGAGTTTCAACTCATCCAACTCAAAGTCTGTCCCATGTACTGACAAGACCATAGTGTGATCATCAGTATACAAAGGTTTGCATAGAATTCAGTTACCTTTGCTTTATATACACTAGGTGCCAGTAGGACAAAGAGATGAATCTATTTTTAGAACTCAACAATCTCACGTTGTTCCTTCATGTCAAACCTCTCAGCAATGTCAGAGTCAAACACTCTTCTAAATAAAACTTTTTGACTCCTCAAGATCTCCTTCTTTGTTTTCTCATCAATCACAGTTTTTTGTCTCTTTGAGGAATATGGTTCCTCATTGGTACTACTCTTCCTCTTCCTTTGAGGTATAATTAACTATATGCTCTTGTGTAGTAGTGGTACTTTCTATATAATTTCAAGATATGTTAAATTTACTTCCAAAAAATAGTGAAAGTTCGAATTAAGATAAAAAGGTTCATGCATTCACCCCGTACTCCTAATAAGGATACCTCGCCTAACAAGTTTGAAGATGTGTTTGTTGAGTTTTTTTTCTTCCAGCAAGGGGTTTGACAATAGGAGCTAAAGCCAACAACTTCTTCTTCTCCCATGTTCAAATCTCTCACAAGTGTACATTTTCATGACACTAAATTACATATTTTTTTGTTTTCCCCATGATTGTAATTAAACTTCTTTATTATTGAGAACTTTATTATTCTTTGGAATTTCTATTTTTGATGATGATTCCGAAGGTCATCGAAAATAGATTTTTAGAGAAAATGTTGACAATTCCGAGGTTAAAATATTGAAGTGCATCCTTGTACATTGGAAGTTGTGCAAATGACTGATCGAAGTCGCCGTATATTGACTTGAATGAACGCCTCCGACCTTTTTTTGTATGACGGCGTGTGTTTTAATGCAACCTCAACAGTAGTTTGGACATCTTTAACCTTGAATTGAGGGTTATGACTGAGGTAAGGTAACAACAAAGAAGTGATCAGTTTAGAATCCAAGTTAAAATGATTGGTTGGGGTTACGCCCATGTGACAAGTATGCCTCCTACAGTATTTTTCGATAGTCCATAAATTTGGTGTTTTTCGACTTCTGAGCATCCAATCACGTCATTATTTCGATAGTCCAATATTTTTTTTTGATTCTCATACGGTGACCTTTCTGTAACCGTGCAAACTCCATAATTTTACAGCAGTCTTTAATCTTTTCTTACTAGGGAACAATTTTTCCTACTCGAGATCAGATTCTTTATCATCCAACCAAACTTTACGGCCAACACCCTCTAATTGATGAGTAGAAACATACAATTCTGGACGATCTTGAAGATCGTAAAGAAATGGAATGTTCTCCCTGTGAAATGGTGTGTTTTGTGGTACATTATCGGTTGGTCGTTGATAATTATCATTATCATCATCAGAGTCACTCATCTCATGACTCATATGCATCATTCGGGGCATCGTCATCCAACCTGTCACCCCCTTTACCGGCATGAGCATCGACATGAGCGTCAACTTCTATCCTAGCCTGTATTTCAGAAACTCTTGGAATGTCCGGAACTTGAGGGGACCTGCTAGTTCCTACACCATCTCCAAAATCATATCAATTATAATTACTGACATCAAAATTTGTACCAAAGTTAGTACAACCATGGCCATATCTATTGGATGGAACATCAATTTGTGGTATTGTATTTTGTGACAAGAAGCTCGTAAAACTTTGAAATTCAGGAAAACTACTCATTATATTGAAAATAGTTCATAAAGATCGAGAGGGGGCTCATTAAGATTCAAAGAGGATGTAACAAAATCCAAAGAGGGAGCATTTAGACTACATCCTGGCTCAACAACATCCAACTCTTCTGTTTTAATATACATCTCCAGTAGATCAAGATTCATCATGTAATGCATCGCATCAGGTGCCACCATAAAATCTTGCAAAGAATCATTGTCAAGTATGGAAATTTCAGAATAACGAGCATTACCCTGAACAGTGGAAAATGGCCAATCGAAATAACAAGCCTTAACTCATTCGGATTAGTTTTCATTCTAATATGCAAGTTCCTAACTGACCAATCATACTCAACATTTAATAGAAGCTTAACAACAACACGAGCACCACAACTATATCTGGCTGTGTCAGATTCATATATTATATCGCCGCCCCAATACAATGCAACTCTAACACGAGGTTCATTTGACATTTTTAGACCTACAAAATACCTCGCATATCAGTAAGCTATCTACTCAATGGGAAGAGCAATACACTATGAAAAAATCACTAACCTTTTTTCTTCAAATTCGGGCTGAAGTGTGCATTTAGGAGCAATATACAATATTTTTTGTGAACTTAATGATGTATATGACCATGTATTGGATTTCATATATAGAGTGAAGCTGTAAAATAATGCTGAACTGAAGGTGCGTTGGTTAAATGAGCATTTAGGTCTGAAAAAGTTGTCATGCTATGTGACATCGGAGCAGAAACTTTAACTTTTTCAGATTTTCTGACTTGTAAAATTAATTTACACTGAAGGTGCTTTTGAAACAATGAGCCTTTCTACAAAGTTTGAAATATCTACTAAAGGATCATGATACAACGCACCTTCAGTGTACATAAACTTAACGGACCGTCAATTTTTAAACGTCAAAAACGCACACTTAAGGAGCTCTACGGTGTGTGCGTTTTCACCATTTATGTCACAAGAATTCTGACAAACTCATTTGTTGGATTTGTCCCAAAAAGTGTCCAATTTCAGTCAAAAACTCTCTTCTGTATTTTGGAATTTTTCCAGAAGACAGTGAGATTCCCTACCAAGGATTTTTTAACATTCAGGACTCGAACTTGAGACCTTTGATTAAGGGATGAGCAGCTCCATTCGCTGCACCACATCCTTTGTGGTGTATGCTCTGTATGGACATCTCTTGATAAATTTTGTGAACACTTCAGAAAAAGGAAATGATTTAAACTAGTAAAGAAATGGACCTTTTGCAGAGCAAAATTGGAGAATAATAGCATGTTTGCCAAGTTTTAAAAATTTGCTTATTTATGAAATTTTTTTGTCATAAGAGCTTTTCATAAAAGTACTTTTGAAGTGCAGCAATTTGCGTTTGACTAATTAAATTTAAAAAAAAAATACTTTTCTCAATATTTGAGCAACAATTTTTGCGGCCAAAGTTCCAAAAGTACTCTTAGGGAAAAACTACTTTTTAGCTTCTACTACTATTCAAAAAACCTTTTTTTCTCTAAGCTTGGTCAAACACGAACTTCCTAAAACCAGCATTTTTATAGAAAGAATAAGCACTTGTGGCTTCATAGAAGCTTGGCCATATAGGCTATAAGCTGATGCTGGCCGATCGGCTTCGAACGCGTCAACTCTTTTCCAAATAATTTTCACCTCCAACTTAGGAGTCTCCGTAAAGAGTGCAAGATAATGGAATTTAGATGCAGAGGATCTCCCATTTCCTACTTATATAGTTATATATAGCATCTTAGCTATTTTTTAAACTGTAATATCGTAATAATTAATAAATTTCCTTTAGTTAAAAGTGTTTTCTCTTTGATCAGGACCAAAAGCGCACCTTTTTGCAGAGATAAAAGACCATTTGTGTTCAGCATTATATAATAGGTGTTAGTATTTGAATCTCAAATCCAATCTAATCAGAAAATAATAAATAAGCAAAAAACAAATAACACACACATATTTATAGTAGTTTACTCTCAATGCGAGAGCTATGTCCATTTTGGCGCCGTAGATTTCACTATAATCGGAATAGAGATTTTTTTTTTTTGGTTTACAAATCTCTCTATATCTCTCTCCGCTCTTTCTATGTTACAAAGAGAAGCGGCGCTCTATAAAATTAGGGCGACCCTAATACAAGCAAAATTTTCAAAATACCCAGGTCGATCAGCATTCCAAACTCTGCTTAAGGTATTCATAGTGTCGGGAATGAATTAGGCTCTACAACTCAACAATAGGGACCTAAAAGAACTTACCATTAAAGTTAAGGGACTATTTAGGTTGTTTTCTCAACATAATTCTCCAGATATCATTTCAGCTACTCAAATATTATCTTATATGCTTTACCCATTTTGTTTGCTGATACTCATATTTGTGTTTTTTCTCATAGTATTTTTTTGCAGTGCTTTTGCAGGTTGTTGCCGATCTGCTAATGAAAGGTTAGTTTCCCTTAATTAATTACTCTGTCATTTGATTAAACTTATTAGAGTAAAACAACACTTATGCACAGATATATGGCCATGAACTAGAAAGATTTTAACAAGGAAATTGTGAGTTATGCAAAAATTTCATCAAATTGGAAACTTGATCTATAACTATACTAGTTAAACTTATGATTCCATCATACTTAAAAGCACATGCGTACTTCCATATCTTCTATAGTAAAACTGATGGTAAAGATTGCAAAATTACTGTGACATGCTACAAAAGTTTGATAATAGTCTTGAACAGGAAAAACAAGAACAACGAACCTCCGCAATGAATCATCTGTAGGCAATTTACCAGATAATAGTCTTGAACATGAAAAACGAGACTTTAATAGGTAGTTAAGGGTGTCATATTTTACGATGTTCCATCTGTAGTTGATTGATTGAATTTGTCGAACAAAGAGAACTTCATATATCCAAAGTATTGTAGAATAGCAGCATTTAATTTGCATTGGAACAGTTGAAAAGTATTGAAAAGTTTGAGGGTGAAGGAAAACTATATCAAATAAAGTGGCATAGGATAGATAGTTAAAAAGAGACTTTCACAAATAACTTTTTTATATGTCTATTAGTAACTGGTAGGTATGATTCCTAGATGCTGTTAATTATTATTATTCCCAAATCTTTTACCAAATTCAAAGAGTTAGATTTTAAAAGATTATTCCGCTGAAGTGTAAAATCATGTGTAGTAACATAACTAACCTCAACATGAAACAGATTCAATGCCTAAACAAGGGTACCAATTTAAGTTTCAAAGCGAGGACTAATAAATTACCTGATCTTATTTAGTTTATGCCTGCCCTTTTTGTTTTTTGTTTTTGCAAATCTGCGTATCACGTTATCTGTAATACCATTGACCTCTTGCAACTTGCAGCTTTCAGGTCATGATTGCAAAGGAGAAACGGGAATAGTACAGTAGACATGGCTTATGCTAGTGTTGTTTCTCTTAAGAAAACAATAGAACTTCTCTTGACATCCAATTCGCCAATGCAATCTCTAATTTGTGACCATAGACAAGAACTTTTCGCTCTTCATAAAAAGGTTAGTTCCCTGGAAGTATTTCTCAAGGACTTTGAGAGAAGCAACATTTCTGGGAAAATGACAGATTTGGAAGTAGAGATAAAAGAAGTTGCAGATGATGTTGAATGCACAATTCAACTGAGACTAACAGAAGCTGTAATGGCGAATGATGAAAAGGCACATGAGAGGCTTTGTGATAGCCTAAAACAAGTAGCAGAGGATATTGATCGTGTCTTGAAAGAGTCAACAAAGATTCAAGATAAAGGCAAACAAGCATCAAAGAAATCATTGGTTCAGAAATTTTCAAGTTCAGCAAAAGATATTCTGAATGTTAAGAACAATATGGTTGGACGTAATGATGAAAGGGAAAGGTTGTTAGACGATCTGACCAGAGGCTACTCGGGCGAACTCAAGGTCATCCCGGTTGTCGGGATGGGGGGCATTGGTAAAACAACTTTAGCAAAAGAAGTTTACAATGATGCATCCATTTGTTCTCATTTTGATGTTCGGGCCTGGGCTACTGTATCTCAGCAACATAATGTAAAAGATATCTTGGTAAGCCTTCTTAACTCTACAAAAGAAAAGAATGACACAGTTTACATGAAAGATGAGGCAGAGCTAGCAGACATGCTACAAAAACGTTTAAAGAGTAGGAGATACTTAATTGTATTGGATGACATGTGGAGCGGTAAAGCATGGGATGATGTAAGACTATGCTTTCCAAATGAAAACAAGGGGAGTGGAATATTGTTGACTACTCGTAACACTGAAGTAGCTAGTGCTGCTGGTACAGAGAATCTGTCTTTGCAGATGGGTGTCATGGATCTGGATGAAAGTTGGAACCTTTTCCAAAGTATTGTGTTCTCAAATGAAGAAATACCATCTGATGAGTTCGAGACTATTGGAAAGCAAATTGTAGACAAATGTCAAGGCTTACCTCTATCTGTTGTCGTGGTTGCTGGGCTTCTGTCCAAATCAGAAAGGACAATAGAAGATTGGGAAAGTGTTGCAAAAGATGTCAAGTCATTTGTCACAAATGATCCTGATGAACAATGTTTACATGTGCTTCGGTTGAGTTACAATCACTTGACCAGTGACCTAAAATCATGCCTTCTGTATTTTGGAGTTTTTCCAGAAGACAGTGAAATTTCAACAGAGAGATTGGTGAGATTATGGGTCGCTGAGGGGTTTCTGAAGCCGGAAAAAGATTTGGAAGGAGAGGCTGAGAATTGTTTGCAAGATCTTGTCGACAGATGTCTTGTTCTTGTCAGAAAGAAAAGTTTGGATGACTCAAAAATTAAATCATGTAAGGTTCATGATCTAATATATGAGTTATGCTTGAGAGAAGTTCGAAGCCAAAATATTTTTGTCATGAAAGACTGTGGTTCTTATAGGACCCTTGGTATCCCAGGACATTTGATAAGGAGGCAGACAGATGATGAAGACAACAATTTCTTGAAACAAACTCGTTCTGTTTTCTTTTGTTCTAATTATGTTTATTTACATCATACTCTCAACCCAGTGCTTAATCATTTCAATTTACTTAGAATCTTGGACTTGAGCCTCAAACGATTATGGGACTTCCCTCCTGAGATACTGTGCCTCATTTGGTTGCGGTACCTTGCAATGTGGGGGGATTTTGACATACCTTCAGAAATTTGCAGGTTATGGAATCTGCAAACATTCATTGTTCAAAGTTATAATTGGCCATCTAGAGAATTATCAGAGACAATTTGGGAACTGATGCAATTAAGGCATCTTGCACTCGGAAGTTTTTATTTGCCAAATCCCCCAAGTGTATCTGTTGGTGAAGAGAGACACTTAAGTTTTCCAAACTTGCAAACTATTTCTGACTTGTCTCCAAGTCATTGCACAAAGGAGGTTATTTCAGGGATTCTGAATACTAAAACATTAGGAGTCTGTGGATTTCCAGTTGATTATAAAAGTTGTAAAGAATTACGACTTATCGAAAATCTTGTCCATCTACATCAACTTGAAACATTGAGTTTTGAAGTTCAAAATACGTTGTCCTATATCCGCAAAAATCCAGTATTGATCATTCCTTGTGCAAAAGCTTTTCCAGCAACGCTCAAGAAGTTAAAGTTGTGCGGAACTTATCTAAGGTGGGAGGAGTTGAACATCATAGGTGAGCTACCTAGCCTTGAGGTGCTGAAGCTGAAATCTGATGCTTGTCAGGGACGAGAATGGCATCCACTTGCAGGTGGATTTACTCGATTGAAGCTTTTGCTAATTGATGGATGTGATCTCGAGTACTGGAAAGCCACGGATGACACATTTCCTGTCCTTGAGCGCCTTGTGATTAGATATTGCGGATATTTGAAAGAGATACCCGTTGAGTTTGCAGATATTCACTCACTGCGACTAATTGGGTTAAGTTATTGTAAACCCGAACTCGAGGCTTCAGCTGCACGAATTCGACAAGAACAAGAAGACCTCGGAAACGAACCCGTGGATGTTCGTATATAATCGACGCAAGTATATATTTATCAAGGTTACACTCTGTTTCTCATTTCCACAAGTCATGTTATACAGTTATACTTGTTCAATTGCAGTGCTTTTCCTTGCTTGTCTTCAAGTCATAGTCGCCAGATTTTTTTCTAAATGTCCTTATTCTGAATTAACAAGAAGACTGGACTTTCGCTTTTATTGCGTGAATACAAATTGTGATGAATAGTTAATTAAAAAATTATCAAATTGTAGTTGTCAAAAATAGGTATTTTCTTCTAGACTGATGATGATGATGATTTTGTTGATGCTGCTGATGATATTGAAGATTCTGATGTTGTATATGATGATTATGAAGAAGAAAAAGAAGACGATAATGATGACAACGGCTATGGAAGAATTGTTCAGATCTGTCATGGATAGTGCAAACTTAATTTTGTTCAGAGTGCAACAACAACATACCCAGTGAAATTTCACAACGTGAGTCTAGGAGATAGAATGTATACAGACATTACCTCCACCTTGATAGGTAGAGCGACTGTTTCCGGAAGAACCTCGGCTCAAGACAAAACATAAAGTTTGCTCAGAGTGCATATTGTAAAAAGGATGGATATTTGTTCTTATTTTCAGTTAAGGAGATAAGATCTTGTATCATCATTTTTATTTATTTTGCTGATCTACCATTCAAAGTTTAATTTCCTTTCTTGTCATTTTATTATTCTTAAAAGGAAAAAAGCACTTGTAGATTATGTTTAACATCCTTTCGTAAGATGAAAAGCGAACAAGTTATATCACGATGTTAAGAGTAACATGTAATAAGAAAAGGGAAACTCTAGATTAACAATTTGAGGCTGCTGATGCTAGTTCATCGATATTGTTCTTTATAGGCATAATACATAAATAAGCCTTCAAGCTTGGTCTCATTTTTTAAGTATACCCTCCAACTTTGGGTGTGCACAAGTAGATACCTCAACTTGTAAAAAGTTGAATATGTGACACGTAAACACAAATGCTGATGTGGTACATAAATTTTGGAGGTGTCTAGATAATCATTTTTTAAGTTAAAATGTTCAACTAATAAAGTGAAGACAAGTTAAAGTGTCTACTTGTGCACACCCAAAGTTGGAGGGCATACCTGAAAAATCAGACCAAGTTTGAGGACTTATTTATGTATTATGCCTAAAAATCATTTAGTACTCAAGCGATAACCCAAACTATCACTGAATTGGTCCATAATCTGTTGGTCAATCCTTGATTATCGAACATACAATCATGCTAACATTCTCATATAGTTTCGCTGAAGTAACCTTGCCAAAAATCCTTTAACCCAGATAATCCTTTTTCCATCTTAGTTTATGAGTTTTCAGACCCAATCATCGAAACCCGAAAGCTCTTCACAATTAGAATTAGTTCAAACTGTCATCAATATGTTACCGTAAATATCTCTATTGACCAACACCTTACTCGAGGGCCCTTAAATGATGCTTCCCTCGAAGAACAACATTTTGCCTTATTTGCCGAACTAGAACACCTTCAACAAATCGCACGACTATTCCTCTCAATCAGTCTACTCCACAAGTCACGTCACCAGTAACTGTAGAAACTTCTCAATGTTAACCCTTACAAACTAGGCCCACAATCCTTATACGAAAATTAGATAGCAACATCTGGTAATTCCTTAGAAATAAATTTCACACTTGCCCAGCGCTAGAGTCATTTCTATCAATCAACCATTGCCCTCTCCATTAGCCTATGATGTAGTCCAACTTACCAACTCATACATGATCTCTTACCTCCACTCTACATTAGACAACTACAATATCTCTTAAATCAACAAGCTCTTGGTTTCAAACAATTCCCTTTTATCACTAACCTCAAAACACCAACACTACGAAGACCCTTTTACTGTAGCATCATAGCTGCCCATTTCTTTAAATTTCACCCATCACAAGTAACATTGCCACCTGACATAGAATAGAGAGATATTTTCTTAAGGAACTCACAAACCATAAGTCCTTACTCCACTACTATATCTCTGGCATGTCGAAGCCCAACTTAACTTTTCATAACCTTATACGACATTCACTCTGGTACATCTTGCAACCTTGTCCTGAGCAAGTCAGATACCAATTTTTCCATTCATATGGCGGAGATTGATCCATTCAATTTCTTTCCCTTGCGCCTCTATATTACCATTCTCACTTTCCAAAGATATCACCGAACTAAGGAGTCTCAACCACCCACGCACAACCGAACTTTCAAATCAAAGATGAAAACTGAACTTGGTCATACGTCTGTATCACAGTGACACATCTTGTACCCTACCGCGTGACATCATATCAGACCACTCGCATATGAATTTAGGAGTATGACCCCACCATCAATGATAATATAGGTTGAAGTTCCAAATACCAATTAGAATCGACCAGATATCAATAAGAACAAACTTGCACGATGAGAATGAAATAAATGAAGTTTCTTAAATGTCTTATAGCCTCTCGAGGATGGGTACGGACGTCTACATACCAATTTCCAAGACTCTACTAGACATTATTCATGTACTCATGAGATTGGTGAACCTAGAGCTCTGATACCAACTTATAAATATCTTTATCCTTTGTATACATCATTTTCCAAAACCAGGCCTGACTTGTGCAAGAGCAACTATGAGTACAACTGAAATAGAAGAAATAATGTTAACAACTGCCTTGAAATGATAAGGAAATCATAACCATAGAAGAAAACTAGGGTCGCCGATAGGATATATGGCCCGCCTCATGCCTTCACGTACTCCAAAAGCTGTAATCTGGCCCAGGCGATGAACCTGCATCCACGTAAAAGATGCAGCAAGTGTACTATCAGTACAAAACGTACCCCTTTAAGCATCATAGGCTGACAACAACGAATAAAATGTAATAGATATAAAATCAAGTTAACACACAAGTATCCCTAACTACACAGTCTATTTAACACATAAGTCACCTTCACACAACCGATACAGTTCACCACTTAGCCATCTCAAATCAATTTAGAAAGCACAATTTTAGGTGATGTGGCATTTGGCTAGTGATAGTAACTCAAATCCAGCACTCTCAGGCATCAAACGTTATATTCTCGGCAACACTTTTCCACTCATCCAATGCTTTACCAATTTTGAGAGAAGTCAGAACAATTACTAGAGGAAATCCTCCGCATTTTAATGCGATTTGTTCCCCAGTTATTTCAAATTCAGGGAAAAATATGTTTTCTCAAAGACTTTCTTATGCAGTAAATTCCAACTTTCATGAAAATTCAAGAGGGGCATTTGATAAGGAGGCTTACATAAGTTAACGTATTCAGCAAATTCCATATTCAGAGTAATCAGGAGTATTCGACTCCCATTATTACAGTCCAAGAAACATATGTTTTATATCATCCCAAGCTTCTTGTAGTCCATATGTCATCAATGACTACCAAGTACCTCACGCCTTTTAGAAGTTTTGCAGTTGGGCTACTAGTTGCCAATCCTGTTGGCGATCATGAAATTCATTAGTCAGTCCCCTCATGCGTTTTAATTAAGTTTTTTTTTTGGGAAAAGCTCAAATATGTCATGGAACTATCGGAAATGACTCATTTATGTCACTTTAATAGTTTGGCTCATTTATGTCATCACCGTTATCAAAATGGCTCATCCATGCCATTTTCGTTAACGTCGGTTTTACAATACAATTTTTCATTAAAGTCGAAGTTAATGAACAATGTCATGGATTAACCATTTTGGTAACGGCAATGACATAAATGAGCTAAACTATTAATGAGTAGTATAAATAAGTCTTTTCCGATAGTTGGATGACATATTTGAGCTTTTTCCCTTTTTCTTTTTCTCTCTAGTTTATTCTTTCAAATCCTCAAGTTTGACACATTGAATTACCTATTCTCCTCATATTATCGTCATTAAATTTTGTATAATTAAATCGAATATCTATATTATAATTAGAATCAGTGGAGGATGTAGCATATAGTCAATGAGTTTGACTGATGCTAATATTTTCGGAGATAATATCTCAAATAGTCACTTAATTATGAGTGTTTCACTTAAAAAGTCACTCAATTTTATTTTTTAACTAGAAAGACACTCAACTTTTGGTATTTCACTCAGAAAGTCATTCAACCTATTTAAATAATTTTTCGAGTTTGTCGAGTTTTGGATATTGATTCGAGAAGTTACAGTTCGGAGTGCTACTGGATATTGGTTGCTGGATTACTTATTCTTAATCTGCTTCTTCTCAACTAGTTAGTACCTTATCGATATAATTGCGATTCCTATGTGCTAGTTCTCTGTAGTTTGAGTTTTCTGCCTATATGAAAATAAACTAAACTGTGAAAACAGCCTCTGACAGAAATGCAAGGTAAAGCTGCGTACAACATACCCGCGCATAGCGGGAGCTTAGTACACCGGGCAGCCCTTTATGAAAATAAACTAAACTCATTTGGTTCGTCCAGTCCAGGTTTGATTGATGAATGGAATACTCTTCGGAGTCGTGTCCATTTACTGTCATCTTTGGTGTGTATTAAGTTAGGTATCAAGTCTTGTATGTTTGTGTAAGAATGCTTATGTAACTGCCATGTCTCTAACAATCAACTCTCAAAAACAGATTAGATTCCCTAGCACGTTACATTAGGTTCAAATGTAATTGGCATAATAATATTTAGGCCCTCAAACTTGCCTCATTTTTAAGTATGCCCTCCAACTTTGGGTGTCCACAAGTAGGCATCTCAACTTGTAAAAAGTTGAACATATAAATACAAAAGTTGACATGTCACTGACGTGACACATACATTTTGGAGGTGTCTAGATTAGGGTTGGGCGTATATCGATTTTGTATCCGAAAAATATGAACCGAATAAAAATTATTTAAAAAAAAAAAAACCGAATCCAACTTTAAAAAAAAATGATATGTTCGGTTTATATCGCCGAACGTATCGGATTATATCGGTTTTTCTAGTGGGTCGGGTCGGGTCAGGTCGAGGATTTTTTTTTTAGATTGAATTTCCAAAACTGAAATTGACATTCACCCCTACATTACCACAAATTTTCGACGTTGAAATGTATTGTATATCGTGAGATCGTGACTAAAGAAAAAAAAATTAGAAACCGATTTGGAGAAAAACACAAATTGATTGGGAAAACGGACGTTTTTCTAAATATTAGCTGCGCCAAACCGCCTTATGGCCATTTGACCGGCCCCGTCTCAAAAAAATACGCAAAATCAAAAAAAAAATCGGGTAAAACGGACATCCAAGCGCAGAGTTATGACCATTTAAAGTTTCACCAATTTACAACTACTTTCTCTCTCTACATTTTATGTCAATGCTTCCGTAATATGTTAATCAAGTTCATACCGCATTCGACTTCCCTAAAAGCTTCATAGATTGACTTCAATGACTATGATTCAAGAGATAGTAGTAGCCTAAAATAAAAAATAAAAATAATTATATATTTAATTCAATTTTTCGATACATATCCAAAATTAAAAAATCGAACCGAATCACTAAATCCTGATTCGGTCCGATTTTTCAAAAAAATCAATTTTTTATATAAAAAAAATGAGAAAAAACCGAATTGAATTTCGGTTCGGTTCGGTTCGATTTTTCGGTTCTCCGGATTTTTTGCCCACCCCTAGTTATAGCTAGTATAGTTGAAGGTGTTAAATACCCATTTATTTTTCTTCACTTTCAGATTTAGAGAAAATGACAAAATGGTCCATTATCTTTAATAGTAAATTTAAAATAGTCCCTTAAGTATCGCTTGAGTAGCTTTGATCTTTTAAATTATTTAAAAGTGAATATTCACTATCTCTATTAGATATTTACCAAATTTTGATACTAACTAAAAGATATTCAAGGAAAATTCACATTTGGGAGTACAAATTTTAACTTTTATATTATTATTGATCTGGTGTAACATTTTGAGGTGTAATTTTTGTTTTTTTTAGTATATTTTTTGTGTTATGTGTAGTTTTTATATTGCTGTTCCTTACTTTTGATGAAAATTCTGGTGTTTCTGATTAAATTTTTTTGACAATTCCGATCAAATTTAACCATAGTTTCATAAATATTTGACAGGACTAAAACTGCTGATTTTCCACCAATTTAAAGAACTATAACTCTTCACTTATATTTTAAAAAGAACCATTTTAAATCTAATATCATAAGATAATGTACCATATTAGTCATTTTACCATAAAACTTCTATCACATTAAATCTTACACACCTCAACTCTCAGAGTAACACTAATTCAAGATCTAATCTTTAACATTTCTCACATAAAACATTCTTGAAATTCTCTCAAATAATTTTCCAATGGCAAATTCTTGGAGAAGAAACCAACAAATCAAAATTTTCACACCAAAAAATCTCCTTCTCTTCTTCTTCACTTCTCTTCTCCTCCTCATTTTCCTTTATCTCACATCCCAAACCCAACAACCCATTAAATCCCTTAAAAATCCCATCTTTAACCCTCCAATAAAACCCTTTAATTGTTACAATTCACCACAAGCATACCCTATAATAGCTAGTATAGTTGAAAGTGTTAAATACCCTTTTCTTTTTTCACTTTCAGATTTTGGTAATTTACCAGAAAAACCCCATAAGAATATTCAAAGAGTACTTAAAGGAAAACCCTTTAGAAAGCCTGATATATCTTGGACTATTCAAGAATTGTTGGAAAAAATGAAGGGTAAAAAGGGATTTTTTGTTGATGTTGGAGCTAATGTAGGAATGGCTAGTTTTGCTGCTGCTGTAATGGGGTTTAAAGTTTTGGCCTTTGAACCTGTTTTTGAGAATTTGCAAAAGATTTGTGAAGGAATTTATTTTAATAGAGTTGGTGAGTTAGTTGAGGTTTATGAAGCTGCTGCCTCAGATCATAATGGGAATATTACCTTTCACAAGGTATTTTTTCTATTCAATTTGGTTTATTTAAGTGTTACGTGGAGGTGTTTGATTGGGCACAGAGTTAAGAATGAAAGAAAGACTTTTGAAATTTGAAGTGTAAAACAAGCTATAAATATTTATGTGACCGGAAATTATTTCAGTAATGGTAAAATGAGCATTTTGAAGTTAAATTGTTACTAATTAGAGGCTATTTATAGAAATGTGTCATTTTTTTTAGACTGACTAAAAAGGGAAGAGTATTACATAAATTGGGGCGAAGGGCGTATCTAACTTAATTGTATAGCACTTGTGTTTGCTTTTTTAGCAGTTTTGATATCTAGTTTGATTATGCAAAATTTGATAGTGTAACTAGTTTGCTAAATAGAATTCATGACATAGCTCAATAGCATTCGTTTAGCTCAAACATAACATAACTAAAGATCTGACCTTTACCATAACATTCCCCAATCGACGGGTCTGAATTGATTCAATTATATAAAATCATGAGTTGTTATTCTTTGCTTGTGTTTTCCTTTATCATTTTTTTCTTGATAACCGTGGTGTCGGGACCAGTTTTCACGTATCTCGACTAATTCCACAGGATACCTGCCACCTCCCACAAGTACTAGGTAACTCTAGGCTAAGACAGAGGTGAAGAGAAATCACCTAGTGTTTTTGTCTCTGGTGGGATTTGAACCCGGTGGGATTTGAACCTGAGACCTCATGGTAGATGTAGATCATAACAAAGTTGGTTTTTATGATGCTCCAGTATTGAATACATTATTGCTGGTGGCACACATTCTCTCTTAATGACATAGTGGTTTTCGTTTAAACTTCTATGGTTTCTCTCCAAACTATAGAAAATAAGGCTACTATTAGGTTTTGTTGTTGCTATTGATCTTTTAGCATTTGAAAAGGGAATTAAGAAACAAAAGAGTACTGCATAGTGTTCAGCTTTATTTATTATGTCATTTGTTAGCAACCCTACTGAAAGTTCTTCTTTTCATGTATTTGTTCTTAGTTGGTTGGTAGGCTCGACAATAGTGCAGTCTCAGCCACTGGTGCCAAGTTAGCTTTTAAGTCAAATGAAGAGATTGAAGTTCAAGTTAAAACTATTCCTCTTGATGAAGTTATCCAAGAAACGGAGCGTGTTCTGCTGATAAAGATAGATGTTCAAGGCTGGGAGTATCATGTACTTAAAGGAGCATCAAAATTATTGTCGAGGAAGAAAGGTGAAGCGCCTTACCTAATCTATGAGGAAGATGAGCGATTATTGCAAGCCAGCAATAGCAGCGCCAAGGAAATCCGAGAGTTTCTCCACAGTGTGGGATACAACCATTGCACTCAACATGGTACAGATGCACACTGCACAAAAACAGATTGACAAGGTTATTTATCTAGAGTACTATAAATTCTTAAAAATTCTGCTACACAATTTTAGCGATTTACTATCATTTTGGTGCGATAAGCTTAGAATGGTTGGAGACTGAGGACGTGCCAGTTGTTCAAAGTCGAGCTCTACTTTTTCCAGGAATTGGCAGGCTGACTGATACCATGTTGGGGGATTGTAACAATGCTAACTTGGCTGATAGGAACAGAGAGATGGCCGGAAAATTTATTTGGCTTCTTGATGAATTTGGACAGTGGCATGATATTTTTCTCACACTTTTTGCTTGCTGGTTACCCCATATGTAATGTGTGCACAGGCCATTTATAATAGTTTTCTTCTAGAGGTTGTTGCTTTGATCTGTGTTTTCTTCCCTCCTTTTTCTCTCTGTTTCCATTGGTGAACTTGTTTGATCATTAAGTACACCTTTTTGTCTCAAAAATGTAGACCCAAAGGTGTAAGATTTGGGTCCGTCCACATTTTTGTGAGACAAAAAGGTTCACATAACTAATGTGAACCTTCAAGCACTGAATTGACTATCACATAACATTTTGCTCATGTTAGTGTGGTCAATTCATACTGTTTTGTTATAGTTACTGTTTTCTTTTTCCTATATGACCTGTTTTGTTATTGCTTTATTCTGAGCCGAGGATCTATCGGAAACAACTTCTCTACTTGAGAGTAAGGTTTGCATAAACTCTACCCTCCCTAGACCCCACTCGTAACTTACAGCTGGTTAAGTTTACTTCAGGCTTCTATATGTAACCTGCAGAATCTTCAATTTACACTGATGCCTCAACATTGAACTCTTCCTACTGTCTCCTAGACTTTTCCACTGATAACTGAAATGTTTTCTTAACGTGGTGTCTGGCCAGCGTGCATACTTCAACTAATCCCGATGGATACCTCTTACCTCTCACCACACAATTGCCGAATTACTTTGTCCACTGGCTTAGACCAATGGGAATAAACTAATACCCCCTGATACTTAGCAGTTGAGCTTTATGATGGTTTATCTGCTAGCTCAGATTGCAACTCATGCTTTTTCATATATCAATAAAGAAAGAAGAGAATGCTGCCAGGGCTAAGTGGTAAACGTGCAATACACAATGTATGAGTTATACACACGTCACCAGAAGTCTGCTACGAACCAAGGAAGTCTTATATTTAAGTGTAGAATGACAGACTAATTATCCATCGAGTTTTGAAATGTGTGAGGCTGCCAGCTGACCTTATGAGATTTCTCGGTTATCGATGAATAAATAAATAAGTAAATAAATAAAATGCAAGAGAATATACATTGATAAATTACATCTAAGGAAATGTTGTAAATGAGGTTCATAACTTCATATCAATACCTTTGCTACAATGGTCTTCTCTTAGAAAAATTCTTGTCTTGTGATCTTGATCATGAAACTGATACTGAAAATTACTTGTTCCTAAAGTTTTTGAGGAACTTCATCTCTCCACCATAGCTCAATACAGTTGCTTCCTGTTCTATTTCTAAAAAAACAGTCAAAATACATCAATGAACATAAACCAAAAAATTACTTGTTCCTAAAGTTCTTGAAAATAAACCAAAAAATTAGAAATTTTAACCACCATAGTTCCCTGTTCATAGATGACAAATTTCTGTTGATACTGAAAAAGCCAATTGGCAAACCTCAAGTAGAGCAAGGATTGACTTTTACTAACTTACTAGGTAAAGGTGTCAATCGCGTGGGTTATATTTGGGCAAGTTAAAATGGCTGAAGTGCACATACACCCGATTTTAGAATCACTATTTAAACCATACTTGTAGAGCCTAAACATTTGCAAATATATCCGCTTCAGAATAACTTTAGCTATATGTGGCTGAATTAAGTCATTTTGCGTGAACTTCAGTCATTTTTGTTGGAACTTTAGCCAGAAATGTCTGACTTTAAGCCATAGGAAGCTTCGGACACAGCAAACCTGAAATTATTCGAAGCGAGTAGACTTGATTTTTTTAAAAAAAAAAATAGGATACATATTAAGTAACGGTGTTCCTGTAGATTTTTTACACATAATTGACCATACCAGATAAATGTTCCTGTAGATTTTTTACAAGAGAAAATTAGTTCAACTATGATGAAATCCTCTATTCGGTATAGCTAATTGAGAGCCGAATTAAGAAATTAAAATTAATAATTTCAATTTTTGAGACTTTTAGTATGAATGAGTTGTATTTCTGAAATTATTGGTTTAGATTTTTAGTCTTAACAACATATTACTATTATGCATCAAAATACTGAATAGTTGAAATAATCCTCTCTAACCCGTACTATTAAATATTTTAGAAAAATATAATTACACTACCATGTGATGTAAACTATAATAAATATGTAATCGTCTATAAAAAATGAGATTAGTAACTTGAGATAATAACACGGATTACTTGCAACAATACATCAACATACATTGAGTGAAGAAAAACTTTATACCGAAACTATAAGTTAAATACAATACTTTCTTCGATTCAATTTACGTGGCACTGTTGGAATTTCGGGAGTTAAATAAAAAAAAATTTGATTGAAATTTTTTTATATAACATTTAAATATTTTAAATTGTTAATTATGAATATTTCGAAAAACCTTTAATTGTGTCACGTAAATTGGTATATTGAAAATATCTTATAATATCTACTTTTTGCCTACTAGGATAAAGGTCATAATTGAAATTTTTTTATATAACATTTAAATATTTTAAGTTGTTAATTATGAATATTTCGAAAAACCTTTAATTGTGTCACGTAAATTGGTATATTGAAAATATCTTATAATATCTACTTTTTGCCTACTAGGATAAAGGTCATATTGGTCATTTTCTTTTAGATATTTAGAGCAACGGAGGGGAGTGTCCAAAAGGTTGAGCCTTACCTTATCTAGTAACCTGCGGTTGCATGTTTTCGTTATTACCAACAACATTGTTGCCAATTCACTTCTTATTTTCTTTTACTAAATTCAGAAACAACTAAATTCATTTTCTTAATGGCTAATTCTATGTGTTTCACCCCTTTAGCTTCCTTGAATGTCAATAAACCAGGTATATTTCCAAGTTCTATTGGTTCTTGTACTTCTTTTTATGCCTTTTTGCCTAATGGGTATTCATGTTTTTTGTCAATTATTTGATCCATAGGCATGACGGAGCCACTTTAGGCGAAGGGTGACACCTTCGCCGGAAATTATGCGGTTTATATAGGTTAAACGTTACTCCCCGATACTAAAAATAATTGACCAATTTTAATTCTCCACGTTACAAAATCAAGAGATAATTTATCATTTTTTTCCTATTTTATCCTTAGTAATTAATAAGTCAAATTATTCAATTTCTTTTTCGAACACTACTTTTTTGTGGGGAATACTTAATTAGTTGATTGCACATTATTTTGGTAAATTTCAATCATTAGGTAATTATCAATAATTAGGGGTAATATGATAAACTTTTCATTCTATTTTTTACTCTTAATAGGTGTGTAAAGTCAATATATTACGACTGGCGAGTAAAACTGGACGAAGTAACTATTATGAATATATCTTTAATTTGCACGCCCTCCACATAAGTGAGAAGAAAATATACATACCCTTTGTCAAATTATTGGCTCCGCCACTGCAGCATAGGCCTTTCCTTGTTTCACATAATGTGTTTTATCTTAAAGATACAATTTTTAATGGCAAATTCTCTGTGTTTCACAAAAAAGATTCAATTTTTTTTATTTGAGGACTTTTTTAGAAACAACTAAATTCGTTACCTTACTTGTAAACTCTCTCTGTTTCATACCTCTAGCCTCATTGAAACTCTGTCGATAAACCAGGTATATATATATATATATAGTCATTTGCTATTAGTTCTTGTATTTTTTTAATGCCTTTTTGCTTAATGTGTAGTGATGTTTTTTTGTCAATTACTTGATGCATTGGCCTTTTCAATTTTTATGCGAACCTATTATGTGGTAATTGGAAGTTCTATATTCTTGGCAGGTCTAATTAATGGTAATGGGAATTGCACTGGAAGAAAGATCCAATTGATTAAAGATGTTACCTACAACTCCAAGAGTAATTTAAGAGTCGTGGAAGTGAAGGTAATTTTGGTCTTCTATGGATAGGTATTAGTGCAAGTTTGCAATTAAATGTGCTAAATCAATATGCAATGGCTACATTTGGTTACGTTTGTGCCTAGACACAGCGGCGGATGGAGCATAAACTGAACAGGTTTCAATCGTACCCAACATTTTTCACAGGGAATATGAAAAATCACTAGAATTGTAAAAATATGAAAATTTGAACCCATAATTTCTTCTAAATCGGATAGGGAAGTTCGTATGGATGGAAATCCTAAGCTTAATGCTACCTGTTACTACGAGGGCTCACTTGCGTTCTATAGAAACTTCAGATTGCTCCAAACATTTTTTTTCACCTCCTTTATGATCTAACTATACCACATTTGCTTCTCTTTGCTTGAGTTGGATGTATTTCGCAAGAGATTAACAATACTCTATTTTCTAGGCCACTGACAGTGATAAAGACACAAAAGTAAGGAGCATAGTCTGTCAAAAATGTGATGGAAATGGTAAGTGATTGATGCATAATGAGACAGCTGCTATATTTTTATCGACATATTGTTTATTTTCACCTTCTGATTGGATTTCTTTTCTTAAAATGA
Source organism: Anisodus acutangulus (assembly GCA_029783415.1). Taxonomy (NCBI): domain Eukaryota; kingdom Viridiplantae; phylum Streptophyta; class Magnoliopsida; order Solanales; family Solanaceae; genus Anisodus; species Anisodus acutangulus. The sequence goes on from CM056511.1 coordinate 1,387,639, forward strand.
TGTATGCATCAAGTAGTAATTTGACTCTTGATGTTGACCGCCCGAGTGAAAACACCTCTTTTACAAACTTCTCTCAAATTATTCATCAAAGTTATGTGAGAATTACAATTTCTGAGTGAAAAGTATCTAGTTCAAAGACTTTTGCTAATCTATCTATCCTAGTCTTGGTGGACGGAGTTACCTGGTACACCTTGTTGGTGTAAGGTGGCAGGTATCCCGTGGAATTAATTGAGGTGTGCGCAAGCTGGCCCCGACACCATGTATAATATATATAAAAAAAAAGAATTTTGCTAATGGTGCAGTCTTACTGGTTCTTTGCTGTGTTACATAATTAAATTTTCCTTTATGGTTCTCTTTTCTTGCTTATACTCATTATTTGTATCCATGATTATCTCAGAAATAGATATATACTATCGATTACATAGACCTGAAATAACCATTTCAACTTGGATTTAGTTCAGAACTTTCCGTTTCTTATACGCTATATCGCTCTCAGGTGCAGTGGCGTGCTCACAATGTAAAGGCACTGGGATTAACTCTGTTGATCACTTTAACGGGCGGTTCAAAGCCGGTGGATTATGTTGGCTGTGCAGGTACTTGTACTATGACTTGTGCTTTTAGTGATTATGGTTTCACAATGGTATTTAGTTCTTAAGCAAGTTGACAAAAATGCTGCAATGGCATGTTATTAATCACATTCTTCATGTTTGAACCTTTTCTCTTCAGAGGTAAAAAGGATATGTTATGTGGTGACTGCAATGGTGCTGGATTTCTTGGTGGATTTATGAGTACGTTCGATGAGTAGACTTTGTATGCACTGGTCTCGTGTAGGTTCAGCAGGCAGATTCAGAGTTTAAATTTGATGGGTTCAATTTTCAAAATTGTTAGCATATTGAATTCATTGTACTTTTAATTATGAGTTCAGAATTTTATATTTATAGAATTTTTTTGTAACTTTTCACATATACATTCATGCTTCGTGTGAAGATGCAAGATTATTCCCGCCCCCTCTCGCCACCATCATAGCACGCCTAGTGTGGTCAGCGCCAATCGTGTTTGGACAATGGAACTTATTCTTAGTAGGAAAATATCTGGATATACTAAAAAGAAATACTGTAGCTTTCTAACGGTGTTTGGACATTATCTTTACCAACTATTTGAACCTGTCTGTAGGTTTTCATCCCAAAACCTTAACTTCTCTCGAGTTATCCTGTCACAGAATTCCTTTATAGCATAATATAGTGTTGAACCAAGTGCAAAAAACTCTGGAAGCTTTCTTCAATCCATAAAGAGTTTTGTGAAGTCGGCAGGCATATCCTGGATGAGCAGTATCCAGAAAATTAGGAGCTTGAGATATGTGCCAATCACTAGCGCATGCAGGGCTCGACGCCTAGCTCAATTGAAGACGCCGCCTGCATGTAGATCTCCTCTGCAAGAGTTATAAAAAGGCATTACAGGCCTCCAATTTCTTAATTGCTCAATTATATGTGCAACGGAGAGAAAGAATAATACGAATAGTAGTTGGTTGATCCAGACCTGGAATACCTAAATTTTAAGTTTGTTTTTTAAAGGATGTATGTGGTGCAAATAATTCTAAAGGTAAAATAGAACTCCTAGTTCATCCCCCGACCCCTTCAACTTCTTTTAATTTATGTTGATCACAATACCATAAAGGCTTAAAATGGCTAATTGGAGATAAATATGAGTACGACATAATGAAAGCATAATTTTTAAAAAGCAACCCTTTTGACAGTATCTCTACTCAAAAATTAAAAAGCAAATCTAGCCATTTTGCTGAAATGTCGGAAGGCAAGTTTAGATAAACCTACTTCATGGACAAAAACATACCTGCACTATCATATTTTCGGTTTCACATCCTAACTACATGTGTTCCTTTTCTTACTTGAACTATCACCATTTATGTATTAGAGCACACCTCGAAGCTTATTAGGCCAACTATCAATTGTTCCCTTTTGAGGAGCATTTGATCAATCGTGAACAGTTCAATAATGATAAGTAACAAGAAAAATGAGAAATTCTTTCGCTGTAATTGTTAAGTGTTTATCTCAAATGTTGAGGTTGAAGATTGATATGTTCATGTTTTGCTGGAAAATGAGGTTTTTGATGCTGAATGCTGCTAACCGGGAACTTCCCACACCTAGTTAGCAACTAGTTAGCAAAACACACCTAATGTTTAGGTGAACAAATGATATTTTATGTGTGATTTGCTAACTAGTTAGTGGGATGACATACCCATTCATCTCAACAGCTCACTTGCCTTACTTCTTCCTTCCTCTATGAATTCAATATCTGTCTCGCCTGCGAATCCTTATCCTGATCTGAGATTGTCTGCTATTTCTAATAGAGGCGATGAATATCGTGACTATTGGGATAACATATTCATATGCCTCTATCAATGCAATGGATTCCATTACACCCAAAATTGTCCTCTAAAAATGAAATGTTGAATGAATTGATCGTAAATTATGAGATTTGAAAATCTTTTTACCTTCGAAAGAAGATATTAATCGTAGAGAAAATGGAATTTCCACTTCAAAGAAAGTTTGTAGTTTAGGGGTGCGCAGGTTTGGAACCCGGCTAGCGCGCAATGGCTTTCTCTGATAGAGGCTCACTTCTTCAAGTTCAAGTTCCGCTTGCTGCTTTTCATTTTGATAGGAGTAGGTGCTTGCAGCTCGCTCGTTGTCTACTAAATGAACCTTCACTGCCCGCCCGACCCTATCTTTAATCTTAAGTAAAGTGAAGTCAAACCAATGAAGTGAACAACCCAACCTCTTTGGTTGAAGCATTGCAAAGGGAGGGGATTCTTCCTTCAACAAAAGTAATGCCTATTCTTCTCCTTCCTGGTACTCTTGAATAAGGCAAGGCTTTTCCCTATTCCCTATCAAAAGCACTTTCAGTATAAAAATGAATTTGTCTCAATAGTTTAGGTAGAAAACTTGATAGAAACTAAGAGTCCATCAATCAGTGTAGAGAACCAGGTTCTCTATTTGTTCCCTCAAGCAAAACAGAAGGTAAATAACACATGATATTTACGTGAAAAACTCCTTGCTCAAGGGATTAAAAACCACGACCTACCAAGTAGGATTTTCAACTTTACTAACTGACCAATTTCAAACTACAACCTATTGCAACATAGGAATTAAACTATTAATACATCACCCCTTACAATAACTCTATTGTAACCCCTTTACAATAACTCTATTGCAAAGCTACAAACCTTGACTAACTCTAGCCAAAAACACAAACCAACAAGTGTTGAAATCTGTCCTATTATGACACTTCTCAAAAGTAGTGTAGGATTTACAATAAATAACAAAAGACAAAGACTCAAAACAAACTAAAGAAATTAGACATATTCAATGTAGGGATTTGGTCCTTCAGTTTGCAAAGCTTTGTTCACGAGAACACTTGGAGACTTGTGGCGCCTGCATTTTTAAAGTGATTCTAGGTTTTTCAAGTGTGTGCAAAAACTTATAACATGTTGTATATATATTTGGGAGCATGTGAGATGACATAGGGACTATCCATCCCTTGGTTTGACTACAAGCATGTTGCAACAGTGTTGTTGTACTTCTGCCAGTGAACAATACAACTTTACAACTGTAACTATTGACTATACGAAAATCAAGGGAACAGATAGCAGATCAGGTCACTACCTGGTTCTTCAAAAGTTTGGCAAATCATCAAAACACAAGATGACATAACTTATCAATTTCCCCGTTTTTTATGATGACAAACTCAGAATTGATATTCCCTCTGAGGACTAGGTTACACACTTGTTTCCCCTGCGAATCAGACCTATCTTTCAATCATAACAACATGTTAAGCATAGCAACAAAAATTTATCCCCTTAACTTCCCCCTCAATCATAAAATTATATCCAGTTCCCTCTTAATTTCCCCCTTTGGCATTATTGAAAAGAGTAATTAGAGCAACACAAGCAAAAAAGAAGTTCAGTAATATTAACTCGGAGCCACTTGGGCAACACAACACGAGCAGAAATATCACCTTTGTTTTTGTACAAGGGAATCATTGTACTCCACCTCCATTCTTCGGGCATTCTCGTCGTCTTAAAAATGACGTTAAACAACTCAGTCAGCCACTCCAAACCTGCTCTGCCTGCACTCTTCCAAAATTCAACTGGGATTAATATATATATATATATATATATATATATATATATTAATCCCAGTTGAATTTTGGAAGAGTGCATATATATATGACTTATATTATCAGTTAAAAAAGTACATGGGATTAT